>CAMZMU010000052.1:40660486-41260486 GCA_947311845.1 Poa pratensis
CCGGATCACGCGCAATGCTGATGGCGCCTGTACTGTCAGACAATAGAGGAGTGGGTGCAGCAGCAGTAACACCAAAATCCTCGTAACCATCGCAACCAGGTCACCTCAGCCGTCAACATAGCCATCGCTCGCAACTCAGCCTCTGCACTAGAGCGGGAAACTGCAGTCTGCTTCTTCGTCTTCCAGGCAATGAGAGATCCTCCAAGAAAAACACAATAGGCAGACAGCGAGCGGCGATCAGAAGGATCACTAGCCCACGTAGCATCAGAGTAGGCCTGGAGCTGGAGAGAGCTGGAGCGAGGAAAGAAAAGGCGACGGGAGATCGTGCCACGAAGATATCGGAGAACACGAAGGAGGTGACTATAGTGGACAGAGCTGGGAGCAGAAACGAACTGACTCAGAATGTGGACAGGATATGATATCTGGACGAGTGACAGCTAGGTAGACAAGGCTCCCAACAAGGTGGCGATAGCGTGTGGGGTCTGTGAGGGGATCACCATCAGTAGCACGAAGCTGAACATTGAGCTCCATAGGAGTCTCAGCAGTGCGCTCATCACCAAGAGCGCACGAGCAAGAAGATCCTGAATATATTTTTCTTGGGAGATGAAGAAGCCATCAGAAGTCGAAGAGACCTCAATCCCAAGAAAATAGCGAAGAGAACCAAGATCAGACATCAGGAACTGCTCACGGAGGCGGGCCTTAACAAAGGCAATATACTCAGGGTCATCGCCAGTAATGATCATGTCATCAACATATAAGAGGAGGAGCGTCCGACCACGAGGTGAGGTGTGGACAAACAGCGCGGGGTCATGGTCGCTAGGCGAGAAACCAGCGGCAGTCACCACAGAGGCGAAACGCTCAAACCAGGCGCGAGGGGCTTGTTTAAGGCCATAGAGGGAGCGCCGAAGACGGCAGACCATCCATCAGGAACAGAGTACCCCGGTGGTGGCTGCATATAAACCTCCTCACGCAACTCACCATTGAGAAAAGCATTCTGGACGTCAAGCTGAGACACAGACCAATGACGAACAGAAGCCACAGCGAGAAGAGTGCGAACAGTGGTCATGTGAGCGACGGGAGCGAACGTCTCATCATAATCGCGGCCGTGCTCCTGCTGAAAGCCACGAGCCACAAGCCGAGCTTTGTAACGCTCGAGAGAACCATCGGAGCGAGTCTTGATCTTATAGACCCACTTGCATGTGATGGGACGAACACCAGGAGGAGGGGAAACGAGATCCCACGTGCCAGTGCGCTCAAGTGCAGCAATCTCCTCAGCCATCGCAAGCTGCCATTCAGACTGAGCCATGGCATCCCGATAGGAAGAGGGCTCAACAACAGCCGAAAGACCAAACTGGGAAGGAGAATAGCGATCAGGAGACCGTAACGAAGGCCGAGACCGAAGGTTATGAACCGGTGTACACGGGGAAGGTGGCGCTCCGGAAGTAGAGGGCATGTCAGAGGGATCATCCTCAACACGAGGGCGACGAGTGTAGTGGAGAGGAAAGGGAGAGAGGGTAGGATGCACTGGAGAGGGAGGTGGCGAGGGAGGAGAAGATGATGGTGTCGGTGGTGTATCGGGAACAGTGGGACTCGGCGGAGGTGGAGGTGGAGGAGGATGAGGCACGGAGGGAGATGTGTCGGGAAGTAAAGAAAGGAGATATCCTCAACCGAAAAGGTCGAGGCAGTAGGACGCGGATAGTACGAACGAGACTCATCAAAGGTGACATCACGGGAAATACGGAGCCGACGAGTAACAGGATCCCAACATCGATAGCCCTTGTGCTCATCACTATAGCCAAGAAAGACACACTCAACCGACTGAGCGGTCAATTTGGTGCGTTCGCGGGGAGCTAAGAGAACATAGCACACACACCCAAACATGCGAAGAGATGAGTAGTCAGGAGAACGACCCGAGAGACGCTCCATGGGGATACCACCCTGCAAGGCAGCCGAAGGCTGGATGTTGATAAGATAGGTGGATGCGGAAACAGCCTCAGCCCAAAAGTGGGGAGGAAGAGAGGCAGCGATCATCATCGCACGAGCCGTCTCAAGGAGGTGGCGATGCTTGCGCTCAGCAACGCCATTCTGAGCATGGGCACCAGGACAAGAGAACTGGGCAAGAGTACCCTCCTGAGCAAGAAAACCACGCAACATCTGGGAGATATACTCACCAGCCGAGTCAGCACGAAAAACACGAATGGGTGTGGAAAACTGGGTGTGTACCATGGCAGCAAATCGCTTGTATATAGGGAGAACCTCGCTGCGAGATTTCATAAAATAGAGCCAAGTGTAGCGAGAGAAGTCATCAATAAAAAGAACATAGTAGCGATGACCACCTTTCGAATCGAAGGGAGCAGGACCCCATACATCAGAATGCACTAAGTCGAAAGGACGTTGAGAGACTGACTCACTCGTAGGATAAGGTAATTGAGTCTGTTTGCCAAGTCTACAACCATTACAATGTAAAGATACATCGCCAGAGACAGACCCTAAGACACCTTGATGCACTAGCGAGGACAAGCGAGAGCCACATATATGACCAAGTCGATGATGCCACTGTTGGAAGGACGCAGAGGAGGAGGCAGCAAGAGCATGCGAACTGGCGGGTGTGGTGGCAGCGGAAGGAACACGAAGCCAGTCAACCTCCCAAAGGCCCTGAGCATCATGGCGCCGAGGGCCAGCTCCAACTAGAGCCTTGGTGCGACGATCCTGAACAGAGCAAGAGTCGGGATCAAGAATGACACGACAACCAGAATCAGCAAGTTGAGCGGCAGAGAAAAGATTCATGGTAAGACGAGGAACATGAGAAACACCAGGAACAGAGAAGGACGGAGTAGAAAGAGTGCCACGACTAGCAACAGGAAGCGGTGTGCCGTCGGCAGTAAGAACATTGACAGGAGAATCAAGAGGTCGAAGAGAAGACAGAGGAGAAGAATCAGAAGACATGTGAAAGGAAGCTCCAGAATCCAGAACCCACGGAGATGTACCTGACTGAGTAGGCGGTGGTGGCGGAGCAGCAGTAGTGGAAGCAGTCAGGGAGGCAGCAGTGCCTGTCGAGGAAGAACCCGAGGAAGCCAGTATACGCTTGAGCCGCACAATGTCCTGGTCTGTGAGTGATGCAGTAGAGGAGCGACTCAGGTCACGCTGCTTCTGGTGACAGTCAGACTCTGGGTGACCCGGCTTCTTGCAGTAGCCACAGAAGGTGTGAGAGCGCCGACCTGATCGTGCATAAGGCGGGCGCCCGCTCACCCCCCCTGAGGGAGTAGGGAGCAGCGGTGGAGCCCGGGCAGAGAGCACAGTGGGAACCACAAGCAAACCAGCAGAACGGAGACGTGTCTCCTCAGCTCGAAGCTCTGCAAGTACCTCTGATATAGGAACACGACGACCACGGGCAAGCAGGTTAGCACGCCGAGGCTCAAACTCTGCACGGAGGCGAGACAGGAACTCATGTACACGCTGAAACTCCAAATCTGACCTCACTGTCTGACAGCAGCGACAAGTACCACAAACAACTATCCTCAGAGAGTCAAGCTGACGCCAGATGGCAGAGCACTGTGTATAGAACTCATCAACAGTAGAGTCACCCTGCTGAAGATCATGCTCCTGACGCACAACAGATAGGTAGAGAGCATCACCAGAGGGCTGATAGCGCTGACAAAGATAAGTCCACATCGCAGCAGCAGTGCCCAAACCCATAAACTCAGAGGCAAACTGGGGTAGAACACTAGCAGTGAGCACGGCAGCAGCACGAGCATCATCATTGCACCACTGAGTGTAAACAGACAGAGCATCCCGATAGATGGAGAGAGACTCGGAGTAATCCGATACCTGCTGGTCATAGGCCTTAACTGCAAGATCATCAGCATTCTTGGCGGCATCCCGATCAGCCTGAGAAGCATCAGCAGCAAGAACGGGTGGAACCGGTGGGGTGGGAGCCACAGGAGCAACAGGGCACGGCTGACAGGAGACCTCGCCAGAGAGAACGCCCCACAGCAGGAGGCCACGCATGTGGATACGCCTAAAGCCCACAAAGTCAGCGTAGTTGGTGCCATCAAAGATCACAGAGCACCGAGGAATAGCAACATAGCCCGAAGAAGACATCACGAGCTTTCTGCTATTACCGGTTTCAGATCCGGTATGAAATCCGGTTTCAGATCCGGTATGAAATCCGGAAAATTCCGGGCCTGGTACCGGAATCAATCCGGAATGAATTCCGGGTCAGCACCGGGCGAGATCCGGGCGAAACTGAGAGAGTCCAGTACCGGTTTTTGGAATCCGGTTTGAAATCCGGAAAATTCCGGGCCTGGTACCGGAATCAATCGGGAATGAATTCCGGGATCACCACCAGAAGCTCGACGCGATGCTCACCTCGTCGCGACGCGATGCGGACGGAAACGAGGCGAGCAGCAGCGGCGCCGGGCGGGGCAGCGGCGGCGGCGCCGGACGGGGCAGCAACCAGGAGGGCCCGCGCCGGAGCAGCGGCTGCCGGAGAACCGGCAGCAGGCCGGGAGACGGCGGCGGACGGCGACGACCTGCCACAGGCCGTGGGAGGCGGCGGCGGACGGCGACGGCCGATAGCTGGCCGTGGGAGGCGGCGGCGGACGGCGGCGGCCGGGCAGCAGGCCGTGGGAGGAGGAGGAGCGCAGGTCGGCCGGCAACGGCGACGACGGCGACGGTGGGACGGAGTTGCAACGCCCGGGGAGGAGGAGAGCTACCTAAGCTCTGATACCATGTTATGAATGAGCAACTATATTTCCAGGAGGCCAGAGGCCAGTACTTATACAACATATGTGACATGAACAGTAATATACATCTAACATATACAAGTAGCAGGATCAAACGAACTGACGCCTGACTACTGAAAACAAAATAGGACACTACATATGTATCCACGATCTTCAGTGGCCGGCCGGGGTCGTGTCATCCATGTTAGGCAGATGCTGATGCTGATCCGCATGGCTTAGATAGTCAACAAATGGTAAAGAAGAAAGGTTCAGCTTTTTTTTTTTTTTTGAAGCGTGTAAGGTTCAGCTTCTGAGTCGTTCGAGACCATGCACGCCCATGTAGTACTTGCCTGGCACGAGCCCACGATACTTAATTATGTGTTAATCATTGGCCGTGCGTGCGTGCCAGTGCTTGGTCATGGGGTTCAGTTTCAGACACAAGACTGTCAACGATGGCCTAACCGGCCGGCAGAAAAAGGAATGCAGGTTACGGCAGAGCACACCGGAAATTCGCATGGAGCCGACCAGTGCTCGGTGACGTTTTTCCAAGTTCTCTTCGACCGAAACCACACGATCTTCAACGTCCTTTCCGGTTTCACTTGACAAAGATGGATCGTTGTAGGATCCTTTCGCCATCGACCTTCTCTTACCACTCACAGAGTGCGTCAGTGGGAGTTCCTCGAAAAGGACATAAGAGTGCATCAGCCAGTGACCCATCAGCGGAAAACGGGCAAGAAACAAAGTTAAATTGAAAAAATCATAGGATTCTTTGACGTAGCAACAAGAGAAGATTAGATTGAGTGAGTTAAACAGCAGAATGTAAGCAAGGGAAGAACGGAATTATCCTCCTAATTCCTTCCTCTCAGACAATACGATACCTTCCCCATCCTCCCGGCCGTCGTTGAATGCGAGCAGCACATGAACCAGAGATGCGCGCTGCTGCAAGCCCATCTTAATTGAACCCGGAAAAACAATTTTATTATGTGAGATCGGTGTATACATTCAGCCAGCAAGATCAAACATACAATCCCATAAGTCTGCTGAAAATAAGATATGAACACCATTGTCCCAAAGTCTGGCATAACCTCATGTCGTCCATGTTCGGTAGATCGATCCACGCCGATCGCACATGCACGTCCTTGCATGCCACGAGATATCCTATTGATTACCTATTAATCATTAGTCGGGGAAGCGTAGCCATTTGCCAGCCACGGATCGATGCCATGGTAATAGTGTCGGAGTTGATCTTCGGTTGTAGGAGCAACAAACTGAGAGAGAGAAAAAGATGGAAAACCTGCCACATACTGGTCTGAACCTAGACATTGACTTGAATCTTGATGCCTTGGTACTCCGAGTGAGCGATGCATCATCATCTAGCAGCAAACAAGGAGGAAAAGAGAAGAAAACGACGGGTGAAACCTATTTGCCGCCCGTTGGCGCCCCTGAATTCAGGGGCGCCTGAAGAGGTATCCTTCGCGTGCGTCCCTGGGCCGGCCTTTTTCGTCGACTGCTTCTTTGTCAGCTCTTCTTCTTCCTCCCACTTCCTCCCATCTTAGCGGCGAGAATCCCCTCACTCCCGGAGAGTTTTCGCGAGGCTGATTCGTACGGAGGCTGCGTTCGTGGAGACCGAGGCGCTTCTTCCACATTCCCCTCACACCAGCCAGATCTCGCGAGTTCTTCTTCGTCCCGATTTGCAACCTCTTGATGCTACGCTAGGGTTCGTGCTGTCTGACTTCTGTCCATGGCGGATCCAGATTCGTTTTTTGCTCCGGCGTCCCCCGCTTCGTCATTTTTTCCTCCTTTTGGCAGATCCATGAACGATTCGCTTGAATCTGGCTCGCATTCTAGTCCACCGCGTAGGTTTTTTAGGTGGTTTTTGGCGCGAGTAGTTGGTGCTCGTCCTCAGTTTGTTGTGACGAGGCCGCTGTTTGTGCCTGCTTACTGTGCTTTTTTACTGAATGTTTTGTGCTGTTAGTACTTATCCTACTGTATTCCTGTGTGTTCGGAGAGAAATGATTTTGTTCATGTCATTGCACTGCTTATTCTATTTTGGACAACCTATGTTTGAAGTATGTTGTCTGTTTTAGTGGGAATTATATGCAGTGAGTTTTAGTTATTTATTGATGCATTATTTTTCATACTGTATTTTTGGTGGATTCAGCGAGCCTGTTAGAAATCATCCTACTCCTGGGTGATTTTCTTTTTCTCTTTCTTTTTAGCTTTCCGTTTTATTCTTTCTTTTTCTGTTTTCTTTTCCGTTTCGTTTTTATTTTCCGTTTCCTTTTTCCTTTTCCTTTTCTGTTTCTTTTCCCGTTTTGTTTTTTATTTTGCATTTTTCTATTACATTTTTCCTTTTATTTTTTTAATTTCGCTATTTTGATAATGGTTCATTTTTTGGAAAATAATTGTCTAAAAAAATGGTTCTGATTTTTCAAAAATTGTTCCTTTTTTAAAATGGTACCGAACCGAAAAATGGTTTCGATTTTTAAATGGTTCCGAATGAAAACTTATGGTTCCATTTTTCGAAAAATGGTTCCGAACCAAAAAATGTTCTGATTTTAAAAATGGTTTCAATTTTTCGAAAATGGTTCCGAATTAAAAAATATGGTTCCATTTTTCGAAAATGGTTTCGAACCAAAAAAATGGTTCTGAATTTTGAAAATGGTTCCGAACCGAAAAAATGTTTCAATTTTCAAAATGGTTCCAATTTTTCGAAAATGATTCTGAATGAAAAATATGGTTCCATTTTTCGAAAATGGTTCAGAACCGAAAAAATGGTTCCAACCTGAAAAATGGTTCTGAACCGAAAAAATGTTCCGATTTTGAAAATGGTTTCGAACCAAAAAAAATGGTTCCGAATTTTGAAAATGGTTCCGAACCGAAAAAATGTTCCGATTTTCAAAATGGTTCCAATTTTCGAAAATGGTTTCGAATGAAAAAATATGGTTCCGTTTTTCGAAAATAGTTCCCAACCGAAAAATGGTTCCAACCTGAAAAATGGTTCCGAATTTTGAAAATGGTTCCGAACCGAAAAAATGGATCCATTTTGAAAATGGTTTCGAACCAAAAAAAAATGGTTCCGAATTTTGAAAATGGTTCCGAACCGAATAAATGTTCCGACTTTCAAAATGGTTCCAATTTTTCGAAAATGGTTCCGAATGAAAAAAAAATATGGTTCCATTTTTCGAAAATGGTTCCGAACCAAAAAAAATGGTTCCAACCTGAAAAATGGTTCCACATTTTGAAAATGGTTCCGAACCGAAAAAATGGTTCCATTTTGAAAAAGGTTCCAAATTAAGGTTCCAAATTTAATAATGGTTCCATTTTGAAAAATGGTTCCCTTTTTAAATGGTTCCGAATCAAAAAAATGGTTCTAATTTTTGAAAATTGTTTCATTTTTTAAAATGGTTACAAATTAAAAAATGGTTCCGAATTTAAAAATCGGTTCCATTTTTGAAAATGATTCCATTTTTTAATTTGAAAATCATTTTTAAACTTATTTGTTTTTTAAACGGTTTCATTTTTCAAAGAAACAAAAACAAAAAAGGAAAAAAACAAAAAAACAAATAGAAACAAAAAAGAAAAGAAAAAAACAAAAAGGATAATAAAGAAAAAGAAACGAAAAAGAAAAACGAAAACATTTTGAAAAGAAACAAAAAAGAAACAAAAAAAAAGAAGCAGCGAGTTCTTGGGCCAGCCCACGAAGGAAACCCTGTAGACGCCCCCGAATTCCGGGGCGCCTACAGGCGGCATAAAGGGGCGCCCAAACGACGGGCCGGGTGATCCTAAATAAAGGCCTAAACAAGAAAAAAGTGTGGGCCAGCCCATCTTTGGCACTCCGATGGTCCAGCGACAGACGACATGCACACCATATTAGAATGCATCGATCCATGGGGACCGACCAAACTCGACCTGATTTTCCAGAGTTTCGCTTGTATGGTCTGGAAACAACGCTAGAGATTCAACGCTTTTCCGGTTCCAGCCTGACAAAAACATTAAGGCAGACAGTACAAAGATGATGTTTCACCTTCCTGGCCCATTCCTCTTCTTCATCTTTGCCAGCCTTCCTTCCTCAACTTCTTTCATATACTACAGGTCGGGTTCAGTGACTCATCACACAACAATTGCTTTTCGGTTAGAGTTGACAGAGATCGATATATATGTGCATCATTAGCTGTGTGCATCTTAACTACGCAAAGATCGGATGTATGCTTAAGACTTCTTATTTTAAGTAATAAAGTTTCATTTATCAGAAAATATGTATATGTGGATCATTCGTGCTTTTCTTTGCCAGCTCTTTTCTTCTTCCTCTTTCATACCAACACACTACCTCACAGACAAGGCAGTCAGCGAGTGACCCATCAGCGCAAAGTGCGCAGGGATTGCGTTTTATTAAACTCAAACAATTCCCTGACGCGCCAACAAAAATAGAGTAGAGTGAGCGGCGCATCATCATCTAGCACCAAAGAAGGTGTATTGGCGGGTTGGAGGCTGCTTGCCCTGGATATGGCAAGGATATTGCTTGCGTCTTGGCGGGGACAGCTTCGGAAGGTGTATTCATGAAGGTGTAGAAATCTCTAAGAAGGAGGGCAAGAAAGAAGCTTGCCTTCGCATGAAAATCTTCCGCATTTTCTTGATTGTTGAGCCTATTTGAGTTTGTCGTGTTGTCGCTTCGTGGTTGTAGGCTGCGAGTAGTTGTTTGCTCGGGGTTGTTGCTCGCTTTAGGTGGTGATCTCTATGGTTGTGTGGGCTCCTCCCTCTTGTGTTGGCTGTTGTATGGTTTTCGCCCGGTTTCTTCCACAAATAAACCGGGCACCTTCTTCTTAATTAATATATAAGGCAAAGTTTTTGCCTTCGTTTCAAAAAATCATCTAGCACCAAACAAGGAGGAAAAAGAGAGAAAACGACGAGGCCGGGTGATCCTAAATAAAGGCCTAAACATGAAAAGGTTTGGGCCAGCCCAGCCAATCTTTCGCACTCCGAGGGTCCAACGACAACACGACACACCTGATTAGAATGCATGGATCCATAGGGATAGGGACCAAGGTTTCGGTTACCGGCCGGAATTCCGCGGTAACCGGCCGGTAACCGGATTTATCGGACCCCCCCCCCCCCCCCCCCCGAATTTGCGTATATCGGATGAAAAATCTCGGATTAGTCAAATTTGAAACAAATTTGTGCTTGGAAAATTTAAATTTAATTTTTTTCGATGTTTTAAGTTTAAATCCTAAATTCTTGCCGAAATTTTGGGCCGGTTACCGGCCGGTATTTTCCAGTAACCCCGGTTACCGGAAATATCGGCCTCCTCCGGAATTTTCTTTGAACCGGTATCCGAAACCTTGATAGGGACCGACCAAACTCGACCTGATTTTCCAGAGTTTCGCATGTATGCAACACGGAAGAACTTCAATGTTTTTTCCGATTCCAGGTGACAGCAACATGAGCGCAGACAGTACAGAGATGATGTTTCACCATCCTAGATCGTTCCTCTTCTTGATCTTTGCCAGCTCTTTATCGAATAGTCCGTTGCACAGGCTAGGGTCTCAACCTTCTTTTAAAAACCTAAAATATATGTTTACTAGATTTTCATGTTTAATTATGTGCATAACATATCAGAAATTAACCCGAACACTTGTATAGAGCATACAAATACCAAGTGGATTCTAGACGAGGGTACCAACAAATTAAATCGTACCGTATTTACATTGAGCATTACAATACTTGTAAATTTTATTGTTGGTAATTACTAGCATGCATACATTTTCAACTCATCACTAAACTCATTCTAATTTGCAAGACTTATTAGACCGCAAAAATGGTGTAAGATAATCGTGCCATTGTTCAACTTATACTCTAGAAGACTCTATAAATATACTTAGCTAATCACGCACTAAACAACTATATTAAGATATTTTTATACCACATAATTTAGAAATTTTTGTCATGAATATGTATAGAGTGTATAGTTTATCCAATTATCGCAAATGAATTTACGAAGGATATAACAAAATATAGCACATTGCAGTTGTAATTTTCAGTTATGGTTATCTTAAATATACAAAATGATGGTAAATTAACGATCAACAATTTTGATACAGGCTAATTATGCCAAATAATAAAAAGAATTATACTTGCTGAGACGTTAGAATTCTAAAATATTTACGAAAAAGTATAAAAGCTCAATATAAATTATGCTAAGCTCAGTTCGCCCCGAATATCAATTTTGTTTGAACCGGCCAAAATGAGAGCGTGTACGAGGCACATGAGAGATTTGACGGTATGTGCGAGAAGTCGTGCGTCAACGACGAGGTGGGCTCTGCGCGGGTGCGCCCCGACCGTTTGGGAGATAATGATAGATTGTGCCTCTGTGAAATGGTTGGACCCGGATTTAACCAATTTATGTTGTTTCAAAACAAAACTGAAACAAATTTGGGCTAGTAGTACTGACTCCTAACTTGGTTGTGGAGCATAAACTTATCAGTCAATCATATCTAGTTATTACGTACTTTTAACCATGTTATATGATACTATTGTTCTCTTATGTGCTACTTCTGTTTAATTCAATAATGGCAGCTACTATTTTTTAAATTTTCGATATTCAGTAGTGGTGTGTCAATGTGAAAACCACACTCCACTAATGACGTGTCAGAATGAACACGTCTCTAGTGTGTCATTTATAGTAGCCTGACATAGGCCACTAACAAATGGGTACAAGTGACATGTGAGAACGAGCATGCCATTAGTGTGTAATTTACTAGAGGCTTGATACAGGAACGCGCCTACTAACAAATCACCTTAAATATTTAAGCCGGGCTAGCTACGAGCCATCTCGGACCATCTGCATCCTCATCTGACGATGCAGCGTGGGACTATTTTTTTTCCTTACGCGTAAGGTGTAGGTGTCAATGGGAGGGTTCTTTGTGGCTCGCGTCGTTTCGGTCATCGTTTTGTTGCCGCTATTGCTGTCCATTTTGTCGAGCAGAATACCAGTGGCGTGCCTGCATCTACGTCGGCGTGGTAGAAATTTTGCACGACACTACAAAGCACTTCAAATTTAGTGCACGCACACCAGCCTCCCCTTTCAACAGCTAGATCCAGCGCATCGTGATGACAGCGACGACGAGTTAGGCATCGGTTGTAAGCATCCACATCATACAATCTCATACGTCTACCCACCGAAAATACAATATGAACACTAGTGTGGACGAATTCTCTCTCATGTCGTACATGTGTTAGCCTGTAGTTATAGACAGTCTAAGGTTGATATTCATTGTCTCACTCGGCGGCCAATCGCACATGTATGTAGGTATACTTACATGTTGCATGCCACGAGAGACAGCCTTTTACGGTTTTACTTGATTTGGCATGTGGAACATCCGTTTGTTAGTTTACATAGAGATTGTTAGTGATGTTTATAGTTAGGTTCTTCAATTCTACATAAGAGATGCGGATCGTCTCGGCACATGTTACACGTGTATATTATTATCTTTAATCCCTAATAATTAGCAATGTGTATAATGCGTTGTCAACACAAGGATCGGAGGTTGTGCGTCAATACGCACCCCTAAATCTAATAATATACTAGTGGTCAGTGGTGTGGCGCAATAATGCCATGCTGTTGACCATTTATCCAAATACGACAGCTGTGGCATAGTTTTTGGCACCCTACTGGTAGTGGACACACTAATGGCATTCTGCATTATTCTAACACGCGACAAGAAAACTTAGATCGGTCAGGCCGTTGGGCCCACCTACCAGTGGTGTGGTTCCACGCCACATGTAATGAAAAACAAGTGACTGGAAAACTAGTGGCATATCAGATGTATGATGACCCACCACAGGTAGTCAGCTACCTATAAGCACTTTTCTTGTAGTAATTGTCAGGAAGGTGGCTTCAAACTTATTGATCTATTACTTTGTATGGATTTTCTTATTAAATAATAAAAGAGTGCATCAATTCGATGCAGAGGCCGGGGTATCAAGCTCCATTTCGCAGAAAACAAAGTTCTCTGGAGCCACTAGGTCCTTATAGTATCTTGTTGTATGCATCCATCTACTTATCGTGTATCATTATCTATAATTCTCTTAACTTGAAGACAGTCTAAGCATCTAACTCTTAAATTGCATCGGATAAACAAAGCCATTAACTTTTTTCTTTCGAAATGTGCATTGCCCAAGCATGTGCATCAAAGAGATGCATCTGGCTTCAAGTAGGCCATCAACTGACGTGCTTGCCAACATTTATTATTGTTGTAAAGAACCAAAGTATACAAGAGGCACATCGCATTACATTACTTCCTTCGTCCTAATTTGTAATGCATAATCTGCAAATCTCTTTGCCCAATATGCTACCTAATTGGGGTTACAAATGTGCATGCATTGGTGGGAGAGGCAACTAGCCAATTATAGAGAGGAAATTAAATACAATTATGCCAAAAAGGTGAAGAGTTTTGGGATAAATTGTTTTTAGCATTGTGCCTAATACACCAGGGCGGAGCGAGTACATACAAATTTGTTCTCGGCGTCTTACATGATGTGTTTCTTTATAAGATTTTCAAGGAAGTGAAACATACATGTTCATTATGCTAAAGAAAGAGAAACGCAAGCAAACCATACTTCATCAAAACTTACGCATGATCTTGAGTAACACGCACACACACGCACACACATGCACACACACACATGCACACAAGTCACACGCACACGCACGGTCTTTTAAGATTTTCATTACTATATCCCCGGTCATCTCAAAAGCACCTTTACAAAATAGTTTAAGTGACATGGCAACTTAATCCATGCGCACAAAAAGGCCTTCTATACAGCTGCCTAATTTACGGATGAAAGGTCGGTTTCTCACTTCTTCTGCTTTCCTGTCACGTTCCGCCTGCCGTCATATAACAAAGTTTAAGATGTGGATCAATAAAGAAATAACAATGCACTATTATTTCAGAAACAAGTATGATTATTTACTAGAAGTTACGAAAGTCCTAAGCATCACAAAGACGTAACACAAAGCCTTCTAAAGTGCTTGCGAGCAATAAATTAAAACTAATAATTAGTTGGAATCCAATGATATACAAGATAAATATCACTTGGAATGTAGTACTATTAACTTAAAGGTACAATGTTTACCAGTTGCTATTTGCATGGCAATTTATATCTAGAAAACAATGCTTGTTTCGAGAACATATTAACATATACCAGCTAACCTAGCATTCATTTGGATTTTCAGATAAGGCGAGGCCGCAGCTGCAGATTGACCACTTACTACAAAAGCAGGCGTAGGGTACGCATGAGTACCTGAACTTAGGAAGATATAAATGTATTCAATATTTCACTTACTGTCTCTCTCATAATCTCATTGTTCATTTCCTAATGTTGTTTCCTAGGTTGCTACTTTCCTATTTTTACTACGGTTATTACTTTCCTATTGGGCTATGTTACGGTATTTGTATGTTTACCTAAGACTATAGTTTGCATACCTATAATCTTTCCAAAAGGATGACCTTATTAAGGAGGGTGAAGATAGAAGCAGTAGGAGACTATGGTATGTCGTGTTCGTATACCAACAGAAGGAATAAACCCTGCTATTTTTTTGGCTCTCGATATCTGCTAGGTTTCTAGTTTTCGTACAATCTGAAATAAGACTTAAATATCAAAATCTCTATGGGAAGTCTCATGCATACATGTGATAATACACTATAGCCAAGCAAAAATTCATGGTGATTTTTTATTTGCGAGCTGCAGAAAAGTTGTATTCTCTAATAGTGAATAATGTCACCAGTCCCTATTGGTTTTGATCATTGCATTTATATTCTTATGTAGACCAGGTTTTTATAAGATTTTGTATATTTCTTGTTCGCTTTAAAATGTACATTCTAATTTTTTAAACAAATATAACAAAAAAAATCATCTACAATTTTAATAATCGATACTTGAAACCAAACCTCGTGTAAAGTCTAGTTAGCAGGGAGAATCATGTTTCCAATTTTTTATATTTTTCATGTTCTCATCCTGGCGGTACTACATGCTTGACAGTGAACATACACGCCAAGCTACCTGCCACGCGATCATCTTCATTCAAATAAAAATAATAATTTAAAAAATATATCAAGGTAGTACGCCTAAATAAAATTATACATCGGTCTGATAAAAAGTCTAAAAGAGTTTAGCAAAGTTACGATTATTTCTAGCAGGCGAAGAGAAGTATGTAACTGCATCTCATCCTTTAGCTCTCCATATATCAACTTTACATAGTCGGAATCAAATACCTTCAGATCTGCAAATAATCCCACCTCCTTTAGAAGACAACAATGACTCTAAAAACAAGAGGGTTTGAATACTATGAAGTTACCTTCACATGAATTTGTGAAGTTGTGTAGGTATTCCTTCACTACCAGTTTTCCATATTGATCAATATCTTTTTTATTTATTTCGATGTTTCCATCAAAATCGCCTTTGAATTTTTCAGAAGTTTTTATCTTTATCTTTCGAATTATTTCCTTGGCATTGCCTGTAAAAATCTGCAGGAGCGCGGACGATAAACAAAAATGAACTTGTTCAGCAACACGCTATGTGAAAACATATATATTTAGTATATTTATAGGTAGCATGAACATAAATATTTTAGAGTTACGACATAGTAGTCTCTTTCAATATTTGGAGCAGAAGGAGAATTCGGCTTTTAGGACGAAACAAATTAGAATCCCTTTACCACCCACCCAGCACATGTACATCTGCGCTAGGATGGATTACCTTGCAAAGTTCTTCTACCATGTATTTACGTTCCTTGTCCCTTACATCTGCATCATACATTTTTGTTTCTGTATCATACCTGAAATCAACATACTTAGACACTTAGACATACAACAGATAAGTCACCTTGATTATAGTACTTCCCTTATAAACTCTGTGACAAATAAAATGTACCGAACAACCAATGAACACCTTCACATAATGATTGAAAACATTTAGAGATACCAAAATACAAACATGGGGGCTTGTACAACAAATCTCTAGATGGCATGAAACTTGTATACTACTCCATCCGTTCACAAAAGGATGTCTCAACCTAGTCAAAATCTGCATGTATCTTGACATGATTTAGTGTGTAGATTCAAACAAATTTGGTCTAGCTTGTGACATCTTTTGTGTATGAAGGGAATATATAAGAAGTTAAAGTTATATCGTCGATATGCACATTATTTTCTGAAGAAAAATAATGCAACCTAGAGGGTACATGCTATGATAATTTATTATATTTGTGGTTGAAGATGTGGCCAACATCAAAACTAAACCATGAATACGAGAAAGAAAGTGATACCAAACAAAAACCACACTGTCATGGAACAACGACCAGTCCAATCCAATCAACAAGTGTTTACACCAAAAAAGTACAATATACTGCCTTAGAAAAGTATGATAAAAACGTCAGTGTCAATGTCACCTAATCCAATTTGTGAACGTCGAACCAAGGATTTTCAACCAGGAGGGTACAATGCATAAACCAACCATGATTCATGGTTACCCCTGTTAAATTTGATCCATTAGGAGAGGAAGGCCAAGGTCTGCCTAAAAATCTAAAGAAAGTGGACATATCAATGTTTCTATGTTGGATCAATGTAGCCCAAAACATCGGTCTCAAATAAAAATAAGTCAAAAAAGAGAAGACACTTGTATCAAATCATTTCTAGAACTGGCCAGTAGTGATCAGATTGTGACCTAGAATATCATGGTACAGGATTCCAAGATACGAGCATGGTAAGTAAATATTTTACAAAACCTTGAGGATGCATAACGGGCAGCCAAGGAATTACCTAGTTCTTATTATTTCCAAAAGAGAGTCGGCCATTTTTTTGAAGCAGCTTGGAGATGGTTCAGCTTTTAAAAGCTCGTCTCTTAAAGGCTTGTATTCCTTGTAGAGGAAAATAAATTAATGAATAAATTGCAGAATACTAGTACTATACTACTATATAATAGTATATCTTGCAAAAGTAAGCATTTGAATCTTCAACAAACCGTATCTGCTATTCAAGTATATAAATGCATATATATGAACATATACCTGGAGTGAATCTAAAGATTTAAGAGTATCTTCTACTAGTCGTCGACAATATAAAGTAGCAATAAGCACCTGGTTATATGTAATTAGATAGTTAAAACGAAACATATTTAGAACAATATTTCAATATTAGTATATCATGTACAATACCTGATGAGATGGAATATCAAGTTTCTTGTTTTTCTTAACGTTCTCCCAGATAATTTTTGAACTGGTCGTGAAGCTGGATGATGGAACTTTAGGACTTCTGTTTTCAGTAATTAATCGTCTTAACATTTTAACCTGAATGGCAACACCGTAATTGAATTAATAACTTTTATGCCCTAGTGAATTAATACCTCAATTAGCCCTCTTCCCATTATTAAACAAACATCCGGATGTATTAGCACGGTCTCCAAAATATATGTAATATAACCAAATGATTAGAACAGTGTGTTCATGCACATTTTGTGTTACTGACCTCTTTTGGGAACTTCGGCGATTTTTTATCCGGCATTCCAAATGTATCTACCTAAGTATCATACGACGGAAGCAAGTTAGTTCCTTCTTCACACGCTTGTTTTTTTTTTACTCTCAGTGATTAATTATTTTCTAAAAAGAGGAAGTTGGCAAACGGACCTCAATATAGTCTTTGAATTTCATAGATGCTACGTTCACACTTTCCCAAGTCTGTAGGTAACATTTAATGTTATGTTACATTTTGCAATAGATGGACTTATATGCAGATGTAATTAACTGAATACCTCTTCCAATATTTTCCGGACATCACTTCTCAGAATTTCAAGCGGTGTCTACAAACCACACAAAATTAGGAACATAAATATTGCACAGCTATTTGTTATGTTGTGCTGAATCAAACCTCTCCATTGTAGTGACGAAGAACAACAAGTATTTTTGTCAAGCCTGCTCTTTCAATTTTTGTTCTTTCCTGCAAATAATTTGAAAACAGATTAGGTCCCTCCTAGGATTGCAACACGTCAAGCTCTCTAATAATCGCCTCTCGACCTATCTGCCCAAATCGTACTGATTACTGAACCAGCCGCATCTACTTGCTCCAGTTGCATCTACGCTGCGTCCGAGTTCCCGTCGCGACAACCCCGGCGAACGCACGTTTCCTCACCGACGCCTCTTGTTCGCGCGCGAGTCGCCCATTCCGGCATCCCCTTCTGCTCGTGAGCCGCCCCGCCGAGGCTCCGCTGCTTCTCGCATAAGCGACGGCGACGGCGACTGCGTGCGCCCGATACGTTGATGGCAGAAACAAAGCCCCAGCCATGCGATTTCTAGCCTTTCTTCCCCAAATTTGTACAATCATTTTTACTGAAACTTGATGTTCTGCTGTGCAGTTCTATTTAGAACGATCCAATTACAATGCTTTATTGGTAGGAAGGTTCCTTCGCAAATGTGCTCACCAGACTGATATGTGGAAGTTTCTTTCGTATTTTAACCACCAAGTGGAAGTGCCTCGGTGATTGGAAGATAGGAAGAGGGAGTAATTCAACATCACAATTTCTAGCTTTTCTGAGGTGAAGAAAGAGTTTTTGCTACCACACTAGCTTGGTGTTGAGATTTTTTTTTTTTTCCGATAAAGGACTTGCTGTTGAGATATTAGAACATTGTACTAGTAGACTTTGTGGAGCACAATGATTATGAAACTGTATGTAAGTATATAAATATACCAGTGTATGTATTCATATTGATGAATGAATGAACATGTGGTGTGTTGCCCTCAAATATAAGGTTGTTTGCCTACTCCTTCCATCATCCAGGATTCAGTTGATCAAAATCTGATCTTCTCGAAGGGTGTAGCACCTCTGAAGCTCATCATTGGGGGCTGCCATTGTAGGCGAAGCCTTCCACGTTGAAACAGGCGTCCATCCTCGCCTTGCACGTGGAACCCTGTTCAGCTGCCACATGCATAGTACTGTCACCGGACAGAGGTAGGGAGGTAGTCATCGCAGCATGATCCTGAGACGATTGAACCGAGAAGGAAGAAACCGGTTGCACGCCGCCGGTGGCGGCATCTGTGCTGCGCTGCAGATCGGAGGTCTCGCCTCCCATTATCACCTCACAACCGGTGGACACTGACACTACACTCGTGGCTACATCGGTGTGCCGGACGGCGGCAGCCGTTATCGGCGGCGGGTCACTTGCAGATGCCATGATCTTCCTCTTCGACAGTCACGACCGGTACATGTATCAAAGGGGGTGGATGTAAAACCAAACACTCAAGTTCAAGTCATTAGGGACACGAATTTAGATTCCTTTTTATACTTAATAATCAGGTCTTCCTAATACCAATGCAGTTTATACTGAGGATCAGACTTGGTTATTAACGAACATATAAATTCTGATACCCATGCTTAAAAGTTTGTGTGAATCCTAATTTGGTGTTGAGGCCGGAGAAGTGAATTCTCCCCCATTTTAAAAAGGAGTGGAGGACTGGTTGGGAAAGTGGATGTACAAACTCAATACCTAGGTTCAAGTTCATAGGGGAGCGAATTTAGGTTCCTATTTATACTTGAGTATGAGGTTATCCTAATACTCATGCAATTTATTCAGAGGGCCAGGATAAAATCCTGATACTCGTATTTAAAAGGCTGTGTACATCCCTAGTTGATGTAGAGGTAAAGGTAGTGCTTAAAAGTGAAATTCTCCACCCTAAATTTTACCTGGTAGTACAAAGTAAATAATGAGGCAACCGCACTTGTTAACGCCCCCGGTCGCTCGTGTAGGCGGCTTTTGGGGAGACCCTATCCTATACAAAAACCTAGCCGCCGCCACCGGAATCTCTTAGCCGGCGTTGATGCCGGCAGTAGTAGCGTGCCATCAATCGGCGGTGAGGGCAAGGAGTCCACGCTTCCTCTTTGTGTGGACAGGCGGAACCGGCGAGGTGCGCAGTGTTGGCGACCGGGTCACTGGTCCAAGGTCTACTATTTCTGGAAAAATCTCGTTTACGATGAGGTAAAATAAAGAAATCCTCAAAAGCATCACGCACATGATATCCCCCTACTCAACTCATCCAAGGTCACTGGTCACAGAACCAGACATTAATCTCTCTCTCTCATAACCACAGAAACACACGACAAAACCATGACCAAACCACTCATATTCCGACAAGCACAACGAAAACTATTGGAAACAAATCGGTGGTCGATTCTCTATCATGGGCATCACGACAATAAATAAGGGATGAATTTGGCACGAGCTTGGTTTGACATGGGCCTGTGGTAGGGCAGAGGGCTCCTTAATTGATAGGATTTTCAAAAGATTTAGTAGGATTGGATTCCTATATGATTTTTTTCCTACAGCAGCCGTTTGATTCACAGTATCACATCACATAAGAAAAATACCCTTTTATAATTTTTTTTGATAATTATGCATGCCTACACATTAAAGTACTAATGTGTTTACAAACAGTAGTTGTGTATACGTGTTCAGAGTAGTATGTTTTAACATGCTGACGGAATCAATAGCGTATGAAGGATTCTTGGAAAAATTCATGTTTGCTGGGTAAGCCTCAAAGACGTTTTACATGTGTATTCTACTGAAACAATAGAAATTAACTGAACATGTGCAAATACCTGAAATATTGTTTTGATAAGTTGTGAACCACCTGCTTGCTCTCGACCAATATCAAATATACTCCTGTACCATGGAAAATGTAGAATAAATGATGATAACGATTTATTCATTGTAAGTCAAAATTAACACATCAATCCATTGGAAATGTATAAGAATAACATAACACGAGAGACATACATGTTAATAATCATCAGGTCAGATACCGTAAACACGAAAAGCGCTGCTTGCTTCTCAAATAATGTGTCCTGAAACAATTAATGTATATCACTTACATCTTAGTAAAGAATATAGGTTAGAATACAAAATACTCAGAAGTGTTTGATCCTGATCAAAGACTCTCTCTCTTACCTCATCGCCGCCCCTCTTGACCCCTTATGAGCCTCTTTAGCTAATGGTCCTAGCTCATGGCTCTCAAGGTTTGTTTTGCATGCCCGGTTAAGCTAGCTTTATCGGTTATGACGCATAGACTAAGAAGGTCGTCAACATGAAAACTAATATTATGTCTCTTGAGCACTTATCTACTCTTAAAAATAACCTCCATAGAAGTGAAAAAAAATTAAGACAGAGGAAATGCAGAATGAGTACCGCCAGATCTTTGGGTATGAGGTGGGTTCATTTTGTCTTGGTAAGCAGGTAGAGGTCCGATTTTGAGATCAAACTGGGTTTTGGGAGGGCAAGATGCTCTCCGATGGAGATGACATGGTCTTAATTAATTTTAATCTAAGTAGTTTGCCTATGTTTCTATCGTCTTTCTTCACGATTCCAGTTGGGGGGGGGGGGGGGGGGGGGGGGGAAAAGGGGGGGGGGGGGGGGGGGGGGGGGGGGGGGGGGGGGGGGGGGGGGGGGGTACAGATTAACAAAATGGTATATCATTTATCGTCCCAAAGATCAATGGGGTTTGAGTATTATGGTACTTAATATAAAGAGCGAATGTCTATTAAGAAAATGGCTTTTTAAAATACTACATGAAGAAGGTATGGGGCAGGAGCTGCTGTCCAACAAGTACTTATGCGGTAAAACATTATCTCAAGTTGAACCACTGCAAAGCGTGCTGATTCTATATCCACCTACCAGAATTGCTAATACGTTTGGCTACTGGTTGCAGGGGTTCCCTTTCGAGAAACACCTATGGACCTAGCCGTCATATTCGTAGTAACCTTCTGATTTTCCTTTTGTTGTGCTGGTTTGGAGCACAAATTGTCTATAGGCAATGCTAGACTAGCACTAATTAAACTCTCATGTAGGACTAATCACACCGCACAACTGTAATTGGGACACAAAGGCCTTCATTATCATGGGCAAAGGTATTACATATATAATACATCATAAAACATATAACAAATTTGTGCGAAGAAGATATCGCATACCTGCTTGTTTTCTTTTCCATCGAAACCTTCAACATCCAGCAGTAATAACGAAGGCCCAATGCATCTTGACATCATTATTCCTCTCGTAGTTTGACTCCTGCGCATTCCAAATATGTGTTTCATTTTATCATTCTGAAACTAATTTTAAATAACAAATACTTAGTATTGGCATATGTTATATCTCATGTGTGTACTACTTTTGTTGTTTCCTTTCTCGGGTGCATTAAGCTTACATGGGTAAACAGTGGTGACTTTACTGTTGGTAAGATCAAGGAGGTTTTTAGGAGGTGTGTTTTGTGAGGAGCCAAGCAGATCGGAAAGAATAGTAGAAAATCCGTAAGAGAAAATAGAACCGACTAATAACTATATATTGAATGTATCCTATATTCTATATAACTAAATAGTTCATCCCCACTACCTATTTCTCTAAACATGCAGGCTATCCAACTCAGCAAACTAGCCACGTCAGCTATTTCTGTTTCGTTTTTTGAGGATAACGTGGTCGTACCACCCTCGAATAGATAGAAAAGAATTGGCCCAGTTTATAAGGAAGACCGGGCCCAAAAACCATACAAATGCCCTGTTTATAAGGAAAACAGTGCCAAAAAACCGCACAAGCGAGGCGACCTGCCGCCCACACGACACAAGTCAACCAAACGCAACAAAACACACCACCATTTCCGGGACCGCCGTCCCGGCGAAGCAACCAGATCGACCCTCGCATTGGCCGAAAGCGATCCAGTCATGGAGGACGAACCCTCTGCCCACGCAGTCTTCATCCAGGTTGCCACCAAAACCACCATGTTCCGGGGCCGCCGCCTCGGTGTAGCAACCAGATCGACCTTCGCATTACGAAGGCGATCCAGTCGGGTCAACGAACTCTCTGCCCACGCAGTCTTCATCCAGGTTGTCACCCAAGCCTGTGTAAGGTCACGGTCCTGCGCCATAGGACCGCCACTGCAACAGGGACCGAAGCCGCCGCCTCGGCGCACCACCACCTCCCGGAGCCGCCGCCCCGACGTCCACCACCCACGACCACACGCCCATTTTGCACATCCACCGCGAAACCGTCGCACCGCGCTGGCCCAGAGCTCCAAAGCGGCGCCTCCAACAAGGTAGTGACGAGATCGTCACCGCCGCCCGCTCCCGAAGAGCATAGGTTTTCACCCGGAGCTCTTGCAACCACACGCGTTAGTCGAGGTCGAAAAGCTCCACAACGACGCGATCAAGAAGGAGAACGACACCCAAGGGTGCCGCCGTCGTCGGCACCGACCTAAGTCTGCGCGAGCTTTCGCCCTGAGTTCAACCCGATCTCAAAGCTTCGGGAGCCACAGGATGACATCCCGGCCATGTCGTTAGCCACCTAGCTCCATGGCACGCTGCTGCCGCCGCGGCACCTCCATCCACGGCAGCAGCCATGCCCGCCGCGGCCGATCCTTGAATCAGCCACCTGTCCGGGGCCGCCGCCCCGGCTTGCCTCCGTGGCCAGCCCGCACCTCATCGGCCGCCCAGCCTCCGCGCCGGTGGCACCACCTCCCTCCTCCTTGCCAGCGCCGGGCTAGACGCCTGCAGATTGCGCGGCTCCACCTTCTCGCGCCCGCTGCAAGCCCAGATGGGGCCGCCCGCAGCAGAACCTCCGGCAGCGCAGACGCCGCGCCTCCTCCTCGCTGGAGCCCCGCCTCTGCGCTCCACTCTGCCCCGCACGCATCACTGCTCGAGAACGCCTCAGCCCGGGCCGGCCGAGCCAGATCGGGCCCGCCGAGCCCATCGGGCGCTCAGCTCCTCCAGCGACGGCACCGCAGCCGCCTGTCACCGCCGCCCACGGCCAGAGTCTTCACCGCCGCGCGAGCCCGCCGGCTCGCTGTCCTCCGCCCCCGACCGCCGCCGCCCCCATGGCCGGTCAAACCACCGGCCGAGAGCCACGGACCGCCCCCCCCCCCCCCCCCCCGACCACCGTTTTTGGCAGCGGGAGGGTGCCGCCACCGCCGCGGACGAGGCCGCCGACGGCAGCGGCAGGGAGGCTCCGGCGGAGAGGTACTTGCGGCGCCGGATTTGATGCAGGAGCGTATTGGTGAAGACTATAAGAGTCCAGTTGAGCAGAACTCTGTTTCGTTTATTTTCTGTTGCATGCATGTTGTGTCGCTGCATTTAATCTTCCATTTTTTGTGGGGCGCGAAGCGAAATAGAACGGCCAGTCTATAGCCCATTCTCTGGCCCATATGTACTAAGCAACGAGCCCAACACTGTTTCTCTTCCCACTGAAATAAATCTAGATCGAACGACCAGCTCCTCATCCCTCAATCAATGTCGTCTCAAGAAAATATATCGAGGGCACCGTTCTGTCTTCCTCTTCCTCTACATCTTCGTCTCCCCGTAATTCGCGCGAGAAACAGCTATATGGCCAGTTTATGCAGGCGTAGGAGAGGTTCGTGCTGAATTCCCCTCCCTCTATAAACAGAGGACGCGTTAGCATCGACGCTTCCGGTGCTGGTGAGCACTCCATCCCGTCTTCTCCTCTTTCCCTGTCATGTGCTGTAATTTACGTCACGAGTTTGGATTTCCTCTAGTTGAGTTGATGAACTCCGAAACAGTCCCTATTGGTGGTCTTCCTCGACTAGATGTCGAAGCAAGCTTCATTGCTGGTCTTCCTCGCTTCTTACGCCTGATCGTCTATGTCCTAGCCAGGCTCTGCTTAGTCCTATTTGTTGTTCCTTGCTCTCTGCTTATCCACAGACGTAATGCTAACTTCACTGATCCTGTTGGTACGTACACCTCCCATCAGAGTACAGTTTAGCTCCACATCCTTGTATTTTGTTTTTCTGCTTCACTGAATAAACCGTAGAATGTCCTCATGCTTACCATTCGCGGGTATTTTTAGTTTGGTTTTGTTTCATCTATATCTGCAGTCAGTTTTGGCCGATGAACAAAAGCCTTGCATTTAGTTTTTTTTGTCTGACTAAACACAGCCAATTCTTGCTTACCCTATGAGATGCACGCTGCATCTAAAATATCCAACAAGTAAAGCCTTTTCTGACATGAACTTTGATTTTCTATACCTGCAGCTGATCTGTTTGACGAGATAAAAATGCGGTCAAGATGCTGGAGAGCGATTTCTAGGCCTCTAGGTTATATATGATTATATTGATAAAAATTGAGAACTGAGCTGGTGTTTTGTCTCTTCACGGATTGGCTCTTCTCTCTGTTTCTTTGGATGATCCGTTGCAAAAAAAATTTGAAACGATGTGTGGCTTTGAAACGATTGATTGCACTGTGCTTATAACTAAATGACGTTTTGATGCTTCCGTATGCACCGTTGTTCAGCGACTTTGCATACTGCTGTTTTGTAGTGGTTGTCAAGATCACAAAAGCACACCGAGAATTTTAACTAATGCATCTAGAGGCATGTGGAGTTTGTGCTTTGGCGGTAAGTGGCCAGTTATATTAAGTTTACTTATAGCTCATGATCTGAAAGTGTTTGTTTTGATTCTATATCAGCATCTGAAATTTAATTTTCCTAATCCTCTTGATGATTGTTGTTTTCTCCGTTTTCAGGTATAAAACGCGAGCTTTTGTTAGCGACCACTGTTATATGAGCTAAAGACTGATTTATTGCTGACCACAAGGGTGTTAGCCGATTCCAGTCCTCATGGATCGTTTATATATATTGGTGTTTCCATTCTGCCGATCGAAATTCTCACAGTTATTTATCCAAAAGAAAATGACAGACTAAATATATTTGATATAAGTCACATTCTAAAAGACAGAAGCTAATTCCAAGATTTAACTTTCCTTCTTACTCAACTTTGACATTTCTATATTTACCATAACAATATTCAAGTTTTATAATGATGTTGTACTGACAAGAAATATCTAACAATCTTTTTCTTTCTCAATCCATAATCTTACTCATGTACTATTAAAAATCCCTGCAGCAACGCGCGGGGTATCATCTAGTTATGATAAAGATTTGGAGCTCATCCTTTTAATATGTTGAAGATATAGGATGAATAATAGGACGACTCAACTTCTTTTAGTGACTTAAGTATGAATTAGGTACCATCCCAACCCTTGCAAAACAGAATTTCCTACATCGACGAGCCAAACTTTACGCTCATCAATTTGACAATATCTTATGGTAATTAGGAATGTGAGAGCCGGCTAGTCTTGTATTAAGAAAAGGCTTCTGCTTCGGTGTACCCCTCTCCCCTAAATTAAAACACAAGGACGGTTGAGATCACACCATACCCCTTCGTAATAAAGGACATGATGGTCATTATCAGTATATTAAATCGCACCATACTCCTGATTTCCGCGTGGTGCCGATGACAACAACGACCTAGCAAGCCATCCGGATCCCCACGCCACCAGCAGCACCCAACAGCTGCACACATTCCGCCTACTCCTAGGTCCACGATCTCTTATGCATGATCAGCAGCTAGCATTGCATCGGGAGTAAGCTAGCTAGCCACGTGAGGCAGCTATCCATCCCGCTGCTTGATTAGCTAATGTGTGTGTTTAACTGTTCATCCAAAGACTAGACTCGTACGTCCGGCGCTGAGCTCGGCCTCTCATCAAGCCGCCGTCGGGTTCCTATGTGTTTGCGGCTGCATACGCGGGAGGAGACACCATCTTCGTATTTCTACAATATACAATCTCACTAGAATTGGAGCCTTCTCCTTCTTTCACATGTCAAGGTAAACCTCACTTAGCTCATAGTGTTTATTTATTTATGGCTCATAGTTTACAATTTAGTTGAAAAATTCTATTGGATATACCTCTACAATATACAATCTCAATAGAATTGGAGCCTTCTCCTTCTTTCACATGTCAACATCATGAGACCCCAGTTAACCCATATTGTTTATTTATTTATTTATTTATTTATTTATGGCTCATAGTTTTCAATTTAGTTGAAAAATTCTATTGGATATATACATGGTTTGTACTTATCTGCTAAATTACATGTCAACATCATAGTAGATCCCACTTAGCTCATATTATTTATTTATAGTTTATAGTTTTAAATTTAGTTGAAAATATTCTATTGGATATATACATATGTTTGTATTTATCTGCTAAATTTTTTGTGAAACAAAAGGATATTTACATCTATTAAAAAACAAAATCGTGGCTGTAAAAAAGAAAAAATAGCTCCATTTCCCCTCAATACTTCTTTTGGGTAGACCAAAATACAAAAATATCTTCTAGAGAGCGTTTGATGACTCCCAAGTGCAGGAGATCAATTGTAGTACCTTTCAATTAGAAAAGGTTGTCGAACCCACGACGAGCTGAAGGTATTGGTTAGTAAGATTGATTAGCTAATGCGTGTGTTTAACTGTTCATCCAAAGACTAGACTCGTACGTCCGGCGCTGAGCTCAGCCTCTCATCACGCCGCCGTCGGGTTCCTATGTGTTTGCGGCTGCATACGCGGGAGGAGACGCCATCTTCGTATTTCTACAATATACAGTCTCACTAGAATTGGAGCCTTCTCCTTCTTTCCCATGCCAAGGTAAACCTCACTTAGCTCATATTGTTTATTTATTTATGGCTCATAGTTTTCAATTTAGTTGAAAAATTCTATTGGATATATCTCTACAATATACAATCTCACTAGAATTGGAGCCTTCTCCTTCTTTCACATGTCAACATCATGGTAGACCCCACTTAGCTCATATTGTTTATTTATTTATTTATTTATTTATGTCTCATAGTTTTCAATTTAGTTGAAATATTCTATTGGATATATACATGTTTGTACTTATCTGCTAAACCACATGTTAACATCATAGTAGATCCCACTTAGCTCACATTATTTATTCATTTATTTATTTATAGTTTTAAATTTAGTTGAAAATATTCTATTGGATATATACATATGCTTGTATTTATCTTTTAATTTTTTTGTGAAATAAAAGGAGATTTACATCTATAAAAAACAAAATCGTGGCTGTAAAAAAGAAAAAATAGCTCCATTTCCCCTCAATACTTCTTTTGGGTAGACCAAAATACAAAAAATATCTTCTAGAGAGCGTTCAATACGTACACTTAGTTGTATGTTTTATTTCAACAAACGGAAACCTAAACATTTCTTTTTGATTTTTTATGTGGTGATCCGGAGCTACTGGGGCTATCCACCGTAGCGTCGCGCAGCCTGTGCCACAGAACACCATTTATCTCCATTCGCCTCCCTCGAGCCGTATTCTACCGAAAACAGCCGTCCCTACGCAAAGTTTGCATGTCTCTCCGCACGCATCTCTGACTCCGTCAACACTTGGAACTACAGGGCACCTCCATCCATGATGTCGTGACTTATGTCCATCGTTAACTTGCACGCCACATACGTTCCCCTCTGGTGGCCACCCAACGCCACTAAGATGAAAGACTTCCTACAACCCTCGTAGTAGTTGCACATGACCGCCGTTGTCGCCTCTCGCATCGACCGCCATTGTCACTGTTTTTGTTAGTATTGCTAGACTCGGTGGTGGTGGCAGCTCCGGTTGAAACCGTGAATGACTAATCGACGGTGAATGGGGTGGAAGGATGAGTTATACACCTCTTTGTTAGATGCCACCTATTACTGATGAAAGATGATGTGGGTATTCATCTGTGAACTTTTCTCTACATATATTTGCCTATATCTCACTTATATTCAGAGAACGAGTTTGATTATGTAATAAAATGCATGTGTCTATTCTGTAGATGCTTGAATGCTTACACTAAGAAGGACCTATGTTTGCCTAACCACAGTTACAATTAATCATTATAGTGTAAAAAAGTCATTACCATGAGGGTACAATAATAAAATAACTTGTGGTGTCAGAGATGTGTGCGGAAATAACAAACTATAGGTTAAGAGAAGGACATTTCTGCAATCTGATATAATTTTGGTGGTATTTATGCAGTTTATTTTTGTTTATATTTTATTTTATGCAATCCTAGATCCAATGCACAAATTAATATATCATGTAAACGGTGTAAGCTCTCAGCTTTCTCCGTATTTTGGTGAACTATTTAGTATTTCTTGGTGGCATGTTCTTCCGTTTTCATATAGTCTATTCGATTCAATTTATTTAACTATGTAAAATATTTACGTCAATTATTGTTATTGATTTTGGATAATTTATGTCAGAAAAATCTACTTGATTTCATTATACTAAAATCAATGGCCTTCATTGTAGTACCTCGATGGCTAATCAAATCTTGTCTAATCTATCTCTCCGAGTTCGCAATTCTCATCATATCGTATAGTGTCTGCAGATTGTTGGAACTTTGATCAAATTTTTTTGTTCGAACTATTATAAAACATTTCAGAATTGTCATTGTATGCTAACTGAGTGTTAACTTTTTTTTTAAGTGGGTCATGCTCTTTCTATTAAGTGGTGTACTCCTGACATTACTACAACTAAACAACTCTGTCCTTTCTCTACACCTCTATGTTCATGTGAGAGTGTCTGAGTAATCATGTTCTAAAATAGTGAGCCAATGATACTCTTTTTCTATTATTGATACTAATTTTTATTTATGTCTCGCTAAATTTATGTTTGTTCATTTATCATTGTTCGTATTAGGATAGGCGCGTTGCTTTTCCTTCTAGTACGATACATGGGCAAACGGGATTAGATCCAAATATGGGGTGCGCTGCTAATTAAAACGGATAATTAATTGATTAGACATATTTACCCTTTTGTGTTAGGGGGATGGGGGTACACTGTACTCCCGAAAGAAAATATACCATACACAGAAAGTATTTCATGTTACTACTATTTTGTAGACCGTGTCAAAACCCAATATAATACTATGTATTGAGTAAGACTAGCCATAGTGGAGAGTATTATATATTACTAATCTTTGTATCATGCATATGATACTAGTCTTTGTTACTACCTCCACTATGGTAGTAACATATTTGTGATATCATATACTATAGCATTAATTAGGTTGTAGACTCATCATGCCTTGAAATGCGTTATGTACGGTATCTACTTATGATACCACCATCATCTCTTTCATCATTAATTACAGTGCCACATCATCTTTTGCCAACATGACACGTATGATACTAGCTATGATAGCACCACTATGGCTAGTCTAAGGAAATATTACCGAGTATGTCAATACCAAGTGGTGTATAGATTGCCCATTCGTGTGAAATTAACTTCATAACCATAGGAAACTACTGGACTACTGGTTACTTGGGTTTACCATCCAAGTTGGGCGTCCATCTCGGGAAACCTGGTTCCAAAGAGACGATTCAGTAAATAGCTTTTCCCTGAAATATCATCAAGAACAAATGGTGAATGCACGGACTATGCATATTAGTTTATCCGACAATGAGTATCATATTAATATAAAGCAGCATTTTCCTTAGATGCACAAAAAATATATGAATCTCGGAAAATGCATGTTTATATCTAGAATTAGTAGCTTACCGCTGCTCTGGGCTCCGATAATGGAGACGACGGCGTAGGGAGCGTTTGGAGCAGAGAGCTCCGCAGAGCACCTTACGATGCCATCAACATTTCCTTCACAGAAGTTGGTGTACTTGTCTACCATGTGTACGGGCACCGAGTCACCAAGTGGACTCATGTCCAACTCAGCAGCAACGAGGAGAACGAGGCTTTTGAGCAGACCAGGTTTGAACTTTGAGACTCTTTCCTCTAAAGCCTGGGAGGACGAAGCATCCTTTGCTACCTTGAGAAGAACTTGGACAGCCTTTCTTGGGTCGTTGCCAGCCGCGGCGGCAACTTCCGCAAGCTTCCCGTGGAGTTGGCTCCACGCCTCCCACCCTTTCCCTCCCTCGACTCGGAGCATGGCAGCAAGCTGAGCTGCCATGTCCTTGAGCGCAGCATCACTTTTTCCCATCTTTGTTACTCACTTGCTCAGAATTGGCCAAATGGAATGCTGTGTTATTCTGTGTTGGGTTTGGACACAAGGCTAACTGTGTGATTTATACCAACAGCACGCTCTCCCTGTCGTTTGGACATACGACTTCTTCTTGCGTACTTGCATAAACTTAAACAACATCTACATCGTAGATACATTTCGTATATGGTTTTAGCTTTGGATAAATGTTTGCTTTGTAGCACCTTAATATTTTTTTTTAAAGAACGAAGTAAATATGGGATAATCAAAAGTATATAGATCATATTTACATTAATAAAAGAGTAAAACGCACCATGTTCAAAACGCCAAATGCGGGTCATCATGTTGCTACACACGAGTGTTTTGGTCACTCCGTGATGGTAGCCGGGACAATCGGCTTTTTTTACAAACTGTCACTTAACTTTTTATTTTATTTCAATTACTAGATTCTTTTCGACTACTTTTTGTTTGCCTTTTTAAGGAAGATTTGTAAAAAAACAAAACTTTAGGAGGGACTCGTAAAAAGCTAATCTGACACGTATATAAACTAACTGCCGCCTTCACAAAATGACCAAAACGCTCGCGTGGCAACTTTTCGTGATTTGGCGACCAAACGCATATTCGCGTCAAGTTGGCGTACTAAACATGTGTTTTACTCTTCACACTGGTTACTACCTTCACAATGGTTAGTAATATATTGTGATATCATATAATAATTTATTTCTTAGGTTGTAGACTCATATTGCATTGGAATACGTTATGTTCAGGCTCACGTTATTGTTCACCAACATGACATTGATATCCTCATTGTGGCTAGTATAAGAATATAAATACAATACATCAAAGTAGACAATTCCGCAAGTTTAGCGTTGCAAGTCAAATCAAGCACTATGTTCCAGGGATTTGGAGGACTGATTCTTGCTCCATGCGGCAATGAAGTCTTACAAAATGACAAGTTGTAGCGGTCCATGACGTTGCAGTTTCAGCTAACACTGCAACTTGATCCAGCAGGCACCACGCTGACAGCCATGTATCCTTAATCTACTTGTGATCAACACTAATAGAAGTAATTGCGAAAGGCTAGGTTTAACTGGATTGGAACAAAGTGTGGCCCCTTTTCACGTCCTTTTTGCATTTACATAGCCTGGACCTATCTGACAAGAATAGATACATTGTACACAACACTCAAGCATCATCATCCCGCGACTCATTCTTGCAGCAAAAGTTCAATCTCCCTAATCTGTATGCGAGTGAATAACAAAGAGTTACCACTTTGAAGAACAGATTTACGAATCGTACCACTTTTTTGTTCTGACAACCAAAATCAACCACTTCATGCACAAGCTTTCCATATCACTCAAATCGGCGGCTGAGAGCATCCAATCTGACAATAGAACCCACCCAGTTTGCTGATGGATGTGGCAGAGGAGATACCTAAGTGGCAAAGTGCGAAAATATCTTGGGTGAGGTGGGTATGGGTCACATAGAATTCTCTCATATACTTTTACCCACTACATAATAAGAAAAAAATCTGGAAGATGAAAATTACACTAAAAAGAGATCTTTGTGTGATATCTTTGTCGAGGGGTAACTTTTAGTAGAGATAACCTTACAAAACGCAATTGGCATGAAAGTAAAAAGTGTGTCCACTGCCATAAGAACGTGAGACTACCAAGAATTTATTCTCCGAGTGTAAATTAGTTGGTTTTATATGTCAACCATTCAGATAGATTCTACTTTATATCCATCAATAAGCATTGCTAATATTTTGGAGAATTGGCTGAATGATGTGGATCGTAGGTTTAAGCAACTTATTCGGGTGGCAGCGGTTGTCGTTATCTGGTCGCTTTGCTTATTTAGAAATGACAAAAAATTTAATGATACAAATTCTTCTCTCATGCAGGTCTACATGAGTAAAGCTACGCTAATTCGTGGTTTCTGTTATAACGTGTGGAACATCGAGACCAGTTTATGAAGGTGTGTACAATACTGAAGGATACGGCGAGAGTCTTTTTATCGCAACATAGATGGCAACATAATTTGACGTCTTTACAACTTCTCATAATGATATGTAATTCGCCTTTTACCGTTTCTTACTACTGAACTTGTTGGCTGTGTGCGAAAAAACGGATCCATTTTGAAACCAGAAAAGAAAAACGAAAGAAGAAAAAAACCGAAATAGCGTAACAGTGCTGCTTTCATACTGGCCCGGCCCAACAAATGGTAATAGGGTCCGCGGTACGCGATGGAGTATAGATTTTCTCAAATCTTGCACCGATGAAAGATGAAAAGAGAAAAAACGACGAGAGGCCCTAAATAAAGGCCCAGATTTTGAGGAAGTATCAATGTATACATGCCAGTTCGGGTGCAAAACCGGATAGCTTCGCGTACCCCGACACTAATTGGGCCTGGCCCAGTTTACCCCGCACTGCCTGCTTCTTCTTCTTCTTCTTCTCCCCTTCCTCTTTCCTTCTCCGCCGCGACGAGGAGCTCTACTGCTGCTCCACCGCGTCGAGGGCTCTGCCCCGGCGAAGGAGGCGGCGGCGGCGACGGGGAATCGAGACGAGCTCGCGGATTGGCTTGCTGAGCTATTCACCAACGTATCCCTCATGGTCCGCGGCGAGCTCCAGGTCCATTCACCACCCCTCGCGCCGTTTCCGGCAAATCATGGTCTTCTCGTAGTTCGCTGATTGCAGCTGTATGCACGATTGGACTTAGAAAAAGAGCGATTTGGTTCTGATCTGCACTCGCCCAATTTCCTGCTGTTGATTTGATTAGCCAACGCGATAGAATCATGCTATGGCCCTAGCGTAGGACCCGTCCAGTCGTTTTGTTCGTTCAGGCTTCGTGGATTTGATAAGCTCATGGGACTTCGTTGGCGTTTGCCTCCATTTTGTTTCTAACGCCTCAATTCTAAGAACGGGTAGCCACGCCAACCCCATTGGTGTTGTTGAGTAACAGAGGAAAGCAATCACTGATCTGGTAGTGCTAAGGCGGCTTTTCTCTCATTGAATTAGTAGGTCTAGATGAATACCCAGGCGTTGTAGTTGCTATGAGATGTGGATGCTGCTTTCTAGGATTTTTCTCATTAATGCTTGAAGGCTCAAAACTTGGTTGGTTATATGGTGATTTCGACACGCTCTGTGTCTAGGGTTTGGAGCATGGGTTATGCGGTCTGTGCTTGGTTTCTCTCTTCTCGAGAGATTGAGTCCTTCCATGCCAAAAATGGATCGCATAATACATTTTTTTAGTCAACTGGAGAGATTGAGTAGTTCTTTGCAAGTTCATGATTCAGATTGGCAATAGAAGTTACAGAACACTGCTTCGCTCTTCTTTTATACTTGATGAAAAAAAGCAGATTAATGCTACTGAGAAACCTTTGCACAAAATGGAGGTGATTCACTTGGTGTTGTTGTGTGTTCTGCTATGTTGTGTACTAACCAGCTTTTTGTACTGTACCTCTCAAGTAGTCAGATTATTTTCACATTTGCCTAAAAAGTGTGATGACGGTTTGAACAATAAATGTTCTGCTTTGAGTTTTGGCCGAAAGTGCTTTTGTAGCTTAGAGTAGACATATTGTAATTAACTTCACCAAACCATGATGATTAACTTTTTCTTAATCCGAACCTTGAGCAAAAGATCACGGATTTAATTTTCTAAGAGGTTATCAGCATGTGTTCTATGTTTGCGGTTCTTTTTTTTAAGATGTTGAATTGTTTTCAGGGAACTAACAACCAGCTAGCATTAATTGAAAAGATGAACCAACGCGTTACAATATCTATGGAGATGTTGCATCAGGTCTGCGAGTCTTCGTAGAGCAACTGAATGAGAAAAACCAAGGGTTTGAAGAGTACACGTCCCAGATCGACGCAATAGACAAGCAGGTGTCCGAGTTCGAGGCGGTGGTGTCCATGCTTGATAAGCATGTCTCCCTCTTGGAGAATAAAGTCAAGTCTGCCTATCACATTGCTCCTACCCAATGATTCGTCTCCAAAACCGTTGTAAATACTTTTTTTCCTCTTTACAAAATTGAGCCTAGTTTACCAATCAGATGTGTTTGTGAAACTTACCCTCTAGTCCTAGTATTTACTTGCACCATTGTTAAAAACGGTTCCATATTAAAAACGGCTACAAATTTGCTAATGGTACCAAATTTGAAAATGGTTCTAAATTAAAAGTGGTTCCTTTTTGAAAGTGGTTCCAAAATTAAAAATGGTTCCGAAATTAAAAATGGTTCCAAATTAAAAAAAATGGTTCCGAAATTACCATAGCGAAGAACTAGCGGAGAACTATGGACTTCCTTTCCGTTCCGCACCCAATTACCATAGCGCACGTAAACAAGTCGCGCGCCTGGCAGCGATTGATCAATCGGCATCAATGGCGCCGCCGCCCGCAGGATGGTCTGAGCTCCCGAGGGACCTCCTATGGCTCATAATCGACCGTCTCCCTCAAAACTCTTCTGGTAACGGCGGAATTTTCTCGGCGGTACTATCTTGGTTTCAGAAGTTTCTTCCTTTCGCCGGCGCAGACCACGCTCACCTACGGGAGATGTCGACCCGGCATTATGCCTCAATCGACCGCGCTCGCTTCCGAGCGGTGTGTCGTTCATGGAAGGCGGCCGTGAGCGACCATGCAGCAGCAGCAGCTCCGCGGTGGAGGGATACCATGGATCGTCTCAAATTATGGCTCATTACTGACACCCGATGGTAGGGTATCCCTTGTACCAGCAGCTGCCCTCTTTGCCCGAGGACGCGAGATGCATCGGCTCCACGGACGACTGGCTCGCCATCCGCTGCCGCAGCTCCAAGAGAAGCCATGCATACTCCTTGCGCAACCCTTTCACTCGTAGGACCGTGCTGCTCCATGAGCTCTCGGGTGTCATCGCCAAAGTTTCCAGGTATTTTGAGGTCCGTAAGGTGCTTTTGAGGTCGACCCCTGACGATGTCGTCGCTCTCCTGACCAACAACTGGAACTACCCAGTCATCTTAGTCCAAGCCTCAGGCGCCTCCCTATATGTGTATATCATCAACATTGCGTTTCTTGGAGACAAACTTTATGGCATCACTCAGGCATTAGACCTTGTCTCCCTTGGTATCGCCTTCGATATCAACGGGATACCTAGTGTCACCAGCATTGACCGTGTCATCAAGCATCCAGCCATGGATTATAGATTTCATGTGTGGAGCGACAACGAGGAAGACGGCGAGTTTGAGCGCAAAAGGGCCACAGATGCCGAAGCCCATGAAGAGGACCCTCACAGGCGTCACCGGTATCGGCGTAGGAAGAGAACGGGCGACGGCATGATTTTCGAGGCCATAGAATGTTGGGATGACGAAGAGGTACCCTATGAACCAAAGGACTACGTCACCGTCAAGTGGCACATCGTGGAGTCGTGTGGAAAGCTTCTCATGGTGAGGCGGCAAATACAAATGCCGGAATATAATCTAAAGTTCACTCGCAAGGTGGAAGTTCTTGAGGCGAATGTCGCCGGAGGCGAGTGGGTGCCAGTTGATGGTGGGCTCGGCGGTCAAGCAATTTTCGTCAGCATGCGCTTCTGCAAATCTATTCCCGCTCGCAACGAGGTACAAGGGGATGCTATCTATTTTGTCGATACGGGCGAGGTGTTTGACATGACATCTCAGACTATGAGCCGTCCTATAAGAAATATTGATCACCTTTTCTCAACGTGGATATTCTCCTCGGAGCTAGTGGCTTAATAATCTAGCATTACGGGAGTAGAGGTAAAGAATATATCGATATGTAAACTTTTTTTTTTGCTTCAGAAGATACTAACATGAATCCCACACTACTATTGTTTCGGAAAAAATGTAACAGTTCGCTGAAAAGTTCACTTAATTAGCTTATCCTGTAAATTGTTTTTTTTTTTAGAAAAGGGAATTTTATTACTCCCAGCCTCTGCATCGAGTGATGCACACAGCCGATTATTACAAGGTCTCAAGTAGCAATTATTAAAAGTTTTAACAAAACATCGATCACGCAGGATCAAAGCACAGCTCAGAAAACGAACACCGATGACAGAGATAAAAGACTACAAATGTCTACTAGTATACTGCCACGTATGCCGGGAGAAAAACTCATGTGCCACCAACAGGAGCCGCGCACATCCAGCCACCATAAGGTCTCGCTGGGACAAAGGCAGTAAGAAAGCCCAAAGCTGGATCCAGTGCGCCGCCATATGGATAACCTTGTATGAAGTCTCGTTGCTCGGCCAACGCCATGGCCCGACCCATCTGAGTGTCATCGGCGTTGGGCTGCGCCCTGATACGTCCGCTGGACCGAACACCCAGCTCCTCGACGTCCGGGATGCCTCCAAACTCGATGACGCTCCGCTTAGACACCCCCTTCTCACTCGCACCGACGTGTGAGATCGAAACAGGAGGCGTCGAAGTGATGCCCACCGGCGCCGTCGGAAACGGCGAAGTCACCGGACTCGATCCCGCACCCCCGCCTGGGGTACGCGGAGAATCCCAGACCGTCGCCGAACAGCTCGATCCACCGCCACCACCTGTGGCGGATGGAGAGCTCACCATGGAGCACGAAGCTCCCGTCATCGCGGCCTCCGACGGCGACCCATACACAGCCACCTGCCGCGCATGGGCCGTCGGAGCCGTCGGTTGACCGCCCCTAACGGCTCTCTCCTTGTGCTGCATCGAAGTGGCCGAGGGGGGAGACTCCCCCGTAGCCGGCTGGATAAAGTCACCAGCGCGTGGCGGCTCGGCTGTTGGTGCATCGAAAGCACCAACCGAGCCCCCCATCGCTGCCTCAAGCTGAGATACTAACTCATGTAAACTTTTTTTTTGCTTCAGAAGATACTAAACTCATGAATCCCACACTACTATTGTTTCGGAAAAAATGTAACAGTTCGCTGAAAAGTTCACTTAATTAGCTTATCCTGTAAATTGTTCTGCATAGAACAGAGAAGGTGTATGTTAAAAACACATGGAGAGAAAAAAGAGTTTCCCCACTTTGTCTCTTGCATTACTGTTTGGGACCTAATGCTCACATAACACGGAGATTGGAGCAGGCGACGCGGACGCCGGCTCTTAGGGAGGAAAAGAGATGAACTGCTGATCTCACCCATGCCGCTCCTTTCATTGTCAGGCGGCGCCGGAGATTTGTACGAGGAGACGCCGGCCGCCGTAACAGCCACTGGCAAAGTAAAATATTGACAGTATCTCAGGGGAACGCGAAGCATAAGGGCAAGAGGACCCTTATCATCGCACGGTGGAGAATACAAATCCTCTCAGGATCGCCCCTACTTGAGCAAATAGTTATCTTGAGATTGTTGATTAGGTGGTCGTCTATTACGTCCCAAATGAGCCAAGGCCTTGTTGAAAACAAAGGCCAGGTTACTCCCGAAAAAATAAAGGCCAGATACAACAACCTAGACAAACTACAAGCAACTGTATATTATAACAGGAATGGTTGTTTATGCCTCTTCTCACCAGCTGATATGCGCATCACAGTGGCATCATCATCGTGAGAGTCCTCTAATTGTTAAAGTAACACCTTGGTCCACACTACGGAGTAGTTCTTTAATTCAAATGCGGACGGAAAAAAATGCCTACCATCGAAATATATGAGGGCAGATTGCTCCATGCATCCAGGAAACAATAACCAAGACGGCATCAATATCTATTGCTCTTGCATTGAAAATTAAAGCAAATTTTGTTTAGGGAACTACATCCCGGGGCTCCGAACAAAACAGGACAAGTTATATCATATCCTCAACTCAAATCTCGTCTTTCACAGAGCGCGACTATTTGTATCAGTCAAAAATTTGCACAGTATTATTTCCAGATAGAGGACAAAGCCACTTAGCAGCCAAGGATCAGCCCATGGAACTTATATGTCGAGGAGGAACCTCCGTGGGTCTTCGACCAAGTCCTTGATGCGGCGCAGGAAGTAGACAGCTTCTCTGCCATCAATCAGCCTGTGGTCGTATGTCAGCGCAAGGTACATCATGGGCCTGGCGAGGATGCTGCCATCCACAACCACAGGGCGCTGCACGATGGAATGCATCCCAAGAATCGCTGACTGCAATAGACAGGGTGTTGTGTTTCGGACGAGTATCTGAATATAATGTATCCAGGAGATCTGGCAGAGCACCATTAAAGAAAAGCAGCAGTACCTGCGGAGGGTTGATGATGGGCGTGCTGATAAGGCTTCCATAGACGCCACCATTAGAGATGGTGAACGTTCCTCCTGCCATCTCGTCAATTGACAGTGCCCCCTCAGTAGCCTTCTTTGCAAGGGTGTTTATCCCTTTCTCGATGTCAGCAAAGTTCATTGTATCAGCATCACGGATAACCGGCACCACAAGACCCTGAAAAGATACGAGATATGCATTGTGCGTGAGATAATCATCTTCAAAATAAGGTATGCAGCATGTTGACAACTCCATGTTGTTATATTACCTTGGAAGTGCCAACAGCAACACTAACGTCAACATAGTCTCTGTATATGATGTCATCACCATCAATGACAGCATTCACAATTGGCTGGTTCTGCAGCCCAGAAACAGCAGCCTGCAAAAGCCAACAGAATCAGCATATAATAATCTAATAAAATCACCAAGCAATAATTTGGCCAACCGTAACACTGGACAGTACCTTCACAAAGCAAGACATAAGACCCAACTTCACACCATGCTTCTTGGCAAATTCATCTTTATACTCAGACCGTAGCTTCATCAAATTGGTCCTGCATCATAATATCAACAGTAAAGAGGTGATAATCAATCATAAAGTCTACAAATCCAAGTTATTTTGATAGCAGCTGATGGTGAAAAGAAAAGGAGCGATCAAATTCTTATGTAATATGAGATGAGCAGATGCTGAATCACATACTAATATCACATTATTAAATTCAATAAAAGAGGAGTATATTGTTTTGGTCAAGAATAGTAGTTATCATTTCTGTGTGCGCTCTTATACATAATACAGTAAATACTGACATGTGTATCGTTATACTGTTAAAGTGGATAGCGTAACATAGTGACATGCACTCTAACAGTGTAGATAAATCCTTAAAGTCCACAAATATGCTAGACAAGGACCAAATGTCACCAGCTCACCATGTCTAATTTGATGTACATTGGAAAAAAGATAACCCAATACTTACATGTCAACTTCATTGAATGTGGTCAACATTGCAAATGTGTTCTGAGAATCCTTCAAACGGTTGGCAATGCGCTTCCTGAGCCTTGGCATTGGCACCTGCAGTTATCATCATGGTGGTTATCGTTATACAATATACATACATAAAAACAAGATATTCTGCTAAAACTGATCCGATGCAACTTTATGCTATTGAAGTTTAGACTTACCCGCCGTTCTCGTTCTTTTGGAGGGAGCTGTGGTTCTGTAGGGGAGGTTTTTGAAGGAGTTGGCTTTGGTGCTTGCTTCTTTGGAGGTTCTACATTCGGTGGTTTCGCTTCTACTTTTGGTTTCTCTTCAACTTTCGCTGGAGCAGATTCTTTGGGGGATGCCTCCTCAGATGGGGCGACATGTGTTTCAGCCGGTGCTTCAGACTTTGAAACAATAGCAACTATGGTGCCTGGAGTAACTGTATCACCTTCACTAGCAATATACTGAAAAACAATGGCATTATGAAATTCAGCATTTCTGCTACACTATCGGTAAAGGTAAACCATGGTAAACAGAACAAATGAAGTCAAAAAGAGAAAAATAATCCACCTTTTCAAGAACACCAGCTTCAGGACTAGAAACATCTATGGTGACCTGGAATAGAGAAAATAAAAGGTATATTTAACATTACACAAGCACTCATTATGACACATTGAGAATAGAACCAAAAGTGATTAAAAAGACGCCAATACCTTATCAGTTTCAATCTGGGCTATGGCCTCATCAGCCTCAACTCTATCACCAGGTTCTGTATTGAAGATGCTAAGTGTTAACATAAGAATATGAATGACCCTTCACTGCCCCACACCCAGACACACACACACACACACACACACACACACACAGAGCATACTCTTTAAGAAAGTAGCAAGTGTTCCATCAGTTACAGATTCACCCATGAAAGGTACAACAGCTTCAAACTTCTCCCCTGCAGAAGAACCGACAAGAATCAATTAGCACATCATCAAGAGCAATTTTAAGTGTTGAAAATAACCTAAAAATCTGCTTTCATTACCGCTGTCTGATGCAAATGACCTACTCCAGAGTTGGTAAGGAGAGGCATTTGGGAAGTAGTGCCTTCTACCAAATTTAATAACAAATGTTAGTCATTAGTGCATGTATGAAAGGACAAACCATGTAATAACGTCTGGAATTGCGGGAATAAAAAACAAATGCATGAAAAACGCCTAGACGGAACAAAAATAAGTGCATAGTTTGCTAGTTACCTTGTCAGCTTTGAGCTTTGGGGACCAGCTGGAATAAGAGCTGGAGGAGGGAGCAGAGATATCAGATATATTGGTAGTGAACCAGTGATCAAAACCCAAAGAGCTGGTGTTCAGCTAATAACCTGAAAGCTGACTGCTGTAGTTTCTGACATGTGTGTAGCTCCTCAGGAGGCCTAGTGTCTGCAAGTAAATCGGAACGGTCAGCATGAATGAAAATATAACATGAGGAAGTAATCAATGTACCCGTTCGGATACTCTGCTAAGACAGACATGCTGTGTGATATATAGCATAACGTCCTGTTAAAGCTGCACAGCTACAAATTAAAGAAAAGGAAGATAAAGCAAAAGTTGTAGACTGTTGGGATCATTACTGGGAAACAGAATAACTGTCCTTATGAACATTACAACTGATAGTCTAGGTCTTGTCAAATGCACGTCATCTCTTAGCACAAGATGAATTGGGATTACATTTTCATGGGCAAATATTGTACTAAACAGGAAAGGCTAGCGTATGGGAACTGCAATTAAGCACTAATAACTATCAGGCTAACAGACAATCCACACATCCATTACTTGTTAGTTGCATTCCCTGATAAAGACAGAAGAAATAATTCCTATTAGCTAGAAAGAACTAGAGAAAGCCAACAGTAATACCCCAATTAGCCAATGCCGTGGCACCTACTGTAGGTCCCCCAATCCAGTCCAATCCAATCCAATCCAATCCAATCCAATGTACGCAGACACGGAAATGGGAGGAAATAGCACGAGCACGACCTGGAACCCCAATCCGCGGACGCCACCCTACGCAGAGACACGGAAATGGCGCCGTGCATAGCGCATCCCCGGACCTTGGACATCAGCTCGACCGATGCGAAACAGCAATCTCCCCACCGAAACCCAATCGGAGATCCCCCAATCAATCGCTCGCCCAAGGAGACCAGCCCGTGGAGATAGACCAAACCAATCGCACCGAACCCTATCGCACCGGACCAGCGGAACCAACCAACATCGCAAACCCTAGCTCCCCTTTCCGTCAGAGATCGCGGAATCACACGCGCTGGCGATGGCGAATCAATCACGGACTGGCGCGGGTAGGGAGGTTGGGGAGAGGGAGTATACCGGGCCGGTGCGGCGGAGGAGGCGCGAGGCGATGCGGGACGCCATTTCGCCGGCGGCGGCGGCGGGCGGGGTGTCGTGGGGAAGAAGAAAGGGCGGACCACCGTGGCTGGCTGGCTGCGAATGACGGATTCCTTCCTTCTCTCTGACCCAGGGTAGGAGCAATGAGACCTCCTTCCTGGGATTAGAAAGCGGAAACGACCCCACACGTCAGCGACCCCACGGAGGGCTGCGACACCGAGCGAGATCGATGTTCGTCGGTGCTCCTCGACGTGCAACGTGGCCCTAGAAAACTAAAAACAAAGTCATTGAAAAGTCATATCCATCGTAGAAGATTTGTCATGTTGCTGTGTCAACTCAAAACTGTATCATAATGGTATGGGACAGCTACGTTTTGAGTTTGATTTGTGTTTTGTACTAGTATCGACTGTTGGTTTTCTCTTTTTGGTTTCTGGCATGTGAGTGGAATTTGGATTTTATTCAATTCTGTGAGATATACTCTCTGTGTTCCAAATTATAAGATGGTGTATCGTACTTCATTCAGAATCACATGTATTAAGATGTATTTCAGTGTGTAGCTTCACTCATTTTAGTTCGTACGTAGCCACATTGAAATATCAAAAACATTTTACAATTCCGGATTAATAGTGTATGCATGTATTGTACCATGTACCATGTTCTTGATTGGCGAGTAACCTTTCTAGAACTGCCGTCGGTTGGGAAAACATGTGGCAAAATGATCATCATAAGCAAGTGCCATACTATTTGTTAAGGAAGTCGACTTCAAAAATGTATCATAATAATAGTATCGGATAACTGCTTTTCACGGTTGATTTGAGTTTTGTACCATCAAGGTTGGATTTCTCTTTTGGTCTGTGGCACGTGAGTGGAATTTGGATTTTATTTTATTTCGTGAGAAAAATATGGTGTGGACACGGACCATAAACCAGATGTTTTTTCAAAACTAAGTGACCCTTTGAATCATGCTGAAAACTCAAACAAACCAAACTTGTCAAGTTTCTACGATTAAATAAAATATAAGTATATGTCATGTTTTATCATCTTTGCCAACATCGACTGCGTCAACTCTTGTAATATAAGGATGTAAATATCGATCATGATTATATAATATTGTTTATAAGAGTGGTTAGCGAACCGGAGTATGGGGGTCAGCAATAACAAGCTGACCATTGGGGGAGCTCCGTGAAACTCATGGTAGCAACCGTTGAAGGAACGCCAATAGTTGGACCAAATTAATTCAAATTAAATGCCTAGATATTAGGAGTGATCATGCCAAATTTCTTTCAATTTAACCCTGAATTAGCTGGACTAGTAATGCTTCTTTTTCATAATAAAAAGATTCACTGGTATTTATTGAGACTCCAAAGAAATAGACCTTAGCTTTTGACCATGCCAAATGTTTTGTTTGGGAGAGGGGGGCAAGTGCCCCCTGCCCTCCAGGCCTCCACAACTAACATTGTAAAAAAACAAGTGCATACGATCACATATCAACACCTTGGAGCAGCAACCCACCCACCCACGTGTGGGGACCCCAGACCGGCAGTCTGAGACCTCCAGTATGCATACATTCACGATCCCATGATCAGTCAGTCGTGAACAACATACTTAAGTTGGCATTGCAGATACATCATCCATTACATAACGAATACTTAAGGTCTTACACAAAGGGGGCACATGACCACGCCTTAAACAACAGCCACGCAGGGCCGACAAACTACTCATAACACAGCGGAAGACATTAACACACAACGTGATAGAGCCCAAGTCATGCCTTGACTACCTACAGGCAACTGACTGGGAGACGTTCCTAGTTCGCACAGACGTCGACGAACTCTCGATCTTCCGCATACTCCTCATCTTCGACGTAGTCTTCTCAATGAAAATCTGGACATTGGAATATCCAGGGCACAGCCATGAGTACAATTATGTACTCGCAAGACATCCCGAATGAATTTTATGAAATGCGAGTATGCTTATATGGTGGAATAGGTAGGCTGTAATTAGGGTTCACTACCCATGATGGATGAAAGATTCATCATGGTTGATTAACATCTCTATATCTTTATTGAAAAAGATACTTCAAAAGATAAGTTTTCGCAAAGAAATATTGAAGAGAAGAGCAGATTTTTTTCTTTGCAAAACTTCTTGGAAAACACTCATCAGGTTTCCATCATCAGCACCTCCCAGGTACTTAATCCGCCTTTCCAGTACCTCCCAGGTACACTCCTTTCCAAAACCTCCTTTTTAAAAACATCGACACAATGCTAGACGACATTGACCATTCAGCTGTCCATGACCGCGGACGCGGCTATTCGAATAGTTTTGACTCTGCAGAGTTTGTACACTTTCACCACACCATCCGGTACATCTGCCGTGAACACCACGGACTGCCCGCGACAGTATGCGAACATCAGATAACCGATCATAACTTCCACTATGTCTATGCTAGTATGCGATTACCTCTTCAGTGGGTTTGTTCTCCCCGGCACCGAGTGAGCTAGCCGTATCGATCCGGTTGCCCCTAGACATCACACCGCCATGGCAGGAGACCCACTGTTGCTTGCCGGTGGCACTCGCAGTCCACACTTTGTATGCCCATATCCAGCATTCGGTTCCGGGGACTTTAACCCCTTCTAGCCAATTGAGGTAAAGTCTCACACTAACACAAACAAGCTTCCATTAAGCCCGTGCCCATTTTGAGTGATGTGGTTGTACGGTAGGGCTGTCAGGCACAAGACTAGTCTATGTGTCGTTTTCGAAAAACATTTCCAAAACATCTTCTTCACAATCCTCCCGTGGACAAGGTCCCACCTTTCCCGGGTTTTTCTTTTAAAACCTTTGTTTTTCGAAAACACACTTTTAGGGGTGTCCACTTAGGGACTTCAAAATTATTAACTTGTGGTGGTAAATATTCCATATGGTGGCTAAGGGCTTGGTAACACCAAGTTGTAACTAATGGCAATGTAATAATTTATAATAACACTAGTAGTAATGGCCATATCAAAAATAGTTTTGTTTTTCCAAGTTTTTGTAAAACTTCAGAAGTAAATCATGCATGATATAATGATAAGTATAGTAGCAAGCATTTGGGAGCTTGCCTTGGTACTGGTCAAAGTCTTGTCCCTGAAATAAACAGGATTGACAATAGGCCTCCTCAGCAACAGCTTCTTCCTCGGGTTCTAGCGTCGCAAAAGAGAGTAACCACCAATCAGTACCAACTAAAGGTACATACTAGCAACAAGCATCACATACAGCAAGCAAACATCATTGCACAACAATCATCTACTTTTCAAAAATAAAAATCTACCACATATTTTTATTTGAAAAGAAAACTAATAGAGCTATGCTCTAGTTTGAGAATTTTATTCTCAAACCAAAATGCAATGGGGTCAGTGGGTGTACCACTATCAACCAAAGCATAAAGAGGTCATTTAGCCTCTGGTCATTTACAAAAGTCACCTAAACACAAGCTAGACAAAAATCTATTCATACTAGTGAGTCACAAATATTATCAAAAGTAATATTCTAGTTAAACATGCTTTGCTAAGGGCTAAGTAATATCCAAACAAGGGTGACATGCTATTCAACCAGTAGCAACATAACAAGCTACTGATGTTCACACAACACTCTCTAAAGTCATTCCATATAAAGGATTTTTATCCTCATACAATCCCTAAATGCTAGAAAAGTCTAGGAAATAGTCCTACTAGTGATAATATCCTCTCACAACACATGAAGCACTCAACTTCTCCTAGCATGTTATCAATATGAAGTAACACAATCATAACAGAGAATATCAAACCTACACATGCTAGAAATCACAAAAAGAATACTAACCCATATTATAAAACTAAATAAAACTATAAATAATTATTATCAGAAAAGCATAAAATCTAGTTTTGCTCACCCAATTAAATCTACAGCTCAATAAATCACACCAAGATAGGATTAGGTACTCCTAAACATATACAAGCCAACACAATTGGATTCACTTCAAAAATCATCACCAAATAATTTCCAAAAATCCTAGAATAGCCTACTGGACATTTACAGAAATGCATGCCATTTTAATTAGGTTGATCTTTAGCAAGCAAGACCAAGTTCTACTGCTAGGTAACACTTAGAGCTTTCCAAAACAGTTGAGTTTGCATTTTTGTGATTCTTAGAAAAAAAGATATTTAAGTTTTAGTGAAAACCAGTACTTCTGCCTCTCCATTTATTTCTCCAAAAATAATGACTAAAATGTAGATCTACAAGTTGGGTGTGTTTAAGAACTTGCAGAGGTACTACCCAGATTTTTGGTTTGATTTTATTTTGCATTTTCCTATTTTAAACGGATTTAAACCAGAGACACATATTCTGCCAGTTTCTAAAAACTGAAAATCACAGAAAAGAAAAAACAAACGGCGCACGGGCCGAATCTCGCTGGGCGAGCCCAGCTAAGGCCGAAGCGGCCCAGCTAGGTGCGCGCGCGTGGCGCGGCGCGGGAACGGGTGGCGTTCAAAGGGAGCCGTCGATCTGGAGATCGACGATCCAGACGCGTCTTCTTCCTCTCCTCTCTCTCTCTCTCTCACCGCGACACGGGAAGATCGAGCTCGGGGATAGCTCACCTAGGGGCGACGTGGGGCGGTGGCGAGTGGTTGGGGCGGTCACGCGAGCTTGAAGCCGTGCAGGGGTGGCGGCGGCAGCGGCAACGGTGCCACGGTGCAACTCCGGCGAGCTCGAGGTCCGGCGGGACGTCGAGGACGGCGGCGGCGCTTCTGCAGGCAAGAGGCCAGGAAAACGTGTCAGGGGCGTGTTCTGGAAGCTCGGCGGTGCGATGGTGCAGAGAGGTAGGAGAAATCGGCAGTGGAGCGGCGGCAACCTCCAACGCGACCTCGCTCGGGCTCCGGCGAGTTCTTCCTCCGCCTCGCTCGCAGAGAGCGAGAGGTAAGGAAAAGATGGGGTGGGGCGGGTGCGGTGGATGTGTGGAGGTGGGTGGCGAAGTGTGAGAGGCAGTGGTGGCTTAAATCCGAGGAAAACATCCTCTCCCCCACTCGGTGTCAACGGCCGGGCGGCGTGGGTGTGTTCGAGCACGCAAACGTCGGCTCTGGGCTTCCTCAGGGCGTCAACTGGTGTCCTCTCCGTTGAGTGGGTTCTGGGCAGGGCAAGGACGCGAGGAGGAGTGAAGAAATGGGCTGCTCTCTCCTCACGGTCCACTCCCGAGTCACATCACGGCCACCTCCATGTCTCCTCTCCTACTGCTCCTCGTTGACCTCAACGAAGCCATACAATGGCATGGAGATGAAGTGGGGACATGGGGGAGTAGAATGGACATGGTCGCTCCCTCTGGTTCGCACGAAATCAACACGAAAACGTGCTCCAAAATTCTGCCCGTGCTGTGAACAGTAATCTTCAGAAAATTCAGTTTTTCAGAAAAACGGCTAAGTGTCAGGGCAGTCAACAGATAGCAAAAGTTGCTGCTTTAATCACCTAGCAAATCAAGTCCAAATGGAAAAATTTAAATTGGTAAATGATCTCCAGGTTGAATACTTCCATTTAATATTTTTGGTCCATTTTTGAAAAATGTTTAAGGGCAGGGAAACATGCTGGTAAGTGGGCTACTCTCTGACTGTTTCTGACTTTTCTGTTTTTCTGTTTTTTTTCTGTTTTCTGTCTTAATCTTTAGCCATATAAACATGCATGTATCTAGGGGTTCCAAAGGTACAAAAGGTGATCCAAGGGCATGGAACCAATGTCCACACACCATAGATCATCTCCAAACTCAAATTTTCCATAATTGCACATTTTAACCACATAAAATAACATGTCCAAAACAGCAAGTCTTAACAGATTTCAGAAAATAAAAACCTAATTAGAAAATTCTAAAAATTTGTTTTGCACAAACCACAAGCACTAATATTTCACACATGGATGATCAAGAGTACAAGCACAAGTGGGTTCACACATAGGTTCATAATTTGGAGTCTCACTTATATTCTACAAAAGGCTAAAAATAAAAACGGGGGATTAAAAATGGGGGTGTGACACCACGCCCCTCGCTTCACTCCCGTGAGGGCGCCAGGGGAAAAAGACGCGTCACCCAGTCTTCTCCCGCCTGGCGCCTCTTGTCGCTGTCGTCGCTGGCTGCGGCCGAGGCGGTGGCGGCACCCCCTCCCCCCCGCTGCCAAAAAGGTGGCCGGGGGGTGGTCTTCGTCTCGTCGCGGGTGGAGACCAGCCTGTGGGGGGGCGGCGGCGGTCTGGGGCGGAGGAAGCCGAGCCGGCGGGCCCGGGAGATGGTCGAGGACGGCACAGTGGCTGCCGGCGGTGGTGCGGGCGGCGGAGGCGCCGTCGCCTTCCGTGGTGGTTGGCTGCGCACCGATGGGCTTTGGCGGGCCCGATCTGGACTCGCCGGGCCGAGCAGGGGCGAGCGGAAGAGGAAGTTCGGCGGTGCGGGCGCAGGCTGGGGGCGTGGTGCTGAGGCTGGGGGCGCATGCCCAGCGCTGAGGAGGAGGAGGGAGGTGGTCGCCGGCGTGGAGGCATGGCAACCGATGAGGCGCGGCTGGCCACGGAGGCAAGCCGGGGCGGCGGCCCCGGACGTGTGGCTGCTTCGAGGACTAGACGCAGCGGGCATGGCGGCTGCCGCGGAGGGAGGTGCCGCGGAGGCGGCAATGTGCCTCGTAGAAGGTGGTTGAAGACATGGCCATGAAGCCATCCTGCTGCTCCCGAAGCTTCGCGGTCGGGTTGAACTCCGGGGCAAAAGCTCGCATGGACTTCGGTCAGTGCCGACGACGGCGGCGCTCTCGGGCATCGTTCCCTTTCTTGATTGCGTCGTCGTGGAGCTTTTCAACCTCGTCTAACGCGTGGTGGTTCCAAGTTCTCCGGGTGAAAACCTTTGCTCCTTCGTGAATGGGCGGCGGTGACGGTCTCGTCGCTACCTTGTTGGAGACGCCGCTTTGGAGCCCTTGACCAGCGCGGTGCAATGGTTTCACGATGAATGTGCAGATTGGCGTGTGGTCGTGGGCGGTGGATGTCGGGACGGTGGCTCAAGAAGGTGGTGGTGCGTCGAAGCGGCGGCTCCGGAAGGTGGTGGTGTGTCGAGGCGGCAGCCTCGGTCTCCCACGCTACGACGGTTCTATGAGGCAGAACCGTTGTTTCTTGTGGGTTTGGGTGGCGATCTGGATGAAGACTGCTTGGGCAGAGGGTTCGTCGACCCGACTGGATCATCTTCGGGCAATGCAAAGGTCGATCTGGTTGCTACACCGGGCGGGCGGCTCCGGAACAGGTGGTTTTGGTGGCAACCTGGATGAAAACTGCGTGGGCAGATGGTTCGTCGACCATGACTGGATCACCTTCGGGCAATGCGAAGGTCGATCTGGTTGTTACGCCGGGGCGGCGGCCCCGGAGCAGGTGGTGTGTGTTGTGGCGTTTGTCGACTTGGGTCGTGTGAGCGGCGGGTCACTTCGTTTGTGTTATTCTTTTATACAGACTGTATGGTTTTTAGACCCGGTTTTTCTTATAAAATGGGTCAACTCTTTCTATCTATTCGGACGGTGGATACGACCACTTTATAGCTAAAAAAACAAGTGCTGACCGTGGAATGTGGAGATTTCCCCTTTTATTGTATTCGTGACTTGTGGGTGTGATTGCACCAAGGGCACATGCGTCCATTTATGCTATAATTTTGCTCATCCAAAGCCTTCCAGCAGGGGCCACGGCTCCCCCCAACAATCTGAAAAAATATCAAGATGCAGGATTAATTATGCAAATATCCTTGTATCTTGAGTGTTTCAATGTCTCAAACTTCACAGAATACACACGAGCTGCTCACAGACAATCCTGACAAAAAGTGAGATACCCTTTTTACTCTACACCATCTCTTCACACACGACCTGCACTCACATGTGCCTTTCTCCTTCTCGTGGCTTCTCACACAATCTCTCTCTTCTACCATCTCTTCTTCCAAGGTCGAAGCAACCAGCCGGCCAAGCCCCAAAGACGCAGCCGCAGGATTACCACTATTTTTCGATTTGAAGCACACCAAAGGTTAACATTTGTACATGATTTGGAGTCATATTTTGCTAAAACATGGTTACCACCAATAAATTTTGCACATGCGCTCCTAGATTTGGGGTATATAGTTTGCAAAATTTCTTTTTATAAGAAATTTTGCACATGCTTTTAGAGTTATGTCTAATGTCCAGCCCCCCCTATGGGTAATTCCTGGTTCCGCCGTTGAAAGCCTACATTGGTATCCGCAATTAGGTGAACGGAGGGAGAGTATGCAGATTCCTAAGTCATAACTACAAGTCACGAATATCCACGCGAAGGCACACACCGCTAATATACCAGATCGGCTATGTAGATAGTCATGCGCATGCATGACACCCAGTGATGGTCGACCCTACTGTTGAAATATCCAATGAACCTCTTTGACAGAATGATTTAAAACTTGTGAGCATGTCTATTGCACATATAATACAATACAATTTGAATTAATTTAAAGTAGTAACTCGAAACATTTAACTCATACTGCAGGGCACAAAATCATTGCGCCACCACCACCACCATAGCCGCCACTCTCCCTCCAATGGTCACGGTTGTCCCCCGTATGCACCTCTCCCAACCGCACGCTTCACTCTTTCCACGGTCTGCAACGCCACCGCTCTGCGAAGGAAGCTCATCGGGGCACATCCACTGCCTTTGCCGTCTGGGCCCGGCCTCCACAGCCAACAACATCGGCCAAGGAGACTCGTTGTGGGGCAACTTTTTACCTAGGCTTTAGGGTCTTCGGATCTCCTCGTGTGAGCACGCTTTGATCATTTTTTTTTTGCAAAACACAGTACAACACAGACGCTGACATACACGCGCATACACTCACCCCTATGAACGCACACACACACCCTACCCCTATGAGCACCTCCGAGATACTGAGCCGGCGGTTGTGTCTTGAGATTGACGAAGTCATCACAGGCGTCTTGCTGTCGATGGGAACGTCGCCTCCCACTGAAAAATATTCTGCCTAAATGAGAAACGCCATCGTCAAATCTAGGGTTTAAACTTTGGTGGGCTGGGGGTACAACCACCATTCTAACCATCTTGCCACAGCCAAGTTCTGATGTTTGATCGGGTTTTCCCTTTCGTTCTTCTTTGATGCCAAAAATCCCACGTAGTGCTGACCAACCACACTGCACATGCGTATACCATCTCTTTCCAGTTTCCATCGCCATATACCCATACTAAACACCCATAGCACTGTTTTCCTAAGAAAAACAAAACCGTTGTTGGCTGACCAAAGATTGATGGGTAGGCGCTAGGCGGCGGCTCCCCCTCGTTAATTACGACAGCAAAACCACATCCGTGTTGTTATCGCCGCCGCCGGCGGCGGCACGCTCGCAGCCTCACAGACCTCCATTTGTTTCCATTTCCGTTCTCTGACTCAAGCAGACACGGTCGACGCAACCAACAACGCCCTCTTCCTTTCTTCTCTCGTCCATGCCTTGCTTTTGTAGGCTTTTGTCGATATACTCCTCATCTAGAAAGTTCAAATTATTCGTGTGTACAATGGTTGTGGAGAACTAAAGAGCTCTTGCTTTCTTGAGAAACGCAATAGCATTATTCTCTTGCATCCATCCATGGATATGGTCTCCTCTCCCATACTTCATATTCTAACTAGATGGATGCCGTTACATCAGACATGGACATGAGAAACAAAAGGTTTGCATACTCGCTTGATATTCTCTATGCGTCACCACAAAGACACGATGTTGCGTTTTCTCATTGTGAAGCCGATGGGGAGCTAGTATATTAAGCCGTCCGGCATTAGCTTCATGAGCCGATTTTATCCGTCGTGGCCCGCTCGGACAACTCAATGCACTCTCTCAACGCCCTCACGTTCTTGCGGGACGCCGATGAGCGCCCGCCTCCGTGGAGGTAAGGGACCGACGACAGGATGGAGCCAACTCTTACCTATGGAGGAGACCGAGAAACTTGGGAGTGGAAAAATGCTCTTAAGTGTACTAATCATAGACGAATGCATTAAAAGTTTCTTAAGTAACTTGACATCATTAGGGGGTGGGGCTTAGCCCCTGCCTGACCCATGTCTCCGTCCTAGACCGACGCAGGACTTCATGCTAGGCATGCCATCCTTAACCGGCTAGACGCGATTGGCCTCCTCGTGGGCCTTCTACGTGGGTGTCGAGCCACCCACGCCCCGAGCTCCGGCAACCACCGCCGCGGGTTCGGATTACAATGCATGAGCATCCAACTGGGTGGATCTTCTGTAATGAAGGTTTGGGGGGGAGGGGGGGGGGGGGGGGGGATCGTCATCATCACGGTGAAACGAGAAATGGTGAGTATTGCACCCTCGGTAGGGAAACGAGTGTAGATCCATGTTGAGATGTAATTGCTTACTAATGTGGCAAAACCAAAATGTCAAAAACTTGTAGGGTGGATAAGTACTGCCACATTTGTGTATAACATTAGTCAAACCTAAGAATTTATTACCATTAACAATTCGGTGTTCTAGAGGCTGAGGTTGAAGTGTGGACTCAGGCAGGTTCACAGGCAACACCTCGAGGTCAAGAAATTGTTACAGAGATCGACCATATTGTACTGTATGATATTATTGCCTCTCAGGCAAACTCTATCACCCACCGGATATACGATCATTCATACATGTGCAGCCTAGTTTTGGCAGGACCGGCCTGCCTCTAGCTAAAAATCCCCACACAAGTGCCAGTAGCAACGGCCATTAAAAACTTCTTCTTCCCACCATCCTCAGCTCCAGCTCCTTCCTCCTCGTCCGTCGTCTCCCTCCAGCCCCACCTCTCCCGCCATAAAACCAACACCCTCCTCCGCCCCTGCTCCCGCCGCGCACTCGCAGCTTCGCATTTACTCCTCCTCCTCCGAGAGAGAGAGAGAGAGAGAGATCGGAGATGGGCGGCGGATCCAAGGGGCCGCGGGCGATGGCGCCGGTGACGGAGGTGGACATCTCCGCCGTGCGCTACGAGCCGCGCCCCATGCAAGCGCCGCACCTCACCGGATTCCCGCTCAGGGCCTTCGTCTGGCTCCTCGAGTCCCGCCTCCTCGGGCCCATCGTCACCTCCGCCCTCAAGAAGCAGAACAACATGACGCAGGTCACTTCTGTTCCTATTTTTTTTCTTTCTCCGGCAGCTAGTCTCGCTTGCTTGCGGTACTGAACTCACCACCTGACCATCCTCGATTCTGGTACTGGTTGCGCCGAGCAGATGCTGCAGAACACCGTGATCCCCGAGCGGCCCATGTTCTTCCCGGAGTTCCCACCGCAAGGTAATACGCGTTTTTTTTTTTTGTTTCCGCTCCCTTGAAATCGTCGTCAATGGTTGCTGTCACTCTTGCTGAGCCGGCGTCGCAAGCAAGCTGCTGCTGTGGATAAAATAATACACTGCTAGAATTTTTTAATAGTAGCCGAGAAAAAAAAATGCTCTGCTTCTTTCCGTTCGGTCAAGTGCAAAAGGCACAGAAAGATTGCACACTTCTTCCTCTGTCAGCATGACGCCTGTTTGCTGCTGCAGAACCAACCTGAATAGTTTGCTCAATCAAACTTACTCCTCACTTGTCCCAACTGACATATTGATGCACCCTGTTCTTGGGCCTCTTATTACAATCTGCTCATGGTGTCTCTTCTGGATGAATTGTGGTGTGCTCCTGTTAATTGACACGCCTCCTGACTTTTCCAGAGCCAGAGCAAGGGGTTCTGTTCGTGCACTAATCCGGCAAGGGTTGCTTGCTCCTTTGAAATTGTCAATGGTTGTTGCCTTGTTCAGCCGGCGTCGCAATCAAGCAAGCAGCTACTGATAAAATAATATGCTACTTGCATTGTTTAATAGCTGAGCAGGAAAAAAATGCTCTGCTTCTTCTTAAAACTTCTTTGGAATCGTCAATGGTAGTTCAGCCAGCGGGACAAGCAAGTAGCTAGAGAGAAAAATAGTGCTAGAATTGTTTTTAATAGTTGAGACAAATACTCCTTTTTATTCAGACAAGTTCTGCTGCGACTGATAAAGACACAGAAAGATTAGCGCCTCACTGTTTTGTCATGGCATCACACATGTTTAGTGAAGAAGCATGCCTGAACAATCTACTCAATTCAGTTTATCAATTATTGCACCTAACGTTTTGAAGCACCCCTGTCCTTAGGCATCTTGCAAATTCTCCTCGTGGTGTGTTGCTAAGTGCTGCTCTTCCTAATTTTATTTGCCAGAACCGGAGCAAGGGGTCGTGATCGTGGGTGATGACAGGGACCCTGTGGAGAGGGTCGAGGAAGCACTACAGTGCCTCACTCCATATGACCCGTCCGCGCGTTTCACGTCGGCCGATGAGAAAAATCCCTTTCTCTATTGGAAGATCCGAGACTTTGCCCACGCATACCGGTCAGGGATCACGACACCATTGGCTGTGAGTAGCTCAGTATGGACAGAGCATTTCTTACTTATGTGGTTTGGTTGCTTTTACAATAGACCCAAAGTGGCTGGACCCTTCCCCATACCCTGTGCAAGCGGTAGCTACGTGCACCGGGCTGCCCTTTTTTTAATGTTTTGGTTGCTTTCCTTGAAATGTGGCGTTCAACCTTGATCTCTCGCATAGGTTGCTGAACATGTCATCGCGGGCGTCGAGGAGTGGAACAACAAGAAGCCTCCGATGCCAATGCTGGTCTATTTTAACGCGGATGACCTCAGGAAGCAAGCTGATGCTTCCACAAAGAGATTTGAGCAAGGTTTACCCATAGACCAACTTTGCTGCTTTACCTGCTAATGACTGAACGAACTGGCTTCAGGTGGAAATTTCATCTGTCTCTATACCAATTTCTTGATACGTGTTGCTTCTCGTGCCCAGGAAATCCGATTTCCGTTTTGGATGGGATATTTTTTGCCATCAAGGATGATATTGACTGCTTCCCGTATCCATCAAAGAGTAAGTTCACTCGACTGAATTAACCATTGTTTCTCCGCCTAAGAAGCATATTCCATATTATGGTCTTCTTTTTGTGTGCAGGTGCTACTACATATATTGACAAAATCCGCCCCATAGAGAAAGACGCAGTCTGTGTTGCTCGCCTACGGAAATGTGGAGTAATCTTTATCGGGAAAGCAAATATGCACGAGCTAGGCCTTGGAGTAACTGGAAACAATGCAAACTATGGGTACGGTTAATAATTGTGCGGCTGCTCCTACAGTCCTGCTAGTTTTGTTTCAAATGATTACATAGAGATTCATCAATTTTTTTGGGATTGTTAAAGATAAGTCATGTTTTCACCAAACGCTTGTGTCGACCCGGTGGAACTCGAGTTTTACCTCAGTAACATGTTTTCTTTGACATGACGCAAACATGAATATCCAACAGCATCTAGTGGATTATTTTGCATTGTCTAAAGTTTACTAAAGGAATAAATTATATTATTTACTAGCTAATTCCTATAAGCAAACTCAGCTTAGCTTTAGTAAAGCTTGAAAGTGAATCAGAATTCTAGAATGTTTATAAACTCTATGCCCCAGCAGTATCATTGAAAACCACGCTATGAAGGGGAAATAAAAGGAAGTAATTTTAGAATTTGCATTCATCATATATTGTCCATCCACTCTATATGTTCTGATAATCGTCACTTTATATTCATGTCTTCGTGATTGTTTTTGCAGGACAGCAAGAAATCCACATTCCATTGATAGATATACTGGTGGTTCTTCATCTGGTCCAGCTGCACTTGTCTCATCAGGGTTATGCTCAGCAGCGATTGGAACAGACGGTGGAGGTTTGTACACATAATGCTACGAGGTTCATTAACACTACAGTATTTTTGATACTAGTCTCTAGTTACTACCTTTTCTTTTCTACAGGTTCAGTTCGAATTCCATCTTCCCTGTGTGGCATTGTTGGTTTGAAGACAACGTATGGGCGGACAGATTTGACTGGGTAACTAAGAAAAGTTCCTACCAGATATTTTTCTACTACCCTGTGTTTGCTACAGACAAAAAAATGTATTAAATCATTGTCATTGACCCAGTCTGTTTCTCATCTTGGCCATGCCTCCACGCTCACCCGAGTCCACGTGGGCTGGTGTAACTCGATCACGTCTTTATTCTTGCTCTCTGCCATGCTCCATTTTGTTAAGTCGGTTTATGGGGGAAGTTCCATTGTGTTTCAGTTAGTTAATTTGTTATTTTTTTGTTAAGGATCTTTGTAGCAAGGTGATAAACAGAAATGAGACAGTAAATTTCGTGAAACTGCAAATAACCTTACAAACTATCACAAGACTCCAGTTTTAAGAATAACCATACCTGACCCGCCCGTCATCCTCTTGTGCTAATACATACCTTTGATGGTGGTTCATTGATATTGTTGCATGTGACGGTTTAACCTTAAATGAGGGATTTTGCTGTACGAGCTTCTTGGTAACTACGTGAAATAGATGTGATTGCTCCATCTAACGAATAAATGCCTAGATGCCAAGTGTTAAGGCACGTGTGCCGCAAACTGCAGAAGTTTCAGCTAGCCCATTTTATTTTTAGAAATTAAAATTAAAATCCTGAACTGCTTTTATATAATATAATTGTCTATCAATCAAGTAAATGAGGTTGCCGAGTTACCTTTTATTGTTATCTTGCACTGGATCTGATTAAAAAATCCATCGACATACATTCAATTGTGAGTATGCAACTATGCATAATTATATATCTTATTTGCAGGGTACTTTGTGATGGTGGGACTGTTGAAGTTGCTTCTCCTCTTACAGCATCAGTGGAGGATTCTATGCTAGTGTAAGCGATTTGGCTTGCTAGATGAGACCGTGAGATTGCATAAGTCTGTTAGGTTTGACTGCTTGTAAGTTATGTATGTATTTACTACTTACCCCCTGCCGTATGACATTTCAGGTATTCTGCACTTGCAGGCTCTAGACCTATGGATAAGTTTACTCGCACACCTGTAAGATATTTCCTGTCTTAACATCCCCATCTCCCATCTGTTTAATAACACAGACACTAGTGTCTTTGTTAAAAGAGAAATATCTTTCATGTCACTTCTACGGCATTGCACTATACTAGTCAGTTTTTTCTTTTAAAAGGGGAACGATACATGTGTCTGTCAATATTCTTTTACTGAATTGTAGCAAACCATGAATGTGTTTTTTTTCTGAAATGAAACATAAAATTTAACTTCACAGTAAGGTATTCATATGCAGCAACAGTCATATGTTAACCTTGTCCACTATTCCCCAGGATGGATCATAACTTATGGTTTAAAGGTGGCTTTAATGCATGCCATCAGGCTCTCTGCTATCTGTAACATCTCCCTTTTTCCTGTGTACAGTCGCCGCTGTGTGTTCCTAACTTACTGTCCTCTGACAACAGCAGTATCCTACAATCAGTGAAAGTGGGAAAATATACAGAGGTACAATTTTACATGAACATTATCTTGGTACATATGTGCGTTTTCTTATATAAAATTGGCTTTTGCAGTGGTTTCATGATGTTTCTAATGGCGAGATCTCAAATACATGTGAGGATGCACTTAACCTCCTGTGCAGCACTTTCGGATGTCAGGTATACCCATTGCTAGCGCAACAAATGCTATATGATTGTATTCTACCATTCTAACTATCACATGTCTGTAGGTATATCAGCTATCTAGGTCGTGTGCCTTTGAATGTACAATCTATTCTTTTGATGAAAGCATCTGCACATAAATCTTTAATGTGGACAGTAAATACTTTTGTTCGCACCAATAACTGCAACCACAGTTCTGTTGATGGTTATGTCAAAACAATTGTGAACTATTAATGAGAAAATATACATCTTAACCAGTGTTAACAACTCCTGTAAGTTGAACTGATTATTGATCTCCATCATTTGGAGCTTCTAGGTATCCAACCAGCAGTAAGAGTTAAGCTTAATATTTTCCAGCTGCTAAATGACTATGATGAGATGCCGTTTCTGATGATGTGATATCTACTGTAATATGCATATTCTATTATTTCTCGATATCTCAGCTGATTTAGTGTTGTTTAACATTTTCAAGATAGAAGAGATAATATTACCAGAACTTGAGGAGATGCGTACTGCCCATGTTGTCTCTATTGGCTCAGAATCATTGTGTGATCTGAATGCTCATTACCAAGAAGGGTACTCTATCTATTAAACTGAATATCAGATTCTCAATGTTGCTGTCAGCTTGAGCTGTTAATTTTTTTTTCAAGAGGAGATAGAACTTAAAACTTCTGGTTCCTAAGAGGCTAAAAAATATTTCTAGTCTTAAATATTCTGTACTGTCAATCTCATTCTACTATTACCTTCCAGGAGGCGAACTGAACTGACATTTGATACTCGAGCAAGTTTGGCACTTTTTGGGTCATTCACGTCAACAGATTATGTTGCTTCTCAACGTCTGAGGTGAATACTGCATTTATGTTTTATTATAAGCCTTGTTCATGCGTATGAAGTAGGCTTTTTCGTCTTCCAGTCTTATTCAGTTCTGGAAAGTTGTTTTAGGACCAATTTTACTGTGATCGCAGATAAGAAAGAGAAACTAAAACCTATTTAGATTGCAAGATTGACTTCAGGATAAAACATAAAAATGACCAATCAAGCTAACAAAACCGGAAAGTCTATTCTGCACAGGTTTCAGGGGCCTTATCCAGTGCATTCTAGTCAGATTTAATTCGACAATATCAACTATAGGTAGTAATGACCGTGGGTATTACTGAATAAGAAATTCAATTCCAATTCCACGCAACTAACTATTCCATTATTATATATTTCTATATATGTCATATTTTAGCTAGGGGTTCTTTATTTAGCATTGTAGTTTGAAAACAAATTGGACATCTAAGACAAGTAAATAAGTAGGACATGCATGACAGAGCATACCAAGCCAGGTGATGGGGCATACTTATTTTGTGGACATTCTTATTAAGTATACAATAATTGAATAATTACTAGAAGATGTTCAGTTCGAATTTATCCTTACCTGCTATCATGAAGTGCTGCTAACCCAAACCTCTTCTTTTCTAAAGAAGCTACCATGTTCTTGACTAGACTCCAGAAATGCTATTTCTAAAAGCCCATTTCAGCCTCCTAGTTTGTTACATACTGAGTTGCTAAAAAATCCTAGACGTGCTGACTGTTACAGCAATCGTGGAAATTGAGGTGTTACTATGGATCACACACGACTTACTTGTTGTATAACTATGGCGAATGCAATTTAATCTGGGATCCAAACTGTGAACTGTAAAGTATCTATATTGCATTCTCCCATGCAGTTGTTCTTCCAATTGTGTGCTTACAGTATCTGTGCCTTATATAGGAGAAGGATAATGTACTATCACATGGAAGCTTTCAAAAAGGTCGATGTCATAGCAACCCCGACAACCGGGTAAGAGAATTTGAAGTTTATTACAATTGATCCATAGATGTAGTATATAGTAATTTATGCTAAGAGTGTATAGTGTGCTTCCTCGTCCGTACTTGTTTTGCCTAGTCAATGAGGCTATTGCATGGATAAATTCTGCTTTCTAGTTTCCAGTAGATGATTAGTAGTTCTAGGCAATCCCAGATTATCTAATGTAAGCATACCGGTCCTTGACTCAAATACGAGAGAATATTTGTGAAGTACTAATTCACCTTCGAGATTACACAGGCAAACATTTCTCTAAAAAAGAGTGACTGGTATAACTTCCTAGAATGCTGCATCTATTACCCATGTTGCACCACTTTCAAGAAATTCTGATCTACTTTTGCCTGTCATCATATGTATTATCTGTTGCTATAAAATCTAAGGAGATGTGTTGTTTTTTTCCAGCATGACTGCGCCAAAAATACCACCAAGTGCTCTGAAGATAGGAGAGTCTGACTATGTTGTATCAGGTTGATTATCTTCACTATATTGTGTCTTTTCATTAGCTCTTCAACATATGGGTTACAGCTTATCTCAAGCTCGACTGCTCAACTTTGAACCATGTTAACATCCTGAATAAAAACTGTAGAAATCTTGATGTGAAACAATTGTTATTTGACACGGCTAGTGTTGTGACTGCCTCGTATTGAGAAGGCATTTAATAATAATAAAACAGAAACAATGACAGCTCTATAGGTGAAGTTTGTTTCGAACACGATTCTGCAGTCATGGCTCAAAAGCCATCACTAGCTGTTTAGAAGTTTGCTGGAGTCTACCCCATACAGGGGAATTTCATCCTATTTGGATTCTAGTATCAGAAATTAGCGACCCATTGTGGAAGTACATCGGCTAAGTTCATAATTTATAGGGCTTCAGCAGTTTCCCTATTCTGATGCTAATTACGATTGTTGAGACATATTTTATGTTTCTGATTATGTCTCTTTATTGCAGCTGAATTGATGCGATTCGTTTTAGCGGCGAACCTTCTTGGTTTGCCTGCCATTACTGTTCCGGTAAGAGTTGCCACTGACTCTTGACTGATTATTTATTGCATCGTCTAGTTCACATATGTCTGAACTGATAATTTTTGAGTTATTGATTAAAAAATGGCATTTGTACTCTTTCCAATATAATACTACTTCTTTGCAAGGTTTAAATACAATCATAGGAAAACATTCAGGGTTCTGGTATGATATAAGCTCAAAACATGCAGGAACAGTATCATTAGCTGATATGGTGCTACTTCTGTCCTGTGTCCAGGTTGGCCATGACAAGCAGGGCCTTCCTATTGGCTTGCAACTGATCGGCCGTCCATGGGGTGAGGCTAGCTTATTGAGGGTGGCTTCGGCAGTAGAGGTATTGTTCACATTCATCATAAATGTTCTGTATTTGTTGATTTCCACCTGATTATTTGCTTATACTCAATAAAGAGCTGATGTGCCTTTTAAGGCTTCATTGGTAGTTGTATATCTGGGCGAATCCCTGTATATTGGGAAAACTTTAGTTACACAACTATGTTGTCCAAGGACATTTTTTTGTATTGCAACGTAATAAATATACTTAACTGCAGATTACTTAGTCATTGTAAGGGAAAAGATACTGTGTCAAATAAAATTGTCAGCAAAGAAATTGTAAATTTACGGATAGCGGTAAATTTAGGCTGCCTGCTGAATCTGGAAAAAAAATCAGCATTTTGAATGGGAGATAAAACTTGCGCATTTGTTGTAGAATCTCTTTTCCTGCTTCTAGAATCCTTGTAAGTTAACCACGTGACGTTTTTCCCCCTGCTTTTCAGGAGCTCTGTCTGAAGAGAAGGAATCGGCCTTCCACGTTTTATGACGTCCTAAAGGCCTGATACAGTCTAGTAGTAGTACATATGTAACTCTGATGTGACATTGTCATTTGCTGCCACATTTTTCACACACAATTCCTTTCTTTCAGTTGCTGTAGTATATATCAATTTGTAAGATGTTTGCCATTGGCCGGGATTCAGGACAGACACCACAAACCCTTCTCTGGGTTAGTGAAAGTGATTGTTAGGCGATACTTGCAGCAACAAATAAGTTAGCGAAATAGTATATAAAGATTGTTTGACTCTGGGTATTTCTATCCTTCTTTTGTCCTTCTCGTTTGTGATTCATCTGTATATAATGTTCTGGATCTGGTTCACGTGCCTGTTCCGGCAAATGACAATAATGCCATTACCTCCGGTCCGGATTAATTTTCGCGGACATAGTACTGCTATAGTACAAAGTTAGTATATAGCTTACGGCAGTTTTTCCAGATCAGAAGACTACCTGAATCACACACAGCTACGTTTTACAGATGCATCTGTTGTTAATTGGAATTTCCTTGAGGAAATGCTTATCTCTCGAGGCTTTGGTTTTACAGGTATCATTAGCCTCCAGTACGCGGACGACACCATTCTTTTCCTTAAGGAAGATGAAAATGGTGCCAGACATTTGAAATGGATATTGTCTTGCTTTGAAGCAATGTCTGGACTACGAATTAACTACCACAAAACCTACCTCATGACCCTTAATCTTACTCCAGAAAAAGCAAATTTCTTTGCTGGCATTTTCTGTTGTAAATTGGGTGATTTTCCTTTTAAGTACCTTGGTGTACCGATGCATTACAAAAAACTAAGGAAGGAAGATCTTCAACCCATTATTGATAAAATCATTGCAAAACTCTCTGGCTGGAGGGGAAAACTTCTATCCTATGGAAAGAAACTTGCCCTCCTAAAAATTTGCATTTCTAGCATCCCCATCTATCTCCTCTCTGTCATCCGTTTCCCTAAATGGGCCATTAAGATGATCAATTCTCAAATGGCTCACCACTTCTGGGGTAACTTTGGGGATGATCACAAATATCATCTTGCGAAATGGGGGCTCATCTCACAGGAAAAACAACACGGTGGTCTTGGAATCCATAACTTTCGTGATTTTAACCTTAGCCTTATGGCTTCGTGGGTTAAGAGGTATTTTGCTGCAAATGATCAGCTGCGGAAGAAAATTGTTGACTTGAAATATAACAATTCTTCTTCTAATCTTTTCTGGGGAGATGATTCCTCAAGTTCCCCTTTTTGGAAATCTTTTAAATGGGTCGTCAAAGCTTGTAGAATGGGATACCGTTGGAAAATTGAATCTGGTACAAATGTTAATTTCTGGTTAGATGTTTGGCATGGTGATTGCAGCCTGGCCACCTCCTTTTATGACCTTTTCCAAATTGTAAACGAAAAAGACATTACTGTGGCGCAAGCTTGGGATGGTTCTAATTTGAAACTCACCTTGAATAGATGTGTGGGTCATACTCTGATGGGGAGATGGAATGAATTAGTTAATATTGTGAAGGATTTATCCTTAACCTCTTTTCCTGACTTCCCAATTTGGATGTATACTTCTGATGGTGTTTACACCGCTGCTTCTTTCTATTCTATTGTGAATTTTGGTGGCATTGCTCCTGTGAGCACGCACAAAATTTGGAATATTGTGGTTCCTGTCCGTGTGCAAGTTTTCCTGTGGCTACTAATTCACAATAGACTTCTGACCCGAGATAACCTGCAGAAGCGACGCTCTGTTTCGGACACCAACTATGTGTTTTGCTCCGAGACAGAATCGATACAACACCTTTTCTTCGACTGTGTAGTGGCAAAAAACTGTTGGCTTACGCTAGCAGAAATCTCTAATATGCAGGTTATCACTGAGTTGGAAACTCTGCAGGACATGGTCTCCTGGGAAACCTGATATTCTGAATACCTTATCTACCGCATTGCTCTGGAGTATTTGGAACTTACGTAACTCCTTGTGTTTTCAGGGGGTTGCTTGGTCAAGTACGAAGATGGTGTGGGAGATGGTGATCAGGACGATGTACCGCTGGAGGCCTCTCTTCAAGTCCTCCTTGTTGACGGACCGCTGCATTAGAGTCCTGGAACGAACCCGTGGCGAACTACTGAGGATCGCCTGGACGGACTGATTGCGATCGCCCCATCGACTGGAGTTGTTTGAGATCGCCATCTCCTGCTGGCGCTTTTTGTGTAATCCTGAACTTCTCTACTGTCAAAGTACCCCGTAAGAAACCTGGTTCTGTAATAAGTAGCAGTAGCCTGGGAGCTGTAAAACCTACTGCGAGCGCTTGCACTCTGTTGCATTTAATAAAACTAGATGACCCGTTGCGCGACTGCGCAACCGCCGGATGCAACTACCACACTATTTCAACATCATTTGATTTTGAAAGTTTTGGACCTAAATTTATTTCCATGTATGAATTAACAGTGGAAATTTGAAACGGTATGACCCTACGGGTTCAATATAATGCAGACATGCACCGGAACCATTCTCTTGATCTAATAACAGACTGCGCAACTGCCGGATGCAACTACCACATTATTAACACATGTTTTATTTGTTGGTGAAAAGTAATTTTATTTGTATTCATTTAACTTATACCATATAGAAACCCATACTCTGTATGAAGCATGTACCTAAACAGATAGAATCGTTTCATTTCCATGTTTGAATTGACAGTTTCAGAAACAGTGAAATTTGAACGTTGCACTTGCACTATGTAAATAAGCAGGCATGCGTCGACAAAGTTTAGACATAGGCAGGTATCAAAGTTTAGACATAGGCAGGTATCAAATAAGCAGGTATGCGTCGACAAAGTTTAGACATAGGCAGGTATCATTTGATTGAACTTAACATGTTTTTGGTAAAGGTAATTAGCTCTCATTTTCAATTTAATATGGCACATATTTTAAAAATAGATGGCGCCATCAAGTTTTCTTGGTCGACTTGTTTTGTGCAAAGTAGGAGCTCGGCGGTTAATATTCTTGTAGCACACATAGAGGTATGTGGTACTTTGTATCTACAAATTATATTTTTAAGTTAGTGGGATATATTTATAAGCCATATGATGTTCAACTTGCATTTAGTTTTGATGTTTTATATCAATTAAAAAATAGAACCCGAAGAAATAACTCAACCATTTTTATTTGCACTTACTAAACTCGGTCACATATGTATAGTAACCCGTTGTGCCACCGACTCAAGTGCTGAAAGCGGGACCAGTTTCAAGAAAACGTCTTATAGACCAATAAGATAAAAAACATAAATAAAATGAACTGTAAACGGTGAAAAGTAAATATTATTTTTTGCGTTCATTTAGCTTGGTTTTGTATGGATGCTCTGAAAATCTGTTGTGGCACCTGCGCAAATACGAAATCGAGATCCGTTTCATCACACAGTTTATACAAATACGAAGAAACAAAATAATGAATTGTAAACCGGTGAAAAGTAATTCATTTTTCCGTGTTCATTTAGCTCAGATTTATATGGATATTAATCGGAAAATGCTGAAGCTGTTCGTATGGAACAACAATAAATAAAAAGCGGATTTAAATTGGTGAATCTACACTATAACATAGATTAGTGTCTCTGACAACAGTAGGTTCTGTTCTGTCTACATAGTAACTTGGATTCAAGAAAAAAGATCAAAATAACGTCTAATGCAAATGAAACAATTATTTCTGATCAAAATAACATCTAATGCAAAGAAATTAAGCATTTACAGGACTACTATTGCAAGAACCTCATTTGAGCACCAAATGCCCCTCAAAATTCAGAAATTCCCACCACAAAACCAGCAACTTTCCTATAGATGCATGAGATCACTTTGGGCGTGGATAAATTCTCTGCTCAAGATACTCTACGATCTGTTAAAAAGGAGCAAAGTTCATGCCTGTTCATTCATTCATCTGTCTCTTTAAATAATAGTAAGTTAAATCCTGATAATGCAATAAGCTAAGAACCATTTTAATCTGACCCGGAAAGGTATACATGAACAAAAATCAAGCTGAATGTATGTATAAGATCAATATCCTAGAGAGACACTCATAGACAACAGTTTACAAAGTTGCTAATAAAAATGATCTGTATCTAGCTACCGGCTATACCATCTATGGGAAAGAAAATGGAAGAAAGGTACAGGCAGCTTCTGAAGCCCTTTCGTCAGCAAGGCTGCACAAATGAATAAATCACCAAAGCAACGGAGGGCATTACCTAGTAAGATACAAATCCAAAACTACTTTCAGTGACATAATAAATCACAAAAGTACAGTCAATGCATTTAATTACTTCTTGTTGTGCAAGCTGTAGTTACGGACTGCAATTAACAATTTTTTGAAACATGGGTTGTGTATATACACGAGTGACGGTAAACAGAATAACCTAGAACTCCACACAAATGCTAACCAAAATGAAGTCACGTAACAATCCACTTCTTGTAAATGTGAAACAAAGAGAGCAGGAGATTCCAGATTCCAACTACTGCGCAACTGCCGAATGCAACTACTACATTGTTGCCACACGTTTTATTTGTTGGTGAGAAATAGTTAATCTTATATGCATTAATTTAACTTACACCATATAGAAACCCATACAACACTATCACATGATAGTGCATAAATGATAAAAGATATAAATTAAAGTGTGTTCTCATCCGAAGCTCCAGGGTTATGCACACATAACCATTAATGATGGTGCAAGATTCGCTGGATGTTCCATGACAGTGGAGATTACATGAATAGGAGAGGGTACTCAAATTGCAGTACTTAAGTAGATTATTAACCAAATTAAAACAAACTTGAATCCTTAGGAAATAACCCTACAGTACATGGAACACCATGCAAACTCTGGTCTACCTTCCTCTTAAAAAGAATAAACATGACCATGCCAGCCCTAAGCTGGTTTGATGTGACAAAAATCCCAGCCAGATGTGAATCTTGTCCTCCCAGTAGCACAAATGGCGTATTCAGCTTCGATTAACACCCCCATGCATCGATAGAAATGCATCACCAGAAGACCCTGGGTTCAAAGCTTCAGAAATGGCCTTCGAAATTCTCTACAAAAATATATAGGGCACATATCAAGAAGAGTACCAACGGATATTACATGACTGATGGAAGAACACACCAAAAAAGCGAGAAAGACGTCTCGATACAGATAGAGACACAAAATTACCATGTTATTATGCTTGACATCTGATGCAGACAAACAATGAATATATGTGCTATCCACGGCCCCAGCACCCAGCATAATGGCATTTTTCCTACTCCATTGGGTATCAATTAACGGAACAGGGACCCCGATGGTAGTCATATCTACATTTGCCTCGTCTAGAACTACAAAAAACATCGGCAACTTGTAAGTGCTATTATATGGTTAAACTGAAATGACCGTGTATTGTATTATCAAGTATTTTTTTTAAAAGGTTAAAAGCAGTATTAAGATTTATTTGGATGCTCAAATAAATAACATGGCAGCCACGTACCTACATACTTTTACTCACAGGAGCCCTTCAAACGAAAAGCAGCAACGGATCCAGGAGAAGAATACCTACAAAGGAAGATAAGACTTATTTGAATTTTTGCTTGACCATTATTTCTAGGTTAATGAGTAAACAATCATTCTCAAAGATTGTATAATGAAATGAATATGTACATAGTCAACAAGATGCACATCTACATAAGAAAACAAGGGATTCTAAACAAGCAACATGGTACTATAAATGCACAATACAACCGAACCAAAGCTATGAGCAATATAACCTAATTATTTCTGCAGAAATATAAATGCACACATCGATGATAGACTGAAATTCCCTTTTTTTGGTAGATCAGTATAGCAGCACATGCATCATGCATGAGGTCAATGCTGCTTGCTGAAAGAAAACAGATCCTATAATAAAAAAAACAAGGATCCTAGAAAGGAGTTCATATTTTCATAAGTGAGACGCTGCTGAAGCAAGCTTACAAAAACTGAAGATGTGCTGCCACATAGACATCTCTGCTTTGTAGTTCTGCAGCAACCCAAAGTACTAAACCAGACTAAAAGCTACCAATAATACCGATTAGCTTTCAGCAAAACCACCTCAAAGACAAAAGAAACATCATGTTATGATAAGTTAGAGAGACCAACATGGTGCATTATAGACCACAGAGAGGGCACATGTATCAGGGTACTTTCCTACACCAGCAGAGAACGACTCCCATGATGGCACTGACAAGAGCGGAAAATAGCAATATAACTATATAGAAGCTAGCAACGCATTTGCATATAATATGGAAAAGACAACCTTTGACAGAGAATTAACCTAGACACGTTACATACTTGGTATTACTCTGGAATCGGTTGCTTATACATACACCCGCGGTCATACCATCACTGAGGCAGCCTGTCCCAACAGGTGTGTCGCGCTCCCAGCTCACTATCAGCCGACGTCGCTAGAGCCGCTGGCTGCACGCTTTGTCCCGACAGGTGGGCTGGGCACTCTGAAACAGCACCAAGAAACAGGTAGTAGTGCTGCAATTAAAAACAGTTGGCAGAATGGGAAGTCAGCTCGTTGCAGCAATGAAACTGTTCTCGGAATAGAGAATACTTATGCCATCAGAAAATGGAAAGTAAAATCAGGATGAAAAATATTGTACTGAGCTATAAGAAAGAAAACTTGGAAAACTTCTATAGGCAGGCACTACTCGTGATGCCCAAACCACCATTCGACAATCACAATTAGATAAAGCAAGGAAGATGTACCTGGACTGTAGTTAAGACACCACATGGGCTACCCTATGCTGCACCAGTCCCATACTAATTTCTGCGGCCGAGCTTAACCTGCATACGTTCTGACATTAGTTAGGAAAAAATATAACTCTATGAGGTGTGATATGATCAGAGCTATGTTATTTTCAGAAACTATATGGATTTAGTTTTGATGCCACAAGCCTGGAAAGTTTTCTACTTCACAGCTAGAGCCTGCGAGGGTCAGTCCCAAATTGTTCCAGAATAACACATCAAATCAGCTCCAAAATAAGAAAAATCATTGTGATATGGCATTAATTGCCAGCAAAACATCTGTTGCTTCATGTGACCCAGTAATAAACCAAAAAGGATAATTTGTTCCTCATGTCATTAATTGCCAGCAAAACATCTGTTGCTTCATGTGACCCAGTAAGAAACCAAAAAGGATAATTTGTTCCTCATGTCTGATCATTTGGGCTGTGATTTTTAAGTACCAAAGATCTGACAAAATACAACATTCGATTGTTTAATATAAAGCCAATACTATGTCATTTTTAACAATCCCATGAACCATATACTGATATTATTCTTACCATTGCATCGTCCACCAAAGAACAATCAACAAAAGTATGAACAATAAGAAAGACCCATGTAAGGTCTATTTTGTAAAATTAAACCACCAGGTAAATTATCCATTGTTAGACTCGGCTTAATTCTGAATTTATTGCTACAGCCTCAAATTGTCATTGAATTTATTTAACTGAAATTGCATATAAATAATCAAACTTCAAAGTTTATTTTGCTAATTGCCACATCATGAATTGTACAGATCGAAAAAAATATAGACTGAAATGACCTGACACACCTTTCTTTCCACCACATATGCTTGCTTGCACTCCCCACGCCTTGCAGCTCGCCGACATGGCCAGATGCCACCGCTGGATCTCACCGTGGAGTCAGGGATGAGGTGTTTTTTCTGAAACTTTCTCCATCAGGTGGGATTTAACTTTCCTACACAAATGTTGTTCCTCCATTGAGACATGAACACAAACAGTAAAGGCACATCTGGCAGTCCCCTTTTACCAAAACATTATGGCCATGAAAAAAATAGAGAGGGCGAGGCAGAAATTACGGCAATAACAGTGGCAATGTCTGGTTGCTCATTTCGTTGTGTTTCTCCAACCAGACCCGATGCTAGTTGCAAGGAGAAAGCACTTCAAGATCATGACCCAGGCTTGCCGCTAGCATGGTCAATTAGCTCACCACCCTCATGCCTTCACTGCAACATCAACAAGATAAATCAGAAATTAACCAAGTTTTTATTCTAGATGGATTGTCACAAACAGTATAGAAACAATCCGGACCTGAACAACTTTCTCACCTCAACTAATCGTGTGACAAATATACTAACGAAATCAACTAATCCTGGACAAATATGACCATATTTAGATTGGGTTCTGCAATCATTCAATTTTAATCTAAAATCGACTAATCCATTGCCGTAAGATGGAGACCCAGAACTGCACTATAAGCTGGTACAAAAGCTAGATAAAAGGCACGAGACATGCATAGTAGTTAATATTCTCACAGAAGGAAATCAGACAATTTTCAATTTGAATGAAGTGACTTACGCAACTGCTCTATAAACATTAGATATATTCACACAAGGAAATATTCCAGGACATTCTCTATGAAAGTTAGGCCGGATGTCCATGCCTAAAATGAAATCACATGCATTTTAGAAATCATTTGCTATTGTAGTTGCATCCAAAATTAAGCTAAACGAGGAATAATTTTTGGCAAACATGTCTAAAAGGGAAATGATATGCATCTCAGAAACCATCTCAGCAACTATGAAATCAATGGTACTTTGCCAAACATAAGAAAAATCAAATGCCAAATATTCAACAACTAATAAAGCTCATCGCCGACCATAGATCAAAAGACCTAGAGGGTGTACCGTAAGAAACCTGGTTTAAGCAAGCATAGTGATATATAGCAGACAGACCAGAAATACGCTGGCAAGAAGCCATTGTTTTCGAAATAAGTAATAAGAAGTTTCAAGAATTATTCGCACCTGTATGGAATGCTCATGCCGATTGCTTGTGGAGCACATGTTTTCTTTTCTCTTCGCTGATTGATGAACTAACAAATCATCTGTAGCTCTGCATAGCCGTGAAGATAAGTAAGCACAAGGAGTACATTGATGCATACACAACAACATGTAAATAAGAAACACAGTTGATCAACAGTTCAAAGGTGATACACCTTTTTTTCGCGAATGCAAAAGTGATATATTTAATTGGAAAGCAGATACAATGGCATATGAATTTCTTCAGGTAAGCAACCCAAATAAACTTATATTCTCCTGGTTGGACAAACCAAAATAACCTAACATGACATGCAATACTCACCTTGCCATGGAATATCCTGACCAAGCAGGCACTGATGTTTGATCAGAATCACAAAACTTTGGTATGCTCAGAATGTTGACGGGCTGGTCCTTCCAGGAGCATTCAATTAGTCCGTGACTTGTAACTGACAATAAGAGATAGCAAACAAAACGTCAAATCCCAAGGTTTCTTAGTCTGAAGCTGATATCTAAGTTATTAAATAAGTTAAATCTAATAATTAGTTCGACTCGTAGATCCAGAACCACAACAAAGGGCGTAAACTAATAGGACAGTTGTCGCTGCACACATGCAAGAATCACAATAGCGCCAAACAAATAATCTGAGTGAGTCGGCACAAACCAAGCTGACCATTACTACTCCTATACCAAGCACCAATATGGATTTCCCGTCAACTAAAAATTTGGTTCCAACATTTTCATTTCACCCTCTTCGGAAATAAAATGGAGAATTGACAGTTCTGAAATTCAGATTAACATGTAAATGGCAGCAGTAGCTGCAGACAAGACCATGTGATGTCCTTGGTATTCAGTGCATATGTAATACTCTGAATGTTGGAATGAAAAAATGAAATGGGTGAACGAGGCATGAAATTGATACATAAAATCTTCAAACCTGATATACTTGACGCCACCTGCAGCCACCGCTTCCCCAGTCATTAGAGCCTCAAGGAGCTCACCATGAGAGTAGTGCGGTGGGTTGACGGCCTTGGTCCCGGTCAACTGTTCCGATGAGCCTTGGTCCAAAGCTATGAGCATATCCAGAAGATGCTCTCCGTGAACCTTCAAGAATCAGACACAATAATTACTTAGTAATCTGTTAACCAAATGAAGCAAATGCCTCATATTATACCTGGTCGTATTTAAGTGCCAAAAGACTATATGTTGAAGGTAATTATATCATAAATGAATATGAAAGGCGAAAAAATAACATGTCATATGCTTTGTTCTGGAAAATAGCAATTAACATCCATGTATCCAATTATTTTTTAAGCCTAGAGCCCTAGACGCTAATGCATTGTCCACATGTAACAGCACGGTATTAGTCATATGCTGGTGATGCTAGAAAGATAATATAAATTATAGAAATCGATACACAGCAAATTATTTGGCCTACATTTGATCTTTGATGAAAAGGTCCTACTCTAAAGAGATCAATTGGCTCCTCTGATGAAAAGGTCCTGTTCAAAAACCAGTGCATTCCAAATTTGGTTGCAATCCCAGGAAAAACACGTTGCACAAAAGGCTGTAGTTGTAAGCAAATACTGATCCTAATTGATATGGTAAATATGTAGACAATTTATGCACAATGTGTCTGAAACAATAATTTCTGATCCAACAACACATAGCATTTAAAAGAAAAAGATCCATATATCTTTGCAATTGAACAAATCACATAAATGTCCATTCAGTCAAATATATTCCACGAATTCTATTTCAAGAAACTGCAAAGAGAAGCAATGCATGTGATGTACGTTGTTAGATTATTGTACTGCATTGGATTTGCAACAGCATACTTGTTCTAGAGAGGCCAATTAACTCTTATTGAAAAGGTACTATTCAAACTCAGGCGCATATGAGATTTGTTGCAATCTCACAACAACCAGTCAATATAATTACCGGACTATTATTGCAGGAACCTCGTTTGAGCACCAAAAGTCCCTCAAAATCCAGAAATCCCCACCACAAAACCAGCAACTTGTCTGTAGATGCATGGAGAAATTCTCTGCTGAAGATACTCGACGATCTTTTAACGATTTACACCAGATCGAACGCTTTGAACACAAGCAGCATGGCCTTGGCCTCCAGCACGAGCGCTACAAGAACAGAGCAGAATAGGAATTTAGTTTTTTGCAGAGAAGAGTGCGGGAGTGCAAAGCTGCGCATGAACGTACCTGCTCTCCATCTCGTCCGGGTCAGGCTCCTTCTCCTGTGTGTGCCTGCTTGCTCCCTAGCTGCTTCACAAAGTGGAGAAACCCAATCCCATGGGAAAACGAGGATCAGATCGATCTAAACTGGGAGCAAACAAACCAAAAGTCAAAGCTGCAAAAACAACAGCAAATTATCAACATCAAAATCTTCCTACTCATGGCTAATTGTTGCTACGGGTGGTTCAGAGAGAGGGGGAGGAGTTCCACATGAGCACCTGAAAAGGGCGGAACGTCCACAGCCGAGGAAGGGACCAGAGAATCAGGAGCTCGCGTGGGAGGCGACGAGGAGCTCTCCCAGTCCGGCCGCTTCTCCCTTCCCGGCCGCCGTCGCCCCGCCGTGCCCGGCCGCCGCTGCCCTGCCCTGCCTGGCCGCCGCCGTCCTGCCTGGCCGACGAGGGCCGAGCAACGGTGGGCGCGCGCGCCCTGGTTGCTGCAGCCCAAGCTCGGTGTCCTCCGCGCCGCCGCCCTCGTCCACGACGCGCCCCTGCAGTGCCTCCGGTGACTCGCCAACGTCGCCTCGCAGGGAGTCGAGCTCGTCGATGCGCCGCCTAGCCGCTGCTCCTTCTCCACGAGCTCCTCTGGCCTCCGGGGAGGAGTGGAGGTGAGGACGCGGGGTGGATGTGAGGCAGCGGCGCAGCGGGGCGGGTGGAGAGCAGGGGTGCGGGGCACCGTGCGTGGCGGCGGCGCGAGGAGAAAGTAGAGGAAAGGGGATTGGGGGAGGAGAGACGAGCATCCATTGGGGCTAGGGTTTGAGCGCGGGCTCGCGTTTTGTCTCACGCGGACGCGGCTCAGCGACAGTAAAACGCCTCTTCACGTGGCCGAACAGACAAGCCGTCTCGCGGCGTGCGCGCGTTCCACTGAACACCGGGCCCAGAAAAACTTGGCCCCAGCTGTCATTGGCTGTGCCCCTCAGTCGAATAGTAACAAAAATATTGACTGCATCCAACGATCAGCAGTCGAACACGGATGCGATTTACCCTGTTCAAAGTCAATCTAACGCACCAGAATTCACCGGAGGGGCAAATCGGGGCATATGGCGGGTAGCCTTCGGACCTTTATAGAAGTAATGGAACGGGGCGAAACCCTATTTTTCTAAAAAAAAAAAGTAGGCATCGACACACAGTGCACTGCCCACATTTGGGATTTTGGATATATTATGTTTTGCTAGTAGATTAAGTGATTAACAGTCTATTTAATGTTAATGTATATATGGTGTTTGACTTGCTATTTATTGTATATGTTGTTTGCTTTGCTTTGTATTGTTGTGTATACATTGTGTAAATTGACAATTTGTTGCAAAAATGCAAAACCACACTTAGGAGCGTACCCACCCATCCTCCACACCGTTCATTGTATCAAGATTCGTGCAACAGTTTTTGCAGTCAACACCCCAAATTTTGAACAGCAATCTTCATGGAACCCTCATTACACTTCGTCATTTCCTCTTAACTAGCATTACCAAATAATTTTCCGATTATGCATTAAGATAATCTTAGAAGTCATTTCCAGATCTTCCTTAACTTTTCATAATTCATTTATGCATTAGCATAAAAAACACAAATTACTCCAAGATTTTTTGACCGATTGATTATTCTTGCATTGACGAAATAATCAGAAAATTCCTTTACTTTTATCAGTTTTTTTTAGATCCATGCATTAACAGATTTTTTAATCCATCTTTCTACAATCAAATTTCGTATATGCATGCACAGATATTTTTCAGATCCATGTATTAACAGAAATCTTTCATTTCTAAAAGCAAATTTCCTTGTGTTAACAAAACAACAAAAATTCGGATCTGGATCAATGCTTCGGATCTGGATCCATGTATTAATCCATCTTTCTAAAAATTTGGATCCATGTATTAATCGATCTTTCTAAAAGCAACTTTTTTGGATCAATGTTTGCATCCATGTATTAATCCATCTTTCTAAAATTTCGGATCCATGTATTATTCCACAGTACTCAATGAAATGTTAACTTTCCACTTCTCTCCTTTTGCAGCTACGACTAGAAGGAGACCCTGGTTAATATGGTCAGTCGAGCACGATGCTCCAGCCCCATTTTCGGATCATGCATGAACATAATTTGCATTCATAAGCAATGCAATTTTCGGATCTGTCATTACAACAAAAATGTTGGAATGCAATTTATTTCAGATCTGGAGCATGTACATGAACAAAAACATCAATCAGAGCACACATATGGAAAAAAAATGCATCTATCAGATATGGAGAATCACGTATCTAAAAGGCATTGATTGTCCAACCTGAAGCCACACGAATCTAACAAAGTAAAAAAAAACGAAAATATGTTCAGATCAAGCAACACAAGATCCAGAGAAGGAGATCTGATTCGCCATGGCTTCATGGAAAAAAGTTCGAAAGGTAGGGATCTCGCCCGCAGGTCGCCGGCCCGGCCTCTTCTCCATGGCCACCGGTAGGGTAGCAGGTCCGCCCCTTGGCGGATCTCGGGGGAGGTAGAAGGTTGCGCCTCCTTTCCGCCACCATTCTCGCCGGAGGTCGCGCCTCCTCCGTGCGCCCAGATGGAGGTGGGCGGCTCGTCCCCTTCACCCTTGTCGCCGACGAGGCTCCCTCCCACCGTAGGTGGAGGTTGGAGCTGAGCCGTCTCGGGGTGGAGAAAGGGTGGGAGGTGGGAGAAAGGTGGGGGTCGGGGGGGGGGGGGGGATTCAGCTTCGGTGACTTTTGTGGCGCCCCGACCCGACTGCTATACCGTGATGCTATGTGTCACCGGTTAAGCGATACAACCGGAGGTTATGGGTTTACCAATCCCCGGCCAAAACCTTTGGCAGGCGTTGCTGGGTACACCTCACTCCAGACAACGCAACACCCCGATTGATGCCTCAACACAGGCACAACTATCAAAGCATAATAGTAAGATCAAGACTTGTGGAACAACTGGCACTTCACAGACTCTACGACACAAAATCATATAGTTCAACTCTTAATAGAGAAATATAGCAAAAGACAACCAGAGGTCACAGACCCAACAATACAACATGCGGAAGCGAAGTGTGTTGTTCTAAACAACAAGAACCAAATTATGGCCTAAGAGGCCTGCAAATAAACATCCAGCGCCAGCTGTTCCGGGATGTCCCAAGCTGCCACCTGGGAACCCCAGACTACTCGTCGACATCCACAAAGAACCCACCTTCGAGGGCGGTGAAGTCCTCTCCTGAAAATAAGCAAACGACGTTGAGTTCGACGAACTCGCAAGATTAAGAGCTAATATATGCTCGATGATTGGCTCTCAAGGTTTTATAGCTGTTTTGCATAAAGCTGATTTTATTTCAAAAAGACATAACTCCATGGCATCGACTAATCAGAATATTTTGAAAAGGGGTAAGAAGTAACTCTTTTCTTTCATCACCTTACTCATCATCAACCACTGTACCTGTTCATCAAAGGCACCTCCCCGAATCACCCTCGAGGAAGCTCACCTTGCATTTGTGAGTGGTACCTCTAGTACCCAGTTTTTAATCATTCCGTTAAAGTTATTCTATGATCTTACCTTCACTTCCCAAGTCGTCCATAACCGCGGACACGGCTTTTCGAAAAGATTTAACCCTGCAGGGGTGTACAAAGTGGAAGTCCCCGGAGTCCCGAGGGGCTCCAGCTCCTTCACCACGCGTACCTTCCGGCCCATTACCTGTACAATTAGCTCTCTTCCTTGGAAAGCCGGCTGGGTGGGAGCGGTGTCGACTTCTCCCTCGTTAAGGACTTTCCAGGATCATCAGTGGCGGCAGGGCTGCCAGGATCACAACACCCCGCCCCACGGCCACTCATTTTCCTAACACCACCATCCTCATACCATTCTCAGCCACCAACTCACGCACGCGCAAATGGAAGCCCGAACTAGAGGACCCTGGCTAGCCCCGCTCGAGTTATTTAGTCTATGAGGGTTCCTGCACTGCGAATGCATAGGCCTCACGCATGGTTGCACGCTCAGTCTTGGTTCAAGAGGTATAGCACTCGCACCTAGGCGGCGAGAACGAGACAAAACACCACAACCACAGTGGCCTCTCATCCCCACCTTTTAGCATTTTATTATCCGTCACCACAATTCTCCACCATCATCTCGACATTTCACACCTGTTTCCAACAACACATATATCCATCGTATAGCTATGCATATCACTAGGCATGGCTAAGCATCACCTAGCGTTTATAAGTAGCTCGGCCAACAACACAAACCTATGGATAATAGGAGGGGAAACAGATAATGGCATAGGGAAAAATAATGCAACGATAGGATACTCTAATCCGACAAAAGTTGACATTTAGAACCGCATGCAATATTATAGTGGAGAAAATATTTGCGGAAACATAGGATAAGATATGCTCAGAGGGGGGATTACGCTTGCCTTGCTCAACGTGTTGATAAAACGGATCCTCGGGGTATTGTGGAGTACCCCCGGTTGCTTGATCTATCGGAGCACAAAACACGGGAAGGAACAATCAATCACCACACATGTTGGACAAATGCAATGCGCAAACAAAAATGATGATATGTCATTTTGATGCATCGACTTATTATACACTAGCCGACAATTTAAATGGGGCGGGAAACAACACTCGACGAGAGAGGAGTACACCCCATATTTATCTTAATGAAACTCCTAGTGTCCGGAGGTGCATTACGGTTACGGTGAGCAAATATGCATGACAACATTTTAAACGGTTAGTTCACCAATTGGTGCCCAACTTTGGTATAACACACCCAATTTATGATGACCGATTAAAAAGGTATTACTTTTTATAACTTACTAAAGTAGATATGTTCTGTTAATTATTTTGTTTCCTCTTCTGAGTATGTCCTAGTTATATGTTGAATCCAACCCGAAACAATTACTTAGAACCAAAATAGAAGGAGGAATAAATTCAACAGGAATATTTTTGGGTACTGTATTTAAATCGGAAATTCCGATTTTCTTCTACTCGGAATATCCGACGGAAGACAGAATCCAGAAAATCGACTAAGGACTGGGAGACTTCGGTACTGCCTCCACTCGGAAATTCCGCTGGTTTAGAAATCGGATTATCCGATCGAATGCACACATGAAGAAAATGGCTAAGGACCGAACGATTTTCGTACTGGCTGACATCGGAATATCCGGTTCAAAATCGAACTCGGAATATCCGAGCGCGAGCAGAGCATGGCCGCGCACTTCTCCGCGAGCTTCACACGGGAAAACGAGCAACGGGTCGCAAACGAGCAAGGAGAGGGCAGGGGATGGTTCGCACGCTCACCAGGAGTTCAGGAGCAGGCTCGGCGGGGAGAGAGGCAGGCGGACGTGGCGGAATCCGCTCGGCGCATCGGCGGCGGTGGTCGGAGGGAAAATGGATGGCGGCGGCGATTTAGTTCTTCCCAGCTCGATTCTCTCGGCGTGGAGGACGAGGAGCTCACAGCGGAGCGTTCGGCGGCCTTCACGCTGCTTGGGGCGGCCGGGAACGGCGGCAATCGACCACGGCGGCGCTCGGACAGCAACGGGGAGGAGGAGGTCGTCGACGTCGATTGCGGGCTCTCCAGCCCGATTCCTTCGGAGGGAACGAAGAGGGCAGCACGGCGGAGCTCTCTACCGGCTTCGATTCGCTCCTCGCGCGCTCAATCGCCGGCGGCAAGCGAGGCAGCCATGGCGGCCTTGGAGCTCGGGGGAAGAAGAAATGGGGGAAGGAGACGGGGAATGGGTAGGGCAAACGGTAGGCCTCGTGGTCGGGCTCTCCTTGCAGTGCAGGCACAGGAGGAGGGGCCCGGAGCGGCAGCGGCAGGGCGACGAGGTGGTGCGGCCCGAGCTGCTCAGCTCGGTCGCTACAGTGCCAGAGGAAGAAGAAGACCATTTTCTGAAAAACCCCCTGCAATAGCTCGGATTATCCGACCCCTTTAAAATCGGATTATCCGATTTAGGTCCTTCTTTCCTGCTTCTTTTAAATCCAGCAGGTTTAGTTATTTTAATGAGGCACTAAACCACTTTAGAAAAATCTGCAAAAATTTGGGTAGCCTCCCAACAGCATGTAAGGGCACCACAAAAATTGGCATGTTGAAATAAAATAGTTTGGTACCACTTTGTTCATTGGTTTCAAATTGGGCGATTTTCTAAATTCCAAAATGTTGCTTCTTTACAAAATTTAGAGCAAGCCCTAGATTGTATTTTCAACTCTTGGAACTTCCTTGACAATTATAATATGTCAAAAGTATTTTGGTTTTGCAAGTTTTAGCGCTTTCATTGTTTGAGATTTGCTTAAGCAAGTTTGGCATTTTGCTTTTAAAATGGTGCCAAACCAATTGTTTTATTTGTTTAGCAATTTAATATGGATGCTATGATGCAATGGAACGCAAAAGTGGAAATTTTAATCGGGTTTTTAGGTTTTCAAATTTCGGGCTGTTACAACTTTGCCCTGGGTGACTTTGGCTGACTTTGAGGCCCTTACATGTGCACCTCACACATGGTGGGTCCCACATTTCAGTGAAACAAAGTCACATGACTTTGTCGTTCACAAAGTCACTGAAGCTGAATCCTTCGGGGGGTGTGTGGAATGATTTGGATTAGCCGGTTTCAGCAGATCCGGTGTGGGTTAGGTGTATTTATGAAGGGACACTTTTTTTTTGAACGGGAAGAGGGGTCTTGAAGGACCCCGAAAGCTGCCATTATACCATCGGTGGAGTACAATTTACATGGAAGACCTTACAGGAAAAGGAAAATAAAACTTGGCCCTCGCCTTTTGCAACAAAGACCCTGGAATAGAAATGAAAAGAGCAATCCAGTCCAGATCCTCTTCCAGCTCCTTCTCCACCGAATTGTTGACGACGCTTCCGACGACGATCAACCGCAACACCACCGGGGACGCAGCCACTTGGGGTGCAGCGACGGGAGCACATCACATCGGAGCTAGAGGGCCTCCAGAAAGGCACAAAGGCCTGGAGGTTGAGCAGATCCTTTCGCCGGCTTATTGCTGACGATGAGGGAGGGAGTGGCTGCCCTACAGCCATAAGATTCAGCAGCAGGACGACAGTCGGCCGTCGAGGAAGCGCTGCTGAGAATGGGCTCCCAACAATCTTTATGGATACATCGTTGATTCCCCAGATGTGGAGCGGCCGCCTCACCGGCCCAAGATCACGGCAGCAGACCCAAGCTGTCGAGCAAGAACTCCACAATGCAGCCTCCCAATCTTCCCTTGAAGCTCCAGCTCTCTCTGACCCGCTCCACCGCCCGCCACCAGCACGGCTAGTATGAGGCTGACCAGCAAGATCTTGAGCCTCGCGAACCATGGCCTTATTGAAGGAGACACCTATGCTTACCTCCACCGTCTCCAGCCCCAACCTCTAGAGCAAGAAGACGAAGAAGATGAGCCCTAACCTACACCAGATCTGGCCAAACTCTGGTGCTCCGCTCCAAGACTCCACAAGGGCAAACAGCAACCTAGATCTACAGCTACCACTACTACTAGTATGTATAGCGCTCCGAGCACCTCCCCTTTCTCGTCTCCATCCGGCGGCACCGGCGGAGCAGAGCCAGGTTCGGGTCGTGGGCGAGCTTCTTCCTCGAGCGACTCTCAACGGCCTAGCTTGGTGGAAGGAGAGAAAGAAACCCGGCGCCGGGACCGAACTACACTATTGCGGAAGTGCGGGGTTGTTCTAGAAAATAAAAACGTGAGCCGTCGGATCTGCAATGGACGGCTCTCAGAATGGGTGGGTGCGCTCTTAGTTGTGGTAAAACTGCGTTGAATTTGTTGTATATTGTGTAAATTGATAACCACAATTTGCTATATATTGTGTAAATTAATAAGTTGTTGTCTCCAACTAGGCACTAGCAAACTTGAGTTCCAACTTGAAACCTTTATTGATGATATGAGAAAAGATGATAGGTTCAAATGTGTGAATCATCTTGGTGAGCTCTCTACTTGGTCTACTTACTTCTCAAATTAATATTGATCTTACCGGTGGCAACGACGAGTGTTGAAAGAATGTTTTCTTCTATGAGTTTTGTGAAGAATAAGGTGAGAAATAGCATGGGTGATGAGCTCTTGAACCATTGCTTAGTGACATTTGTTGAGCCAAAAATGTTATTGAAAGTAAGTGAAGATGAGATTGTTGAAACTTTCATGGCAATCTGATAACGTAGAGTTATAAAAAAATTATAATGATGTAATCTTCTATTTAAGCTATATTTTATCATGTAATACTTTATGTATGTGTTCGAACTATTTTCATTGGAATCACACAACTTTGAGAAATATGTATTAATCTACATTGTCATGAAGTTTGGGTGCCTGCTGGAGTTTGGGTGGTGCGGCTGGTTGGCCTGGGAGACGCTGCGTCGGCTGGAAGAAGGGCGGAGCTGGGGGGTGGGTGCTGTGGCCGTGGTCGTTCATCGATCTCAGATTCCGTCGCACGGCGGCGGATGGATCTTGCGGCCGTCTACAACTTGTGGTGGTGCCTCTTCTCCGGCGGATGGTGGTTCGGCGACGCCGGCGTTGACTAGGTTCTTCGGGAGCGTGGTGGTGGATCTGATCGTGATCTTTCCGGGAAGCTCGGGGTGCTTTGTGCTAATTGCAGGGTTCCTTTGTAATTTCTTTTCTTTGTTGGACCTTCTTGTAATTTGTACTTAGCTTCCTGAATATATGGGTCAGATCCTTTCCTCAAAAAAAAAAAAAGAATGTGACACCATCATGATTATCGGACCGCGGTATCTAAGAAGGATTTAGTTGATGTACTCGAACCACAATAGTGGTGTTGCCGTGGCGCGGGTCCGAATTTGATATCTGCAAGTTGAGTGCCAAAGAGGCGTTCTAACATGCGCTAAACTGAAGAGGATTGTCACTCCTCTACTCTATGAGCCAGAATCTAGAAGGATATTGAACACCCGATTTGACACAACAACACAATTTCCAGCTCTCATTTTTTCATGGGATCAGATAGGAAATCCTCCCACTTAAGAGGGCTGGAGAGGCCGACCTTACTCCATACCAACACAATGCAAAGAGCATAAAGATGAAATGACCTTCCACACTTCCACACTATGTATACGGTCCCGGGGAGCGATCAAAACCCCGAGTGGGACAATTCATCGTGCATCATGTTTGAAAAATGTTGGTGATGCATCGTCCGTTCCTTAGCATCACACGACCGTCTCACTCTTTGGGGCTCACAAACCCTAGTACCGCCAAAACTACTGATTCAAGTTCCATGATGGGATGGTTCTGAATCCAAGGGTTCAAACTTATTGTAAGATTGAATAGAACTATTGTTTCTCATTGATTGATTTGGTGCAGTCGTACATGGCTTTATATATTGGTACAAACCGACTTAATCTAGGTATAACAAACCGACTATGAGTACTATTAGGAAACCTAGAACAACCGACTTTAGGAGTCCTAATTCTATACTCTAACATCCCCCGTAGTCAGATCGGTAGTGACACGAACAACTGGAGCGTCGCGGACGGTCTGAGTGGAGCACAATCCGAAGTCGCGAACTGGAGAGAAAGCCGAGATGATAGCCCTTGATGCCGATATCGATGTAGCCGAGTTGTGGGCGTTGTAGTCGTGGTCGATGTTGCCGTTGTTGGGTAGTAGAGGTAGACTTTTGCTGGAGTTGGTGTAGGTGAGGTAGGCAGCATGCCTTTCCGAGCTTGCCAGGCTTGGGAGCGTGTCGGGGACGAAGGCACGCGCCGGTGTTGCCAGTACCGGACATGCGAAGACAGGGACCACCATGAACCTTGCGAGCCAGAGCCGGATGAAGAAGCAAAGGAGATCTCCGTGGTCGGCGGCGCGTAGCGCAGATTTTCCGCCGTTTTGTTGTCGGAGTAGAAGAAAAGGTTGGGGAAAAAATTGTGTAAAATAAAATAGACTGCAACTCCGACGGCTTAGTTGTGGTGGGCGAAGACGGCGTAGTGGTTGTTGTTGAAGACGTTTGTTGGTGTAGATAGTTTTCGGCGAGGTAGAAGATGCCGAGGCGTTGTTGGAGTAGAACTTGTCGGCGATGATGACCACGAGTGCTGTTGGTGCAGCCCTTGTGTTGACGGCGAGGCGCGTACTTGGGGACGAGTTTGTCCCGGTTGATGTTGTCGAAAACGATCCGGTGTGGTGGCGACGGTGGAGGTTGCAGCCGGCGATGACGCGGGGCGCCGCGTACGGTGTCCTTGGCACGGTCGATGACGAGTAGTTGTCGGAGATAAGTCGACGACGTGTTGTAGTAGAGGCGCATGAGGACGACAGGCGGCGGGCGACGCAATGCGATGTATGATCGGCGAAAGAAGAAAAAGCGCCGGTCAAGTGGCCGGCGAGAAAATTTCGACAACTAAAGATCTAATCTACTTGCGCAGCCCCCGGCGGAGATGAATCTCCCGGGGGACGTCGCGGCGGAAGCTTTTGGTGGCTAAACCCTAGGTTGCGGATCGAACCGCTCTGATACCATGTAAGATTGAATAGAACTATTGTTTCTCATTGATTGATTTGGTGCAGTCGTACATGGCTTTATATATTGGTACAAACCGACTTAATCTAGGTGTAACAAACCGACTATGAGTACTATTAGGAAATCTAGAACAACCGACTTTAGGAGTCCTAATCCTATACTCTAACACTTATAAGCAAGACCTTAGGCCACAAAGTTCTCGTCAAAGATGTAGTCAAAACTCGTCGTCATCGGACCCCCATATAATATGTAATAATCGGCCGTGTGCATCACTCGATGCAGAGGCTGAGATTAATTCCCTTTTCAAAAAAATTAAAAAATTGGACCCCCATATAGCGGAATATGGAGAATGGCGGCTAAGGTTTGTTTGAACACACATTCAAACAGATGTCATACATCTTTTGAATCTGAGAATTGAGGCTGGATTTTAAGCCTTGTGCTGTGCACGTCCAGCAAGCAAGCAGGGTGATATCCCTTAATCTCTACCACCATCTGGGAGCTACGACAGTGACGCCCGCAACTTGCCATTTTTTAGAGCCGGTATAGCTCAGTGATTAGTAGTCTATCTCTGTCAAGTGTGAAACACAGAATTTTGTCAAACCTCGACGCTCGATCAGCTCTATATTAACCCACCCGCTCAGCTAGCCTGCTTCTCATTCTCAACGCTCCTCAGCTCAACGATCAGCTTGGATCATCAGCATCTCCACCCCCACCACAGTACCACACACACACATGGATCATCCGCATCAAAACCACGGCGGCGCCATGTACTACAACGCCTTCACGAGCTCCTCGGACTCATTTGCATCCGACAACTTTAGCAGCGGTGCCATGTATTACACGGCGAGCTGCATGGGCGCCACCAACAATCCCTCATGCTTGGTTGTGCATGAAGCGGAAGTTCATTATGATGCCAGTGCTCATCCAAGGCCCGAAGCAACCCGGCAACGACATTGGTGTGTACATACGGCCATTAGTTGATGAACTTTTGCAGTTGTGGTCCAAACCAGGTGTACGTGTGTGAGATGAGCACAAACAACAGGAATTTGACCTACGAGCGTTGCTGTTCGTAACCATCAATGATTGGCCTGCTCTTAGTAACATTTCAGAACAGTCAAACAAGGGATACAATGCATGCACACACTGTTTAAATAAGACTGAAAGTATACATTTGGGAAACAAGAATGTGTACCTGGGGCATCGTCGATTTCTTCCGAACAGTCATGCCGTAAGAAAGCCCGGTAAACATTTCAACGGTGAGGCAGATCGCCGGAAGAAGCCTAACCTCCCTAATGGTGATGTTATATATGACATGGTCAAGGATTTAGAAGTAATCTTTGGAAAGGGTCCTGACAGTCTATCTGTTCCGAATGACGCTAACAAGCGCGTACCCTTGTGGAAAAAGTGCTCTATATTCTGGGAGCTACCCTATTGGAAAGTCCTAGAGGTCCGGTCTTCAATCGACGTGATGCACGTGACGAAGAATCTTTGCGTGAACCTGCTAGGCTTCCTGGGCGTGTATGGGAAGACAAAAGATACACCGGAAGCACGGGCAGACCAGCAACGTATGAAAGACCCATACAACAAGCAGACGGATAAAGGGCGTCAATACTTAAGCAGCTACGCTCTTACCAAAGCAGAGAAGGAAATCTTTTTTGAATGCCTGAGCAGTATCAAGGTTCCGGCTGGCTTCTCGTCAAATATAAAGGGAATAATAAATATGGCAAAGAAAAAATTCTAGAACCTGAAGTCTCATGATTGCCACGTGATTATGACGCAGTTGCTTCCGGTTGCATTGAGGGGGCTTCTACCGGAAAATGTTCGAGTACCCATTGTGAAGCTATGTGCATTCCTCAATGCAATATCTCAGAAGGTCATCGATCCAGTAACTCTACCAAGTTTACAGAAGGCTGTGGTCCAATGTCTTGTCAGCTTCGAGTTGGTGTTCCCCCCATCATTCTTCAATATTATGACGCATCTCCTGGTTCACCTAGTCGACGAGATTGCCATTCTCGGTCCTGTATTTCTACACAATATGTTCCCCTTCGAGAGGTTCATGGGAGTCTTGAAGAAATATGTTCATAACCGTGCTAGGCCAGAAGGAAGCATCTCAAGGGGCTATGGAACAGAAGAGGTCATTGAGTTCTGTGTGTGACTTTATTCCTGACCTTAAGCCGATTGGTGTTCCTGAATCACGGCATGAGGGGAGACTGAGTGGAAAAGACACGCTAGGAAAGAAATCACTGATATGTAGGGACGGGTATTCTTTAACTCAAGCACACTACATAATTCTACAAAGTTCCACCTTCGTGGCTCCGTATATCGAGGAACACAAGAATTATGTACGCTCCAAGAACCCGGGGAAGGATGACTCCTGGATTAAAGAAAAACACATGGAGACCTTCGGCAGTTGGTTGCGATTACAGCTCATGAATGACACCACTGTCGGAGATCAGCTCTACTTGTTGGCCGCGTCACCATCTTCGACTGTATTGAATTTCCAAGGGTACGAGATAAATGGGAATACATTTTACACGATCTCCCAAGATAAAAAGAGTACCAACCAGAACAGTGGTGTCCGCTTTGATGTAACAAACGACGATGGGCAAAAGGACACATACTATGGTCGCATAGAGGAGATATGGGAACTTGACTATGGACCTACTTTTAAGGTCCCTTTGTTTCGGTGCAGTTGGGTCAACATGAATGGAGAAGGGATAAAGGTAGACCAGCTGTACGGGATGACAACAGTGGATCTCAAGAATCTTGGTTGTTACAAGAACGAACCATTCGTCCTAGCCAATGATGTGGCTCAGGTTTTCTATGTGAAGGACATGTCCTCCAGACCGAAAAAAAGAAAAAACAAGCAAAAACGAATACATCAGACGATGAGCCAAAGCGTCACGTAGTTCTTTCAGGGAAAAGAAACATCGTGGGAGTCGAGGGCAAGACAGACATGTCAGCAGATTATGATAAGTTTGATGAAATTCCGCCCTTCACAGTGAGAACTGACCCAAGCATCCCGTTAAATAATGAAGATGTTCCATGGTTACGGCTGAAGCGATGTAAATCAATGTAATGTATTAAACCTTTATGTGATGTGTAGTAATGTATTAATTGCATGACGACCGGTGAAACACGCGTGGTAGGTGGTTGTCGGCTCCCACACCTCCCGTGGGAACCTCTCAAACCTCAGCTTCGACCGTCCAAACACAGTTCCCCCTGCATACAGCCTGACGGTGGCTCGTGAGTTTGAGCGCCACTTCGATCCAAGCAGCGGTAAGACGTCTCTGATGATCTACAACCGTCCGGCAAGACGTCTCTGATGATCTGCAACCGTTTGGAATGGTCGCAGGTCATCAGAGACGTCTTGCCACTGGTTGCCCAAAGATGCCTCTCCGAGTGATGCTGGAATGTTTTGTGTTTGAGCGCCACTTCGATCCAAGCAGCGGCAAGACGTCTCTGATGATCTACAACCGTCCGGCAACACATCTCTGATGATCTGCAACCGTTTGGAATGGTCGCAGGTCATCAGAGACGTCTTGCCGCTGGTTGCCCAAAGATGCCTCTCCGAGTGACGCTGGAATGTTTTGTGTGAGTGAGTAACCTGTCTGAGGAGGGCGGCTATATATAGGGTACGTGTGCTTCTTTAGTCCCGGTTGGTAACACCAACCGGGTCATGTGGCTCACGAAGTGGTCGTGATACTGCTGATCCAACAGCTCATAATCCCTCAAAAGAAACACACCCCTGATCCAACGTCTCACAAGCGCTTGAAAGAAACACACGATCCGTGTGCTTCTTTAGTCCCGGTTGGTAACACCAACCGGGACTAAAGACGGGCTTTGCGGTCACGACACGTGTCCTCCCCCAGCGCTTCCCTGGGCACGTGTCCTCCCCCAGCGCTGCCCTGGAGGTCTTTATATATTGTCGCCGACGGGGTAAACCCTAATCCACCATTCCTAGCCACGAACGCATCGTCCCCAACGAGTCTATCCCGCCGTATGCCCACGAGCCCGGCGTGGAGAGGAATGCCCAGCTACCGGCCTCCTGCTCCACCAGGTGCCGGCGCACCTCCACCTGGCGCCGCTGCACCTCCACCAGGCGCCGCCGCTCCTCCCGCGGAGGAGGAGGAGGACGACGACTTCGACTGGAGTGACGACGGGGAAGAAGGTTGTGGGTTGCAGATACAGGAGGCCATGGAAGCCTCCTTCCAGTCTGTCCGCGACTACCCTGTCCAGCGAGCCAAGACTTCCTACCAGCTCAAGGCGAAGGAGGCTTCCGATCTGGATTGGGCGCTGAAAGACTCATCCTCCATGGATCTTGCCCTCCGCCGCAAATGTGCGCGCGAGAACCGGGCGGCCGCCCACGGGCTGGCTCCTCCCGCCGTTCCCCCTAATCCTACGGCCTTCGAGCCAGCAAGTCCGTTTATGTAGAATAATGTTGGTGATGTTGGTAGTTTTGTCAATTCAAAATATGCAATAAAGTTAATGCATTTTTAATTGAAAATGGCAAAATGGTTAATAGTTTGTATAGTTAGAATAATTATTTTAGAAAACAGAAAATGGTTTTGGATTATTTATTCAAATTAAAAAACTTTTCATGTTGAAAGTCTTTTCAGATTCAAAACCATTTGAAATTCATATCCAAACACCTAAATAAGAAAAAAAAGGCGGGAACAAAATTTCAGAACTGAAAAGTTCGAAATAAGTTTGAAAAAGGACTCTTTGGTCCCGGTTTCTACCAAGAACCGGGACCAAAGATCCTTGGATGCGCGCAGCGATCTGGCATTAAATGACGCACTCTTTGGTCCCGGTTGCTGGCAAGAACCGGGACCAAAGATGCATTGGTCCCGGTTCTTTGAAGCAACCGGGACCAATGGCCCCCTGCTACTTAACCCCCAGCCTCTTCTTCTTCCCCATTCTCACGCACGCGAGACGGTTTTCATCGACGAGCAGGAGCAAGAAGGGCGCCGCGCATCAACGCCGTCAGGCTGCCCGCCGCCGACTCCACGCGCCGCCCCGCCGCCTCCCCGCGCGCACGCCGCCCCGACGCGGCCGGCCTCCTCCCCGTACACGCCATGACGTGGCCGGCCTCCTCTCCCCGCACAGCCACGCGCCCGCCCCGACGCGCCGGCCTCCTCCCCGCACGTACGCCGCCCAGACGCCGGCCTGACCCCGCCCTCCTCTCCACGCACACCTCCCGTGCCTCCACGCCGCCGTCCCCGCGCCCAGCGCCACCGCCGTCCCACCGCCGCCCGCACCGGCCGCTTCTCGATCGGTGAGTTAGAATTTTAGGATTTTAGGATTTTTTTGTATAGGAATTCAATGTTAGTGTTAGGATTTTTTTTGTTTTGTATAGGAAAATGTTAGTGTTAGGAAAATGTTAGTGTTAGGAAAAAAAATTTGTTAGGAAAATGTTAGTGTTAGGATTTTTTTTGTATAGGAAATGTTAGTGTTAGGATTTTTTTATTTTGTATAGGAAAATGTTAGTGTTAGAAAAATGTTAGTGTTAGGAAAAAAAATTTGTTAGGAAAATGTTAGTGTTAGGATTTTTTTTGTATACGGAATGTTAGTGTTAGGATTTTTTGTTTTGTATAGGAAAATGTTAGTGTTAGGAAAATGTAGTGTTAGGAATTTTTTTTGTTAGTGTTAGGATTTTTTGTTAGTGTATAGGAAAATTTTGTTAGTGTTAGGATTTTTTTGTATAGGAAAATTTTGTTAGTGTTAGGATTTTTTGTATAGGAAAATTTTGTTAGTGTTAGGATTTTTTTGTATAGGAAAATTTTGTTAGTCCTAATTTGTGCTTGTCCTAATTCAATAACATTTCAAACATGATTTAGAGTTCCATGTCAATGCATTAAATTGATCATGCATACATATTGCGCATTGCATCAATGCCATGTATTGATTGTGTTCTTGTCCGGTATTTGTTCTTCCCGGTAGATCGTGGTTCGGAAGTTGACCCGGTAAATTGTGTTAGATATGCAAAGATGCAAATTTACGGGTTTACGGGTTTACGATACGAGTTTACGGGTTTACGATACGAGTTTACGGGTTTACGATACGAGTTTACGGGTTTATGATATTGTAGATGTATCTTGACATATGGAACAAGTTACCCAACTAAAGTTTTGTGCATTGTTCTTAATTTGCAGAAACTATGGAACGAGACGAAGATCAGGAAAATATCCTCCAGGATATAATCCGCGGGCCGGAAGATATTGTCGATGTCACCACGGAGTTTTTGAACAACTCCGGTGAGGGAGATGAGTCTCTCAACCGAAGAGACGGCTCCGGTGAGGTAGAACCCGACGGCCGGGGTGAGGGAGAAGTCAGCGAGGGAGAAGCCGACGAGGGAGAAGCCGAAGGCTCCGGTGGAACATTAAACTCCGGCGAGGTGCATATACATATATTAATGAAGCCGAAGATTGTATTAATTAAGTCTCTGATGTCTATATACATATATTAACGCTCTTTCTTCTTTTAGCCCTCCGGATCGAGCAAATCTTCTGTAAGGACAAAACGAGGCCCAGCCAAAAAGTTGGGCGACCAAGAAAGGTACACGATCGAAAGAGTCGCTGAAGACGGCACACCGACTGCTCCCCCTGGTGTTAAAAATAAAATGGTAAAGCAATGCGGAGTTCTTGTTAGGGACTTCATCCCGATCACCGTTCGAGAATGGCATCGGCCAAACGAGAAAGGACAGCTATATGTCAGCGATGAGGGCAAAGAAAGACTTTGGAGAAAGCTCATGGTTAATTTCACCCTGCCGGCGCCAGAGGTGGATTCAGATGAGGAGGATCCAGATGAGGCAGAAAAGATTGCCCGGAAAATCATGGAGCAAAAAGTCAAGGACTGGGCACTTAAGAAGATGGCCGAGCTATTCAAGAACTGGAAGAAAAGATTGAACAAACTGTTTGTCAAGAAAAATAAGACTCCAGACTTCGATAAAGGGTATGAGAAGATAAAGGACTACTGGGAAGAATTTGTGGCGTACAAGAAATCAGAGGAAGCTCTGGAAAAGTCTGCAAAAAATGCGGCAAATGCTGCTCTAAAGATGTACCACCATACTATGGGGCCTGGTGGCTACGCTGGTAGCATGCCTAAGTGGGAGAAACTTGAGGCGGACCTGCTGGCTAATGGGATCACTCCAGAGCCACTCAAGTGGATCGAACGGGCAAGAAATTGGTTTTACGGGCATGGGGGCACGTTGGACGCAGAAGGGAAGTGCATATATAACAGAAGACACAAAGATAATCCCCTACTACCCATCCAAGAAATTAGAAAACAGTAAAGGATGTTGAAGAGGGACGGTTCATTCCCGATAGAGAGGATGACGAGCTCACACGCGCCCTTGGGAATAAGGAACACGACGGACGGTTACGAGGCGTACCTGGCTCCAAGCCCAAGACAATTGCGATTCCCGAGCACAGGAAGAAATTTCCTGATAGAAGCCATCAGAGGAGAAAGGAAAGGGAGGCAATGGAAGCACGCGCTGCTGCAGACCGGCTGCTAATATAGAAGAAGAATTAAAGCTGCAGAAGGAACAAATTGCCGTGCTTAGCCAGCAAGGTACTAGCGGCCAATCTCAACGGCACATGGTAGAAGCTGCATGCGATGGTACCGGTGGCCCATCGAATCGGAAAAGCAGCGTGGCTTCCACGGAGCTCCAGGATGGTAATGATGATGCAGTGGCTCCACTTCGTCGCTACCCAGTGGATGATATCACGGAGAGCACACCTTGTGAGATGCATGTGAAAGTTTTTAACTTAACCGTGAAGGTGGCGGTCGGCTATGTCGTACCAATTGGACCTAATCCAACTTACCATTTCTCTCCGGTTCCAAATGGCTACGCTGTTGTCGCGGTGGATGAAGTGATGAAAGATTATGAGGAGCTGAAGCTGCAACACCCTGCAGGTGAAGATGGGGAGGTGCTTGAACTTGGAGAAGCCAAGAAAGCGACCATTCTATGGCCAAAGGAATTCATCGTGCTTCCGAACTGGCAGCCAAGGCCATCGACTCCTCACCAGTCTCCAGCGCAACAGTCCTCTTCACCGCCTCAGCATTCTCCAGCGCAACAGTCCTCTTCACCGCCTCACCAGTCTCCAGCGCAGCCGTCTCCGCCGCCGCGTCAGCCGTCTCCGCCGCCGCGTCAGCCGTTTCCGCCCACCGCTCGTACTATGAGGGGTAAGCGATCACCGAAACGTAAAAGGTCGCCCCTCCCAACAGTACCTCATAAGAATCTTCCCATTAGACCTTATGACAGGACTGTAGCGGAAAACGCCGCGGAGGTGGCTGCCTACAATAAGGCTTTTTTTGCACCAAAAAAGCCCGAGCAGAAGCCGGTATACGATGAAAAATCCAAAAAGTGGAGAAAGTCCTTCCTTGAGCAGCCATCCCAGATATCGATGAATCTGCCATCTGACTATGGTCGTGAACTTACTAAGCTAGCACGTGCCCAGTCTGAGCAGAACAAGGGAAGAAGTGCAAAAAGCGGGAAACAAATTGCCCAGCTCGGACAGCAGAAAAATCAATCGGTCCCCCCGCTCATAGTGTGTTCCGATGTCGACAAGGACTTCAGAGTCGCTATGGATAAGACCTGGAATTATTGGACCCCAGAGCCATAGCTGCTGCTAAAGAACTTGGTGTCACTGTATCTCAGGCCAAGGAACAGGCTACCGCCTTGGGTATGAGCCTTGGTCAACTTTTAGGCTATGAACATGCGCCAATGTTAGAGATGGCACGGAAATATGTCCAAGGGGAGCCTATGGTCAGTAATGAGGAGATGACGGGTCTATCAACACATATGCGAAATCTGCATACCTGGTACCTGGTGCACACATCAAAGAAGGACGCGAAAGAGTGGTTTCCGCTGGACGTTAGAGTGGAGCATTTCTTCAAACGTTACACTATACAGGTTCAACTGACTGAACTGTTCCAGTTATTCCAAAAGCGCGCCCTCGACAAATCTATCCTCTCTTGCTATTGTCTGTAAGTGATTTATTTTCGTAATTAAGTCTCTAGCTCAGCTCGTTCATTGCCTGTATTATATTATCCTGCCTATATATATATCCTTTTGTACGCTATTATGCAGAATGAAGATGCTGGAATGCAAAAGATCTAAAGTTTTTGAGGTTGGGTTCGTTGACCCATATATCGTGAATTCACATACGTTAGTCAATCACCCCAAAGACGTGGAGCATGACCTGACCACCTTTTTAACCATGCAACATTTCTGTACGGAAATACTATTTCCTTACAACTTCAGGTGAGTGTTTCTGTCTTGTACATATTTTTATTTGGCTTTCTCGATGTTAAGTGTAATTGATGAGCTATGCATGTCTGCTTTATGTAAACGTCCGCAGGTTCCACTGGATTCTGCTAAGCATTCAACCTGACAAGTCCACAGTTGAAGTCCACGACTCATTAAGTTGGGACCAAGCGTTGTGGTCCGACATGAAAGAAATGCTCAACAAGTAATTTCAATCATTATCGCATTATATCGCCCTCTTTCGTTCGTTCCCTGATGTCAAGTAATTAATAACTCCTTTGTTCATTTTCTTTGCCAAAGCAGGTGTTGGACAATTTTCAAACAGAAGGTAGAAGGTCCATTCAAAGATGAGCTAACTTATAAAACGGTGAAAGTCCGCAGCAGCCACCGGGGAGTAATTTATGTGGATTCTACGTTTGCGAGTTCATTCGCGAGTTGACCACTGAGCGGAGAACAACTGCTTTCAGCAAAATGCGGGAGAAGATCGACCCAGAACTGCGCGTAGGAGCAATTCAAGAGGAATTGGCGGGATTTCTGCTTAGGGAGGTCATCGATGAAAGGGGAGAACATTATGCTTCGGACGATGAACTACATATGCCTTGATGGCTTGATCTATCTCCATGTAATTAAATAGTTGTATTCTCGCAAGAGATCGAATATTAATTATATATGCATCAACATGTACTGTGTATATAGTAGAGCGTATAATATGCGTACGGAAACGATGGAGAGCACGTCGGCGATGCGAAGAAGGGGGAGACGACGGAGGCACCGGCGAGAGGGAGAGGGGGCACCGGCGAGAGGGAGAGGGGCACCGGCGAGAAGGAGAGGGGGCACCGGCGAGAGGGAGAGGGGGCACCGGCGAGAGGGAGACCCTAAACCCTAAATACCAAAAAAAAAAGCACTCATTGGTCCCGGTTCGTAACAAGAACCGGGACCAATGAGTCTCTCCCCACGCCCAGCCAGAACTGGCCACGTGGCCACCCATTGGTCCCGGTTCGTGGCCCAACCGGGACTAGCATTAGTCCCGATTGGCCAGTCCCGGTTGGCAACCGGGACTGATGGCCCAACCGAACCGGGACCATAGGCCCATTTTCTACCAGTGACCCCTACGCCCGTGCGTGCAGTCCCGCTTGGATTTGTTCCTATCCATGCAAGAGCTCTCTCAGCCGCTTAACATGGTTCTGTTACATTCTTACATTTCCCTGTAGTGCATCACCAAGAGGTGAAAGACGGATAAGCTAGCAACAACGGCAATTCGGTTATGTTCTCCAAAAATCCGTGGTGTGCATTGACATGTAAATGACATTTTTTGGATTTTTTTTCAAAAAATTGTATAGATATAGAGAATATCAATATGAAGTGGTGTTGAAAGTTTAAGCACATATAAAGTACTGATATGAAAAAATGTTTTTTGTGAAGACTGTATCATCCCAATAGAGATTGGTGATCAGTCATTTTTACACATCATTCAGATAACACAGCCCAATTTCGATGGAGAATTGCATTGTACTGTACACAGTAGTACTACTTCTAGGAACAGCCTCCGTTTCATAAAGCCACGCAATACAAATCATCTGATGCAGCGGAAGGGACGAAATGGTTCTGAATAATAAACGAAGTTTTAATTTCCAGATATAAACTTGCCGGATATAATCCTGAAAAAACAGATGTGATGGGATATTTTAAATCTGGTCTTGATTCCAAAATAACTGAACATTTTTTTCAAGATCTGCAAATTTAAGCAATAAACCAGAGCTTCCTTTGAAATGTTTGCATTGCATAGCTGATAAATCAAGTACAAAAAAACGAGATTTAGGGATTTCTTTTTTGAGAGTATGCAAATTGCAAAGGCATACCTTATTTTATAGAAGAAAAAGCAATGCACATTTACAAGATGCTAAATCCTTCTGCGAACAGAACGGCTAGCTTTACTCCGCACTCAAACGCTCGACTACTCCCTCGCGGCATCAGGTCTCCAAAGAACTCGTCTCCAGTTCTGTCCACCAGCTGCAGTATAGAGCACTGATCTCTGAGTCGGCCAAAAACGCGAGCGTTCCTTTGTGAATTGTGATTCGAGTAAGATTTGAGTATAACATCTTAACACGTGAAGTTTCCTCTAGCATATTGCTACATCCCACCACAATTAAAAGTCTCTAGCGGGCGTTTTATACAAATGCCTGCCATGACTCAAAGCAAATGTATAACACAGAAAGGTGAACTCACTCATTTTCCTGATTTTGCTAAGATGTGAGAGGCCATCTAAGAATCTGTACCTTCGCGTAAGCACGAGAGACCAGGTTAACTTCTAAGCTCGAATGCTCTTTGTTTCCCACCTTAGCCGCATGATTTCTGTGATGTGTGAGATAAGAGGCACCGACATAAATCACCAGGAGCTGAAGAAGACATCCTGGCAGCAGTATAACTTCAGCTTATCAGCTTCCTACGTCCATTCAAGCATCAGAGACCAAATAATAAGATCTGAATCATCTTCCTGGTTCATTGAAGCAGATTGTATCTTTTCATCTAACTCAGTGCGAAGCATGAACTTGAACAGTTATAATGGGATAAAATTGTCCTATTTTTATTTTATTTTTTGCGAGGAAACAACCGAAATACATCAAGGGAATACAGAAAGGGACACCACAAACTTAGAAATTACATACCAGTCCTCCTGTAGATCGATGTCGACGACGAGGAGAGAAACGTGCCGATGGCGCGCCGCCGCTCCTTCTTCACAGACGCCTTGAATGGAAGAAGATCCCCGAGCGGACGGGAAGTCGTCGGGCCTCGAACTCCGGAGAGCCTCTGCCTCGCTCCATCGCCAGCATCGCCTTGATGGTCCTCCAGCTGCTTCAAAAGTGTCGACCGGATCCGCCGCGACGAGATCCGGAAGGGGATTGAGCGCACACGGCGACCCCGGGGGGCCGCGAGCACGCGGAAGGGGGCGCTCCGCCGCGACGCTCCAACGAGCACCGCCACCGGAGAGGGAGAGCACCACCTGCAAAACGAACAGCAACACCAGCCGCGCCACCACCTCCCTGACGCCGTCGGCGAAGACCCTAGCAACGCCTACACTATGTACACACCGGGGCCCGAGGTTCCCCCACCTCCCGCCGCCGGAGCGGCCGACGGAGGAGGGGAAACCGGCGAGCCGGCGGCGGCGAGGTGGAGTTGACGGGGTGGTTCAGAAAATCGCCCTCTCGGTCGCGGGAGAGGATAAGGGTCCAGGGCTCCCTTTTTTTAGGCTCTAAAGTGAGGCCATTGTCTTTTTTTTAAAAGTATTTCAATCATTTAAGAGTAAAGATGCATCAAGCTATGCAGAATGAAACATGTGAGCTGCCATCTTTTTCCATTCCTAGAAATAGAATGGGTGAAGTTGACAGTTTGACACACCGGCCTCAAGGCCTCAAGCACACGCATTCAGAATACAGATTGTTACCTCCCAATTTCAGAGCTTGGAGGGGCAAGACGGCGGCAGGCGTGGGGCCCCGCGACCGGAGCGAGGCACGGTCGGTCGGCGGCGTAAAACGAGCAGGCGAGAGCAGAGGCGGCAGAAATATGGGCAGTGGCGGCGCGGCTGCGGGCAGGCCGGTGCGCAGCATGCATCCGGCGACATGTGCGTCAGGTGGAGAAGTGGCAGCACCAGCGGCGCGCCCCGCACAGAGGAGCAGCTACACTCCGCCCGCAAGGGCGGAGGGGCAGGACGGCGGCGCGCGACGCGATTAATGCGACCGGGTGGAGGTAGGAGAACTCCAGCGAGGGCGGTCGCACGGCCGGCGGCCGGGGTGACGTTGGACGCTGTTGTCGCCACAGTGTGTAGAGCTGGTGCGACGGCATGGTCGTCTTGATGGCGCCGCAATTTGACGGCTGCTGGGGGTGCTGCAGTTGGGCACGCCAGGCTGCGGCAGAGGGAGGAGAGGTGGATGGTGGAAGAATCCTAGGCTTCTAGCGTGCGGTGTCAGGACTCAGGAGACGAGCGACGGGTGGTTTGCGGTTTTGGAGAGAGAGGTATGGACTATGGAGATGAGATCGTGCCATCGTGGGGAAGAAGGTGGATGGCGAGAGTGAGGATTTTTGTCAGCGATTTTTCTTCCGTGCGGGATGCGAGGCTGGCAGCGGGACGTACCGCAATCACCATCACCACCGAGTCCACTTTAATATACGGAGTAGTAGAGATACGCAAAGTTTCACGTTTGAGTTTGAGTTGAATCAATGTGTGGCGGAAACATGTTTATTGGTATGCAGGCATTACGTTGCCTTTCAAATCCACCAATTTTCAGTTACAAATATTGTCCAATTGGGTCGAGTAACATCATTCACACACCTACTGTTTTTTAGGAGTATAATTAGAGTCAGACGTGCAGGGATGTGAAGACACCCATGTCAAAGGACATTGCTCGACTAGCTTATTATTGGCACATCCTACATGCGAATTCAGATTTTTGAGTTTAATAAAGCACCCGCTATCGAAAAATGCTAAGTTCATACGTTTACAGCTTTAGCTAAGAGGAAATGTTACGTGATTTTATTCGAGTCCCGGATCTCCGCCGCAGAATTATCGAAAATGCTAAGTTAATATTCCAAGGAATATGGATCCCCCATGTACCCTCTCAGCACCAAGAGAGGATCGGCGGGTTTCGATCTTTCTCTTTTCGTTTTTGGTTTTTGATGTTCTTTTCTTCTTATTTTTTTGTTTCGCTCATATTTCAATTTTACGTGTAGTTTAATATTTTTACTAAATATTTTATTTTCTTCATGTTTCCTATTTTTATTTTATATTTTATCTTAGAAACATAAACGACCTTAGGGACATACATTTACATCTCTTCCGAAATATCAAACATTTTCTAGTGGACATGAACCATTCTCTTAAAATACATGGATGTTTATTAAAGAAACCAAAAAATTTCATAGAGCCATGATTTTTTTCCTATGACATGGGTACTATTGTTTTTGACCGGACATGGGTACAATTTTTGATTTTGGAAAAAGGAGTATAGGAACTTGAAGGGGGGCACCGAAAGTTTTATTTTGAGGGTTAGGGGACATGGAAAAGTGAAAATGGATAAAGGAAACATAGCCCAACGAATCCAGCCCAACAGGTTCATTGCGCCCATCCTACTCTCCAATTGGCAGTCGTCGTCGAGTCCAAGATCAGGAGGAGGAGGAAGAACCCTAGCTACCACCCCTTCTCCTCTCCCTCACACTCTTCCTGCTCCGGCCGCCGTCCTCCGATCGGGACCAGAAGACACTCGCGCTACCTGCACGTAGTAGGAGGAATCCTCCCAAGTCGAGAGGGGATCAGTCAGGACAAACCGGCCGAGGAGGAGGAGGAGCTAGGCCCGGCAAAGCACGAGAGGATGGTTTCGCTGTCGACTTGGGTTCGCTACGCCGCCCACAAGTTCGAGTACTCCATCTCCCTCTCCTGGAAGGTACCGTCTCTCCACCCACCGACCCCCTCTTCTTGATCCACACATGTCGTTGTACCACCCAGCTTGTTGACCCAATCCAAGAACCAAATCCAAGAAGACGCCCGAACCAAAGCATCGCATATATTTGTCTGTATGTTGTTTCCCTTGGCCACTGTGGACATAGTGTTATGAATGGGAGGTGCAGCGGTTTTTGTGCTGTGATTATGTCTCTTCTTGGTTCATATTTTGAGTTACGTTCATTCTATTGCAGAAGTACAACGTCGGCCAGATCAGCAGCACTGAGCTCAGCGACGCTATCTGGAAAAGCTTCTTCCAGGGCAAGCTCACCTTCCCGCATTGGATCAAAGGGGGTGAAGCCATGGCCCCCGTCATGGCTCCGGACGGAGGAACCGTCCTCGTCAGGAAGCTCGCCACTTTATCCCCAAAGTAATCTTCTTTCTTGCCAAGCTATTGCCTACACGCAGTCTTTGTTTTTCTTATAACATTTATATTTCTGTTCAATGAACTAATCTAGCCTAGTTCTACGGAAATGGGTTCAAATGAACATAGATCGGAAGGTGTTAGGAGTGTTTTGATGTTTACTTCTGCAACCTTTCTTTACAAATGAGCTCATTTTACTTTCTAGCCCTAGTCGAATCCTCTAATGTACATTTTACTGTAAAATTGTTCGGACTTGACTTTGCTACTTTATTGCCCAAACTCAAATTTCCGTAAAATATTATATATTGGCCATATTTCACTCACAAAGCGAGGCTTTCCTAGAATCGTACTATGCATTGAATCAAGGTTACCTTGGCTTACAACCTCTAGTGCAAAAGGTAACTAAGATTATTCCATATATGATTGCTGCTGGATCTACCCCCAAACAAATAGAGAGCTATCCAAAGCAATGACTTTGGTTTTCTCTGGTATTCTGTTGCTTTTATGATCACCTCTAGTTTGCTATTGGTGGAGTAGTTAACCTATTTCTTAGATCCAAAAACTGAAACAACTTATCAGTGTTGGCGAAGATACTTGTGTCTTAACAAACTACTAGGAAACGTACACATGCAGTGTATTTTTTCCACTATATAAACTACGACTCTAAACATATAATTCCATCAGATTGAAAACTTTTAGTTTTGCAATTATATGAAAATATTAGCATGTCTATAGTAATAGCACATTATTATGATAACAATAAAATTAAAACATACTCTGTATTTTGAGGAAAATCGGCAACCATGGCGTCATGAGTAAGAAATGTTAAATGGATATTTGCAGTTCTCATATCATGAAAGAAGTAGTCGTTAATGGTTATTGGCATGATATTATTAAGGGACCGAGTGTACAAATTAAGAATTATTTTTGGATATTCAACTTATGGCTGCTTTGAATTGTAAGATTGAGAAACACACGAATAGGTAAAACACAGTAATATGACAGGAATGCAAGTACAGGACAGAGGATTGCATAGTACATTGAAATTGCAGGAATAGTCATTTGGATAGATCACAGGAAAAGTGCATTGATTCTACGTGAATGCTTGTAAAAAGAGATTGGAGCTGATGCTGAAATTCCTTTGGAATTGAGGTGTAGGAATTCAATCCATAGGAATCTTGATGGTGGCATTCCTTAATCCACATGGCCTCCTAAGCAGAGGCCCTTACATTTCGAGCCGTTGGATTAGATTGGACAGCTGAGATGATTCGCCATCAGCATCAAAGCCTAAGGTTTACATTATATGCTGATACAAATATTACAGTTTTACAAAATGACAAAGTGATCCTTACTGTGGTACTAATTTCTTTTCTTTACCTAGAAAACTCTTTAAAAAAAGTCTAGCAAGGATGTGTGAATTAACATTCTAGGCATGACTCTTGAATGTCATTCTGAAATTTAGTCTAAGAATTATGTACGAAATTTCCTACTAAAACTATTTATAGAGGTGGTAACATGTGGTAAGTTTTCCATAAATAAACCAGCGTATATTAATTTTAAAAATGCATGTCATTATGTGACGTGTGCTATGTGACTGACACCTGCTCTCCTTTTAAATCAACTGATGATTCTTGAAGAGTAAGCATTATTATGCATTTTGTTTACTTTAGCATCTTTATTGCTTAAACCTAGAAAGACTGAAAGAGAATATATGTTGGGTCAGTTTAGAAGCCTTTAATGATATTTCGATATACTGGTGTCTTATATGCATCTACTTGTCTCAACAGAGAACTTTTCATTGGAGACATCGTCTTGCTGAAGGACCCAGAGAAATCTGATGATTTAATAGTCCGACGACTGGCTGCCGTGGAAGGCTATGAGATTGTCTCTAGTGACGAGAAGGATGAGCCCTTTGTACTTGACAAGGATCAATGCTGGGTCATAGCAGACAATCAATCACTGAAGGCAAAGGTATGGTTGTTTTGGTACATCGATCAATTATGTTAGCTTGTTTCAACCAGGGCATATTTATATTTTAGTTCCGTAAACATGAGATAAGGACACATCAGCATCGTAGATACATAAAGCATAGAGCGTGACTTAGTATATTGGTTTGCAGCAGAGCTCTTGTGACATGTGTTTTGTGATTGTTTTTTGTTGTTTACAGGAAGCTAGGGACAGCCGCTTATTTGGGCCTGTTCTTATGACTGATATTGTCGGCCGAGTTATATACTCTTTAAGAACAGCCGTCGATCATGGCCCAGTCGACAACAGGTAGGTAGAGATGGCTTTACTCCCTTTGTTAGATTCAGCACTGAATGAAATCTTATGCCTGTGCTTTAGACATGAGCTGAAATGTTTGATCCTACATTTTGGTCGACAGCCATGTAGCCATGTCCCAGGATTCACCGGTTTTGGCGGTAGAGCTCGACGTGGAGGAGATGGCGAAGAACAATAAGATGTAGATAATGACATCATGTGGTGTACCATTTTCCACTTGTGCGGATTCTGTTTTTTGAAATCATCATTAGTTGTTTTGTTGAGAACCTGTGTATTGATGAATGTTATTCGCCGCTCACTTGTGATCTGGAAAAGTCAATAATATTTCATCACAAGAAATAAACATACATGTTCTTAATTGTTGAAGTGTCTATGGTTGTCAAAGTTACTGATTGGGTCGACCAAAGGGGTTGATTTGCTGCTCACTTGTGATCTGGAGAAGTCAATAATATTTCATCACAAGAAATAAGCATACATGTTCTTAATTGTTGAAGTGTCTATGATTATTAAAGTTACTGATTGGGTCGACCGAAGGGGTTTTAGGGTTTGTGACTATTGGATCACTATTGTGTCACTGTTCTTGGGCCGTCCATGAGTTCGTTTCTGTGTGAGCAGTGAGTGTTTTCTATTCACAGAAGATGCATCACTTAAATAACATATTCCATCAATAAGTCATACAAATTGTCTTACAACTCTGAGTCACGATTCATATAATGACATTACAACACCATGTTACAAAACGATATATCAAATGAGTGTTACCCTCTGTTCTCCGATATCTGATCTTCAAGTTCATCTCTTTGAGGCCAAGTATTATATCATAAATGCCTAGCTATACGAAAACAGCTGGTCCACCTTTGTTACAATGCTTTAGCCAAAGGCACGGTTTAAACTGCTGACACTAGGCTGTACTCTAGCTTTATCATAGCCAGAGCCAGTGTACAAAATACAGTGTGGGATGCTTTGAGTCACATGACCAAACCACAACCACAACGAAATCACAAAGTCCAAGTTAACCTCAGTAAAGAAACTAGACAGGTAACACGATGGAGAGTAGAGGGATCAATCGTACTATACCGTAACTTTGAACCTGCTAGGTTCCGAGCGACTATTGCTCTCTTCCATTAGCTCGTTCAGTGTACGTCTCAGTGCAGGGTTTAGCTTCTTACCTGTGAGCTTCACCTCTTTAAGGCTCTTCAGGTGCTTGACGCCGACTATCTTTTTAGTTGGCCATTCACTAAAATGTACTGTAAGTTTCTCCAGCTGTGTCATGGATTCTTCCTGGAACTGGTAAACTTGCGGATATTCACCATGGCAGTCCACTATGATATCCTTCAGTGCCGGAAATGTGTGCTTCGTGCACACAACCAGTTCATTTCCATGGTAGAATTCATGTTGGAAATAGATGCTCTTGAGCTTAGGCAGTTTACATAGGGCATCCAATAGTTGGCCATCATGAAGACGTGTCCAAGAAAGAGTGAACTCGACAAGATATGTCAGTGAGCCGACCCATTCTGGTAATCTAGTAAATCCCCAAGCAAACCTGAGGTGTCGAAGGAGGTGCGGTGGAGAGCGAAGATCAATGAGATAATCCATTGTCTTGCTGTCGTCACTAATTTCTCCCAAGTTGAGCCACCGGAGGGAGTGCAGCCTGAACAAGGATAAGGCAAGCTGTTGACGAACATCCTATTTTTGGGTATTGTCTTCAACGTATACAAAGATACGCTGCAGTCGTTCAAGTTCACCGAGCTCTTGAGCAATGCCAACATCTTTGACAATTACTCTACCCACCTCACGCAGTGCCCTCATGTTGGAGAGCCCTCTGGGTGGCTTCCACATGACCGACCACTGGCCCCTTTTCCTGAACTTTAAGCACTCAAGTTTTTCTAGCTTTGTCACGGTTTTTGGTAGATCATCAAGTAACGTATGTTCTAAGTCAAGTGTCATTAAGTTCTCCAGGTCACCGACTACGGGAGGCATCACGCTGATATTCGTACCCTTCAAGCTCAAGAATTTGAGAAGGTACATCCGGCAAATATCTTTCATATGCTTGTTGCCTAGGCGACCCTTGCAGTTTTCCATATCAAGTACCCTCAGCAGGGCGAACTCGCCCAGCCTGTCAAGCACCTCGTGCCCTTCGGGATCGAATATGCTAAGTGAACGGACGTGCTGCACGTCCATTTCATCGGTGCCATTCCTCCTACCATGCCGCACTGCTTTTTTCTTGGATAGAGAGTTGCCTTCTCCCCCATGAATAGAGAGACGCCGAATTCTATCATACGGCATCCCTTCATACTGTCCACCTACGAGGCTAATGAAGTTGGCCTCCAGGGATTTAGACACAACGACCTCTAGCATCATGTCATGCACTCGACATGACTGAACCCTATCGTGGCTGGTGATTATATAATCAGCAAGATCAATCATGTTTCTACTCACAAGCTCGTTGAAGTAGTCTTCTGCAACCTCCATCATGCTTTGCCCCCGCCTAGCAACCACCAGTCCTTCGGAGATCCATCTCTGCAAGAGCCGAGTTTTGCTCAACACGTAGTCCTCTGGGAAAATGCCAGCATACAGCATGCAATCTTTGAGATAATATGGCAGATGGTTGTAGCTGAGTGTCAGTATCTGCCTCATCCCTTCCAGTGTAGGATGGTTCGCCATCAGGGAACCAATTGCGCCGCAAACTTTCTCCCACATTGCCGATCCCTCGGGCGAGCTATAGTTGGCGAGGAGGCTTGCAATGCTAATAATCGCCAATGGAAGCCCACCACACTTCTTCAGAATTCTTTCCATGGTCACTTCTAGATTCTCAGGGTATTTTGCAGTCATGGATCCAAATGCTCTACTAAGAAATAGCTGCTTTGATTCTGTATATTCGAGGGCCTTGATATGATAAATGTAATCGTCATTAGCATGACTGCATGCTCTAGCCACATTTACTATCCGAGTGGTCACAATGAATCTGCTGCCATGATTGTTTTCTGGCAACTTGGATTGAATTGATTCCCAAGCAGCTATGGTCCATACATCGTCAATCACAATAAGGTACCTGCAGAGTGCAATATTTGTGTGCTGCAGTCAGGACGATTTATATAGATCCGCAAAATGGTAGTTCTACATGCATAAACTCTAGCCTCGGGGGGTGAATCAGCTGGATTTGTTTTTTTATTTTGAGATTGAATCAGCTTGATTTTAACAGTGGATCTTGATCGACTTCTGTATGAGTTCTTAAAAATGTTGTTTTCTGGTGATCCAAATTCGTATGTACTGATAAAGACCAGCTTGTGACGTAGGCCATCTTATTTCTTAGTCAGCAAAGTTATATTAAGAAAGTTCTTCATCGTTTTAACATGCATAATGCAAAATCTTTTAGTACTCGTATTGCCTCTCATTTTAAGTTGTCATCTACTCAATGTCCTACTACTGATGATGATTTGGAGTACATGTCTCAATTTCCATATTCTAGTGTTGTTGGTTCCTTGATGTATGCTATGGTCTGTTCACGTCTTGATTTATCATATAATATGAGGTTGGTGAGTAGATACATGGCTAATCCTGGTAAAGAACATTGGAAAGCTGTTCAGTGGATTTTCAGGTACCTCCGTAGCACGTCTGATGCTTGCATGAAGTTTGGCAGAGCTGGTGAGGGACTCGTAGGCTATGTGGATTCAGATATTGCTGCCGACATGGATAAGAGAAGGTCCCTCACAGATTATGTTTTCACCATTGGTGGTTGTGCTGTTAGTTGGAAGGCAACACTTCAGTCGGTTGTTGCCCAATCCACCACGGAGGCTGAATACATGGCCATTGCAGAAGCAATTAAAGAAACTGTTTGGTTGAAAGGTTTGTTTGATGAGCTTTGTGGAGTTGATACTTGCATTAACCTTTTTTGTAATAGTCAGAGTGCCATTTACCTTACTAAGAATCAGATGTTCCATGAGAGAACAAAGAAAAATTGACATCAAATACCATTATGTGCGTGATGTTGTTGCATAAGGTAAGCTGAAGGTATGCAAGATTAATACTCATAATAATCCGGCTGATATGATGACAAAGCATGTTCCTGTTACTAAGTTTGAGCTATGCTCAGGCTTAGTTGTTATCACTGTCTAGTCCAAAAGGCTATTTGGCGTCGAAGGTGTTTTTCTTTGTTGTGTTTCAGGGTGAAGGTTCTCATTGATGCTACAAGATGGAATTTGTTTCAATGTGGAGTGTTGTTTTCTGGTGATCCAAATTCGTATGTGCTGATAAATGCCAGCTTGTGACGTAGGAGAGCGCAGCGTCCCGGAGACATGGCTGAAGGCGGCGCAGGAGGCCCACGTAGAGGAGGAGCTCCTCCGACAGGCGAAGGCCGCGTCGCTCAACGACGTGCCGCCCATGGACGCACAGAGCGCCTGGTCGGCGTACATGCACGCCCAGGAAACTAGCGTGTCGTTCCTCGACCTCACCCGCGACGCCCCCAGGAACCAGCGGCGTCAAGGAGGAGGAGATGGACCCCTACTGGGCCTTCGACAGCCGCTACCAGTAGAATTAAGTTTAGTTTTTAAAATTTCGTTCAAATTTGTAAAATTTCCTAAAATTTGAATGAAATTTGCCTAAGTTCAAATTTTCTAAAGTGGGGAGCGACGGCGCCCAAATGCGCCAGGCCCTTTGGGCGCTGTCCGGAAGGTCTTTGGACGGCCATTTGGGCGCCTCGACTGGAGATGCTCTAAGTATTTGCAATTGGGGCTCGCCGAAGCCAAGGGCCCGCTGATCTTTGGGGTCTTGTAAATTTTTTTTTTGGCTCTCTACAACACTTTCGAATGAAAAAACTTTTGACACATTTTCTTTAGCCACAGAACAAAAGTCACATGGCTCTGTAACAATATTGGCTCTCGTTCATAAACAGGGTTGCATTTATAAACCATCCTTATTCCATGAAGTTGGATACCGTGCCGACCGTATCTAAGGAGACAGTAAGCCCTATCTGTAGATGTCAATATCTTCGCTTCAGCTTCAGGCAATGCAGTTCAGAACTTGACCCATTGTCAGTCACAACCAGAACTGGGGTTTCCTGAAAGAAGGGGTCCATGCGCTCACAACAGTCTCTCAGTTCTTGCGAGCCTCCGCGACGTGCTTCTCGTCCGCGACGTCGCTAGGCAGGTCAAGCCCCGCCGGTATCTTCCCAGGGAAGTTGCATGCAGGGGTATCCGTCCCGAGCATACTGCATTGTTGCAAAGCGAATTGATGTTTATACGAAAGCAAAGCGTCAATGGCAATGTGATGGCTGAAGTGAAACTATTACTGATCTTCTGTCGACCAGCACCATGGACCGGAGCTCACAGTTGCTAAAGCTGTTGTATATAACCAAGTCAAAGTTAGCCACGTGCTCTTCTGATGATGGAGTCGACCATGCTATGGACGCTTTTAAGTTTGCAGAATATGATAGTTCAGAATTATACCAAGGAAAAAAAGAAATACTTACCGCTTGCCCAGTTCCTCTGCTACGGTTGGATGACAGTCTTTACCGTACATGCTCAAGGTGTGGTGCAAGAAACCACTATGGCTGACGATAGCTATCTCTTTCTCTTCTCTTGTCCATAACCTGCAGGCACATCCCGGGATAATTTACTTTAATCCGGTTGCCAAGATAAAATTACTGGTCGACTCAACGGGTCATCTAATCTGAGGTTTATCTTTCTCAAAACATGCTGCAAGAGAGTGCTCCAGCATCTAGGACTTCCTAACATCAAATAAGTCACTCTGTGATGACTCACTGCTACATGAGAAACAAGAGGTCAGAGGAAAGCATTCGGTGTAGGGGCAGATGGTATATCCGATGCAGTGTACAATCCTTAACCATCGGTTCTAGTTTTTCTCTAAAACATGGATGTTGCCACGGATAAAGATATATGGTCAGCTTCTGCCTTGTATTCTATGCATGAAAATGAAGAGGCTAATAACATAATTAACTAGGAAGAGGGAGATGGACCCTGTAAGGCTAGGCGAGTGGTGAATGAGTCGCTTGTTTGTGTGAACAAATGTTTTGAATGACACAGAAAGGAGAACCAGAAGTGATTCCAGTCAATGAACACAGAAAGGAAAATTACCAGTCAATGAACTTCATGCCCCTAGCAGCAACAGACTCATTTGCTTCTCTGACATCTGGTACCCAAAGAACATCTTCATCATTCTCTATCTGTAAAAGGGTGCGAGCACACATATATTAAAAAACCACCGCGATAACATATCAGGACGCGGTAATGATGAATTAGCAACACTGGGTACTTGCCAAGGAAAAATCAATGGCGGGAAAGAGAGTACGGTATTTTGTTATGCTGCTCCTCTTGTCACAGGGATAGAGACCCTGCATATAGAAACCAAATAAAATATTAAATTAACAGAATATTTGTCGACGGAGCATTGCTGATACAGGCTGAATAAGTTATTCTAGCTGCTGTGAAATAACCTATTCTAATATTTAATACGGACCAACACAAATTAGTGTAAATCATGACAACATTATTATGTATTTTGTAATAAACAATTGCTCATGTGTCTTCTCATGAAAGGGAAATACCGTGCTCTCCCTGATGGCCTCAACTGCAATAAAAGATGGGCTGTTCAAACTTGAAATCGCCGGACGTCCACTGTGTCCAGCACCTTCTACCATTAAGGGTGACGCAGTTACTCCATCAGTACAGTTCCCACCACCAAAGACCCCTACTGCAGTTTGCATAGTCCTGTGAGGATAGTTCCAAAGAAAATATTGTGAGGCTTATTTAGTAATTACAAACCACTGCAATGCACAGGAGTTCAGAAAATAATGTATCATAGATAAACAGAGTGCAGATCTCCGTTAGTGTACAAGAAGAAACCAAACCTAAACTCGGCTTGACCATATTGCAGGAAGTCAAGATATTATGTGCGAGGATGTGCATGAAGTCTAATGATTTTAATCCAAACTATGAAGCCATTGCTGCACAGTCCTGACGCTAACCCCAAATGAGCCTGCCTAGTTGAGCTTGCTCGTATGTAACGGAACTACCATTTTATGGTACAGCTGATAGATTCGTGATGCAAGCAATAACTGATATTATAGTGGAGATGCTTTACAGAGCACTGACATGATTTACAGGCCTTTCAAAGAACCTAGTGATTTAAGCAGAGCTATAATTTATACTAGCAGCTGAAAGCCTGAGATGATATTTTGTCGAAAAGCATCAACATAATGCCGAGAAACAAATCGTAACCATAAAAAGCTTAGAAGAAGATCCAGAACACTAAAAATATGTACAAGAAGATCAGAAGGTCAAGCAAAACTATACCTCAGTAGAGGCGAAACAATAACCAACTCAACCTTCTTTGCTAGTCCACATTTTGTCACATGTTCTCGACAGCAATCAACCTACAAATGCATGTAAATCAACATCAATGGAACTTGAAAATTGTCACATGAAAAAAATTAGAGGATCTTTCAAATGAACATGACAAAATGGCTCAAAACCATAAGATAAACATGAGATCTCCCTGTTACATGTAATAAAAAAAGCAACTCATCGTCATTTAGAAAGTGGTGGGATTGCACTTTGATGCAACAACTAGCCATGGGACTATTATCTTTTGTCAGAGGTTGAAGCCAACACAAGAGGAATCCTTTTTTAAGAGACATGTGACCTACGAACAACATAATATTTTGCATGTAAAATGGCTGCTACACGGGCAAATATTCCATTAGTAAAGAAGTAATGTTCTCCAGGATGTCAGCAATGAAAGCTTGGCAGAACATAGAAAAAATGAGCCGAACATTGCCAGAACTGCCACAATTGCGTTTGGCCGAAGATGTTACCATCCAAATAAAGGTTGACATCAGTTAGTATGTGGTGAATGAATCGAGTATCCAACACTTAATTGCAGATCAAAATGAAGTTTTATCACTAAAGCATCAGGACAAGATGCCACATTCACATTTTCGATAAAAATAATGTTAGGAGCTGATACTACTTTAACATTGACACGAATTGATACCGTGATAACAACACACGATGTGGAATTTAGGAAACAACTGAATCCTGTGGTAGTCGAAGAAGGAAAAGGCAAAGGAATGGAGAAGTGCTTTCCTAACATTCTTAGCGAGCATTCGTGCTTCCATGTGTTAACAAAACAGAGGCATTGTTGGCTCAAACATTTGACAAAAAGGCAGCACAACCTTAATTAGTTGGCGATAATGTGCACTTTTCTCAGTAGAACCTATAATGCTAAGAGCGGTGATTGAAATTCATGCCACGGAAAGAGAAACAAGAAAATCTTACTTGGGTCCAGCCCAACGGGGTAAGTTGAGCATCAAGCAGCGCGGGTGACATTAAAGCCTTAGGATCCTTGTCGCCTTCAACGTTGTGAATGCCCTGGGCATGCCTCATCTGCACGTACGCATCAATCGGTTACAGCTAATCAGATGGAACATTCATTCTTTGCATCTTTCATCAACATCAACGGAGGAAGCATCATAGTACCAGGTGTATGGTTTTGCATCGGTGCAGAGGATACAGAGCAGTGCCGGCACTAGCGGCGGCCTCCATTTCTGCCCAACAATTAAATCATACTATGTGAGAAAGACGATCCGCGAAGAGAGGGGAAAGAGCCGAAAGCATCCATCCTGAAGTGGTGGAGGTACACTGGCGCGAGATCTGGCGCCGCGAGACCACGCCGTTTGGTTTCTTGTTTCGATCAACGGAGAGAAAAAGGAGCAGCGTGCGGCAGCCGTACCTGAGGCGGAGGAGGAGCAGAGAAGTGGACGGCGGCGGCGGGGAATCCGTCGGACGGAGGCGGCAGCAGCACCGGAGGGAGAGGTATGGAGGTGTTCTTTGAAGGCGAAAGACCGGGGCCGTGGTGCTGGTGGTGAAGAAGTTGCAGCTCGGGGTACACGTAGCCGGTTTGTGATTTATTTTTAAATAATCATGTAAAAGTTTCAAAAGATTCCGGGAAAAATACTACGTGGATGCTGACAACGACTTAATCTGTTATTCTGCTAACACGAAATAGTTTGTATTTCACACAATGTGAGAATGACAGATCCTGACAATTTTGAGAGATTTTGAATCACCACCCCAGATTTAGAAATTTATATTATTTTTTCACAGGATAAAATAAAGAATGTTTCACGCTTCTTTTTTGCACACCGATAGAAATTGTCATTATCTACGTTAAGAATTTTTTGAAACTCAAAATTGTAGATTTGGAGTTTTCGGAAAAGCAGGCTACATATATTCCGGGAGACAAAACACCGTGCTCGAAGAAGTTGCAGTAAGCTGATGGTAGCAGTATTGCTGCTGATCGCCCGACGAAGCTGAGGTCTTGCTGATCTTTGGGGTATAGTAATATTTGTTTGGCTCTGTCTACAAGACTTTCGACTGGGAATGTTTTGGACACATTTTGTTTAGCCACAGAACAAGTGTCACAGGAAGCCGTGACAACATACTGTCTTCATCCAAAAGTAGGGCTACATGTATAACCAGTGGCGGAGCCAGGATTCAGCGAAGACCCGGGCCAAAAACTAGAAGGTTATATTTTTATAGAAAAACATCTACGAATGAATTAAAAATTGTTTAAAATAATTATTATTGAATTTGAAATCGGATGTTTCAACAACTAAATGCAAAAAAAATTGAAATTTGCTTGACGGCTTGCTGCGGAAGGTTGTTTTTTAATAAAAAAAATCAGTTCATCCGTTGAGCTTTTCTTTTTAGTTTGGGAAAAGGTGTGGTAGAGCTTTTGTTTTTAGGGAGAAAAGTGCCGTAGAGCTTGACCAGCAGCTGCAATGGAAGGCAGCGATCGGGACGGTGGGCATTTCTAGTCGATGGATTGATCCATTTTCTCCATTGGATGCTCACATCTGACTGGACGTAGTGGGCTGAACTGAGAGAGGTTGTTTTTCTCTCTAGAATTATACAGAGAACAGCGAACTATTAATGGGCTGGCTTGTATTTTACACCCAGGGCCATATCACATTTGTGACGACATAGTAGCAAGGAAATTTTACCAGGACCCGGGCCACGGCCCTGGCTGCCCGGGGCCCAGCTCCGCCCCCGTGTATAACCCACCCTTATTCCCATGAATTTGGGTCCGTGTTCATACAACAAATCAGATCGATAACAAACATAACAAATCGATCGGTACTTCAGAGCTACAGGCAGTAAGCCCCTATCAATAGGTGTCGCTTATCTTCGCTTCAATTCTAGGCAATGCAGATCAGACTTGACACACTGTCAGCAAGAACCAGAACTGGGGTTTGATAAAAGAAGAGGTTTTTTGAAAGCATATACATTGCTGTTTGCGTCTCTAGGTGAGGCGACCATGGCCGCGACGGACCACGCGCCCGCGCTGCCGCCGTGATCTCCCTTCTCCGGCCATCCCTGCCAGCTCCGGGGCCAGATCCGGGCTCCTCTCGGCGCTCTCCCTCCGTCCATCCCGAAGCCCAGCTCCCCCTTCGCCGGAGTCGCGCTGGCCGTGCTCTTTCTAGCCGGCTGCTCCGGCACAGATGGGCGCCGGCCTACAGCAGGCGGCAGCCTCTCCGGCTCCTTCCGCTGCCCGCGTCCTTGCCGATCAGCTCGCCGCAGCTGCTCTCGACCTCCGCAAGTCTGATCCGGCCATTGGAGGCCGGTTGGTTCGAGCTCGTGCCCACCCTCGGTCGGCGACGGTGTCCCAGCGCCCGAGCTCTCGCGACGCACCGGCGGCGTCCGCGCTTGCCCCGGCATCCAGCTCTAGCTCCAGCTCCGCTGCAGGGTCAGCGCCACCTCCGCCTTCAGCACCTGCAGGTCAGGCTCCGATTCCGCAGCTTCGCCGCTGACCCTCAGCTCTCTCGTCAGTGGACCTGGTCTCAAGATCGACAGGGCCGACCACCGCTGCTGCTTCCGGGCACATTGAAAATGTCCAGTTTCCAGCGCTCCTCGCCCCGGCTGTTCTGGGCCGCTCCGTCGTGTTGGCTCTGGGAAGGAGGCTCTCTGGAAGGCGTCGGCTGACGCTGGCGCCGCCGGCCTTCATCGCCTCGAGTAGGCAACGATTGGCTCTTGCGACGCCGACCTTCAACGCCTCTCCGCCGAGCAGCGCATCCTCGTCGTCCGGTTCGCGTTTCTCGTGCCTGGGCTCTAGCGTGGACGACGGTGAGGAGGGCCCTGCGCTGGAGGCTGTTGACCCGACGCTGGGAGGCTCCATGGCTCCTGCTCCGCCTTCCCGCTGCACCGAGTTGTGGCCGTGGCCTGCTTCCTGGGCCCCTGTTGTTGAAGATGTGGAAGAAGATGAAGAGTACTTGGCCCCCATGACGCCGCCTGATGTTCTCGTGAAGTCCTTCTGTGCAGCTTCCGGACCCATGGACTGGGGTTTCGGGATGCCCCGCTCTCTGGTGACTTCGCCACCGCCACCCACCGTCAATTCTGCAGCTCTGGCTCCCTGCTGTCTATCCGTCCGCTTCGCCGCTAGGAAGGAGATGCCCAAGCTCGGGTCGATCGCGCCAGCTCCATCGACCACCTCTGTCGCTGCGCCCTCTCCAGCCCGACAGCTCGACGCTGCTGCCATGGTGGCTTGTTCTTTCCCGCCGTCCCCCCTGCAGGTCAGAGTCCAAGTGTTGCATCGTCGCCGCGTGCATGTGAGAGTCCAAGTGCAGCTTATGGCAAAGGCAAGGATGATTGGGTGTTTGTGAGTCGGGGTCGTCGCCCTAGCCGTGGTCCTCCTCTCGAGCCGTCTAGGCAAGGGCTTGAGCGTTCTCTCGCTTTCAAGCGTTGGGCTCGAGGGAGGTGTTTTCGGTGCCTTGAGCGTGGCTACCAGGTCAGCACATGTCGAGGGCCCTTCAGATGCATCCGATGTCGTCGTCCTGGTCACCGGGAGCGTTTCTGCCGTGCGCGCTCTCCCTCTGCTCGCTCTCGCTCTCCGGCTGCTCGGGCTCGTTCTTCCTACACTCGTGCTCCATGTCAGCGAAGCCGTTCTCCGTTTGCTCCGCCTCGCCATCCCTCGTCGCCTCATTGTGGGGCCGAGGATGCGGGCCTCTCGTCGTCGCGTGCTTTCGTGCAGCCGTGTTGCAAGGATTCCATTGCCAACGCCTTTTCAGTCTCTTCTGTGGAGTCCCAGTTTGCCCTGCTTCGCATGGAGGTCCTCCATAAGGTTGAGCTGCTTCGCTCTGAGGTCCACGACGCTCTTGCCAAGCTTCAGATTGCGTCGGTTGTGCCTCCGCCAACTGAGGTTCAGGTTGGTTCTGTTGATGAGGGGTCTGAATGCTGCTTTGAAGATTTTTTCCCCTCGTGCTCTACATGCGTCGTCGTCTGTCCTTTCGAGGGTTCTCGCCACCGAGGTTGTGGCTCCAGTTGTGGAGATCTTGCCTGAGCTGCAGGATCGTTGTGGGGAATCACCCGTCTCGCCCGAGTCCATTGGGAGTGTGGTTCCTGTAGGTGGTGTGGTTGCTGCACCAGAGTCACCGTTGGCTCTTTGGAGCCTTTGGCGGTGGACATGGTGCCATCGCCTCCTCCGTCCGAGTCCTACGAGTTGCCCTCCTCTGTGGATCTCTTTGACCGTGAAGCTTTTTTGGCACGTTTGGACGAGGTTGTCTTCACGAAAAAGGTTGGTCGTTTGCTCGCCTGCTTGGAGGCAGCTAGCCCTTGTTCTGGCAAGGCGATTGCTTGCCTCATAGCAGAGGAGGGTTCTGCTGGCATAACCAAGAAGGTGAAGAAGGCCCTTAGGAGCATAGGTAAGAAGGGTGGCGCCTTTGGTAAGGCGTCCGCGACTGCTTAACGGCAGCTGCGTGGTCCTAGCGTAGCCGTCAACGCCTACGGTTGCTTAGCTAGAGTGCGGTTGTCGTTTCGGTAGTTGCTGGATTTAGGTATTGCCTTTTGTGTTTGTGTTGGACCCCTCATGTTGTTGTTGATTGTTGTTTAGTTTTCACCCGGTTTCTTCCACTAATAAACCGGGCACCTTTCTTCTTAATAAATGGTTGGGGCAAATCTTTTGCCCCACAGTAAAAAAAAAAAAAGAAGAGGTCATGCGCTCACAGCAGTCGCTCAGTTCTTACTAGCCTCCTCGACGTGCTTCTCGTCCACGACGTCACTAGGCAGGTCAAGTCCAGCCGGTATCTTCCCAGGGAAGTTGCACGTAGCGGTATCCGATCCGAGCTTACTGCACCGTTGCAAAGAGAATACACATTATGAAAAGGCAAAGCGTCAACAGCAACGTGATCATCATTGAAGAAAAACAAGAACTGACCTTCTGTCGACCAACACCATCGACCGGAGCTCGCAGTTGTTAAAGCTGTTGTATATGACTCAAAGTTAGCCATGTGATCTTGTGATGATGATATGGAGTCAACCATGGTTTGAAGTTTGAACGTTTTTAAGTTCGCAGAATATGATGGTTTGATTAGTTGACAATCTATACCTAATAATAAAAGTATTAAGACTTCTTCTCGTACGTCGTTAAAAATAACCTTAAAGTTCACATAAATTACCCACCACTGCCACCCATAAGTCATGTACCGTTTCGTTTTTTTTTTCTTTTCCCCGTCGTCCGTTTACGGTCCTCGCGCTGGCTGCTTCGCGGGGAAGATGCCACGACCGTCACCTGATGCCAGGTGAATCTGCCCTGTCCCCGCTCGACGCCGGCAGGCGCGGCTCCGGGCTTCCCCTCCATGCCCAGTGCGTTCGGGCGGTCGCACGAGCACTGGAAGGCGGCCATGGCGATGGCTGCTGTCGCCTGCTTGACGCGTCTGCTGCCGCCGCACCGTCCCCATCGATCTGCTCCTCCGCTACAGCCCCGGCTGCTCGCTCTCCTTCTCTGTCTTTCCTTCCTCTCCCGATTCCGCCTCAGCCGCCAGTCCACTAATTACCGGATGCTCTTCTCCTCTCCCATCTGCTGCTACCTTCCATCACCTTGCCACCCTACACAGCAGACCGCGTACGTGGTGCCGCCTCGCTCCGCTCGCCTACAAGTCCCCTGCTCCGCCTGGACCTGCTTGCCGGTAGAGCCGCGCGCCACTCAGCTCGCCATGCTCGCAAGCACACACAAGCAGCGCCACACAACACCCCCGTCTCCGGTAGGTGCTCCACATGCGGCCGGCCGCACAAACAGCTCCACCTGCCAGCTTCGTCCCCTGCGACCGCGTGCAAATTGATGCAGCAGATCGGCGTCTGCTCGCACGTACCTACTTGGATGATACTACTACTTGCTAATGAAGGTCCGTAATTAGTAGATGCATAGTTGGGATGATTGATTTGTCGGTTTGATGTGTTTGATTGATTACGCAATGTGATAGGATGAGAGAGATTGATAGAGGAGAAAGGCAGATCGGGTTGTACTAAGTGGTGGATTGAGAGAGATTAAAAGAGTTTGATAGATTGATAGGGATTGGGACTTGGGAGAGCTTGAGAGAGCGCTGCCTGCTACGGTTGTGTGAGAGATTGATGCATTGAGGCCCTCTACCGGCTCGTGTGTGAGAGACACACAGCAGAGAGAAAACGATAGATTTGACTATTTGAGACTGGAGACACATCAACTGAGTGTACTACTATACTGTTGATCTTAAAAACTGACAGATGAGCTAGAGTTCAGTATCATAAAGTTCAAGTATATGAATTATTACTATTTTATTTATGTGGATTATTGTGTTTTATCGATACTTTGTTGTATTGTTTGAGAGTGGGGGTTGGTAGTTACTACAAGACATCAATAAAATATGTATGTAAATCAGATATAAAGAGTGATATTTGGATAGTACGTTGGAATGCAAAGAGAAATAGAGAGTGAAGTTTTTGGAGACCAAAGAAATTTTGGGAGTCAAATTTCCATAGCCCGCTGGACTTGCTCTAAATATCCAAGAGGAGGGGGAGAACGGGCACTCCTGCACTGACAACAATTGGCATTCACGCACAGTCGTGCATATTGAACCGTGCTTTGGTGTGCAGACGGTGACACAAGCGGCATGCCTTACCAAATTTTCAAACTTTTACGACGTGAAAAACATGAGGTTCACCCGTAGCAACGCACGGGCATTTTTTGCTAGTTACTACCAAAAGGAAGACAAATACTTACTGCTTGCCGAGTTCCTCTGCTACAGTTGGATGACACTCTTTACCGTACATGTTCAAGGTATTGAATAAGAAATCACTATGGCTGACATCTCATTCTCTTCTCTAATCCATAACCTGCAAGCACATCCGAGATAGCTTAATTTAACCGGGCCACCAAAATAATATTACTGAGCGAGTCATGTAATCTCTCGTTTATCATTCTCAATACATGCTACACGTAAATGATCCAGCGTTTCGTAAACAAGTTGCTCGATGCCGACTCACTGGTATATGAGAAATAAGCGATCAGAGGAACCATTGTTGTACGTGCACAAGGTAAATCAAATGCAGTGCACAATCTTTCCCCCACGGGTTCTAATTTATCTAAAAAAAGGAAGTTGACGCAGATATAGTAAGATATATAATCAGCTTCTGCCTTCAAGTTCATACATGAAAATGAAGAGGCTAAGAACATAATTCACTAGAAAGATATACATCTGTAAGTCTGGGCGAGTGGCGAATGAATTGCTTGTTTGGGCAGCCAAAAGTGATGTATGACGTGCGTATGAATATTTTGAGGCACTTGTGTTTCATGGTTATATAACCGGATGTCTGGGTCATTGGCATGTATTTTGAGGACATTAATGACAACTTGACAAGGCACTATAGAGAAGAATATTACCAGTCAATGAATTTCATGCCTCTAGCAGCAACAGACTCCTTTGCTTCTCTGGCATCTGGTTCCCAAAGAACATCGTTATCTTGTTAAAAAAAAAAGAACACCGTTATCATTCTCTAGCTGTAAAAGGGCGCGAGCACACATATATTGAAACACCATTGCGACAATATATCATGAAACTGTTCTGATGAATTAGCAACACTGGGTACTTGCCAAGGAAAAATCAATGGCGGGAAAGAGAGTACGGTTTTTTGTTATGCTGCTCCTCTTGTCACAGGGATAAAGACCCTGTATTTAAAAACCAAATAAAATATAAAATATTAAGAATATTTGTCGGCGGAGCATTGCTGATACGGAATAAGTTATTCTAGCAAGTGTGAAATAGCCTATTCTAATGAATATTTAATCCGGACCAACACAAATGAGAAAGTTAATAATGACAATATTATTATGTATTTCGTAACAGATAATTCTTCATGTGTTATGTGTGTTCTCATGAGAGGGAAATATCATGTTCTCCCTGCAGGCCTCAACTGCAAGGAAGGTGGGCTGTTCAAACTTGAGATCGCTGGACGTCCACTGTGTCCAGCACCTTCTACCATTAAGGGTGACACACTTACTCCATCAAAACAGTTCCCACCACCAAAGACCCCTACTGCTGTTTGCATAGTCCTGTGAGAATAGTTCCAAGGAAAATACTGTGAGGCTTATTTAGTAACTAAAAATTACTACAATGCGCAGGAGAGTTCAGATAATAATGTATACCGTACTAGATATGCCGATTGAGTAACTATTGACATGAGGGGCAAGGCATGACTAAGGCTCTAAATGAAAGCTGGAACTGAATTTTATTTTTCCTAGATTCTATGCACATTGATCATGTACATGTAGCAAGAATTGCACAGTACAGATATCGCTTAGTGTACAAGACAAAACCAAACCCAAACTCGCTTGACCATATTTCAGGAACTCAAGATTTTGTGCGAGGATGTGCATCAAGTCTCATAAGTTTACTCCATCTATGAAGCATTGCTGCAGCTAACCCCAAACGAGCCTGCCTAGTTGAGCTTTCTCTGACTAAAGCCATGTTTTGGTATGCACTGCTTATAACTCATTGCATGTAACGGAACTACCATTCCATGGTACAACTGATAGATTTGTGATGCAAGCAATAACTGATATTATTGTGGAGACGCTTCACAAAACACTCACGTGATTTACAGGCCTTTCAAACAACATGTTTAAAAAAGGAGAAAATATAGTTAGAAAAATCAACCTAGTCTAGATTTAAGCAGAGCGACAATTTATGCTAGCAGCTGAAAGCCTTTACCTTTGCAACTATGAGGGCCACTGCCCTAGTTCCCATAAGAACAAATACTGCATAACCAGATTTATTTTCTCCCGTTAACCAATGTATAACCCGATAAGTCAGTTCCTAGGAATTGAGAAATTTGTATCTGACGCGTACATTAAGGATGTAACCAGGCGCGCCAGGTAATACTTAAGAGTACAACACGGCCATTATCAGAACACATACTAAAATAAGCACTCATGAACAGCTGATAAACAACATCAGTCGAGTGATGCAAGATATAACTGATAGAGAAGATAACCAAAGTAGTACATATAACTGTTCCAACATGGAAACCCTACTACTTAATCTACTACTCAGGTGTGCAGGAGGCACTAGCACCAAGGCCAGAACAGGTTCATTTTCACAACCTTTACAACTAGGAACAGAAATCGCAGTACTGCAAGAGAAGCTGAACAAGGCTGAAAGGTCGATCAAGAAAGTTCTCGCCGGATATAATGTCCAGCATGCCATCTCTTAGGTTATACACCAACATATCACGCGGCCTGTCATCAATAGCTAACATGTATATGCAATCTCCACCAACGGATGGAAGCTTATCTGCATGGAAAGACACACACCTCTCTTCCCCCAGGAAGAGTGTGCGACCGCCGAGGCTCTTGACCTCCTCCAACAACTTGCGCTCGACGTCGACTCTGAAAACTTTCAATGTCTGATTCACATAGTGAACGAGCAGCAGTTCCCCAGCAGACTCCACAAGATAAGAACGGAATTCGCAGTCTCCCTTTATATCTATGTAAGACATCTCGGCTATAGCCACAAGCTCATCATCCCACTGATCTACTGGTGGAACAAACTTGAATACACATCCATACACATCAGCACAATATATGTTGCCTTGAAAGCTAACAATGCAAGTCATGATGTAGTTGTCGAAGACCTTCTCTGTATAGACAATGCTGGTTGGAGCAGCACATAACAACTCTCCACAATTCAGAAAGACGAGCGTTGAATGAGAGCCTCCATTCACCGAGGTATACGCTAGGAAGTCACCACATTCTTCAGGTAACGGCACAGCAAAATGGAGTATGTCACCTGTAAAGGGGTTGAGGACACGAGCCAAATGCGGTGGCTCCCTGTCCCCGAGCACGAGGAGACCGTCGGTAGCACCGACGAGGGTGTTGTCGCGAAGCACCGAGAGGCGCAGCCGGCGGAAACGCCCGGTGGAGACGTGGAAGAAGAGGCGAGCGTTGTCGTCCTCGTAGTTCTTGGATTTCAGGTCGAGCATGACCCAGTTTCGTGGACGGAAGCGGAGGTCGGCGACTGCGGCGAGCGGAGTCGGCTTGGCGATGGCAGAGCGCCAGGCTGAGCTGACAGCCCTCATGTCCATGTACGCGTCGACGCCGCCGATAGTGGAGAGGAGGACGCGGTCAGCGATCATTTCGACGAGCTCCGGTGGAAGCAAAGCCCAATCCGGTCGGCCGCCGACCTTGGCGCTGCCGTGCGGCGGCCGCATCTCACTGCTCAAGTCCCCGTCCTCCTTCATGGTCGACGCTGGGTCGCGGATCTATGGTGGGTGGCAACGAAGCAATCTTGGATGGGGGGAATGGAGCTGGACTAGGGCAGCAATGGCGGCTGGGATTTGGGGAAGAAACGAGAGGAATGGGTATTCGGGTAGTCTTTAAATCATCGTGTAAAAAGAGTCCGGGAAAAATACTAGAGGTTGACAACGACTTATCTATTCTTCTGCAAAGTATTAACTCGAAATAGTTTGTGGTTAACAAATCCTGACAATTTTGAGTCACCACCCCAGATTCAAAATTTTATTATTTATACACGGGATAAAATACAGAATTTCACGCTTCTTTTTTGTGCACCCATTGGAATTGTCATTATCTACGTTCAGAATTTTTTGGAACTCAAAACTGTAGATTTTGAGTTTTCGGAAAAGCGGGCTACATATATCCCGGGAAACAAAACAACGTACTCGTCCTCGAAGAAGCTGCAGTAAGTTGATGTAGCAGTATTGCTGCTGATCGCCGACGAAGCCGAGGTCATGCTGATCTTTGTGGTATTGTATTTTTATTTTTATTTTGCTCTGTCTACAAGACTTTCGACTGGGAAAGCTTTCGACACATTTTGTTTAGCCACAGAACAAGTGTACAGGAAGCCGTGACAACATACTGTCTTCATCCAAAAGTAGGGCTACATGTATAACTTATCCTTATTCCCATGAATTTGGGTACGTGTTGATACAACAAATCAGATGGATAACAAACATAACGAATCGGTACTTCAGAGCTACAGGCAGTAAGCCCCTATCAGTAGATGTCGCTTGTCTTCGCTTCAGTTCCATGCAACGCAGTTCAGACCTGACCCACTGTCAGCCAGAGCCAAAACTGGAGTTTGATAAGAGTAGACGTCCATGCGCTCTCTGCAGTGTCAGTTCTTGCTAGCCTCCTCGACATGCTTCTCGTCCGCGACGTCGCTAGGCAGGTCAAGTCCTGCGGGTATCTTCCCAGGGAAATTGCACGTAGGTGCATCCGATCCAAGCATACTGCAGCGTTGCAAAGCGAATATAGGTTATGGGAATGCAAAGCTTCAACTGCAATGTGATCACTTGAAGCGAAACAAGAACTGACCTTCTGTCCACCAACACCATCGACCGGAGCTCGCAGTTGTTAAAGCTGTTGTATATAACCAAGCCAAATTTAGCAACATGCTCTTGTCATGATGGAGTCAACAATGGTTTGAACATTTTTACGTTTCCAAAATATGATGAGTTGATTAGTTGATAATTGCTGCCCAGAAAAAAACATATACTTACTGCTTGCCAAGTTCCTCTGCTACAGTTGGATGGCACTCTTTACCGTGCATGTTCAAGGTATTGAATAAGAAATCACTATGGCTGACAATAGCTATCTCTTTCTCTTCTCTAGTCCATAACCTGCGAGATCCGAGGATAGCTTAATTTAACCTGGCAACCAAAATAAAAGCACTGGTCGACTCAGCGAGTCATCTAATCTCTGGTTTATCTTTCTCGATACATGCTACACATATATGATCCAGCGGCTAGGACTTCCTAAACAAGCAATCAGAGGAACCATTGTTGTAAGTACAGAAGGTAACCCCAATGCAGTGCACAATCTTTCCCCCACGGGTCCTAATTTCTCTAAAACAAGGAAGTTGACGCAGATATAGTAAGATATATAATCAGCTTCTGCCTTCAAGTTCATACATGAAAATGGAGAGGCTAAGAACATAATTCACTAAGAAGATGTACACCTGTCGGTCCGGGCAAGTGGTGAATGAATTGCTTGTTTTTTTTTTTTTTTTTTTTTTGAACAACAGGAGGCGCCAGGAGGCGCCAATTCATTCAGCTCATAAACAAGATACATCGTTTAGTACAACGTCCTGAAACTGGACAGATTGTAAAGTTTGAACAACAGGACAGCTGTTATCCCTATGAGCTGAGGCAGAGCAGTAGTAATTAGGTTGGTTCAGCCTAGACTTAGCAACCTGTGATGCACATTCGTGAGCTTCCTTATTGAGCTCTCTTGGTATATGAAAAACCTGCGGTTCCAGCGAGGAGGTGGTCCTGAAGAAGTTCGCTAAATGGCTTCTAGCACTCCATTGCAACAGTGGATGATCCAGCCTTTTGCTTGCTGCAATTTTGGCTAATACCTGGTTATCCGTCAGGAATGTAGGATTGTGTACCTGCAAAAGATTAGCTATTCTTGCAGCTAGCGAGAGAGCTATTGCTTCCGCATGAAAAGCCGAGACCTGCTGTGGTGCTGAAGCTTGAATTTTGATGTGACAATCTCCTTGTGTCATGTGATGCCGAATGAAGATTCCCAAACCTGTTGTTTGTTCATGAGGTTTCCAAGCCGCATCTGAATAGAGGATGGTACCTGCAAGATCTGGTTCAGAAACAGTAGCCTGTTTATTGGATTCTCCAATTTGCTTTCCCTCCTTGGTGCTCTGATGGTTAGAATCATGAGGATTGTGTGTCTCCATGTTGCTGAGAATTGCTTGAGAGTTGAAGTAGATGTGATGAGGGTCTCCATTCTTCCTCTGAAAAAGCCTATCATTCCTGGACTTCCATACGCACCACATAAAGGTGAAAATGTTTTCAATTGATGCATAAGGGTGATTATTTGAGAGAAGGAAGATAATCATTTCTGTAAGGCTGTTGAATTGAGAAGCCATAAGTTCAGTTCTAATAAACCAGGGAGCAATGAACCAAACTTTTTTGACAAAGGGGCATGTGAAGAATATATGTGTCTCATTTTCTTGCGAACCACACCTACAACATTCTTTTTGGATATGCTTGGAAAAGCGACCTGCACGAGCTCCTGTAGGTAGGGCTTTCCGGAGAAGGCGCCAAGCAAATGTTTGAATTCTAGGAATCATTTTTTTGTTTTTCCATACCTGATTTAGCAACCGCAGAGTTTGAGGAGAGGGTTTTCTTGGCTTTGCTTCCTCGTTCTGATCGTAAAGTACCTGCAAACAAGTGTGATACGCCGATTTTGCATTGCAGCTGCCATTATTTGTTAGATCCCAACATAAGAGATCATTTTCATCCGAATGGAATGAATTGCTTGTTTGGGCAGCCAAAAGTGATGTATGGCGTGCGTATGAATATTTTGAGGCACTTGTGTTTCATGGCTATATAACCGGATGTCCGGATCATTGGCATGTATTTTCAGGACATTAATGACAAGGCCAGGGGCGGAGCCAAGGCCCGTCATGCCCGGGCACCTGCCCGGGTAAGCTACTGAATTCCCCTTAACTGCTACTTGTAAGTGAAGTGTTAACCAAGACTTTTTTAAGGGGCAATCACTAGGCAGTGCACGTTTACTTAGACGGGCTATAATATACTGCTGAGCTAGCTTCGCCACAAGGCACAAATCAACTTTAGAGAAGAATATTACCAGTCAATGAATTTCATGCCTCTAGCAGCAACAGACTCCTTTGCTTCTCTGGCATCTGGCTCCCAAAGAACATCTTTATCATTCTCTAGCTGTAAAAGGGTGCGAGCACACATATATTGAAACACCATTGCGACAATATATCATGAAACTGTTCTGATGAATTAGCAACACTGGTACTTGCCAAGGAAAAATCAATGGCGGGAAAGAGAGTATGATATTTTGTTATGCTGCTCCTCTTGTCACAGGGAAAAAGACCCTGCATTTAAAAACCAAATAAAGATGAAATATTAAGAATATTTGTCAGTGGAGCATTGCTGATACGGAATAAGTTATTCTAGAAACTGTGAAATAGCCTATTCTAATGAATATTTAATACGGACCAACACAAATGAGAAGTAAATCATGACAATATTATTATGTATTTTGTAACAGACAATTGTTCATGTGTTATGTGTGTTCTCATGAAAGGGAAATACCATGTTCTCCCTGCATTCCTCAACTGCAAGGAACGGTGGGCTGTTCAAACTTGAAATCGCTGGACGTCCACTGTGTCCAGCACCTTCTATCATTAAGGGTGACACACTTACTCCATCAGTACAGTTCCCACCACCAAAGACCCCTACTGCAGTTTGCATAGTCCTGTGAGAATAGTTCCAAGGAAAATACTGTGAGGCTTATTTAGTAATTAAAAATTACTGCAATGCGCATGAGAGTTCAGATAATAATGTATACCGTACTAGATATGCCGATTGAGTAGCTATTGACATGAGGGGCAAGGCATGACTAAGGCTCTAAATGAGAGCTGGAACTGAATTTTATTTTTCCTAGATTCTATGCACATTGATCATGTACATGTAGCAAGAATTGCAGAGTACAGATATCGCTTAGTGTACAAGACAAAACCAAACCTAAACTCGCTTGACCATATTGCAGGAAGTCAAGATTTTGTGCGAGAATGTGCATCAAGTCTCATAAATTTACTCCATCTATGAAGCCATTGCTGCAGCTAAACCCAAACGAGCCTGCCTAGTTAAGCTTGCTCTGTCTTGTTTTGGTATGCACTGCTTATAACTCATTGTATGTAACGGAACTACCATTCCATGGTACAACTGATAGATTTGTGATGCAAGCAATAACTGATATTATAGTGGAGATGCTTCACAAAACACTCACATGATCTACAGGCCTCTCAAACAACATGTTTAAAAAAAGAGAAAATATAGTTAGAAAAATGAACCTAGTCTAGATTTAAGCAGAGCGACAATTTATACTAGCAGCTGAAAGCCTGAGATGATATTTTTTCGAATGAGCATCAATGCAATGCCAACACTGGGAAAACATAATTTTTCGCAACGATTTAAAATCTTCAAAGAAGATCCAGAACACTAAAAAATGTACAAGAAGATCAGTTGGTCAAGCAAAACTGTACCTCAGTAGAGGCGAAACAATAACCAACTCAATATTCTTTGCTAGTCCACATTTTGTCACATGGTCTCGCAGGCAATCAACCTACAAATGCATGTAAATCAACATCAATGGAACTTGAAATTGCGACATGAAAAAAAAGAGTAATATCAAATGAACATCACAAAAATATTGCTCACAACCATAAGGGAAACATGATATCTCATTGTTACATGTAATCAAGAAACTCAACGGCATTTCAAAAGCAGTGGCATTGCACTTTGATGCAACAACTAGCCATAGGATTAAAATCTATTGTCATAGATTGAAGCCAACACAAGAGGTTCCTTTTTTATAAGACATGTGACCTACCAACAACATAATATTTTTCATGTAAAATGGTTGCTACATAGGCAGATATTCCATTAGTAAGAAAGTAGTATTCTCCAGGATGTCAGCAATGAAAGCTTGAAAGAAAATAGATAAAATAAACTGAACATTTCCAGAACTGCCGCAATTGCTTTTGGCCGAAGATGTTACCATCCAAATAAAGGTTGAATGTCATGAATGACATGAGATAGTATGCGAGGACTGAGGTGAATGAATAGAGTATTTAACACTTAATTGCAGATCAAAATGATCTTCTATCACCAAAGCATCAGTACAAGATGCGACATTCACATTTTTGATAAAAAACAATGTTACTTGTTGATCTATTTTACTGTTGACATGAATTTTCACCGTGATAACAACACATTCTGTGGAATTTAGGCTACCACCGAATCCTCTGGCAAGTCGAAGAAAAAGGCAAAGGAATGGGAAAGGGCTTTCCTAACATGCTTCACGAGCATTTATGTTTTCCACTTACAACGCTCATGTTAACAAAATAGAGGCACTGTCGATCTAATGTGCACATCCTTTGTTAGCCATAATGTGCGCCTTTCTTAGTAGAACCGATAATGAAGCAGTGGTGATTGACATGCATGAGGATTAATTCAAAAAAAGAGGAAGATGAAATCTTACTTGGCTCCAGCCCAAAGGGGTCAGATGAGCATCAAGCATCGCAGGTGACATGTAGGTTGTAGGATCCTTATCGCCTTCCACATTATGAATACCTTGAGCATGCCTGACCTGCAGACGATGGTTACAGTTAATCAGATGGAACATTTGTTGCACCTTTCTTACAGGTCTGTCTTCAAGATTAATGGATGAAGTGTAGAACCAGGTATATTGTTTTGCATCTGTGCATAGGATACAGAGCAGTGCCAGCACTGGCCAGTCTGGCCTCCATTTCTGCCCAACATAGGTAAATTCTAATATTATTATCCATTGAAGAGTTAGGCAGACGGTGTATTAGAGAGACAGTTGTCTTGTGTCATTGTGTGCGATGTGCCTCATGCTTGACAGAATGCTGCATATGGTGATTCGGCAAAATGAAACATTCACGAGGCACGAATGTCCGTATATCGTTGGCCGGTTCCATTTCCAACCAGCCAAAGAACTAGTACATCGTATTTGACTCATCGTGGCTGGGTTTATAGAGAGATATAATATGTGTCTAATTAGTAGTGTTCGAGTATCAACTACTACAGGCGGTAATTCCCATCGGATCGAGAAAAACTGGCAGTGATTGATTAGCCCAGAGCAAAAGTATCCGTGGAGCAATTTTCTGTGGGACTGAGCTGACTGAAGACCGAACTTCAGAGCATGAAGATATGCTGGAAAAAAAGATTATGAACCTGTTCCCACTTCCAACTAGAATTTGTTTTTCCTAGGTGCCCAAGGAGATGATTTCTTTGGTGCAATATGGCAAAATCTGAGTCTACATATTACATCTGGACTAGTATTAGAGCTTCAGAAAGGTATGTCAACATCGCTCCTCCAAGGTATGCAGAGGAGATCTGACGCTTGCCAAAACAAAGCGAAGAGAGGGAAAGAGGCGAGAAGAAAGCATGAAACAAGATCTGGTGCTGGCGCCGGGGATCTTTCCGTGGAGGGGAACATATACCGCAGCATTCAGTTCGATGGGGAGCGTGCGGGCACCCGTACCTGAGGTTGAGGAGTAGTAGGCGCAGCGAAGGGGAGTGTGGCTGCGGGGATTCCGTCCAACTGATTCAGGCAGCAGCAACGGAGGGAGAAGGCGGGCCGTGGTGGCGGTAAACTCTCAGCTATCGATGGCCACTCAAAAAACTTTATACCAAATATAAAATATTGCCCCCTCCCAAAAAAAAAAACATCATAGAAGGTGTTTTTAACATGTTCCACAGCTGCTGTCGCTTCTACAAATGGCGCGGCGACGCCTGGGAATTCATGTGCTAATCGCTGCCGAAGCCGAGCTCTAGCTGATCTTTGGGTTATTGTATTTTTTTTTTGCTCTGTTCACAAGACTTTCGACTGGGCAAGCTTTTCGACACATTTTGTTTAGCCAGAGAACAAGAGTCACATGACGCTGTGACAAAATATATTGTCCTCATCCAAAAACAGAGCTACATGTATAAACCATCCTTATTCCCATGAATTTGGGTACGTGTTCCGACAACAAATCATATTGATAACGAACATAAGGAATCGCGCCGCCGATTGTACTTCAGAGCTACAGACAGCAAACCATATCCGTAGATCAGTAGATGCCGCTTATGTTCACTTCAGTTTCAGGGAATGCAGCTCAGACTTGACCCATTGTCAGCCTAAACCAGAACTGGGGTTTGATGAAAGAAGAGGTCCATGTGCGCGCATCAGTCTCAGTTCTTGCTAGCTTCCTCGACGTGCTTCTCGTCCGCGACATCACTAGGCAGGTCGAGTCCAGCCGGTATCTTCCCAGGGAAATTGCATGTAGGGGTATCTGATCCAAGCTTACTGCAGCGTTGCAAAGTAAATTTATGTTACGTTAAAACAAAAGCAAAGCATCAATTGCGACGTGATAATCACTGAAGCAAACAAGAACTGACCTTCTGTCGACCAACACCATCGACCGGAGCTCACAGTTGTTAAAGCTGTTGAAATAACCAAGCCAAAGTTAGCCCGTGGCTTGAACAGTTCCTGGATGCAATGCTGATTAGTTAACAATCACCAAGGTAAAAAAATAACTTACTGCTGGCCCAGTTCCTCTGCTACGGTTGGATGACACTCTTTACCGTACATGTTCAAGGTGTGGAATAAGAAACCACTATGGCTGACAATAGCTATCTCTTTCTCTTCTCTTGTCCATAACCTGCAAGCACATCCGAGGATAGTTTAATTTAGTCCTGCTGCTAATATAAAATTGCCGATCGACTCAGCGAATCTAATCTTAAGTTTATCTTTCTCAATACATGCTACACATAAATGCTCCAGCATCTAGAATTTCCTAAATAAGTCACTGTGCCGACTCACTGCTATATGAGAAACAAGCGATCAGAGAAATTATTAGTGTAGGGGGCAGAAGATATCAGAAAGTGTGTTTGGCTCACGAGATCAGTGATCCTGCTAGTTTAAAAAAACCGAAAACAATATTTACGAGTTCCAATTTTTTTTTGAAAATATTCCGGATGTAGTCAATGGTGTATCCCATAAACGTTGATTCGCAAAAAAAAAGATTCGCTAGGAACATGGGATGGGCGAGTGGTGAATGAATTGCTGTTTTGGGCGAACAAATAAGGAGAACCAAAAATGACATATGCGGATATGCCATGCATATGATTATTATCGAGGCACTTGTGCTTCATGGCTATATAACTAGATGTCCAGACATTAGGCTTGTATTTTCAGGACATTAATGAGAAGGCACTAATCAATCTTAGAAACATTACCAGTCAAGGAATTTCATGCCCCTAGCAGCAACAGACTCATTTGCTTCTCTGACATCAGGTTCCCAAAGAACATCTTCATCATTTTCTATCTGTAAAGGGCGCGACCACACACATATTAAAACACCGTCGCAACATAATATCATGAAATTCTTCTGATGTAGTAGTAACAGTGGGTACTTGCCAAGGAAAAATCGATGGCAGGAAAGAGAGTACGGTATTTTGTTATGCTGCTCCTCTTGTCACAGGGATGAACACCCTGTATTTAAAAACCAAATAAAGATGAAATATTAAGAATATTTGTCGATGGAGCATTGATGATATGGGCTGAATAAGTTATTCTAGCTACTGATGAAAATAGCCTATTCAAGTTAACATTTAATACGACCAACACAAATGAGAAAGTAAATTATGAGAACTTCATTATGTATTTTGTAACAAACAATTGTTCATGTTTTATGTGTGTTCTCATGAGAGGGAAATACCAAGTGCTCCCTGCAGGCCTCAACTGCCAGAAATGGTGGGCAGTTCAAACTTGAAATCGCGGGACGTCCACTGTGGCCAGCACCTTCTACCATTAATGGTGATGCACTTACTCCATCAGTACAGTTCCCACCACCAAAGACCCCTACTGCAGTTTGCATAGTCCTGTGGAGAATAGTAGTAAAATACTGTGAGGCTCATTTAGTAATTACATGCTACTGAATGCAATGTCATATTATATCATGCCTTCGCACAGATGTTCTGATCATAATATATGCTAGACAAGCAGATTGAGTAGCTATTGACACGAGGGGCATGACTAAGGGACTAAATGAGAGCTGGAACTGAATTTTATCTGTACTGGAGTCTATGTACATGGGTAATGTAAGACATGTAGCAAGAACTGAAGATAGCAAGAATGTCCGCTAGTGTACACAAAAACTAAAACTGAACTCTGGTCATTGCAGGAAAAAATCAAGATTCTGTGCAAGGATGTATATCAAGTCTCATAATTTTACTCCAACCATGAAGCCATTGATGCACAGTTCTGACTCTAACCCCAAATTGCTCTTCTGACTGAAGCCATGTTTTGGTATAGACTGACAATAACTGAATGTGTACAATAGTGTTATAATTCCATGGTACAACTGATAGACTCATGAGGTAAGCAATAACTGATATTATAACGCAGAAGATGCTTTGCCGAATACTGCCATGATTTACAGGCATTTCAAATAACATGTGCAGTTAAAGAAAATAGAGTTAGGAAGATCAACTTAGTCTAGGTGTAAGCAGAGCTACAATTTATTCTAGTAGAGATGATATTTTCTCAAAAGGGCATCAACCCAATGTTAACATTGGAAAAACACAATTTTGCAACCATTAAAATGCTTAGAAGAAGATCCAGAGCACTGAAAATATGTACAAGAAGATCAGAAGTACAAGCAAAACTGTACCTCAGTAGCGGTGAAACAATAACCAACTCAACCTTCTTTGCTAGTCCACATTTTGTGACATGCTCTCGCAGGCAATCAACCTACAAATGCATGCAAATAAACATCAATGGAACTTGAAAATTGGTCTCGAAGGGCAATCAACCTTCAAATGCATGGTGATTAATTCGCGAAAAAAGGGAATCCTACTTGGCTCCATCCCAGAGGGGTAAGTTGAGCATCAAGCAGTGCAGGTGACATGTAGGCTGCATGATCCTTCTCGCCTTCCACATTGTGAACACCCTGGGCATGCCTGACCTGCACGCATCAATTGGTTATAGTTAATCAGATGGAACATTCTTTAATCAGACGTAACATTTCTTGCACCTTGGTCTGCCATCAAACACTAATGGAGGAAGTGTAGTACCAGGTATATGGTTTTGCATCTGTGCACAGGATACATAGCAGTGCCAGCACTGGCCACCATTTCTGCACAACAAGAAACAAAACATATTACATTATTATCTATAGAAGAGGTGGTTATACACCAACAGTGTAAAGAGACAGTTGCATGGTTTCCACATGTAGTTTGAATAATTCGTAATCTTCGGACCTGCACTTCGTTCGTTACTAAACAATACCTAAGCAGATTCGGCAGAAGAAAGCATATTCGCCGAATCAGTAGTGTGCAAGTATCTACATAGGGCAATCCTCATCGGGTCGAGAGAAAAAACAGGCAGCGATTTGGCAGTACCAAAAGGCAGTGGCGGCGCCAGGGGTATGCCCCTGTATTCACAGGCATACCCAAGATTTGGACAAGAAAAAAAATACCTATACGTATTCGCTCCGTCAGAAACGCAGCAGCCAGCCACGCGCAGGCGCAGACCCGCAGACGCCCTCTGTCTTTGCCCCTTTCCTCGACCAGTCGACCTAGACCACGACTCCACGAGCCGCCGGCCGATGCAGATGCAGCCCGGAGAGCCCGCATCTGCGCCTTCCTCGCCACTGTCAACTCCCGCGGTCCCGCCGCCCCCCGGATTCGAGCCGGGCGCGCGAGGAGCAGTCCGCCGGAGCGGCAGGCAGTGAGCCGAGGGGATCGAGGAAGGATGGAGAGCTACCTGGAGGAGAACTTCGGGGGCGTCAAGGGCAAGAACTCCTCCGACGAGGCGCTGCGGCGCTGGCGCAAGCTTTGCAGCGTCGTCAAGAACCCCAAGCGCCGCTTCCGCTTCACCGCCAACCTCGACAAGCGCGGCGAGGCGCAGGCCATCAAGCACGCCAACCACGTACGCCGTCCCTACCACGTCCCTGCCTCTCCCTCGCTCTGTGTTCTAGCTCCCAGCTTCCCGCACTTTGATCCTCTGTGCGGCCTGGTAGGTTTGGGTGGGGGTTTCCGGCCAGGATCTGCGATCTGGAGCTTCCTTGGGTCTGCTGTAGCGCCCGGAGCTCGTTCGGTGTTATGCCGTCTGAGATCGCTGCTGGCGGCATCCTTGCGCTAGATTTAGCTTTGGATACTAGGTGGGATCGATCAGGATGGCTGCTAGTAAGCTTAGCTATGAGCTAGCTGGGGCTGGCTTTCGCTGCTCTTGTGCGAATTCGGCACCATATAGTTTGAGTTTGCTACAAAGATATGCCATATTCGCCATGTTTTAGCACCACTGAGTTTTAACCTCGGTTGAGTTGATCTACAAAAAAACATGGTTGAGCAAAGCCATTTTTGGACTTCTAGATTTATCGCAATATGGCATATTCAGGTGGCAAAGGAGAGTGCTGATGTCATCATTCTAGACGACAACTTCTCTACAATTGTAATGTGGAGGAATATTTTTGGGCAGTCTGCCTACCAATTTGTTGTTATGTGGTATCTCCAGACGCAAGGGAAAACCTTTTTTGGGCTCGAAGGCTCTAACACTGATATTGTGCTAAATACAATTATTTTCAACTCATTCGTCTTCTGCCAGGTATGTGTACTGCTGCAAATCCTGTGTTTTCCACTGATGATCTGCTTAATAGTATTTGGGAGATAACATAATAGAACCAAAGGCAAGAGAACAGGCAACTTTCTTTCATGTAGTATCCTTGTTTTCTGTTGCAGTCTGTGATGACTTTGAAAAACCATATGACAGAACTTAAAAAATATATAATGCAATAGCACAATGCTCTGATAGAACTAGGTACTCAACACGGGTGGTAGAGGGTTAATATGTTGTTATGAGCTTATAAATTGAAATATTGCTATTGTTGTTATGCTAGTGTTGTTTTTTCCATATATATTGCTAGTGTTGTGCTGTTTGGGTCATATAGTACATTTAGAGCAAAAAAAAAAATTTGGGAGGAATACCCATTGTTCATTTCCTGGAGCCGCCACTGCCAAAAGGATGTGCGATGCAATTTTCTGTGGGACTAATGGGGACGGGCAAATAAATCTAACAGAACATGCGCCGGTTCGAGGCAGGCAAAGATTTACATCATTACATGGCACAAAAGAAAACATATGCGCCGAATCGGTAGTGCTTAAGTATCTACGGAGGGTGGGTAATCCCCATCGGTTCGAGAAAAAAACAGGCCGGGATAATAAATCTAACAGAACATGAGCCTGCTCCACCACTATTAGTTTATTTTTTTTCCATTTCGTGACGAAGGAGAAAAGTTGTTTGATGTAATGTGGAAAATCTGAACCTATGTAACATCTGGAATAGTATTATATATGCAGAGGAGATCTAACGCCTGCCAATAAGATTCGTTTGAGTAATAAGAAATACTGTGCTCGCGTACTGTATGAAAAAGGACGATCCGCCGGAACGAACAACGCGAAGAGAGGAGACGAGGAGAAATCATAATAAAACGCTTAATTTAATTTAATTTAATTTAATTAATTAACCGGAATCATCCATCCGTGTGCGTGTGTGGCGGAGGTTCCTACAGCCGCGCGAGATCTGGTGCCGCGGGAAGGCGGAGGAAAGGACAGGGAAGCACGCAGCATTGAGATTGCAAGCAACCCCTTGCTATGAACGAATGAATCTTAGAGGAAGAGAACAATGGATGAACCATGGATGGAGGGAGAAAAAAAAGCGTTTTTTTGGGTGTTTCAGTTAACAGGGAGAAAAGGGATTGGCGTTCGTTCAGCCGTACGTACCTGAGGCGGCGGAGGAGCAGCGAAGTGGGCGGCGGCGGCGGGGAATCCGTCCGACGGAGGCGGCGGCGGCACGGGAGGGCGAGGTATGGAGGTGGAAGGCCGGTGCCGTGGTGGTGGTGGTACAAGTAGTAGGAGTACGCATCTGGACCCGTGTCGCTTAATTTATTGGTTACGAGGGATTGATGTCAGACGCAAATTGGATCTCGTGTCTCCCTCCCTGCAAGTTCTGTCTGGCGGAGCTTTGCGGTTCCAACTTCGTCTTCGTGTCTCATCGCTTTCTCCCTTGATTGCTTTTCTCCTTTCCGCCGACCTCCTTTCGCATCGCCGTCGGTAATGGAAGGCGAGCACGCGCGCGTCGCCATCGTTCGTTCGGGATCAAGGTCCTCCACCCGTCCCACTTGGATATTGCCATGTGTGTGCTAGCTCTATCACTCTGCTGGCCTCGGGCAGTAAACTAGCGCGCCGACGCTGTGGACGGCATCCTCCGCCCGAATATCCGTTCCCTGCCCAGTACCGTGCTCGCCGAATATCCACATTTGCTGCCCACGGGAAATCGCGGCCAAAAGAGTGCTCTGTTTCAACCGGGCACCAGGCCTGGGCTGGAACCCAGCAGCTTCCTTCTCAGCGGTAGCAGATTACTCTTTCTCGAGAGACAGTATATGTTCAGCTGCCTGTACTCCCGGTGTTTACAAATATAGCTCGTGAAAGTGATCAACGTGATATGGATACAGATAAATGCACGACCAATGTCTTGCACGATATTTGCAGGATCATGCTGCTGACGATCAGCCTTGCTGCACGCACAAAGACAACAGGCGATTGAAGCACAGGCCGCTTCTAAGAACGGGTAAGAATGAGACGAGCTTCAAACTTACAAAGACTCGAGAACAAGTACCGCTCTTGGGCATAGTTTGGTCGAGTCAGGATGACTCCAACGAGCCGACGCATAGAGTTCGCGTCGGTCCGTTCCTGTTCGCGAGGGCCAAAAAGACGGTCCAACGGGGCGACGCAGACGGACCGCGCGTCGCTTTTTGATCCGCCGCGTGTCCGCGCCGACGCAACCCTGGCCCAAATTTGGGCAACCGATGCGTCGGGGCGGACGCACGGCGGAGAGAAAACGCGTCCGCGCGCCCACGCGTCGTGTCCGCCCCGTCCACACCTGGCAGCCACCCCGCGCCGGTCAGCCTCCCATTTTTTTATGCCAGGGGATAGGGACGGGCAGCCCCTACCCACCCTCTTCACTCCCCACGCCACTCCCTCTCCGCCGACCCAAATCCCGAACCCAAACCCTAGCCCTCCCCGCCGCCCAGCTGGCCGGAATGTCGCTCCGGTGGCCTGGATTCGGCAAGGGCAAGAACGACCACGAAGCGGGGTCCTCGGGTGGATCCAGCTCACGCCGCCGCCGGCGCATGCGCACGCCCACCCCGACCTCATCCCCATCCCCTTCCCCATCCCGTGCGTCGCTCCCCGCCGCAGTCTTCCAACTCGCGCCGCCCGGCGCGGCGTTGCGCGAATGCGTCTACGTGCGCAAGGAAGACTGCGACTGGTACTGGAGGCACGCCACCCCGCTGCCATGGCCAGATGTCAAGCTCCCTGAGCATTGGCATCTGAACCCGCAGCGCATCCCAGTGCCCCCGATGCCGGCGAGCAGGCGGGCCCGGGATGAGGAGATCGCGCGGCGCCGCCGCCGCCTCCCCGTGAACTCCGCGACGACCCCGCCTACGCGGCCACGTCCTCCAACTGGGGGCAGTGGTTCGTGGACGAGCACGACCTGCGGTGGCAGGCGTACTACACGACGCCGCCTACGCGGCCAACTGGCCGGTGGTCTCCGCCACCGCACACACGGCGCCGCGACGCGCCGCCAGTGCCGCGCCAGATGCGCATTGGATCTCCGCCACCGCCCCCAGCGCGCGTGAAGACGGAGCTCACCGAGTAGGAAGAGTGGGAGGCCGCAAGGGAGGCCTCCCTCAGGCAGATGGCGGAGGACGAGGCGCGGCGGTGGGCCATGGTCCTCGCCGACGTTGCCCAGGAGCAGGCAGCGGCGGTGGAGACGCGGCAGGCGGCTGTCCTGGAGCCCCAGACGCCCTGGTACAAGGCCATGGAGGTGGACCTGCCACCTCCGCCACCGCTGCCAGAAGGCCTGGTCCCGCAGCGCTGGGTCTTCAACGGCGGAGCCTGGGAGGTCGAGCGCGCGCCGCCCGTCGCCGCCGGCCGCCGCCGAGGAGGACCGACGGCGCACCTCTGGCAGGAGGCTCCGTTCATCCTCGAGGATGATGATGAGGACGACAAGAAGAACAACTAGAAGCCCGCGAAGGGCAAAAAATTTAGTCGTTTTATATATTATTGTTTTGAAAAAATTATGTAAACATGCCGTTTGTGGCCCACCTCCCCTATCTATCAATGAAAAAGGCCTATATAGGGTCTGCTTAGTTGGAAAAAAAATACAGGGCGGATTCGATGCGTCGCATCGTTGGGGGCAGTGGCCGAAAAGGGGCGGACATGTCCGGACATAGGTTCTTTTGGCGACGCAAACAGACGCGAGCATTATCCTCACCCCTTGCCATCGGTCCCTGGACCATAAATATTATTTCTTACCATATGCATTAGTTACGGTTAGTCAATTACCACTAGTACTACCAACCCCCTTTGATGTACATCCACCAAGCTCCTCGTGATAAACCACCAGCACACAGCCACTAGCCATGTTGCAGCAGCAGCAGCTGCACACTAGGTGCGATGTTTATTGTTTAGTCATGTATTTCCCTGCCTGACACTTACTTCTCCTTTTACTGGTGTGTCTCGTTGTACTGTCTTGCAATACAGCGAGCAAAACACTAGCATATGCTGTTGCTAGATTGTACTAGTATCCTTCTTCCCTGGAACTGGATTGCTTTTAGAGCATCTCCAATTGAGGCGTCCAAATGGCCGCTCAAAGGTTTTTGGTGTATGCCGGACACTTTTTTCTCCCCGCTCGCGCCGTCTAAATCTGATTTTGGTCCGGCGCGGCCCAGTTTTATGTCCGGCACGCCCAGCCCACACCCTCAACTTGGGGCGGCTTGGGGCGGCCCCGGACACTACGAAACGGCCGCCTCCGACGCGCAGGTCACGCCTGGCAGTGAGTGATACACGAAGTGGCGGGCGACCTAACTTCTGGTCAGCTATTAATGGCGGGCGGCGTCTCGGTTTCCTAGCCGGGCGCAGCGACGCGTCTCTTCACCTGCGGTGTCGAAGCGTTTGCGCCACGGCGGCGTCAGTGCTAGACGCTCCTTTTGAAGCGTCGGCGTTAATGGTGCGGCAGGCGAGCCGTTGGCCAGCCGGAGTTAAGGCGAGCTCATCCGTTCGCCTCCCCGACAGCTATATAGAGCGGGTACCTCGCCGTCTTCAGCACAAACATCTCCACCCCCAAAACCACCGGCGAAGAGGCGATCTCCACCCCCAAAACTCGCCATGGCCCCTGTTGGACGCACCTCGGAGGAACAGACGGCGGCCCGCCAGCGCCGGCGCGAGCGGCTGAGGGGCGGGAACAACCACGAGGCGGGGTCGTCTGCTCCGCCTCCGCCGCCACCTCCACCGGCGGCTAACTTGCTCACCGAAGCCGAGGCGCGCGAGCTCATCCGCACCAACACGCCGGTGCCGGCGAACAGCCGCCACCCCGAGGGCTGGGAAACGGACCCAGTCCACGTCCCGGTCGCACCAAGGCTCGCCGGCCAGGCGCGCATCGACTATGTCGCCTTGTGCATGTTATCCATGCCGCCGGAGATGCACGACGACGCTAGGTTCGAGCCGAACTCGGCGTACTGGGATGACCAGATCGAGCTGGAGTACCAGTACCGGCGGAACTCATTCTTCGCCGACGAGCCGCCTGCGGACTGGTTTGACTTCGACGATGACGTCCTCACCAACACCTCCGACGAGAGCTTCGCGGTGGGCATGGAGAGGGAGAGGGCTCGCTATGAGGAGGTGGAGCAGGCTCGGTGCGCAAGAGCAGATCAACGCCACGCGCAACCTCCGCCGCCGCAACCTGACGAACAAGCGGCGGAGAAGGCTGATGGTGATGATGGCGTCTCCGACTTCAGCTGGCCGCCGACGCCGGAGTGGGATCCCGGCCACATGCAGCTCGCCATCCAGCCCGACATAGCCTTCGCCGCCACCGCCACCACCACCTCCACCGCCACCACCTCCACCGCCCAGCCTCCAGCCCCGACCTCGTCCGGCGGCTACCTCTACTGCCTCTGCTCCGGCTGCCGTCGGGGTCCTGTGCTCGCCGCCACAAGGGTCGGCGAGTGCCCCAACAGCCGGTACCCGGCATGCTATCCCTCGTACTAGATCTAGGTTTAGATTTGAATTTAAATGAATTATGCTTATTTTTAATGAATTTTAATGAAATGTAAGATCTTACGTATGAAAAAAAACGTATTTGAATGAAATCCGCCAAAGTTTAAATTTAAATTTTATTAGTTTCGACGGCGCGAGTGGAGAGTAAGGGCGCCCAAATGCGCCAGACCTTCCGGACAGCGCCCAAAAGGCCTTTGGGCGGCCATTTGGTCGCCCCGACTGGAGATGCTCTTAGAGCTGTTAAATTTTATTAGTTTGGCCGGCGCGAGTGGAGAGTCAGGGCGCCCAAATGCGCCAGGCCTTCCGGACAGCGCCCAAAAGGCCTTTGGGCGCCCCGACTGGAGATGTTCTTAGAGCTGTAGCTTTTATGTCGTTATGCTGCTGCAAACTCATCTTGGCTGGTTTCGTTCTTTGTAATGGAACTGAGGCTCCCCTTAGGGTCCTTTATATCTAAAAAAAATTCTTCCCTGGAACATACTCCCAGCTACGGAATCATGGATAGACACATAAATACAGATCTAGTTTCTCCTTCTCTAGGTTTACACCAGTAAAAAAAGGACTAGTTCCGCTCCACTCCACGGTCAAAAAAGGCAAGGTTAGTTATAGTTTCCCTGCTTAGATTTTGTTTTTTACTAAAATCCAATTTGCAGGATGCCTGCTTGCAACCGTAATTACACCCAGATGCTTGACTGGATCTTTTTTCTGCGGTGGCATCTACAGATTTGTTTGCTATTATTGCACCTTTTGTTGCTATTTTTTGGTGGAACAAAATACAGAAAACATATATATACTTTCATATTACAACATGTTTTGCACACTAGATTTATCAGATTGTCCAGAGATGGATACAGATAAGTACATAACCAATGTCTTACACGAAATTTGCAAGATCATGCTGCCAACGATCAGCCTTGCTGCACGCATGAACACAACAGATGAAACACGCGGAAATGAAGCACAGGCAGCGTCTAAGAACAGGTAAGAATGGGACGAGTTTCAAACTTACAAAGCAGCACTGCTGGTGGGCATACTTTGGATGAGTCACTGATCGAGGATTATCTTGGGCGTCTTGCCGTCGGTCCTCCTCTTCACCGCTCCCTCCACCTCACGCTGCACCATCTTGGTCATATGCTCGCCATCTTTGTCCTCCAATGTCAAATGCACCACTTTCAGTTCTGTTAGGTTTTCCACGCCGCAAAGCCCTTCCAGCATGCTGAACCGCAGCTCGAGCCTCTCCAGCTCTGGCATGGCTTTTTCTGAAAAGCGCAGTACTGGCAAGAGGGGAGCACAAAAGCGGAGAAGCTTAAGGCTCTTGAATCCAACACCTGGGACCGTGATCTCTCCGTCAGAGGATAGCTTATTTTCTGTCAGAATGGTCATTGTTTCAGAATCCTTCTTTTCTTCCCTGAATGAGAATGTGAGGGAAAACAGTGCCTCGAGATTGCTAAGGTGCAACAAGTTATCCGTTCGCAGAGCTGTTACCGAAAGGGTCAACTTGTTAAGAGCACTGAGTTGTGTGATCCAGCTGGGCAGCTGAACCATCTTCCCAGAGAACTCAAGGGCAACAAGAAATTTTGGAGGTGATGACATGTCATCTAGTGATTTGATGAAGTTGGATGACTCATCATCAATTACAAGGCTGTGTAGAGCGTAGCCACCAAGGTACTCGATGGAGGAGCTTAAATCTTTGAAACTTGCATCATCACCTGTGGTGCTGAGCTTGTAGATGGCAAGCTTCCTCAGCTCAGTCAAATGGTGAAGGTCTGCCAATCCACCAACAATCTCAATCCCTGACAGGATCCGCAAGCCTTTCATTTTCTTCTTTTTATTCAACTCTTCAGGAAGCCGCAACGCCCTTCTTGTTCTTTTATCCCCACCAAGTATATTAACCAGTCGCTCAAGCAGGCATACAGTTTTAGGCAACTCAGCAATATTCGTCTCTCTAATGTCCAGAGTCTCGAGATTCTCAAGCTTTCCAATCGTTTTTGGAAGCTTCTTAGTGTCAGTTCTTCTGAGGCTGAGATACTTGAGAAGAAGCATTTTGCATATCTCTTTTGTATGATGCACTTTGAAACCTGTGCAGCCTTCAAGATCCAGGACTTGTACAATTCCAAACTTAAGCGAATGGGAGGGCAGTTGGTTCAAGCTCCCAAACATGGTCAGTGAGCGGACATGAGACAAGTTCATCTTCTCTGTATCATTTGCACGTTTGGAATCACTTTCTTGGAGGGACAACCGACGGACCTTGCTGCTAGGTGGCTGCATAAGCCAGTTACTACCAACCACAGTGATGAAATTCTCTTCACTTGCCTTTGTTACAATGTGCTCAAGAACCATGTCGTGGACTATGCATTTCTTCACCTTTCCATTGCTGCTGTGCTCCATCGGTCGGATAATCTTCCTTCTTATGAGATGACTGAAATACGTCTCTGCAACATCCTCCACACTCAGCCCCTGCTTCTCAGCGACGAAACCTTCAGCTATCCAGCGCCTTGTCAAACGCTTTGTGCTGATTTTTTGGCCCTTTGGAAATATGCTCAAGTACAGAGAGCAAGTCTTGATGTCAGCAGGCATGTCATTGTAGCAATGACTAACAATCCTACCAACTTCCTCCTGGGTAAGGTCTTTCCTACCATCTTTCCCATGATCCTTCCCTGATTCTGGAAACAGAGATTTGCAAACCTTCGACCACTCGTCCTCTGATTTGTTTGGGTTGCAGGCCACATGACCAGCCATGGTAACTATGGCCAACGGAAGACCCCCACACATCTTCCAGACTTCCTTCGGAACCATAGCATCCTTGTTTCCTTTGGATTCAAAGAAGGCCTGCTTGAATAACTTCTCAGATTCTTGAACGCCAAGAGGGACAACTTTACGGGTATGATCACCTTCTTCTCCTCTACGTGTTGTAGCAACAGCTTGAAACCGTGTAGTAACTATGATTCTGCTGCGTTGCTTACTTGGAGGAAGTGACTTTCTGATCTGGTCCCACGTTGTTGCAGACCAAACATCATCAACCAAGACCAGATAACTGCAAGAAAAGAAATTGAAAGTGGAGCAGAGAGTGACCAACCAGCAATAACTATAACTCCTTTATCTGAAATGAATGGTTGTCTAATTCTTGTCTAGGACAATACCACTTCCCTCATTTTTTTATCTGAATCAAATTATGTGGGCAGAGGCGCAGAATAAGATTGCAGAGAAAATAATTGCAAAGGCGATCAATTAATCCAGGGTATGCATCATGGATTACCACCAAGTGATTATCAATATCATCATCTAAAACAAGATATGCAGGCATGGCAGGTACTGAATGTTATTTGTCCTATTAAGCGATGAATGAAGCGTACTTGTATATCTAGAATTAACCCATGTCCCCAAATGATATATGCTTCCTATGCCATATACAAAAAAATTGAAGAGTACTACACAATTAATTAATTATACCATTCTTCATCAATTCATATTAGCATAATCAGGAAAGTACTTATTCAGCATTCATCTACTGAATTAATTTGGACAAAAGTCTACCGACAGTGTATACCTATTGTCATCGAAGTGCTCCTTGAGATCTTTCTTGAGTTTATCTAGCTTCGTCTCACCACGCGTGTCCTCTGAAGTGCCAGCCCTACAGCACTTGGCTGCAAACGCCGAGGTACCTCGCTTGAACCGACCGAGTGCGCCTTCGGCGCCTTCCTGCTTCTGGCTGCTGGACTGTGGCATGACTTGATTCTTGATATTGGTCAGAACAGCATTGATGTCAGAGCTCTGAGATACGGTGACCATCGCACGGTGATCGAATTGGTCCCCAAATTTCCGGTACAAGCGGTGGCGATGGTGGTTTTCCCCACCCCTCCGAACCCGACAACATACAGCACGCCACAGCTGTTCTTGTCATTGGTCACCCACTCTTCCAGCTCCTTCATGTGGTCTTCCACGCCCACCGGGTCCTTCATGGAAACAATCTGAAGGCTTGCATCCTGGTTGTCGGCAGCATCGAATCCAGCAGTAGTGCTCTGTCCGCCATGAGGTCCCTCGGTTCTTCCGGCGGCCTCCGGGTTGTTGACGCCGTACATCTCCCGCCGCTCGCCGATCTGCTGCGCCCGCATCTTGAGAACAGAGATCTTGGCAGCAACGTCCCGGCGAGGCCACCACGTGAGGACCTCGTAGACGCTGTTGGCGAAGAAGTAGCAGTACATGTCGGAGCGGAGGCCATGTAGGCGGTGAGCGGAGTCGTCGATGCAATCCTCAATGTCGTAGGTGATGTCCCGGATCTGCTTCATCCAGTCCTTCATCCGGTGGCCGTGGCTTTGGGCTTGCCCACCACCGGCGCTGATGGTGGCGAGGTCGCGCAGGAATGACTGCATGCTGGCGAGCTCGTCGTTGATGTACTGTAGGTCGCCGTTGACGCCCTAATCAGGGTGTACTCCTTGGCGAGAAGGCCGCCCAGCTTGCCCATGACGGACTTCATCGTCGCCTCCGAAGCTCCCACCACCAGCTCCATAGCTGCGCCCTTGCTCTTTGCTTGTGATTAAGGAGGAGAAGCAGAGACACTGAAGGAGCTGCAGATATATGAACCCACCAGCCGGATCTAGGAGAAGAATTTCCAGATGAAGTGATTTGCCGGCGGCCGGATCGAAGGTGTCTCTGACCGGCGAGAGAGATGCTTCTCTCTCCGTGTCTGTTGATGGTCAACTGTCGTGGAATGGAAGGTTTTCTGTTAACAGAAATGCATGGTAGGTGTGTATAGCTTTCGCCCGAGTGAAGAGCCGCGTGAAGATTTTGGCTCCGAGTTCCAGCGATAACATAGAATTTGGAGGGTGCCGTTGGACATGCTTTTAAAGTATATGAGCGGTGCAAACTGGGGAGGGAAGAGATATTGTAGAGGGGCAGTGGCGTAGTGGTGGGGCCAGGCATGTGTTGAGGCAGCGACCATCACACATGGGTCGACGGCCTGCGCCAAAATTGTCCGGATAAATTAGATCATTTTCCAAATGATTGAGAGTTGTGACGGTACAACAGCCGGATCGATAGAGATATCAACAATACACTAAACAGCCGCATCCCGTCTACTTGCTGCTCACCGTGACCCACTGTCGTCGCATCCATCCCATTGTTGACCACAAACATAGAGACCTCGTTGTAGGAGCAAGAAGTAGCCATGGCCCAAGTCCTCGTCCAGAGGGCATGCGCGAAGCTCAGATTCGCCATAGCAAAGCGTTTGAGCTTCACCGGTGACCTCCAGGAAACGTTGGATGCGCTGGAAGTTATCCAGCCGGTGTTGGAAACAGGCGAGATGCAGCTGTTGCGCCGTACTTTCTCGACGGGGTGGCTGAAGCAGGTCAAGCAAGCCGCCTACAGGATCATAGACATGGTTGATGAGTTGCAAGACATTACGCCACCGGGTGCTGCAACGGTATGTACGCTAACACGCCGTACTTCTTTCCGGATTTTGTCGCTACTGTACTGAATCTGATTTAGCCCATTTTGGTGCATGCTGATGGTTTCTGCCAAGCTAGGCTGATGAGTCCACTAGGTAATCGTAGTCCCTATGACATCTAGGTAATCAACAGCCACACAAATATTCAATCGGGACTAGTTGTTTCCTCTTACTGAATAAGTTGATGTTTCCTAAGCAACAAATAAGACTAATGATGACCACGTGGTATATGTCGTTAGCAACTAGTAAAACCTGATATATAACTGATGATGGAGAATATCGCAGATAACACGGATGTTCCCCCGCCTTGCCATCAAGATGAATGTCATGAAGAATGAAGTGATTAGGCTAAAGGAGTACTGGCATTCTTACATTCCCGTGGAAGAGTTCACCCACCTGCGGTATCAAGTTATGGATGAACGAGAAACAGTCCCAAGTTTTGCAGAAGCATCGGTTATCGGAAGGGGGTCAGATAAACAGAGGATAGTGGCCAGACTGCTATCTGCTGCGAGCAACATAACAGAAGGGCCCACCAGCTGCACAATTCTTCCAATCTTCGGGTTTCCAGGCAGCGGCAAGACAACCTTGGCACAAATGGTTTTTAACAATTATACCCACTCCCTACAACAATACAACTATCGTGTATGGGTCTATGTCTCGCCAGAACTTGACTTCCATGGGATATGCGAGTCTATACTCTGTCAGGTGCTGTCACAAAGAGGAGAAAAGGAAGAGATCAACGTCCATGGCTCAGATATGGTGGAGATGGCGTGTATAATGGAGTGCCTTACGGAGCTACTTAATGGTAAAAAGGTGCTCCTTGTTTTGGATGACCTATGGGAGGAGGATCCCATTCAGTTGCGGTTGTTAAAGTCCATGTTAATCTTCTTGGCTGACAAGGTGGATGTGATAGTAACCACAAGCAACCATGCAATCGCGAGGAAAATTGGTACCATTGAGCCACACAGGCTAAATCCCTTGGGCCATGATGAGTGGTGGCAAATAATCAAGAAATCAGTCCGTTCTGAAGTACACGAAGATTTGGATAAGATAGGACCGGAGATCGCAAGCATGTGCTGAATTCACTCCATTCGGTGCTGGGCGAAGGCAATGCCCTGGAATATTGTTCGGTACGTCGACCGTGGAGATCGTGCTGGCAAATCTTCTCTATCACTTTGACTGGCTGCTTCCTGACGGATCAAGTCCAGAGTCGTTGGATATGTCCGAGAAATTTGGGATCACTGTAAGAAGAAAGAATGACTTGAAATTGATAGCTATTGCACATCCACACTCTAAAGCTATTTCAATATAGAAATGGTGGTTTGTGTGGTTATATTGATGGTGGGATCTGCCAGCCATGGATGGGTGGCCAAGCTTGTGTTTCATAGCTCTAGCCACGCTACTGTCCCTTCGGTTTCTTCTCAAGCTCTCCGGTGGCAAGACCAAGAAGCTGCCTGCCGGGCCATGGACTCTCCCCATCATCGGCAGCCTCCACCATGTCGCCACCGCCGTCGACGTCCCGCACCGCCGGTTGATGGAGCTGTCCCGCCGTCATGGGCCACTGATGCGTCTCATGCTAGGAGAGGTCCCGACCGTTGTCGTCTCCAGCGCCGAGGCGGCGTCACTGTTGATGAAGACCAACGACGCCGCGTTCGCCAGCCGGCCCATCACCCCGACGCTGGACGTCGTCGGCTGCGGCGGCAAGGGCATCATCTTCGGCCCCTACGGCGAGCGGTGGCGCCAGATGCGCAAGGTCTGCATCGTGGAGCTCCTCAGCGCCAAGCAGGTGAGGCGCATGGACAGCATCAGAGCCAAGGAGGTGGGTACCCTCCTCCGTTCCATCGCCGCCGCCGGGCCGACCGTCAACGTCAGCGCGAAGATGTCAGCCGTGAGCAACGACATCGTGGCTCGGGCGGTCTTCGGTGGCACGTTCACGCGGCAGGAGGAGTACCTACAGGAGGTAGACATCGTCAACGGGCTTGTCGGCGGCTTTTCCCTCGCCGACCTCTTCCCGTCATGGCGGCTACTGCGGTTGCTCAGCAACGGCGAGCGCCAATTAAGGACCAGCTACGGCCGTGTCCAGCAGATCCTCGCCGACATCATCGATGAGCGCAGGGTGGCGCGAGCTGCTGAGGGTTGTACCTTCAGTAGCACCGACGAGGAAGACCTGATGGACGTGCTACTCAGACTGCAGGAAGAAAACTCCTTGGCCTTCCTGTTAACCTCGGAGATTATCGGCGTCGTCATTAATGTAAGCATGCTTCATTGGTTTTTTCTTCAAGAAAAGTCTTACTTATACAATGCTAAGGGAAACAATAACTTTATATTCACAGAATCGAAAAACTCTTTAGTAATTTCTTAATGGAATAATATATCTTAAATACTGCAAACGTTGTTTGCAGGACGTATTTGGAGCTGCCACTGAGACCACAGGAACCACATTGGCGTGGGCTATGTCCGAGCTCTCCAAGAATCCTGGAGCTATGGCAAAGGCACAACTAGAGGTCCGGTAAGTGATAGGCAAAGATCGAGCGGTCGTTACAAGTGCCGATCTCAATGAGCTCCACTTCATGCGAATGGTAATCAAGGAGGTGCTTAGGTTACATCCTCCTGCTCCCTTTCTCATCCCAAGACAAACCAGAGAGGAATCTGAAATCATGGGCTCATATATTTCTAATGGCACTAATATCTTTGTTAACGTCTTTGCAATTTCTCGAGATCCTAAGTATTGGGACAATCCCACAGATTTTAAGCCGGAGAGATTTGAGAATAATAACATTGACTACAATGGGACAAATTTTGAATTCACTCCATTCGGTGCTGGGCGAAGGCAATGCCCTGGAATATTGTTCGGTACGTCGACCGTGGAGATCGTGCTGGCAAATCTTCTCTATCACTTTGACTGGCTGCTTCCTGACGGATCAAGTCCAGAGTTGTTGGATATGTCCGAGAAATTTGGGATCACTGTAAGAAGAAAGAATGACTTGAAATTGATAGCTATTGCACATCCACACTCTACCATCAGTTGCTCGAGCACTTGCAGGCATTGTGGATTCGCGAGATCCTAGAAGGTGGATATGGATCAGGGAAAGAGATGCCTGGAAGTACACCTGGAAAGGCTGGGATTACTTTTTCGGTGATAATTTAGAATCTCACTTGCTGATTTCAACTTTGGAGTTCAGCTACATGAGTATGCCACCAAATATGAGGCTATGCTTTTCTTATTTTGCCATCTTCCCAATCGGCCACAGCATAACCAAAGATGACCTGATTCACCAATGGACCGCTCTCCGTCTCATTGAGCCCACCGAAATACTAATGTCTTCCTCACAGATTGCCGAGGAGTATATTACCAGGCTATTGGACATGTCATTCCTTCAGACTACAAAGTCTAACCCCGTGAGTATACTGTCTACCACCTCAGTCTTACGGTCTTACCACGAAAAAATGTTATTATTCAGAGGAACAAAGTTGAGTCATATTTGATCGAATACTGCCATACTTACTATCATGATAGATACCTAAGTTCTCACATGTCAACATACTTAAGTGTCACATAACTTTGTTGAACTGGCCTACATTTCCTAATGCATCTTATAATCATGCGTGCATGCCTTCAATTTGTTGCAGGCCAGATTGACGGACTATAACTATAAGGGTGCTATCTTGTTCACTATGCATGAACTTGCCCATATATTGGCACGTATGCTAAGAGGATCTGACCACTACATGCTAAAAAACAATCATTACGGCAATCTTGATAACGATGTCGATGCAAGGGCACTGCATTGTGTCGGATGTCGCAGAGTGGAGTTTAACGATGACTCATTTTCATCTAGGGGTGCCTACGTGTCCTGGAACTAAAGGAGAGCTCCGTCCAGAAGCTACCAGACTCCATCTGGCAACTGAGATACCTGGGATATCTTAAGATAACTGATTTTTCTGGACTGGTAACTCTGCCAGAGTCACTTAGTGGTCTGACAAATCTGCTTCACATCAACTTATCAGGCTGCTCTGGACTTGTAAATCTACCGGAGTCATTTGAGAAGCTAATCCGTTTAGTGCATGTCAACTTGTCAGGCTGCTCTGGCCTCACAATTCTTCCAGGATCATTTGGGAAGCTAATCCGTTTAGTGCATGTTAACTTGTCAGGATGCTCTGGTCTCACAACTCTTCCAGGATCATTCGGGAATCTTGTGAACTTGTTGCATATCGATCTATCACATTGCCACCGGCTGTTAGAGATTCTTGAAACATTGAAGAAATTTGTCAAACTGGTATACCTGGATTTATCATCCTGGTCTTGTTTCAAAGGGATAGATAAATGTCTGGGCAGCCTCACTAATCTGGAGCATTTGAACTTGTCAAAGCCTTGCTGTTATCTTCCTCAGCACCGCTCCCATCTCCAAGGGCTGAAAGATGGTTTGTGCAAGCTCACCAGCCTCCGGTATCTGAACTTGTCAATGTGCATGAATCCTATCCTGTACTACCACAAGTCACCAGAGGAAAGTCTCCATTACATTCAATCATCTGTAAGTGGCCTTTCAAGTCTGGAGCATTTGGACTTATCTGATAACACATTTCTTGCTGATCTACCTCAAAGTCTAGGTAACCTCAACAATCTGCACACATTGGACCTCTCAGGATGCATCAGACTCAAGAAGCTAGGTCAAATGAAGGCTCTCAAGTTTATAGCTCTCAGGAACTGCGGGAGTCTCGAAAGTTGCAACTTTGTGGTTCGCATCGTTGATGTTGGAGATGCATATAGGAGTAGCAGCAACATTTTACAGCTGGAGGATGTCGATTGCGAAGAGCTCCAGATAAGCTGTCTTGAAAAGGTCAGATCTAAAGAGGAAGCACAGAGAATCAAATTGGTGGAGAAACAAAAACTTGAAAAGTTGAAGCTTTCTTGGACTCTTGAATCTATCAGATCAGTGGAGGACAGTGCTTTGTTAGGGGAATTAAAATCACCACTTAATGTGCAGTGTCTTGAAGTAAATGGTTATGACGGCACATGTTTGCCAGATTACTTGGGTGACCTCACCTCTCTGCAGGAACTCAAGATCGTCTGCTGCAAACGGCTGAAGTCCTTGCCGGATAGCATACAGAAACTCACCAACCTCAAGGATCTGCGTATTTTTGACTGCCCTGGCCTGGAGAAGTGGTGTCAACTAGAAGAGAACAAGAAAATGCTGACGCACATCCCGAACAAAAATTATGAGTATGTACTGACATATTGCTCGGTGTTTTAGACTCCCTAAATGTTCGGTTCATATATTGCTGGTCAGAGTTGCTTATGTAGAAAGAATGGAGTAGCCATCGTTGATCTCACTTGGAATTAATCGTAGAGCATAACTGATGTGTTGACCTTGTTCATTTTGCAGAGAACATGCTAGGACTAGCAGGCTGGAGCTGGAGGAGGATTGCAGACGGATCGATGAGGTGGAGATGGCATAGGAAGAGCCGGTGGGTGCATATTCTGTTTGTTGTGATGTAACTACTTTGCCGCAGAATATCATTTGATAATCATTAATCAGCAGCTACTCTTCCAGCATATGTTTACCTGCGGACACTATCGGGCAGTAAGACATTGATGATTTCTGACAGGTTTTTTTTTTTCCATTCATGTAACCTTTAATCCTTGAATTTGAATTCTTATTCGTGCTTTATGCCGTGTAATGGTCTGACAAGTCCATAATCTTGAGACATTTCTGGCCCAATGTAATTTCATACTAGGCATGTGCTTTTAAGTTCATTCTGGAGACATCCATTTTAGAACATTCAGGTTCAGGTAAAAATTATATCTTTCGATGACTGATCACGTGCTGAATTTGCATAAGCTGGCTCAACACTGAAATTCAGCAACATTTTCCCTTGTATACAGTGAACAAACTGATACAACCTGCTTCCGATACAGCACCCTATTGTCCACGAACCCGGCTAAGTCTGCACAATTTTTACTAGCCAGTACTATTTTTTGACATGTGAATTTAGCGAAGGGGTATGAAAAGCTCAGCTTGCTCAGATAAGACCCAAAAAACGAGTAAGCTAGGGCCCTGCCAATTAACCCTGGCTGCTAGTATCATTTTGTTCTTCCCCTTTACGCTAGATTCTTCCCTTCCCTGCCAGTTAAGCGCAGCTATAAACATACCCTACTGATAAACTTTGAATCAGTTGCCGCGGGATACCTGGACAGGCAACAGCAGATGCAGCCGAGCTCTACGGCGGACACGTCGAAGAGTTCGGTCGACCGACGATGTGCGCAGCTTCATTCGGGTGCGTGAACGAGGAAGAGAAAGGCCGGTGAGTACATACGGCGACCTTGGGGCGCGCCGGCGCGGGGGTTGGAGGAGATGAGCACGGCGGCGGCGGCGACGGCGAGAAGCTTTTTTCGCTGTTGTTGAGAAAAGGGACAGGGGAAAGCTAACCCATTCGCACGATGGGTTTGATGGGCCTGTGTTGTGACTGGGCTCACTAGGCCGCATCCGGAGACGACCCATCAGACGCTCCACTTTGGTCGTTTTATCTCTCCCCTCAGTCCCCTGATCCCCTCCTTTTCCTGTCCGAGGACAGCGGGTTTTAGCCATCTGAAACTAGAAAAAATTGCTTCAACAGCAGCCCTAAAAAATAGAGCACCAGGTGAGGCAAGTATACATCACTTGGGCTCATTCTAAAAACAAAATACACCAGCAAAGTGTCCCAAACTGTTAGGACCCATGTCCGTGACTCCTCAGTTTAATCTTGCCTCGCCACACCCAGCTTATAAGAGAGAGATTTTTCCTCTTTTCAGTATGCGCTTTTCGAACGTAATGGGCTCTCTGCTTATATATAGATCGTGTGCGTATAAACGTCTAAAACACTATACCAAGTGCTTGGCTAAATGTGATTGCACACTAACACAAACGCAGCACGGAAAACTTCCCGTCAGCAACTGTATCCCCGCCTCTCTCCGCTGCTGCCAGGCATGCCCGTCTCCTCCGATCATAGCACCCGTTAGATATAATATCATAGCCGATACGTTGTAGTACACCGATCAGTAAACAAATTGATGTATCGCCACGTCCATTTATGAATCTATCTATATTTAAACACACAACCAGGCTCGATCAGGTCAACGTTTCGCCTAACGCTGACCCCGCGGTGGCCATGACCCGATGCCAGGGACGGAGCCAGGATTTTGGCGTAGGGGGGCGGGGTCGAGCATTTCACTCGACGGAAGATAGATCGCAAAAAAATAATAAATCGCTGCTATGCTGGTTCGGGTAGTAGCCTAAATGGTGACTCAAAATGTACGAGCAAAGCGACGGTGGCGCTATACTATTATCAAAAGTCGCCATAAAGCAAATGCAGATAGTAATTCACATGATTATGAACTAAATCTTATAGTGTAGGAGATATAGCGCTATACTATCATGAACTATACGATTGTCCGGCGAGATGCCATTGGGCGTGCAGCTCCCGGTAAATGCGCGTGTTGTGGTGGTCCGTGTTCATTGCTCATCGGCAGGTCTCGGGGATCCAAACTCCAAAGCCAACGCCGCCAGGTCCAGGAACTGATCTCGCTGCTACGAAGAGCCGAAGACTGCAAAGCGACTTGATTCACTGGCATCCATCGTTGGCCCAACTAAATAGTTGAGCAGCCTCAGCTTGGGCTGGTGCGGTCTTTGGAAATTAATTAAGGGCTTGTTTGATTTAAAAGAAAAGGAAAAATGTAGGAATAGGAAAACTATAGGATTGTCATGCCATGCACACTCCAATCGTATAGGATTTTGTTTGTACTAAGTATGTTTGATTCCACCAAAGAAATTGTTAAAAGAGGTTGGCGTGGATGTTAGAATTCTTATAGAAAGTAGCACAAAAAATTCCTTAGAAAAAAATCCTACAAATTAAACAAGAAAGAAAGAAAAAATTCCTACATAATTGAATCTAACAAAAATCCAATGCATTTTCTTTGAATCAAAAAAGACCTAAATCGGGCTTTGTCTACTTAAAACACGAGTTGTTATTAGCCATCGACTAATCGATCCTGACTAACGCATTCACTGGCGCTAATGCATTCACTGCGAACGCATTCACCGCAATCTTCCGTCCCAGTGCCAAACCTTGGGTGGTACACGACAGCTCCAGATCTGTGTTCAATTCCGTAGTGGCTGATCACCATCAGGTCTTGTACAGAATATGCACTTATTGGTGCCAATATCCTGTGATCGCATTTCATTTTCCAGCGCTACAGAATATGCACTCCGAAGGAAGGGAGAAGATCCCTGGCTTGTTCGGTTGGCCAACCGGCAACGTTTTCTGAAGAAAAAACGCCACATGATCCATGTGGCCATGTTGCATGTTGTTTACTCAGTACAGTATATATAGATATATTTGTGTTGGCCAACCGGCAACGTTTTCTGTAGAAAAAACGCCTTACGATGAATAGATCAATCAATATATAGAAGCCGATCGATGGTACTGCGCCATGAGACATGGAGCACAAACCAAATAAATATTTCCTGATGCTCAATCGATCGTGATGTGTCAAACAATGCTAGTTAATGGATGCCGCAAGGTATGCAAGGGCGATAGTTTAGAACATTCGCAGCTGGTTCTCAAGCTAATCAACTGTTCGGATTAATTCAACGTGCAGCGTTGTGGATGTTTTCTTTCTCCACTGTGTGTTTTTTCTCAGCGCTGTCCGCCTATAAATAACACCACACAACAGGGAAGCACGTATAGCACCAGCAGTTAACAGACTCGATCGATCCAAGCATATCAACAATCTTCTTCCTCGTCCTCCTCCTCCTCCTCCTCGAGGAAAATGGCTTCCGCTCTGTGCTCGGCCGTTGTCGCCGCAGTCTGCGTCGTGCTGGTCCTCGGCGTGGGGCAGCTGGCGTCGGCCGGAGGCTGTGCCGATTGCTACCAGGGATGCAGGAACGCGTGCGACGCCAAGGCCGACGCCGACCGCAGCGTCGGCCTGTGTAACAGCGGACCGGAGGCAGAATGTGTTGGCCGCAAGTACCTCCGGAGTTACTTTTCTTGCAAGGAACACTGCGACAAGGGCTGCAGCGACGCCTGCGATAAGGTACTGCTGGGCTTATCATCAATGTCCAGCTGCTAGCGGCCATGGCGCCTGTGTATGGATGCGGTTGTCGTTGCAGGGTCACTCTAGATACCTCATGCTGTTTTACATTTTCGTGCATCGCACGCAATGTAAATCTGTAATGTTAGTATACTTCTACATTTCTTGGTAGTTCTTTTAAGGAGGCATGTCACTGGTCTCTGCATCATTCGTCCACCGTCCACAACATAGCTGTTTTCTTTTACTAACTTTAAACTGAGTGTTGTTTGCCAACGTAAAGATCAAGTAGGGCTGGATGTTCATGACTTTCTAGTTAAGAATTCAGCTCTCATCCGTAAGTGGCTTTTAAGCTACTAACCGAAGAAGGGGTTTGGCTAATGCCACTTAAAAGAAATTTTATTGGCACGAAGGCGGTATCACAAGTATATTAGAAACCTGGTGATTCTCACTTTTGGATCGGTTTGATGGCGGCAAATAAATATTTCTTCCACTTGGAGTATTTAAGATAAAGGATGGATCGGAAATTAGATTTCAGGACGACAAATTGTTAGGCAATACCACCCTTCGGGATCAGTACCTGGCCCTATACAACATTGTTCGTCAATCGTCACGAGTGAGATACCATAGCCACGGTTATGCAGTCTTCACCCCCAATATGACGTTCAGACGAGATCTAATTTGACCGAGACTAACGTCTTGGAACCCCTTGCTGGGACGGTTGACTTCAGTTCAATTTACACAAGGTTTTGATGAGTTTACTTGAAATTTATGTGAGAATGGAAAATTCTAGGCAGATTCCATGTAACGTGTTAGTCCATTCTGATGTACCAGTCCATAATAAAAAAATGGCAAATTAAAATTTCACTAAAACTGAAAGTTTTTGCTTGATATCTTCATAGGGGTGTCATTAACTAAAGATAACCTTGTTAAGCAGAATTGGTATGAGAGTACAATCTGTGTTTTTTTGTTCTAAACAAGAGACAATAAAACATTTATTTTGCGAGTGTAGTTTCGCACGTTATATTTGGTCATCTATCCAGATAGATTCTAACTTATATCCACCCAAGTTTGTTGCAAATTTATTTGGCAACTGGCTACATGGGATAAATAAAAAGTTTAGAACTGTTATTAGGGTGAGAGTGATTGCCATTATATGGACATTGTGGCTGAGTAGAAATGAAAAGGTTTTCAATGATAAAGATTTTTTTCGTTTACAAGTACTCTATAAGTATTCTTTGTTCGTGGTCCATGTTACAACGGGCGGGGCATCGAGACCTCTTTGCGGAGGCATGTGCACAATTGGAAGAGGTGACGAGGGATATATATACCCCACATGGATGGTCGCTTTATGGCCGGATTGGTCCTCCATATGCGTTGGTGTTCGTCTTTGGCGCTGGCGCTTTACTCATTCAGTATTATAATCCGTCATGTGCTACATTTTTCATTTTGTTATACTGGATTACGGCTGTGTGCATTATTTTGCAGAGGACGGGTGTAATGCTTACACCTTTTAGTTACTGATACTAATAAAAAGAGAGCACAAAGATTAGTAACAAACATATTAGTAATGACTGATACGTCCAAAACGTATCTATAATTTCTGATGTTTCATGCTTATATTGTACCAATTGCTACATGTTTTATTTATACTTCATAGAATTTTTATGCATTTTCTGGGACTAACCTATTAACAAGATGCCACGGTGTCAGTAACTGTTTTCTGCTGTTTTTCTAGTCCAGATAATTACTTAAGGAAATATTCTCGGAATTGGACGAAACGAAATCCCAACCTCCTATTTTGCCCGACACGTCAACGGAGTCCAAAGCAGAGACGGAGGAGGGCACTGAGGTGGACTCACCATGTGGTGGCGCGGGTCCACCTCTGCGCGAGGGCATGGTGAGGGGCCCACGGGTGCCTCCAACCATCGTCATTTGGCCTATATATTGCACCCGATGCGAAAACCCTAAAAACATCAGTCATATTCCACGAAGAGTTCCGCAGCGCCGCCGCCATCGAAACCTAGTTCCGGGGGACATAAGTCTCTGTTTTGGCACCCTGCCGGGACGGGGAATTACCCCTGGAGCCATCTCCATCGCCGCCGCCGCCGCACCGTGGCTGCTGCGGGCCGCCATCTCCTCTCCGGGCTTCACCTCTTCATCAACCTCTCCATCAAGCGTGCTCACCATGACCATGTGTGAGTAGTCTTCATCGAGGCCGAGGGCTCTACCGGTAGCTATGTGGTTCATCTTTCTCTCCCATGGTGTGATCTTGATGTGATCATGAGCTTTGTAATCTAGTTGTATCCATAGATGTTACTCTTCATTATAATATGCTAATTGAGGGGTTTTATTAATGTAAACTCCGGAGTCACCTTTGTTTCACGGTGCGAAGTTGACAGTGTGCACACCGTGTGTGATTCTTAGGCTAAAGATTACAAGAATACTTGCCATGAGTTATTATTTGTGTTGGATGTCTCTATGAAATTGTGGTGTTTGTCTAGGCGACTTTAAGGTATGCTTTTGTAGCCATACACAATAAATTGGTGTTCGTTATCCAACAGGAGAATAACTCAGAATAGCATAGTGAAGATGAAATATATATGTATTCAATTATATTATTATTGTTGAGAGTGTCCACTAGTGAAAGTATGATCCCTAGGCCTTATTTCTAAGCATTGAAACACCGTTTACAATAAGTTCTGCTACATGTTTGCTTACTGCCATTTTTAGTTCAGATTGCAATTACCACTTATAATCATCCATATTACTTGTATTTCACTATCTCTTCGCCGAACTAGTGCAACTATACATTTGACAAGTGTATTAGGTGTGTTGGGGACACAAGAGATTTCTTGTATCTTAATTGGAGGATTGCTTGAGAGGAATATCTTTGACCTCTATCTCACTGAGTTCGATAAACCTTGGGTGATTCACTTAAGGGAAACTTGCAGCTGTTCTACAAACCTCTGCTCTTAGAGACCCAACACTGTCTACAAGAATACAAGTGTGCGTAGACATCAATGCCATGCAAAGAGTTGGAAGTTCCAACATTACTAAACACAATATCCATTTATCCGGTGTGATTGAACCCAATGAAACCATTAAGTCAGCTTGCAACATGTGATGGAAGGGCAATCGATATTTCTCCATGTGTGTTATACGCAAAATATACTAGTGTCACTTGGCAAATTTTATGTGGAGCACAGTTAGGGAACTTTTGCACTGCACCCCTCATGTTTCGCGGATGTTTAGATTAATTATCGCTGAGTCGGCACAACACAAGCGAGTTTATGTATTTGATGTGCGGCTCTTTTGTGGTCTTTGTGGAACATGAGGAATAAATTCTCGATTGAGGGGTGTTTCCTTCTCAACCGGCTGACGGGCTGTACAAAATGGCTATGTATGTGCAGGTGTGGAAGCCAGTGGCTAGGAGGCAAGACTGTGGCGCTTTGGAGCAAGCAATTGGCAGGATTCGCTCGCTCCACAACTCTGTCCGTAATAGGACTGACTGCCCCTACGTGTGTTTCTACTTCTCTTTGCCTATTCGCATTAGCCCGTATGTAAGGGGTGTACTCTCCCCCTGACCATAGCCTTCGCGCTATTGTGTGCCTCATTGTGTAACCGCCTTGGGGGAGACTTATTATATGCGTGAATCATTTGGCCAGATGACTTTATTAATTTAGAGCTGGGTTCTGATCCAGCTTTCCGTCTAAAAATAGACTAGTGTCCACGTCAAATACAGTTAACGTCCTCGTGTACCCATGGGGAACATGGGTGATGCACCGCAATTGTCCATGGAAAGGAGAGTGGAAGCGCAATACGCAAGAAAATACAACTAACGATTTTTCAATCTAACGCCCTGCTCACCAGGGAGGGTCCTCGTGACTTGTGAGGGCTCGCAGCAACGATGGGCGAAGCTTATCGATTCGCTCGCCTCTATCTCGATGGTCGATCAACGAGCGAATCGGTAAACGGTGTCGCAAATGAAAGTAGATTGACATAAATAAATATAATGGGTTTGTCCTAGCCTTCACTGGATCGTGCCGACTGGTATCGGGCGACATGTCTCGTAGAATCTTCGTGTATTTTTCCGCTTTGCCATATCCAAGTGTTGCTCCGCACCTGGTTCTGCCTGATCTCATGCATGTTTTACACTCCTTGATCTATTGGTTCTTATGTAGAAAAAATTGAGTAGAAATTGTTGATCTCACTTGGAATTAATCGAAGTGTTGATCTTGTTCATTTTGATGAGAATATGGTAGTATTAGCAGGCTCGAGATCAGGGAGGATCGCAGATCAATCGATGAGGTGGAGGCGTCATAAGAATAGCCGGTGGGGATCGATTGTGTTATGGTGATGATACTACTTCATAGCAGAATACTATCATTTGTGGTGGAGGCGACGTGATAAAGAGCCAGCGGGGAGCCGGGGACATATTGTGTTTTTCGCGATGATACTACTTCATAGCAGATCCCATCGCCATTTTTTTCTAGATTCGCCCAACCTTGGCAGAGCACTATAGTCTGATAATCAGAAACTATTCTGATAGCAGAATACGATCATTTGTGGTGGAGGCGATGTGATAAGAGAGGTCATATTGTAGTTTTTGTGAAGATACTACCGCATAGCAGAGTACTATAATCTTATAATCAGAAACTATTCTTTCAACATATGTTTATCTGAGAACACTTTCAGACAGCAAGACATTGATGGTTTCGGACAAGTAACTGTTTCCATTCATGTAACCTTTATTCCTTGAATTTGAATTCTTATCGGTGCTATATACTGTGTAATGCTCAGACACGTCCATAACTTTTAAACAATTGTGGCCCAGTGTAAGTTCATATTAGGCACCTGCCTTTAGTTCTTTCTGGGAGACATTTCAGTTCAGAACATGCAGGCTCAGGTTAGAAAGATATCTTTCTAAGACGGATCGTCGTGCTGATTTTGTATAAGCTGGCTCAACACTTAAAGATAGCAACATTTTCCCTTGTATAGTCTACAAACCGATATGACCTGCGTCCAATACATCACGCTATTGTGCATTTGTGCACAAACTCGACTAGGAATGAGTGATTTCTACTAGCTAGCCAGTGTACTCTGTAACATGTGAATTTTGCAAATGGCAATGAAGATCAGCTCGCTCACATAATATAAGACCAAAAATATGAGTGAGCAAGTGTCTTGCCAATTAAGATCGCTTAGTGCTATACCAGACTACCAATACGCTCTTTTGTTCTACAGCTGTATTATTTCACGCTTGAATTCTCGAGCCGCGCAGCTAAAACCATACATTTGGGTTGATGGCACCCCATGTTTGCAACTACTAGTAGTCCCTCTGATCCATAAAAATGTCGCTAGTTGTTCTTTGAGAGCATCTCTACTGCCCCCCCCCACCACCAAACACCCTAAAGGCCCAATGGGGCACTTTACACCAAATTTGGACGTTTCTCGGGGTGGCCAACTTTGGAGGCCCTCTCGGGGTGCCAGACAGTGGCCGGTCAATCGCTCCGACAGCGGAGCCACCCTACCAGTAACACGTATCGGTCGGCCATGTTTTTTACGCTACAGAGATGGACAATTCTTTCGATTAACGGCGCCCACTCACGGGAGGCGAAGTGATAAGACAGTGGCAGAACCCATAACATTTACGTCGGAGTCCACGGGATACCTGCAAGACTGCAAGAGAGGATGCCAACGGCGGACGCGTAGCTAGTGAAACTAATAAAACTAAAACACAATTTATCAACATGCCATCCTTAGGTAATATTCCTTAACTCGGCCGTAAGTCTATATAAACCAAGATTTATCCGTGGAAGTTGCCTGGTATATCGAATCACGGCTAGATGTTCTGTTTCTTCAAAGATTTTCTAGTACGTCTATCGTTTCCTACTTAACATGTACTCACCTTTGGTCGGAGGAAGAGCAAGGCCCGCTACAAACTTCCTTTTTTCCTGGGCCCGCCTGATTAACAATGCTTGGTCATAAATTTCCTGATGATGGACAACGACAATGACGATGGAGATTTCAACTGTAGACGGCGTGCTAGGGCACGTCAACGGCCATCGGCGGAGATATTGACTTCAAACTGAACGTGGAGTTGAACACGACCCCATACAAGACCACATGGAGTTGAACAAGACCGACCTACAGATTGAGATCTCTTAACGTACAATTGTAAGGATTAGGTGGTCTTTATCGACTAATAAAAGAGGTTGCCCAACAAGAGCAGCTAGCGTTAGATGCAAAAAAAAAAAAAAAACAAGAGCAGCGTTTCGGAGGCTGAGCTACATGTAGTTCTATATTTTGAAAATTATGTATTGAAATTTTAAAAAATAAATATGAATACAATCATGAATGAAAATTTATGATGTCTTGTAACAACGGGCCCAAATATAAATATGTTATATTTTTGGCTGTGCAATCATAACAAAATCTGAATATGAAACTAGTGAATAAAGCACAATTTGAACTCTCCAAAATATGTCAGATTTTGTTATTTTTGTTGTAGCCTGGAATATGTACTATTTTGAGTTGATATTTTGCATAGTACGATGCACTATTGTAGATCTATGTCCGGGATTTTGTTCAAAATTTCTTGGAACTATGAAATATGATTTTCAAATTTTGCAAAATATAAACCACATATAGTTCGGCTTCCGTTTTGACTTTTCTAGGGTCCAACGGCTTAATGGATGGGCGGCTCCTATATATTTATAGGATTTTCTAGTTTATATATATATTTTTAGTTAAATCATAGTGTACTTTTAGTATATGACTTAGCACAATGGTTATCACAAATACGATAGTGCCTTTTTTATCTCAAAATGTGTGTTGTAAATGAATCTCGAGTGCCATGCATACTCCTATTATGTGATTAGTACTAATATGGTCATGTAGTCACCACAAATATGATGCTTGGTAGAAAAACACTTTGTGCGGATGTTTTTAGTATCATTGTTCCTAAACCAGTTGGACGGTCACCTCAAAGAACAACTAGCGGAGGAACCATCTTAAAAAGAAGATATTAGCATGCACTAATCGACCTGAGATCGCCCATCCAACGCTTGACTTTTTGGGACTAAGTTTGTTTTCACACAAGATTCTGAGGCTAGGAAACAAGAAATACTACTTTTTCGAAGAAAAGGAAAGGTGAAAAAGCTGATTTAGTCCCGTGGTCGCAGTAAACTAAAAATGTACCGAGCCAGCTGGTTGTATGTACTGCCTGTTTTAAAATATATAATACATTTTAGGCCATTAGCCTATTAAAACATTTTATATTTTGTACCAGAGGTGTTATGTGATAGTGATCTTGTTAAAGAATATTATGCAAGTTGGTCGGTTAGTGGATTATCGTAACTTGTAGGAACAACGACAAAAAGTTTCAAATACAACAGATCATGTATACCGAATGTGAAAGATCCAAATTTGCTCCATGGCAAAATGAGTTAGTTTTCGAGCCACCACGTTAAGCCACATCACCAAAATTAATTTTAATAGTTAGATCCAAAATATATGGCTAAGATTTACCAATAAGTACGTTAATGTTACTGCGTAATGCCGTTTGACACTTCACGTCTAATTTGGAAACGGGACTTACCGTACCAGCCTACTAGATAAGACGTGTATATATCTTGGTAGGACTCTAGATTGTTACAGCTGTTTAAAATACTAGCCCTCGCTCTAATCCACACAGGTAGGGAAATATAGTCACGTTTTTTACTTAATTATAATCATGTATCAGCAAGACATTGCAACACAACTTGATACCTGCACAAGCTGAGACGATCCATCATCATGCTTACTTTGCATACTAGGAGTACGTAACTGGATTGGCCAGGCTGGAGAAAAAAAAGTAATTTACTCGTTTTGTTTTATTTGGAGGAAATAGCATGGCGCATACAAGAAGTATACCTGCATGTGCAAACACATACAACTAGTTGCAAATTGTGCATTACTCATACACAAACTAACACAGATGTGCAAACACATACAAATCAGTCCGAATTGGCCACCGTGGAGGGAGCTTGTTTGCAGAAAACCCTCTGGGTTTAAGGGACCAGCACAGGAAGGTCCTCCCGCAACAGCTGGTCGAAATATACAAGAAGGCACCTGGCATGTTCCCTATTTCTGTTATTTTTGTGCTCACCTCGACCACGCCGGCAACTTCCGTACCTGGAGCCGCTCGCGACGCGGCGTACGCCGCAGACGTCGCCGCCGATTACGCATCTTCTTCGACATGGCTCCTGATCCGCACCTTCGGCCGTGGGAGGAGGAGAACCCGCCGACTACGGTACGATCTTCTTCCTTCTTTCTCTTTTCTTCCTTCTCGGCGGAAGTGGCTGGCTGGGTTTATCCGAGGTGCTTTGCCGTTGTTGATCTGGACTGCATCTCGACGCCGTGGACCTTGATTCGTAGTTGGTGGGCGTCCATAGGTTAGTGAGCACTGATCATGGCAGAAACTGAAGAAGATTAGATCCTTCGTGTACCCCTGATTCAGAAATTCAGAACTGACCATGGCGGGTGATTTTGGGAAGAAAAGTTGATCTTTTTGTGGCTATTTAGTTTGATCGATGTTTTAAGAAGATGTGCTGTGGTAGTTTAGACGGAAGATGCCGCCGCCGCTTCTGCGAGCTCCCCTGCCTGCGCCATGGGGACCTCCCGTGTCTGTGCGATGGCGACCTCCGCGCCTCTGCGACCTCCGCGCCTCTGCGACCACCCTCTCCTGTGCCATGGCGACCTCCCATGCGACCTCGCGCAGTCGAATCCAGTCGTCTCGCCGCCGCTTCGCCAGTCGCCTCGCCGCCGCCTCGCCAGTCGCCTCGCCGTCGCCTAAATTAGGGTCGGCCGATTTGGGGATTTTTGGTCTAATTTGTGTCGTGGACGAATCTGTGATACGTGAAACAAAGCAGGGTGTTCTTCATAAAATTACACGTCTCCTGTGACAGCGTGTCAAGCCACGTGTCTTCACCACAACCATTTTGTACCTAAATGAACCCGCAATGTTAGTTTGTGTATGAGTAATGCACAATTTGCAACTAGTTGTATGTGTTTGCACATGTGGGTATACTTCTTGTATGCGCCATGCTATTTCCTCTTTTATTTGAATCGTAAGCATTTACATCTGCTTTGCTGGAATTACGATCTATGAAGTAGTTAATCGTATTTATGTTGAGCCACCATCGCCTGGATGATAAGGACTTTTCCTGGTAACTAATTCAGCACAGTTTTCCGGTGATTTATTCATCATTTTTGTTAACAATATTTGAGCTATATAACGGTGTAATATGTTTGACGTTCATTGTTTAAATCACACTACCTTGTCAAGATGTATCTCCTTTATGAATCTAGCTAGCTACGGCTGTTTAAAAAAACCTGTGTGCTTAAGCACATATCAATCTAAGATTTATCTTTAAAGTTGTTTGGGATCTTGGCAGCCGAGCAAGAATTAAATTTGGATTCATATATTTTGATCTTCCATCACAGATTGGGTGATATCATAGACCTAACGATGGTTCTACTCGGATCTTTAACTTACCTCACCTACATAATACTGTGCTTAGTGCTTCTCAACCTCTCCTCACTAAATCGAATCTGGATCATTTATCTCTTTCGTAATTTCTAGGTTTCTGATATCATACAAGGGAGGAAAGAGCCTTGCCATCAAGAAAAATGTAATCGACTTCTCTATCTCTGACAGGGACCGAGGACTGACAACTGATAAATCGTTTTTAATAGAAATGCGGGAGAGGAAGCCCCGAAACGATTTTCTTTCAAATAATAAGAACCCAAATTCGCGCCCGTGAGGACTTGAACCTAGGTGGCTGGGTTGTACACCCACTCCATTAGCCAAAGTGAGTCAGGCTCACTTCTTATATACAACTGATAAATCGTTCAGCCATCCAGTACTTCCAATAACTAATCTAACTACGTGAGTCTCCACGAATGATTTGATTGGTTTCGATAAAAAAAATCTCACTATATAGTAGGTAAACAACAATATCGGTTTAGGGTTTTAAGTAGACAATGAAAAGTAAGATGAGCAAGTGTGGTGACAAATCAATTTACGAACAAAGTAAACAATAAAATAATGTATAGACATTTTTTTCGTTTATGTAAAAATAAAGCCTTTTCAGGACATTAGTGAGACATGGTGGAGAAAATAGAGAAATATGGCATAAAGAGGCCGAATAAAATATACTAGATGATAAAGGGAGATGGAACCTTACTATTTTGTTCACTAAAAAATCTAGGGTAATAGCATTGATTCACTCTCATATACGCCCTCATAGATAAATAAGAAATAAATACCAAAAGATACTATCCTTACAAAATTCGCGTGTTTTTACCAACATTCTTTTTTCATATATAGTTATTTTAATACTAGGCCATAATAGATGCAACATGTTACCAACATTAATATTGAAAATACTGTCAATCTTTTCCATCAAGAATAAATTCAGAGATCATGGTTATAGTATGAGTTTGTTAAGCTTCAAACAAGGTCATAAGATCTAGGGAGCATGCACGAATAAGTTTTATCATTAGATTTATTATACAAAACATACCTTAACTCTTTAGTTTATTTTCTTTACAATATATAACATAGAGAAATAAATATTAGCTTCGCGCCTTAAAGATAACATCCATGTCTAGGGTAACAAATAAGCTAAATAGCGTGTATTACATAACAAATAAGCTAAATATAAATTAATATCTTCCTAACAACACATAATAAAAATGGAACTTTCGACAAACTACAAGTGGTGCCCTCGCAACTGTGCTAGTTGTAGTAACAAGGAGATGGGCGCCCACAGTGTGTGCCATATATATATCGTTGCCAAATGCTTTATTTGGCTTCTGGCATCACTTCTCAACATTGTAGGGATGCCAAAGCCAAATAATTTGGCGTTTGTGCACTCTCTCTCCAACTTTATGCATGCACCTTCATGAGCTGAGGTTGAGTAATTATTTTTTATTCAACTACCGACCCACTTCAATGAGTAATTGGCTATGGCAACGTTGTAGACAAAATAAAACTTTGGCACCGCTGCCAAATGATATCTACGTGGCCATTTTGGCTTTGGCCACACTGTGGCTGCTCAAGGATGAGAAGTCAGGCTTCAGCTCACAACTTGCTCATTCCCAGGTAGCTATGTACATTTTATTATTCGGAGAAAGGCTGCTACGTATTTTGACCTTTCTTATTCATGACTCATGAGTCATGAGCGGCCACATCCTTGTTCTATTTATAGTCTCGCTTGTCTCACGTCAAGCAGCGCATAAACCTGATCAGACCGTCAACGCATTGGTTACCACTGCGCATCAGCCAAGCTCTGCCAGCCATGGATGGGTGGCCAAGCTTGTGTTTCATAGCTCTAGCCACGCTACTGTCCCTTCGGTTTCTTCTCAAGCTCTCCGGTGGCAAGACCAAGAAGCTGCCTGCCGGGCCATGGACTCTCCCCATCATCGGCAGCCTCCACCATGTCGCCACCGCCGTCGACGTCCCGCACCGCCGGTTGATGGAGCTGTCCCGCCGTCATGGGCCACTGATGCGTCTCATGCTAGGAGAGGTCCCGACCGTTGTCGTCTCCAGCGCCGAGGCGGCGTCACTGTTGATGAAGACCAACGACGCCGCGTTCGCCAGCCAGCCCATCACCCCGACGCTGGACGTCGTCGGCTGCGGCGGCAAGGGCATCATCTTCGGCCCCTACGGCGAGCGGTGGCGCCAGATGCGCAAGGTCTGCATCGTGGAGCTCCTCAGCGCCAAGCAGGTGAGGCGCATGGACAGCATCAGAGCCAAGGAGGTGGGTACCCTCCTCCGTTCCATCGCCGCCGCCGGGCCGACCGTCAACGTCAGCGCGAAGATGTCAGCCGTGAGCAACGACATCGTGGCTCGGGCGGTCTTCGGTGGCACGTTCACGCGGCAGGAGGAGTACCTACAGGAGGTAGACATCGTCAACGGGCTTGTCGGCGGCTTTTCCCTCGCCGACCTCTTCCCGTCATGGCGGCTACTGCGGTTGCTCAGCAACGGCGAGCGCCAATTAAGGACCAGCTACGGCCGTGTCCAGCAGATCCTCGCCGACATCATCGATGAGCGCAGGGTGGCGCGAGCTGCTGAGGGTTGTACCTTCAGTAGCACCGACGAGGAAGACCTGATGGACGTGCTACTCAGACTGCAGGAAGAAAACTCCTTGGCCTTCCTGTTAACCTCGGAGATTATCGGCGTCGTCATTAATGTAAGCATGCTTCATTGGTTTTTTCTTCAAGAAAAGTCTTACTTATACAATGCTAAGGGAAACAATAACTTTATATTCACAGAATCGAAAAACTCTTTAGTAATTTCTTAATGGAATAATATATCTTAAATACTGCAAACGTTGTTTGCAGGACGTATTTGGAGCTGCCACTGAGACCACAGGAACCACATTGGCGTGGGCTATGTCCGAGCTCTCCAAGAATCCTGGAGCTATGGCAAAGGCACAACTAGAGGTCCGGTAAGTGATAGGCAAAGATCGAGCGGTCGTTACAAGTGCCGATCTCAATGAGCTCCACTTCATGCGAATGGTAATCAAGGAGGTGCTTAGGTTACATCCTCCTGCTCCCTTTCTCATCCCAAGACAAACCAGAGAGGAATCTGAAATCATGGGCTCATATATTTCTAATGGCACTAATATCTTTGTTAACGTCTTTGCAATTTCTCGAGATCCTAAGTATTGGGACAATCCCACAGATTTTAAGCCGGAGAGATTTGAGAATAATAACATTGACTACAATGGGACAAATTTTGAATTCACTCCATTCGGTGCTGGGCGAAGGCAATGCCCTGGAATATTGTTCGGTACGTCGACCGTGGAGATCGTGCTGGCAAATCTTCTCTATCACTTTGACTGGCTGCTTCCTGACGGATCAAGTCCAGAGTCGTTGGATATGTCCGAGAAATTTGGGATCACTGTAAGAAGAAAGAATGACTTGAAATTGATAGCTATTGCACATCCACACTCTACCATCAGTTGCTCGAGCACTTGCAGGCATTGTGGATTCGCGAGATCCTAGAAGGTGGATATGGATCAGGGAAAGAGATGCCTGGAAGTACACCTGGAAAGGCTGGGATTACTTTTTCGGTGATAATTTAGAATCTCACTTGCTGATTTCAACTTTGGAGTTCAGCTACATGAGTATGCCACCAAATATGAGGCTATGCTTTTCTTATTTTGCCATCTTCCCAATCGGCCACAGCATAACCAAAGATGACCTGATTCACCAATGGACCGCTCTCCGTCTCATTGAGCCCACCGAAATACTAATGTCTTCCTCACAGATTGCCGAGGAGTATATTACCAGGCTATTGGACATGTCATTCCTTCAGACTACAAAGTCTAACCCCGTGAGTATACTGTCTACCACCTCAGTCTTACGGTCTTACCACGAAAAAATGTTATTATTCAGAGGAACAAAGTTGAGTCATATTTGATCGAATACTGCCATACTTACTATCATGATAGATACCTAAGTTCTCACATGTCAACATACTTAAGTGTCACATAACTTTGTTGAACTGGCCTACATTTCCTAATGCATCTTATAATCATGCGTGCATGCCTTCAATTTGTTGCAGGCCAGATTGACGGACTATAACTATAAGGGTGCTATCTTGTTCACTATGCATGAACTTGCCCATATATTGGCACGTATGCTAAGAGGATCTGACCACTACATGCTAAAAAACAATCATTACGGCAATCTTGATAACGATGTCGATGCAAGGGCACTGCATTGTGTCGGATGTCGCAGAGTGGAGTTTAACGATGACTCATTTTCATCTAGGGGTGCCTACGTGTCCTGGAACTAAAGGAGAGCTCCGTCCAGAAGCTACCAGACTCCATCTGGCAACTGAGATACCTGGGATATCTTAAGATAACGGATTTTTCTGGACTGGTAACTCTGCCAGAGTCACTTAGTGGTCTGACAAATCTGCTTCACATCAACTTATCAGGCTGCTCTGGACTTGTAAATCTACCGGAGTCATTTGAGAAGCTAATCCGTTTAGTGCATGTCAACTTGTCAGGCTGCTCTGGCCTCACAATTCTTCCAGGATCATTTGGGAAGCTAATCCGTTTAGTGCATGTTAACTTGTCAGGATGCTCTGGTCTCACAACTCTTCCAGGATCATTCGGGAATCTTGTGAACTTGTTGCATATCGATCTATCACATTGCCACCGGCTGTTAGAGATTCTTGAAACATTGAAGAAATTTGTCAAACTGGTATACCTGGATTTATCATCCTGGTCTTGTTTCAAAGGGATAGATAAATGTCTGGGCAGCCTCACTAATCTGGAGCATTTGAACTTGTCAAAGCCTTGCTGTTATCTTCCTCAGCACCGCTCCCATCTCCAAGGGCTGAAAGATGGTTTGTGCAAGCTCACCAGCCTCCGGTATCTGAACTTGTCAATGTGCATGAATCCTATCCTGTACTACCACAAGTCACCAGAGGAAAGTCTCCATTACATTCAATCATCTGTAAGTGGCCTTTCAAGTCTGGAGCATTTGGACTTATCTGATAACACATTTCTTGCTGATCTACCTCAAAGTCTAGGTAACCTCAACAATCTGCACACATTGGACCTCTCAGGATGCATCAGACTCAAGAAGCTAGGTCAAATGAAGGCTCTCAAGTTTATAGCTCTCAGGAACTGCGGGAGTCTCGAAAGTTGCAACTTTGTGGTTCGCATCGTTGATGTTGGAGATGCATATAGGAGTAGCAGCAACATTTTACAGCTGGAGGATGTCGATTGCGAAGAGCTCCAGATAAGCTGTCTTGAAAAGGTCAGATCTAAAGAGGAAGCACAGAGAATCAAATTGGTGGAGAAACAAAAACTTGAAAAGTTGAAGCTTTCTTGGACTCTTGAATCTATCAGATCAGTGGAGGACAGTGCTTTGTTAGGGGAATTAAAATCACCACTTAATGTGCAGTGTCTTGAAGTAAATGGTTATGACGGCACATGTTTGCCAGATTACTTGGGTGACCTCACCTCTCTGCAGGAACTCAAGATCGTCTGCTGCAAACGGCTGAAGTCCTTGCCGGATAGCATACAGAAACTCACCAACCTCAAGGATCTGCGTATTTTTGACTGCCCTGGCCTGGAGAAGTGGTGTCAACTAGAAGAGAACAAGAAAATGCTGACGCACATCCCGAACAAAAATTATGAGTATGTACTGACATATTGCTCGGTGTTTTAGACTCCCTAAATGTTCGGTTCATATATTGCTGGTCAGAGTTGCTTATGTAGAAAGAATGGAGTAGCCATCGTTGATCTCACTTGGAATTAATCGTAGAGCATAACTGATGTGTTGACCTTGTTCATTTTGCAGAGAACATGCTAGGACTAGCAGGCTGGAGCTGGAGGAGGATTGCAGACGGATCGATGAGGTGGAGATGGCATAGGAAGAGCCGGTGGGTGCATATTCTGTTTGTTGTGATGTAACTACTTTGCCGCAGAATATCATTTGATAATCATTAATCAGCAGCTACTCTTCCAGCATATGTTTACCTGCGGACACTATCGGGCAGTAAGACATTGATGATTTCTGACAGGTTTTTTTTTTTCCATTCATGTAACCTTTAATCCTTGAATTTGAATTCTTATTCGTGCTTTATGCCGTGTAATGGTCTGACAAGTCCATAATCTTGAGACATTTCTGGCCCAATGTAATTTCATACTAGGCATGTGCTTTTAAGTTCATTCTGGAGACATCCATTTTAGAACATTCAGGTTCAGGTAAAAATTATATCTTTCGATGACTGATCACGTGCTGAATTTGCATAAGCTGGCTCAACACTGAAATTCAGCAACATTTTCCCTTGTATACAGTGAACAAACTGATACAACCTGCTTCCGATACAGCACCCTATTGTCCACGAACCCGGCTAAGTCTGCACAATTTTTACTAGCCAGTACTATTTTTTGACATGTGAATTTAGCGAAGGGGTATGAAAAGCTCAGCTTGCTCAGATAAGACCCAAAAAACGAGTAAGCTAGGGCCCTGCCAATTAACCCTGGCTGCTAGTATCATTTTGTTCTTCCCCTTTACGCTAGATTCTTCCCTTCCCTGCCAGTTAAGCGCAGCTATAAACATACCCTACTGATAAACTTTGAATCAGTTGCCGCGGGATACCTGGACAGGCAACAGCAGATGCAGCCGAGCTCTACGGCGGACACGTCGAAGAGTTCGGTCGACCGACGATGTGCGCAGCTTCATTCGGGTGCGTGAACGAGGAAGAGAAAGGCCGGTGAGTACATACGGCGACCTTGGGGCGCGCCGGCGCGGGGGTTGGAGGAGATGAGCACGGCGGCGGCGGCGACGGCGAGAAGCTTTTTTCGCTGTTGTTGAGAAAAGGGACAGGGGAAAGCTAACCCATTCGCACGATGGGTTTGATGGGCCTGTGTTGTGACTGGGCTCACTAGGCCGCATCCGGAGACGACCCATCAGACGCTCCACTTTGGTCGTTTTATCTCTCCCCTCAGTCCCCTGATCCCCTCCTTTTCCTGTCCGAGGACAGCGGGTTTTAGCCATCTGAAACTAGAAAAAATTGCTTCAACAGCAGCCCTAAAAAATAGAGCACCAGGTGAGGCAAGTATACATCACTTGGGCTCATTCTAAAAACAAAATACACCAGCAAAGTGTCCCAAACTGTTAGGACCCATGTCCGTGACTCCTCAGTTTAATCTTGCCTCGCCACACCCAGCTTATAAGAGAGAGATTTTTCCTCTTTTCAGTATGCGCTTTTCGAACGTAATGGGCTCTCTGCTTATATATAGATCGTGTGCGTATAAACGTCTAAAACACTATACCAAGTGCTTGGCTAAATGTGATTGCACACTAACACAAACGCAGCACGAAAACTTCCCGTCAGCAACTGTATCCCCGCCTCTCTCCGCTGCTGCCAGGCATGCCCGTCTCCTCCGATCATAGCACCCGTTAGATATAATATCATAGCCGATACGTTGTAGTACACCGATCAGTAAACAAATTGATGTATCGCCACGTCCATTTATGAATCTATCTATATTTAAACACACAACCAGGCTCGATCAGGTCAACGTTTCGCCTAACGCTGACCCCGCGGTGGCCATGACCCGATGCCAGGGACGGAGCCAGGATTTTGGCGTAGGGGGGCGGGGTCGAGCATTTCACTCGACGGAAGATAGATCGCAAAAAAATAATAAATCGCTGCTATGCTGGTTCGGGTAGTAGCCTAAATGGTGACTCAAAATGTACGAGCAAAGCGACGGTGGCGCTATACTATTATCAAAAGTCGCCATAAAGCAAATGCAGATAGTAATTCACATGATTATGAACTAAATCTTATAGTGTAGGAGATATAGCGCTATACTATCATGAACTATACGATTGTCCGGCGAGATGCCATTGGGCGTGCAGCTCCCGGTAAATGCGCGTGTTGTGGTGGTCCGTGTTCATTGCTCATCGGCAGGTCTCGGGGATCCAAACTCCAAAGCCAACGCCGCCAGGTCCAGGAACTGATCTCGCTGCTACGAAGAGCCGAAGACTGCAAAGCGACTTGATTCACTGGCATCCATCGTTGGCCCAACTAAATAGTTGAGCAGCCTCAGCTTGGGCTGGTGCGGTCTTTGGAAATTAATTAAGGGCTTGTTTGATTTAAAAGAAAAGGAAAAATGTAGGAATAGGAAAACTATAGGATTGTCATGCCATGCACACTCCAATCGTATAGGATTTTGTTTGTACTAAGTATGTTTGATTCCACCAAAGAAATTGTTAAAAGAGGTTGGCGTGGATGTTAGAATTCTTATAGAAAGTAGCACAAAAAATTCCTTAGAAAAAAATCCTACAAATTAAACAAGAAAGAAAGAAAAAATTCCTACATAATTGAATCTAACAAAAATCCAATGCATTTTCTTTGAATCAAAAAAGACCTAAATCGGGCTTTGTCTACTTAAAACACGAGTTGTTATTAGCCATCGACTAATCGATCCTGACTAACGCATTCACTGGCGCTAATGCATTCACTGCGAACGCATTCACCGCAATCTTCCGTCCCAGTGCCAAACCTTGGGTGGTACACGACAGCTCCAGATCTGTGTTCAATTCCGTAGTGGCTGATCACCATCAGGTCTTGTACAGAATATGCACTTATTGGTGCCAATATCCTGTGATCGCATTTCATTTTCCAGCGCTACAGAATATGCACTCCGAAGGAAGGGAGAAGATCCCTGGCTTGTTCGGTTGGCCAACCGGCAACGTTTTCTGAAGAAAAAACGCCACATGATCCATGTGGCCATGTTGCATGTTGTTTACTCAGTACAGTATATATAGATATATTTGTGTTGGCCAACCGGCAACGTTTTCTGTAGAAAAAACGCCTTACGATGAATAGATCAATCAATATATAGAAGCCGATCGATGGTACTGCGCCATGAGACATGGAGCACAAACCAAATAAATATTTCCTGATGCTCAATCGATCGTGATGTGTCAAACAATGCTAGTTAATGGATGCCGCAAGGTATGCAAGGGCGATAGTTTAGAACATTCGCAGCTGGTTCTCAAGCTAATCAACTGTTCGGATTAATTCAACGTGCAGCGTTGTGGATGTTTTCTTTCTCCACTGTGTGTTTTTTCTCAGCGCTGTCCGCCTATAAATAACACCACACAACAGGGAAGCACGTATAGCACCAGCAGTTAACAGACTCGATCGATCCAAGCATATCAACAATCTTCTTCCTCGTCCTCCTCCTCCTCCTCCTCGAGGAAAATGGCTTCCGCTCTGTGCTCGGCCGTTGTCGCCGCAGTCTGCGTCGTGCTGGTCCTCGGCGTGGGGCAGCTGGCGTCGGCCGGAGGCTGTGCCGATTGCTACCAGGGATGCAGGAACGCGTGCGACGCCAAGGCCGACGCCGACCGCAGCGTCGGCCTGTGTAACAGCGGACCGGAGGCAGAATGTGTTGGCCGCAAGTACCTCCGGAGTTACTTTTCTTGCAAGGAACACTGCGACAAGGGCTGCAGCGACGCCTGCGATAAGGTACTGCTGGGCTTATCATCAATGTCCAGCTGCTAGCGGCCATGGCGCCTGTGTATGGATGCGGTTGTCGTTGCAGGGTCACTCTAGATACCTCATGCTGTTTTACATTTTCGTGCATCGCACGCAATGTAAATCTGTAATGTTAGTATACTTCTACATTTCTTGGTAGTTCTTTTAAGGAGGCATGTCACTGGTCTCTGCATCATTCGTCCACCGTCCACAACATAGCTGTTTTCTTTTACTAACTTTAAACTGAGTGTTGTTTGCCAACGTAAAGATCAAGTAGGGCTGGATGTTCATGACTTTCTAGTTAAGAATTCAGCTCTCATCCGTAAGTGGCTTTTAAGCTACTAACCGAAGAAGGGGTTTGGCTAATGCCACTTAAAAGAAATTTTATTGGCACGAAGGCGGTATCACAAGTATATTAGAAACCTGGTGATTCTCACTTTTGGATCGGTTTGATGGCGGCAAATAAATATTTCTTCCACTTGGAGTATTTAAGATAAAGGATGGATCGGAAATTAGATTTCAGGACGACAAATTGTTAGGCAATACCACCCTTCGGGATCAGTACCTGGCCCTATACAACATTGTTCGTCAATCGTCACGAGTGAGATACCATAGCCACGGTTATGCAGTCTTCACCCCCAATATGACGTTCAGACGAGATCTAATTTGACCGAGACTAACGTCTTGGAACCCCTTGCTGGGACGGTTGACTTCAGTTCAATTTACACAAGGTTTTGATGAGTTTACTTGAAATTTATGTGAGAATGGAAAATTCTAGGCAGATTCCATGTAACGTGTTAGTCCATTCTGATGTACCAGTCCATAATAAAAAAATGGCAAATTAAAATTTCACTAAAACTGAAAGTTTTTGCTTGATATCTTCATAGGGGTGTCATTAACTAAAGATAACCTTGTTAAGCAGAATTGGTATGAGAGTACAATCTGTGTTTTTTTGTTCTAAACAAGAGACAATAAAACATTTATTTTGCGAGTGTAGTTTCGCACGTTATATTTGGTCATCTATCCAGATAGATTCTAACTTATATCCACCCAAGTTTGTTGCAAATTTATTTGGCAACTGGCTACATGGGATAAATAAAAAGTTTAGAACTGTTATTAGGGTGAGAGTGATTGCCATTATATGGACATTGTGGCTGAGTAGAAATGAAAAGGTTTTCAATGATAAAGATTTTTTTCGTTTACAAGTACTCTATAAGTATTCTTTGTTCGTGGTCCATGTTACAACGGGCGGGGCATCGAGACCTCTTTGCGGAGGCATGTGCACAATTGGAAGAGGTGACGAGGGATATATTTACCCCACATGGATGGTCGCTTTATGGCCGGATTGGTCCTCCATATGCGTTGGTGTTCGTCTTTGGCGCTGGCGCTTTACTCATTCAGTATTATAATCCGTCATGTGCTACATTTTTCATTTTGTTATACTGGATTACGGCTGTGTGCATTATTTTGCAGAGGACGGGTGTAATGCTTACACCTTTTAGTTACTGATACTAATAAAAAGAGAGCACAAAGATTAGTAACAAACATATTAGTAATGACTGATACGTCCAAAACGTATCTATAATTTCTGATGTTTCATGCTTATATTGTACCAATTGCTACATGTTTTATTTATACTTCATAGAATTTTTATGCATTTTCTGGGACTAACCTATTAACAAGATGCCACGGTGTCAGTAACTGTTTTCTGCTGTTTTTCTAGTCCAGATAATTACTTAAGGAAATATTCTCGGAATTGGACGAAACGAAATCCCAACCTCCTATTTTGCCCGACACGTCAACGGAGTCCAAAGCAGAGACGGAGGAGGGCACTGAGGTGGACTCACCATGTGGTGGCGCGGGTCCACCTCTGCGCGAGGGCATGGTGAGGGGCCCACGGGTGCCTCCAACCATCGTCATTTGGCCTATATATTGCACCCGATGCGAAAACCCTAAAAACATCAGTCATATTCCACGAAGAGTTCCGCAGCGCCGCCGCCATCGAAACCTAGTTCCGGGGGACATAAGTCTCTGTTTTGGCACCCTGCCGGGACGGGGAATTACCCCTGGAGCCATCTCCATCGCCGCCGCCGCCGCACCGTGGCTGCTGCGGGCCGCCATCTCCTCTCCGGGCTTCACCTCTTCATCAACCTCTCCATCAAGCGTGCTCACCATGACCATGTGTGAGTAGTCTTCATCGAGGCCGAGGGCTCTACCGGTAGCTATGTGGTTCATCTTTCTCTCCCATGGTGTGATCTTGATGTGATCATGAGCTTTGTAATCTAGTTGTATCCATAGATGTTACTCTTCATTATAATATGCTAATTGAGGGGTTTTATTAATGTAAACTCCGGAGTCACCTTTGTTTCACGGTGCGAAGTTGACAGTGTGCACACCGTGTGTGATTCTTAGGCTAAAGATTACAAGAATACTTGCCATGAGTTATTATTTGTGTTGGATGTCTCTATGAAATTGTGGTGTTTGTCTAGGCGACTTTAAGGTATGCTTTTGTAGCCATACACAATAAATTGGTGTTCGTTATCCAACAGGAGAATAACTCAGAATAGCATAGTGAAGATGAAATATATATGTATTCAATTATATTATTATTGTTGAGAGTGTCCACTAGTGAAAGTATGATCCCTAGGCCTTATTTCTAAGCATTGAAACACCGTTTACAATAAGTTCTGCTACATGTTTGCTTACTGCCATTTTTAGTTCAGATTGCAATTACCACTTATAATCATCCATATTACTTGTATTTCACTATCTCTTCGCCGAACTAGTGCAACTATACATTTGACAAGTGTATTAGGTGTGTTGGGGACACAAGAGATTTCTTGTATCTTAATTGGAGGATTGCTTGAGAGGAATATCTTTGACCTCTATCTCACTGAGTTCGATAAACCTTGGGTGATTCACTTAAGGGAAACTTGCAGCTGTTCTACAAACCTCTGCTCTTAGAGACCCAACACTGTCTACAAGAATACAAGTGTGCGTAGACATCAATGCCATGCAAAGAGTTGGAAGTTCCAACATTACTAAACACAATATCCATTTATCCGGTGTGATTGAACCCAATGAAACCATTAAGTCAGCTTGCAACATGTGATGGAAGGGCAATCGATATTTCTCCATGTGTGTTATACGCAAAATATACTAGTGTCACTTGGCAAATTTTATGTGGAGCACAGTTAGGGAACTTTTGCACTGCACCCCTCATGTTTCGCGGATGTTTAGATTAATTATCGCTGAGTCGGCACAACACAAGCGAGTTTATGTATTTGATGTGCGGCTCTTTTGTGGTCTTTGTGGAACATGAGGAATAAATTCTCGATTGAGGGGTGTTTCCTTCTCAACCGGCTGACGGGCTGTACAAAATGGCTATGTATGTGCAGGTGTGGAAGCCAGTGGCTAGGAGGCAAGACTGTGGCGCTTTGGAGCAAGCAATTGGCAGGATTCGCTCGCTCCACAACTCTGTCCGTAATAGGACTGACTGCCCCTACGTGTGTTTCTACTTCTCTTTGCCTATTCGCATTAGCCCGTATGTAAGGGGTGTACTCTCCCCCTGACCATAGCCTTCGCGCTATTGTGTGCCTCATTGTGTAACCGCCTTGGGGGAGACTTATTATATGCGTGAATCATTTGGCCAGATGACTTTATTAATTTAGAGCTGGGTTCTGATCCAGCTTTCCGTCTAAAAATAGACTAGTGTCCACGTCAAATACAGTTAACGTCCTCGTGTACCCATGGGGAACATGGGTGATGCACCGCAATTGTCCATGGAAAGGAGAGTGGAAGCGCAATACGCAAGAAAATACAACTAACGATTTTTCAATCTAACGCCCTGCTCACCAGGGAGGGTCCTCGTGACTTGTGAGGGCTCGCAGCAACGATGGGCGAAGCTTATCGATTCGCTCGCCTCTATCTCGATGGTCGATCAACGAGCGAATCGGTAAACGGTGTCGCAAATGAAAGTAGATTGACATAAATATAAATATAATGGGTTTGTCCTAGCCTTCACTGGATCGTGCCGACTGGTATCGGGCGACATGTCTCGTAGAATCTTCGTGTATTTTTCCGCTTTGCCATATCCAAGTGTTGCTCCGCACCTGGTTCTGCCTGATCTCATGCATGTTTTACACTCCTTGATCTATTGGTTCTTATGTAGAAAAAATTGAGTAGAAATTGTTGATCTCACTTGGAATTAATCGAAGTGTTGATCTTGTTCATTTTGATGAGAATATGGTAGTATTAGCAGGCTCGAGATCAGGGAGGATCGCAGATCAATCGATGAGGTGGAGGCGTCATAAGAATAGCCGGTGGGGATCGATTGTGTTATGGTGATGATACTACTTCATAGCAGAATACTATCATTTGTGGTGGAGGCGACGTGATAAAGAGCCAGCGGGGAGCCGGGGGACATATTGTGTTTTTCGCGATGATACTACTTCATAGCAGATCCCATCGCCATTTTTTTTCTAGATTCGCCCAACCTTGGCAGAGCACTATAGTCTGATAATCAGAAACTATTCTGATAGCAGAATACGATCATTTGTGGTGGAGGCGATGTGATAAGAGAGGTCATATTGTAGTTTTTGTGAAGATACTACCGCATAGCAGAGTACTATAATCTTATAATCAGAAACTATTCTTTCAACATATGTTTATCTGAGAACACTTTCAGACAGCAAGACATTGATGGTTTCGGACAAGTAACTGTTTCCATTCATGTAACCTTTATTCCTTGAATTTGAATTCTTATCGGTGCTATATACTGTGTAATGCTCAGACACGTCCATAACTTTTAAACAATTGTGGCCCAGTGTAAGTTCATATTAGGCACCTGCCTTTAGTTCTTTCTGGGAGACATTTCAGTTCAGAACATGCAGGCTCAGGTTAGAAAGATATCTTTCTAAGACGGATCGTCGTGCTGATTTTGTATAAGCTGGCTCAACACTTAAAGATAGCAACATTTTCCCTTGTATAGTCTACAAACCGATATGACCTGCGTCCAATACATCACGCTATTGTGCATTTGTGCACAAACTCGACTAGGAATGAGTGATTTCTACTAGCTAGCCAGTGTACTCTGTAACATGTGAATTTTGCAAATGGCAATGAAGATCAGCTCGCTCACATAATATAAGACCAAAAATATGAGTGAGCAAGTGTCTTGCCAATTAAGATCGCTTAGTGCTATACCAGACTACCAATACGCTCTTTTGTTCTACAGCTGTATTATTTCACGCTTGAATTCTCGAGCCGCGCAGCTAAAACCATACATTTGGGTTGATGGCACCCCATGTTTGCAACTACTAGTAGTCCCTCTGATCCATAAAAATGTCGCTAGTTGTTCTTTGAGAGCATCTCTACTGCCCCCCCCCACCACCAAACACCCTAAAGGCCCAATGGGGCACTTTACACCAAATTTGGACGTTTCTCGGGGTGGCCAACTTTGGAGGCCCTCTCGGGGTGCCAGACAGTGGCCGGTCAATCGCTCCGACAGCGGAGCCACCCTACCAGTAACACGTATCGGTCGGCCATGTTTTTTATGACGCTACAGAGATGGACAATTCTTTCGATTAACGGCGCCCACTCACGGGAGGCGAAGTGATAAGACAGTGGCAGAACCCATAACATTTACGTCGGAGTCCACGGGATACCTGCAAGACTGCAAGAGAGGATGCCAACGGCGGACGCGTAGCTAGTGAAACTAATAAAACTAAAACACAATTTATCAACATGCCATCCTTAGGTAATATTCCTTAACTCGGCCGTAAGTCTATATAAACCAAGATTTATCCGTGGAAGTTGCCTGGTATATCGAATCACGGCTAGATGTTCTGTTTCTTCAAAGATTTTCTAGTACGTCTATCGTTTCCTACTTAACATGTACTCACCTTTGGTCGGAGGAAGAGCAAGGCCCGCTACAAACTTCCTTTTTTCCTGGGCCCGCCTGATTAACAATGCTTGGTCATAAATTTCCTGATGATGGACAACGACAATGACGATGGAGATTTCAACTGTAGACGGCGTGCTAGGGCACGTCAACGGCCATCGGCGGAGATATTGACTTCAAACTGAACGTGGAGTTGAACACGACCCCATACAAGACCACATGGAGTTGAACAAGACCGACCTACAGATTGAGATCTCTTAACGTACAATTGTAAGGATTAGGTGGTCTTTATCGACTAATAAAAGAGGTTGCCCAACAAGAGCAGCTAGCGTTAGATGCAAAAAAAAAAAAAAAAACAAGAGCAGCGTTTCGGAGGCTGAGCTACATGTAGTTCTATATTTTGAAAATTATGTATTGAAATTTTAAAAAATAAATATGAATACAATCATGAATGAAAATTTATGATGTCTTGTAACAACGGGCCCAAATATAAATATGTTATATTTTTGGCTGTGCAATCATAACAAAATCTGAATATGAAACTAGTGAATAAAGCACAATTTGAACTCTCCAAAATATGTCAGATTTTGTTATTTTTGTTGTAGCCTGGAATATGTACTATTTTGAGTTGATATTTTGCATAGTACGATGCACTATTGTAGATCTATGTCCGGGATTTTGTTCAAAATTTCTTGGAACTATGAAATATGATTTTCAAATTTTGCAAAATATAAACCACATATAGTTCGGCTTCCGTTTTGACTTTTCTAGGGTCCAACGGCTTAATGGATGGGCGGCTCCTATATATTTATAGGATTTTCTAGTTTATATATATTTTTTAGTTAAATCATAGTGTACTTTTAGTATATGACTTAGCACAATGGTTATCACAAATACGATAGTGCCTTTTTTATCTCAAAATGTGTGTTGTAAATGAATCTCGAGTGCCATGCATACTCCTATTATGTGATTAGTACTAATATGGTCATGTAGTCACCACAAATATGATGCTTGGTAGAAAAACACTTTGTGCGGATGTTTTTAGTATCATTGTTCCTAAACCAGTTGGACGGTCACCTCAAAGAACAACTAGCGGAGGAACCATCTTAAAAAGAAGATATTAGCATGCACTAATCGACCTGAGATCGCCCATCCAACGCTTGACTTTTTGGGACTAAGTTTGTTTTCACACAAGATTCTGAGGCTAGGAAACAAGAAATACTACTTTTTCGAAGAAAAGGAAAGGTGAAAAAGCTGATTTAGTCCCGTGGTCGCAGTAAACTAAAAATGTACCGAGCCAGCTGGTTGTATGTACTGCCTGTTTTAAAATATATAATACATTTTAGGCCATTAGCCTATTAAAACATTTTATATTTTGTACCAGAGGTGTTATGTGATAGTGATCTTGTTAAAGAATATTATGCAAGTTGGTCGGTTAGTGGATTATCGTAACTTGTAGGAACAACGACAAAAAGTTTCAAATACAACAGATCATGTATACCGAATGTGAAAGATCCAAATTTGCTCCATGGCAAAATGAGTTAGTTTTCGAGCCACCACGTTAAGCCACATCACCAAAATTAATTTTAATAGTTAGATCCAAAATATATGGCTAAGATTTACCAATAAGTACGTTAATGTTACTGCGTAATGCCGTTTGACACTTCACGTCTAATTTGGAAACGGGACTTACCGTACCAGCCTACTAGATAAGACGTGTATATATCTTGGTAGGACTCTAGATTGTTACAGCTGTTTAAAATACTAGCCCTCGCTCTAATCCACACAGGTAGGGAAATATAGTCACGTTTTTTACTTAATTATAATCATGTATCAGCAAGACATTGCAACACAACTTGATACCTGCACAAGCTGAGACGATCCATCATCATGCTTACTTTGCATACTAGGAGTACGTAACTGGATTGGCCAGGCTGGAGAAAAAAAAGTAATTTACTCGTTTTGTTTTATTTGGAGGAAATAGCATGGCGCATACAAGAAGTATACCTGCATGTGCAAACACATACAACTAGTTGCAAATTGTGCATTACTCATACACAAACTAACACAGATGTGCAAACACATACAAATCAGTCCGAATTGGCCACCGTGGAGGGAGCTTGTTTGCAGAAAACCCTCTGGGTTTAAGGGACCAGCACAGGAAGGTCCTCCCGCAACAGCTGGTCGAAATATACAAGAAGGCACCTGGCATGTTCCCTATTTCTGTTATTTTTGTGCTCACCTCGACCACGCCGGCAACTTCCGTACCTGGAGCCGCTCGCGACGCGGCGTACGCCGCAGACGTCGCCGCCGATTACGCATCTTCTTCGACATGGCTCCTGATCCGCACCTTCGGCCGTGGGAGGAGGAGAACCCGCCGGACTACGGTACGATCTTCTTCCTTCTTTCTCTTTTCTTCCTTCTCGGCGGAAGTGGCTGGCTGGGTTTATCCGAGGTGCTTTGCCGTTGTTGATCTGGACTGCATCTCGACGCCGTGGACCTTGATTCGTAGTTGGTGGGCGTCCATAGGTTAGTGAGCACTGATCATGGCAGAAACTGAAGAAGATTAGATCCTTCGTGTACCCCTGATTCAGAAATTCAGAACTGACCATGGCGGGTGATTTTGGGAAGAAAAGTTGATCTTTTTGTGGCTATTTAGTTTGATCGATGTTTTAAGAAGATGTGCTGTGGTAGTTTAGACGGAAGATGCCGCCGCCGCTTCTGCGAGCTCCCCTGCCTGCGCCATGGGGACCTCCCGTGTCTGTGCGATGGCGACCTCCGCGCCTCTGCGACCTCCGCGCCTCTGCGACCACCCTCTCCTGTGCCATGGCGACCTCCCATGCGACCTCGCGCAGTCGAATCCAGTCGTCTCGCCGCCGCTTCGCCAGTCGCCTCGCCGCCGCCTCGCCAGTCGCCTCGCCGTCGCCTAAATTAGGGTCGGCCGATTTGGGGATTTTTGGTCTAATTTGTGTCGTGGACGAATCTGTGATACGTGAAACAAAGCAGGGTGTTCTTCATAAAATTACACGTCTCCTGTGACAGCGTGTCAAGCCACGTGTCTTCACCACAACCATTTTGTACCTAAATGAACCCGCAATGTTAGTTTGTGTATGAGTAATGCACAATTTGCAACTAGTTGTATGTGTTTGCACATGTGGGTATACTTCTTGTATGCGCCATGCTATTTCCTCTTTTATTTGAATCGTAAGCATTTACATCTGCTTTGCTGGAATTACGATCTATGAAGTAGTTAATCGTATTTATGTTGAGCCACCATCGCCTGGATGATAAGGACTTTTCCTGGTAACTAATTCAGCACAGTTTTCCGGTGATTTATTCATCATTTTTGTTAACAATATTTGAGCTATATAACGGTGTAATATGTTTGACGTTCATTGTTTAAATCACACTACCTTGTCAAGATGTATCTCCTTTATGAATCTAGCTAGCTACGGCTGTTTAAAAAAACCTGTGTGCTTAAGCACATATCAATCTAAGATTTATCTTTAAAGTTGTTTGGGATCTTGGCAGCCGAGCAAGAATTAAATTTGGATTCATATATTTTGATCTTCCATCACAGATTGGGTGATATCATAGACCTAACGATGGTTCTACTCGGATCTTTAACTTACCTCACCTACATAATACTGTGCTTAGTGCTTCTCAACCTCTCCTCACTAAATCGAATCTGGATCATTTATCTCTTTCGTAATTTCTAGGTTTCTGATATCATACAAGGGAGGAAAGAGCCTTGCCATCAAGAAAAATGTAATCGACTTCTCTATCTCTGACAGGGACCGAGGACTGACAACTGATAAATCGTTTTTAATAGAAATGCGGGAGAGGAAGCCCCGAAACGATTTTCTTTCAAATAATAAGAACCCAAATTCGCGCCCGTGAGGACTTGAACCTAGGTGGCTGGGTTGTACACCCACTCCATTAGCCAAAGTGAGTCAGGCTCACTTCTTATATACAACTGATAAATCGTTCAGCCATCCAGTACTTCCAATAACTAATCTAACTACGTGAGTCTCCACGAATGATTTGATTGGTTTCGATAAAAAAAATCTCACTATATAGTAGGTAAACAACAATATCGGTTTAGGGTTTTAAGTAGACAATGAAAAGTAAGATGAGCAAGTGTGGTGACAAATCAATTTACGAACAAAGTAAACAATAAAATAATGTATAGACATTTTTTTCGTTTATGTAAAAATAAAGCCTTTTCAGGACATTAGTGAGACATGGTGGAGAAAATAGAGAAATATGGCATAAAGAGGCCGAATAAAATATACTAGATGATAAAGGGAGATGGAACCTTACTATTTTGTTCACTAAAAAATCTAGGGTAATAGCATTGATTCACTCTCATATACGCCCTCATAGATAAATAAGAAATAAATACCAAAAGATACTATCCTTACAAAATTCGCGTGTTTTTACCAACATTCTTTTTTCATATATAGTTATTTTAATACTAGGCCATAATAGATGCAACATGTTACCAACATTAATATTGAAAATACTGTCAATCTTTTCCATCAAGAATAAATTCAGAGATCATGGTTATAGTATGAGTTTGTTAAGCTTCAAACAAGGTCATAAGATCTAGGGAGCATGCACGAATAAGTTTTATCATTAGATTTATTATACAAAACATACCTTAACTCTTTAGTTTATTTTCTTTACAATATATAACATAGAGAAATAAATATTAGCTTCGCGCCTTAAAGATAACATCCATGTCTAGGGTAACAAATAAGCTAAATAGCGTGTATTACATAACAAATAAGCTAAATATAAATTAATATCTTCCTAACAACACATAATAAAAATGGAACTTTCGACAAACTACAAGTGGTGCCCTCGCAACTGTGCTAGTTGTAGTAACAAGGAGATGGGCGCCCACAGTGTGTGCCATATATATATCGTTGCCAAATGCTTTATTTGGCTTCTGGCATCACTTCTCAACATTGTAGGGATGCCAAAGCCAAATAATTTGGCGTTTGTGCACTCTCTCTCCAACTTTATGCATGCACCTTCATGAGCTGAGGTTGAGTAATTATTTTTTATTCAACTACCGACCCACTTCAATGAGTAATTGGCTATGGCAACGTTGTAGACAAAATAAAACTTTGGCACCGCTGCCAAATGATATCTACGTGGCCATTTTGGCTTTGGCCACACTGTGGCTGCTCAAGGATGAGAAGTCAGGCTTCAGCTCACAACTTGCTCATTCCCAGGTAGCTATGTACATTTTATTATTCGGAGAAAGGCTGCTACGTATTTTGACCTTTCTTATTCATGACTCATGAGTCATGAGCGGCCACATCCTTGTTCTATTTATAGTCTCGCTTGTCTCACGTCAAGCAGCGCATAAACCTGATCAGACCGTCAACGCATTGGTTACCACTGCGCATCAGCCAAGCTCTGCCAGCCATGGATGGGTGGCCAAGCTTGTGTTTCATAGCTCTAGCCACGCTACTGTCCCTTCGGTTTCTTCTCAAGCTCTCCGGTGGCAAGACCAAGAAGCTGCCTGCCGGGCCATGGACTCTCCCCATCATCGGCAGCCTCCACCATGTCGCCACCGCCGTCGACGTCCCGCACCGCCGGTTGATGGAGCTGTCCCGCCGTCATGGGCCACTGATGCGTCTCATGCTAGGAGAGGTCCCGACCGTTGTCGTCTCCAGCGCCGAGGCGGCGTCACTGTTGATGAAGACCAACGACGCCGCGTTCGCCAGCCAGCCCATCACCCCGACGCTGGACGTCGTCGGCTGCGGCGGCAAGGGCATCATCTTCGGCCCCTACGGCGAGCGGTGGCGCCAGATGCGCAAGGTCTGCATCGTGGAGCTCCTCAGCGCCAAGCAGGTGAGGCGCATGGACAGCATCAGAGCCAAGGAGGTGGGTACCCTCCTCCGTTCCATCGCCGCCGCCGGGCCGACCGTCAACGTCAGCGCGAAGATGTCAGCCGTGAGCAACGACATCGTGGCTCGGGCGGTCTTCGGTGGCACGTTCACGCGGCAGGAGGAGTACCTACAGGAGGTAGACATCGTCAACGGGCTTGTCGGCGGCTTTTCCCTCGCCGACCTCTTCCCGTCATGGCGGCTACTGCGGTTGCTCAGCAACGGCGAGCGCCAATTAAGGACCAGCTACGGCCGTGTCCAGCAGATCCTCGCCGACATCATCGATGAGCGCAGGGTGGCGCGAGCTGCTGAGGGTTGTACCTTCAGTAGCACCGACGAGGAAGACCTGATGGACGTGCTACTCAGACTGCAGGAAGAAAACTCCTTGGCCTTCCTGTTAACCTCGGAGATTATCGGCGTCGTCATTAATGTAAGCATGCTTCATTGGTTTTTTCTTCAAGAAAAGTCTTACTTATACAATGCTAAGGGAAACAATAACTTTATATTCACAGAATCGAAAAACTCTTTAGTAATTTCTTAATGGAATAATATATCTTAAATACTGCAAACGTTGTTTGCAGGACGTATTTGGAGCTGCCACTGAGACCACAGGAACCACATTGGCGTGGGCTATGTCCGAGCTCTCCAAGAATCCTGGAGCTATGGCAAAGGCACAACTAGAGGTCCGGTAAGTGATAGGCAAAGATCGAGCGGTCGTTACAAGTGCCGATCTCAATGAGCTCCACTTCATGCGAATGGTAATCAAGGAGGTGCTTAGGTTACATCCTCCTGCTCCCTTTCTCATCCCAAGACAAACCAGAGAGGAATCTGAAATCATGGGCTCATATATTTCTAATGGCACTAATATCTTTGTTAACGTCTTTGCAATTTCTCGAGATCCTAAGTATTGGGACAATCCCACAGATTTTAAGCCGGAGAGATTTGAGAATAATAACATTGACTACAATGGGACAAATTTTGAATTCACTCCATTCGGTGCTGGGCGAAGGCAATGCCCTGGAATATTGTTCGGTACGTCGACCGTGGAGATCGTGCTGGCAAATCTTCTCTATCACTTTGACTGGCTGCTTCCTGACGGATCAAGTCCAGAGTCGTTGGATATGTCCGAGAAATTTGGGATCACTGTAAGAAGAAAGAATGACTTGAAATTGATAGCTATTGCACATCCACACTCTACCATCAGTTGCTCGAGCACTTGCAGGCATTGTGGATTCGCGAGATCCTAGAAGGTGGATATGGATCAGGGAAAGAGATGCCTGGAAGTACACCTGGAAAGGCTGGGATTACTTTTTCGGTGATAATTTAGAATCTCACTTGCTGATTTCAACTTTGGAGTTCAGCTACATGAGTATGCCACCAAATATGAGGCTATGCTTTTCTTATTTTGCCATCTTCCCAATCGGCCACAGCATAACCAAAGATGACCTGATTCACCAATGGACCGCTCTCCGTCTCATTGAGCCCACCGAAATACTAATGTCTTCCTCACAGATTGCCGAGGAGTATATTACCAGGCTATTGGACATGTCATTCCTTCAGACTACAAAGTCTAACCCCGTGAGTATACTGTCTACCACCTCAGTCTTACGGTCTTACCACGAAAAAATGTTATTATTCAGAGGAACAAAGTTGAGTCATATTTGATCGAATACTGCCATACTTACTATCATGATAGATACCTAAGTTCTCACATGTCAACATACTTAAGTGTCACATAACTTTGTTGAACTGGCCTACATTTCCTAATGCATCTTATAATCATGCGTGCATGCCTTCAATTTGTTGCAGGCCAGATTGACGGACTATAACTATAAGGGTGCTATCTTGTTCACTATGCATGAACTTGCCCATATATTGGCACGTATGCTAAGAGGATCTGACCACTACATGCTAAAAAACAATCATTACGGCAATCTTGATAACGATGTCGATGCAAGGGCACTGCATTGTGTCGGATGTCGCAGAGTGGAGTTTAACGATGACTCATTTTCATCTAGGGGTGCCTACGTGTCCTGGAACTAAAGGAGAGCTCCGTCCAGAAGCTACCAGACTCCATCTGGCAACTGAGATACCTGGGATATCTTAAGATAACGGATTTTTCTGGACTGGTAACTCTGCCAGAGTCACTTAGTGGTCTGACAAATCTGCTTCACATCAACTTATCAGGCTGCTCTGGACTTGTAAATCTACCGGAGTCATTTGAGAAGCTAATCCGTTTAGTGCATGTCAACTTGTCAGGCTGCTCTGGCCTCACAATTCTTCCAGGATCATTTGGGAAGCTAATCCGTTTAGTGCATGTTAACTTGTCAGGATGCTCTGGTCTCACAACTCTTCCAGGATCATTCGGGAATCTTGTGAACTTGTTGCATATCGATCTATCACATTGCCACCGGCTGTTAGAGATTCTTGAAACATTGAAGAAATTTGTCAAACTGGTATACCTGGATTTATCATCCTGGTCTTGTTTCAAAGGGATAGATAAATGTCTGGGCAGCCTCACTAATCTGGAGCATTTGAACTTGTCAAAGCCTTGCTGTTATCTTCCTCAGCACCGCTCCCATCTCCAAGGGCTGAAAGATGGTTTGTGCAAGCTCACCAGCCTCCGGTATCTGAACTTGTCAATGTGCATGAATCCTATCCTGTACTACCACAAGTCACCAGAGGAAAGTCTCCATTACATTCAATCATCTGTAAGTGGCCTTTCAAGTCTGGAGCATTTGGACTTATCTGATAACACATTTCTTGCTGATCTACCTCAAAGTCTAGGTAACCTCAACAATCTGCACACATTGGACCTCTCAGGATGCATCAGACTCAAGAAGCTAGGTCAAATGAAGGCTCTCAAGTTTATAGCTCTCAGGAACTGCGGGAGTCTCGAAAGTTGCAACTTTGTGGTTCGCATCGTTGATGTTGGAGATGCATATAGGAGTAGCAGCAACATTTTACAGCTGGAGGATGTCGATTGCGAAGAGCTCCAGATAAGCTGTCTTGAAAAGGTCAGATCTAAAGAGGAAGCACAGAGAATCAAATTGGTGGAGAAACAAAAACTTGAAAAGTTGAAGCTTTCTTGGACTCTTGAATCTATCAGATCAGTGGAGGACAGTGCTTTGTTAGGGGAATTAAAATCACCACTTAATGTGCAGTGTCTTGAAGTAAATGGTTATGACGGCACATGTTTGCCAGATTACTTGGGTGACCTCACCTCTCTGCAGGAACTCAAGATCGTCTGCTGCAAACGGCTGAAGTCCTTGCCGGATAGCATACAGAAACTCACCAACCTCAAGGATCTGCGTATTTTTGACTGCCCTGGCCTGGAGAAGTGGTGTCAACTAGAAGAGAACAAGAAAATGCTGACGCACATCCCGAACAAAAATTATGAGTATGTACTGACATATTGCTCGGTGTTTTAGACTCCCTAAATGTTCGGTTCATATATTGCTGGTCAGAGTTGCTTATGTAGAAAGAATGGAGTAGCCATCGTTGATCTCACTTGGAATTAATCGTAGAGCATAACTGATGTGTTGACCTTGTTCATTTTGCAGAGAACATGCTAGGACTAGCAGGCTGGAGCTGGAGGAGGATTGCAGACGGATCGATGAGGTGGAGATGGCATAGGAAGAGCCGGTGGGTGCATATTCTGTTTGTTGTGATGTAACTACTTTGCCGCAGAATATCATTTGATAATCATTAATCAGCAGCTACTCTTCCAGCATATGTTTACCTGCGGACACTATCGGGCAGTAAGACATTGATGATTTCTGACAGGTTTTTTTTTTTCCATTCATGTAACCTTTAATCCTTGAATTTGAATTCTTATTCGTGCTTTATGCCGTGTAATGGTCTGACAAGTCCATAATCTTGAGACATTTCTGGCCCAATGTAATTTCATACTAGGCATGTGCTTTTAAGTTCATTCTGGAGACATCCATTTTAGAACATTCAGGTTCAGGTAAAAATTATATCTTTCGATGACTGATCACGTGCTGAATTTGCATAAGCTGGCTCAACACTGAAATTCAGCAACATTTTCCCTTGTATACAGTGAACAAACTGATACAACCTGCTTCCGATACAGCACCCTATTGTCCACGAACCCGGCTAAGTCTGCACAATTTTTACTAGCCAGTACTATTTTTTGACATGTGAATTTAGCGAAGGGGTATGAAAAGCTCAGCTTGCTCAGATAAGACCCAAAAAACGAGTAAGCTAGGGCCCTGCCAATTAACCCTGGCTGCTAGTATCATTTTGTTCTTCCCCTTTACGCTAGATTCTTCCCTTCCCTGCCAGTTAAGCGCAGCTATAAACATACCCTACTGATAAACTTTGAATCAGTTGCCGCGGGATACCTGGACAGGCAACAGCAGATGCAGCCGAGCTCTACGGCGGACACGTCGAAGAGTTCGGTCGACCGACGATGTGCGCAGCTTCATTCGGGTGCGTGAACGAGGAAGAGAAAGGCCGGTGAGTACATACGGCGACCTTGGGGCGCGCCGGCGCGGGGGTTGGAGGAGATGAGCACGGCGGCGGCGGCGACGGCGAGAAGCTTTTTTCGCTGTTGTTGAGAAAAGGGACAGGGGAAAGCTAACCCATTCGCACGATGGGTTTGATGGGCCTGTGTTGTGACTGGGCTCACTAGGCCGCATCCGGAGACGACCCATCAGACGCTCCACTTTGGTCGTTTTATCTCTCCCCTCAGTCCCCTGATCCCCTCCTTTTCCTGTCCGAGGACAGCGGGTTTTAGCCATCTGAAACTAGAAAAAATTGCTTCAACAGCAGCCCTAAAAAATAGAGCACCAGGTGAGGCAAGTATACATCACTTGGGCTCATTCTAAAAACAAAATACACCAGCAAAGTGTCCCAAACTGTTAGGACCCATGTCCGTGACTCCTCAGTTTAATCTTGCCTCGCCACACCCAGCTTATAAGAGAGAGATTTTTCCTCTTTTCAGTATGCGCTTTTCGAACGTAATGGGCTCTCTGCTTATATATAGATCGTGTGCGTATAAACGTCTAAAACACTATACCAAGTGCTTGGCTAAATGTGATTGCACACTAACACAAACGCAGCACGGAAACTTCCCGTCAGCAACTGTATCCCCGCCTCTCTCCGCTGCTGCCAGGCATGCCCGTCTCCTCCGATCATAGCACCCGTTAGATATAATATCATAGCCGATACGTTGTAGTACACCGATCAGTAAACAAATTGATGTATCGCCACGTCCATTTATGAATCTATCTATATTTAAACACACAACCAGGCTCGATCAGGTCAACGTTTCGCCTAACGCTGACCCCGCGGTGGCCATGACCCGATGCCAGGGACGGAGCCAGGATTTTGGCGTAGGGGGGCGGGGTCGAGCATTTCACTCGACGGAAGATAGATCGCAAAAAAATAATAAATCGCTGCTATGCTGGTTCGGGTAGTAGCCTAAATGGTGACTCAAAATGTACGAGCAAAGCGACGGTGGCGCTATACTATTATCAAAAGTCGCCATAAAGCAAATGCAGATAGTAATTCACATGATTATGAACTAAATCTTATAGTGTAGGAGATATAGCGCTATACTATCATGAACTATACGATTGTCCGGCGAGATGCCATTGGGCGTGCAGCTCCCGGTAAATGCGCGTGTTGTGGTGGTCCGTGTTCATTGCTCATCGGCAGGTCTCGGGGATCCAAACTCCAAAGCCAACGCCGCCAGGTCCAGGAACTGATCTCGCTGCTACGAAGAGCCGAAGACTGCAAAGCGACTTGATTCACTGGCATCCATCGTTGGCCCAACTAAATAGTTGAGCAGCCTCAGCTTGGGCTGGTGCGGTCTTTGGAAATTAATTAAGGGCTTGTTTGATTTAAAAGAAAAGGAAAAATGTAGGAATAGGAAAACTATAGGATTGTCATGCCATGCACACTCCAATCGTATAGGATTTTGTTTGTACTAAGTATGTTTGATTCCACCAAAGAAATTGTTAAAAGAGGTTGGCGTGGATGTTAGAATTCTTATAGAAAGTAGCACAAAAAATTCCTTAGAAAAAAATCCTACAAATTAAACAAGAAAGAAAGAAAAAATTCCTACATAATTGAATCTAACAAAAATCCAATGCATTTTCTTTGAATCAAAAAAGACCTAAATCGGGCTTTGTCTAGGCACAGGGGGCGAGCAACTTAAAACACGAGTTGTTATTAGCCATCGACTAATCGATCCTGACTAACGCATTCACTGGCGCTAATGCATTCACTGCGAACGCATTCACCGCAATCTTCCGTCCCAGTGCCAAACCTTGGGTGGTACACGACAGCTCCAGATCTGTGTTCAATTCCGTAGTGGCTGATCACCATCAGGTCTTGTACAGAATATGCACTTATTGGTGCCAATATCCTGTGATCGCATTTCATTTTCCAGCGCTACAGAATATGCACTCCGAAGGAAGGGAGAAGATCCCTGGCTTGTTCGGTTGGCCAACCGGCAACGTTTTCTGAAGAAAAAACGCCACATGATCCATGTGGCCATGTTGCATGTTGTTTACTCAGTACAGTATATATAGATATATTTGTGTTGGCCAACCGGCAACGTTTTCTGTAGAAAAAACGCCTTACGATGAATAGATCAATCAATATATAGAAGCCGATCGATGGTACTGCGCCATGAGACATGGAGCACAAACCAAATAAATATTTCCTGATGCTCAATCGATCGTGATGTGTCAAACAATGCTAGTTAATGGATGCCGCAAGGTATGCAAGGGCGATAGTTTAGAACATTCGCAGCTGGTTCTCAAGCTAATCAACTGTTCGGATTAATTCAACGTGCAGCGTTGTGGATGTTTTCTTTCTCCACTGTGTGTTTTTTCTCAGCGCTGTCCGCCTATAAATAACACCACACAACAGGGAAGCACGTATAGCACCAGCAGTTAACAGACTCGATCGATCCAAGCATATCAACAATCTTCTTCCTCGTCCTCCTCCTCCTCCTCCTCGAGGAAAATGGCTTCCGCTCTGTGCTCGGCCGTTGTCGCCGCAGTCTGCGTCGTGCTGGTCCTCGGCGTGGGGCAGCTGGCGTCGGCCGGAGGCTGTGCCGATTGCTACCAGGGATGCAGGAACGCGTGCGACGCCAAGGCCGACGCCGACCGCAGCGTCGGCCTGTGTAACAGCGGACCGGAGGCAGAATGTGTTGGCCGCAAGTACCTCCGGAGTTACTTTTCTTGCAAGGAACACTGCGACAAGGGCTGCAGCGACGCCTGCGATAAGGTACTGCTGGGCTTATCATCAATGTCCAGCTGCTAGCGGCCATGGCGCCTGTGTATGGATGCGGTTGTCGTTGCAGGGTCACTCTAGATACCTCATGCTGTTTTACATTTTCGTGCATCGCACGCAATGTAAATCTGTAATGTTAGTATACTTCTACATTTCTTGGTAGTTCTTTTAAGGAGGCATGTCACTGGTCTCTGCATCATTCGTCCACCGTCCACAACATAGCTGTTTTCTTTTACTAACTTTAAACTGAGTGTTGTTTGCCAACGTAAAGATCAAGTAGGGCTGGATGTTCATGACTTTCTAGTTAAGAATTCAGCTCTCATCCGTAAGTGGCTTTTAAGCTACTAACCGAAGAAGGGGTTTGGCTAATGCCACTTAAAAGAAATTTTATTGGCACGAAGGCGGTATCACAAGTATATTAGAAACCTGGTGATTCTCACTTTTGGATCGGTTTGATGGCGGCAAATAAATATTTCTTCCACTTGGAGTATTTAAGATAAAGGATGGATCGGAAATTAGATTTCAGGACGACAAATTGTTAGGCAATACCACCCTTCGGGATCAGTACCTGGCCCTATACAACATTGTTCGTCAATCGTCACGAGTGAGATACCATAGCCACGGTTATGCAGTCTTCACCCCCAATATGACGTTCAGACGAGATCTAATTTGACCGAGACTAACGTCTTGGAACCCCTTGCTGGGACGGTTGACTTCAGTTCAATTTACACAAGGTTTTGATGAGTTTACTTGAAATTTATGTGAGAATGGAAAATTCTAGGCAGATTCCATGTAACGTGTTAGTCCATTCTGATGTACCAGTCCATAATAAAAAAATGGCAAATTAAAATTTCACTAAAACTGAAAGTTTTTGCTTGATATCTTCATAGGGGTGTCATTAACTAAAGATAACCTTGTTAAGCAGAATTGGTATGAGAGTACAATCTGTGTTTTTTTGTTCTAAACAAGAGACAATAAAACATTTATTTTGCGAGTGTAGTTTCGCACGTTATATTTGGTCATCTATCCAGATAGATTCTAACTTATATCCACCCAAGTTTGTTGCAAATTTATTTGGCAACTGGCTACATGGGATAAATAAAAAGTTTAGAACTGTTATTAGGGTGAGAGTGATTGCCATTATATGGACATTGTGGCTGAGTAGAAATGAAAAGGTTTTCAATGATAAAGATTTTTTTCGTTTACAAGTACTCTATAAGTATTCTTTGTTCGTGGTCCATGTTACAACGGGCGGGGCATCGAGACCTCTTTGCGGAGGCATGTGCACAATTGGAAGAGGTGACGAGGGATATATTTACCCCACATGGATGGTCGCTTTATGGCCGGATTGGTCCTCCATATGCGTTGGTGTTCGTCTTTGGCGCTGGCGCTTTACTCATTCAGTATTATAATCCGTCATGTGCTACATTTTTCATTTTGTTATACTGGATTACGGCTGTGTGCATTATTTTGCAGAGGACGGGTGTAATGCTTACACCTTTTAGTTACTGATACTAATAAAAAGAGAGCACAAAGATTAGTAACAAACATATTAGTAATGACTGATACGTCCAAAACGTATCTATAATTTCTGATGTTTCATGCTTATATTGTACCAATTGCTACATGTTTTATTTATACTTCATAGAATTTTTATGCATTTTCTGGGACTAACCTATTAACAAGATGCCACGGTGTCAGTAACTGTTTTCTGCTGTTTTTCTAGTCCAGATAATTACTTAAGGAAATATTCTCGGAATTGGACGAAACGAAATCCCAACCTCCTATTTTGCCCGACACGTCAACGGAGTCCAAAGCAGAGACGGAGGAGGGCACTGAGGTGGACTCACCATGTGGTGGCGCGGGTCCACCTCTGCGCGAGGGCATGGTGAGGGGCCCACGGGTGCCTCCAACCATCGTCATTTGGCCTATATATTGCACCCGATGCGAAAACCCTAAAAACATCAGTCATATTCCACGAAGAGTTCCGCAGCGCCGCCGCCATCGAAACCTAGTTCCGGGGGACATAAGTCTCTGTTTTGGCACCCTGCCGGGACGGGGAATTACCCCTGGAGCCATCTCCATCGCCGCCGCCGCCGCACCGTGGCTGCTGCGGGCCGCCATCTCCTCTCCGGGCTTCACCTCTTCATCAACCTCTCCATCAAGCGTGCTCACCATGACCATGTGTGAGTAGTCTTCATCGAGGCCGAGGGCTCTACCGGTAGCTATGTGGTTCATCTTTCTCTCCCATGGTGTGATCTTGATGTGATCATGAGCTTTGTAATCTAGTTGTATCCATAGATGTTACTCTTCATTATAATATGCTAATTGAGGGGTTTTATTAATGTAAACTCCGGAGTCACCTTTGTTTCACGGTGCGAAGTTGACAGTGTGCACACCGTGTGTGATTCTTAGGCTAAAGATTACAAGAATACTTGCCATGAGTTATTATTTGTGTTGGATGTCTCTATGAAATTGTGGTGTTTGTCTAGGCGACTTTAAGGTATGCTTTTGTAGCCATACACAATAAATTGGTGTTCGTTATCCAACAGGAGAATAACTCAGAATAGCATAGTGAAGATGAAATATATATGTATTCAATTATATTATTATTGTTGAGAGTGTCCACTAGTGAAAGTATGATCCCTAGGCCTTATTTCTAAGCATTGAAACACCGTTTACAATAAGTTCTGCTACATGTTTGCTTACTGCCATTTTTAGTTCAGATTGCAATTACCACTTATAATCATCCATATTACTTGTATTTCACTATCTCTTCGCCGAACTAGTGCAACTATACATTTGACAAGTGTATTAGGTGTGTTGGGGACACAAGAGATTTCTTGTATCTTAATTGGAGGATTGCTTGAGAGGAATATCTTTGACCTCTATCTCACTGAGTTCGATAAACCTTGGGTGATTCACTTAAGGGAAACTTGCAGCTGTTCTACAAACCTCTGCTCTTAGAGACCCAACACTGTCTACAAGAATACAAGTGTGCGTAGACATCAATGCCATGCAAAGAGTTGGAAGTTCCAACATTACTAAACACAATATCCATTTATCCGGTGTGATTGAACCCAATGAAACCATTAAGTCAGCTTGCAACATGTGATGGAAGGGCAATCGATATTTCTCCATGTGTGTTATACGCAAAATATACTAGTGTCACTTGGCAAATTTTATGTGGAGCACAGTTAGGGAACTTTTGCACTGCACCCCTCATGTTTCGCGGATGTTTAGATTAATTATCGCTGAGTCGGCACAACACAAGCGAGTTTATGTATTTGATGTGCGGCTCTTTTGTGGTCTTTGTGGAACATGAGGAATAAATTCTCGATTGAGGGGTGTTTCCTTCTCAACCGGCTGACGGGCTGTACAAAATGGCTATGTATGTGCAGGTGTGGAAGCCAGTGGCTAGGAGGCAAGACTGTGGCGCTTTGGAGCAAGCAATTGGCAGGATTCGCTCGCTCCACAACTCTGTCCGTAATAGGACTGACTGCCCCTACGTGTGTTTCTACTTCTCTTTGCCTATTCGCATTAGCCCGTATGTAAGGGGTGTACTCTCCCCCTGACCATAGCCTTCGCGCTATTGTGTGCCTCATTGTGTAACCGCCTTGGGGGAGACTTATTATATGCGTGAATCATTTGGCCAGATGACTTTATTAATTTAGAGCTGGGTTCTGATCCAGCTTTCCGTCTAAAAATAGACTAGTGTCCACGTCAAATACAGTTAACGTCCTCGTGTACCCATGGGGAACATGGGTGATGCACCGCAATTGTCCATGGAAAGGAGAGTGGAAGCGCAATACGCAAGAAAATACAACTAACGATTTTTCAATCTAACGCCCTGCTCACCAGGGAGGGTCCTCGTGACTTGTGAGGGCTCGCAGCAACGATGGGCGAAGCTTATCGATTCGCTCGCCTCTATCTCGATGGTCGATCAACGAGCGAATCGGTAAACGGTGTCGCAAATGAAAGTAGATTGACATAAATATAAATATAATGGGTTTGTCCTAGCCTTCACTGGATCGTGCCGACTGGTATCGGGCGACATGTCTCGTAGAATCTTCGTGTATTTTTCCGCTTTGCCATATCCAAGTGTTGCTCCGCACCTGGTTCTGCCTGATCTCATGCATGTTTTACACTCCTTGATCTATTGGTTCTTATGTAGAAAAAATTGAGTAGAAATTGTTGATCTCACTTGGAATTAATCGAAGTGTTGATCTTGTTCATTTTGATGAGAATATGGTAGTATTAGCAGGCTCGAGATCAGGGAGGATCGCAGATCAATCGATGAGGTGGAGGCGTCATAAGAATAGCCGGTGGGGATCGATTGTGTTATGGTGATGATACTACTTCATAGCAGAATACTATCATTTGTGGTGGAGGCGACGTGATAAAGAGCCAGCGGGGAGCCGGGGGACATATTGTGTTTTTCGCGATGATACTACTTCATAGCAGATCCCATCGCCATTTTTTTTCTAGATTCGCCCAACCTTGGCAGAGCACTATAGTCTGATAATCAGAAACTATTCTGATAGCAGAATACGATCATTTGTGGTGGAGGCGATGTGATAAGAGAGGTCATATTGTAGTTTTTGTGAAGATACTACCGCATAGCAGAGTACTATAATCTTATAATCAGAAACTATTCTTTCAACATATGTTTATCTGAGAACACTTTCAGACAGCAAGACATTGATGGTTTCGGACAAGTAACTGTTTCCATTCATGTAACCTTTATTCCTTGAATTTGAATTCTTATCGGTGCTATATACTGTGTAATGCTCAGACACGTCCATAACTTTTAAACAATTGTGGCCCAGTGTAAGTTCATATTAGGCACCTGCCTTTAGTTCTTTCTGGGAGACATTTCAGTTCAGAACATGCAGGCTCAGGTTAGAAAGATATCTTTCTAAGACGGATCGTCGTGCTGATTTTGTATAAGCTGGCTCAACACTTAAAGATAGCAACATTTTCCCTTGTATAGTCTACAAACCGATATGACCTGCGTCCAATACATCACGCTATTGTGCATTTGTGCACAAACTCGACTAGGAATGAGTGATTTCTACTAGCTAGCCAGTGTACTCTGTAACATGTGAATTTTGCAAATGGCAATGAAGATCAGCTCGCTCACATAATATAAGACCAAAAATATGAGTGAGCAAGTGTCTTGCCAATTAAGATCGCTTAGTGCTATACCAGACTACCAATACGCTCTTTTGTTCTACAGCTGTATTATTTCACGCTTGAATTCTCGAGCCGCGCAGCTAAAACCATACATTTGGGTTGATGGCACCCCATGTTTGCAACTACTAGTAGTCCCTCTGATCCATAAAAATGTCGCTAGTTGTTCTTTGAGAGCATCTCTACTGCCCCCCCCCACCACCAAACACCCTAAAGGCCCAATGGGGCACTTTACACCAAATTTGGACGTTTCTCGGGGTGGCCAACTTTGGAGGCCCTCTCGGGGTGCCAGACAGTGGCCGGTCAATCGCTCCGACAGCGGAGCCACCCTACCAGTAACACGTATCGGTCGGCCATGTTTTTTATGACGCTACAGAGATGGACAATTCTTTCGATTAACGGCGCCCACTCACGGGAGGCGAAGTGATAAGACAGTGGCAGAACCCATAACATTTACGTCGGAGTCCACGGGATACCTGCAAGACTGCAAGAGAGGATGCCAACGGCGGACGCGTAGCTAGTGAAACTAATAAAACTAAAACACAATTTATCAACATGCCATCCTTAGGTAATATTCCTTAACTCGGCCGTAAGTCTATATAAACCAAGATTTATCCGTGGAAGTTGCCTGGTATATCGAATCACGGCTAGATGTTCTGTTTCTTCAAAGATTTTCTAGTACGTCTATCGTTTCCTACTTAACATGTACTCACCTTTGGTCGGAGGAAGAGCAAGGCCCGCTACAAACTTCCTTTTTTCCTGGGCCCGCCTGATTAACAATGCTTGGTCATAAATTTCCTGATGATGGACAACGACAATGACGATGGAGATTTCAACTGTAGACGGCGTGCTAGGGCACGTCAACGGCCATCGGCGGAGATATTGACTTCAAACTGAACGTGGAGTTGAACACGACCCCATACAAGACCACATGGAGTTGAACAAGACCGACCTACAGATTGAGATCTCTTAACGTACAATTGTAAGGATTAGGTGGTCTTTATCGACTAATAAAAGAGGTTGCCCAACAAGAGCAGCTAGCGTTAGATGCAAAAAAAAAAAAAAAAACAAGAGCAGCGTTTCGGAGGCTGAGCTACATGTAGTTCTATATTTTGAAAATTATGTATTGAAATTTTAAAAAATAAATATGAATACAATCATGAATGAAAATTTATGATGTCTTGTAACAACGGGCCCAAATATAAATATGTTATATTTTTGGCTGTGCAATCATAACAAAATCTGAATATGAAACTAGTGAATAAAGCACAATTTGAACTCTCCAAAATATGTCAGATTTTGTTATTTTTGTTGTAGCCTGGAATATGTACTATTTTGAGTTGATATTTTGCATAGTACGATGCACTATTGTAGATCTATGTCCGGGATTTTGTTCAAAATTTCTTGGAACTATGAAATATGATTTTCAAATTTTGCAAAATATAAACCACATATAGTTCGGCTTCCGTTTTGACTTTTCTAGGGTCCAACGGCTTAATGGATGGGCGGCTCCTATATATTTATAGGATTTTCTAGTTTATATATATATTTTTAGTTAAATCATAGTGTACTTTTAGTATATGACTTAGCACAATGGTTATCACAAATACGATAGTGCCTTTTTTATCTCAAAATGTGTGTTGTAAATGAATCTCGAGTGCCATGCATACTCCTATTATGTGATTAGTACTAATATGGTCATGTAGTCACCACAAATATGATGCTTGGTAGAAAAACACTTTGTGCGGATGTTTTTAGTATCATTGTTCCTAAACCAGTTGGACGGTCACCTCAAAGAACAACTAGCGGAGGAACCATCTTAAAAAGAAGATATTAGCATGCACTAATCGACCTGAGATCGCCCATCCAACGCTTGACTTTTTGGGACTAAGTTTGTTTTCACACAAGATTCTGAGGCTAGGAAACAAGAAATACTACTTTTTCGAAGAAAAGGAAAGGTGAAAAAGCTGATTTAGTCCCGTGGTCGCAGTAAACTAAAAATGTACCGAGCCAGCTGGTTGTATGTACTGCCTGTTTTAAAATATATAATACATTTTAGGCCATTAGCCTATTAAAACATTTTATATTTTGTACCAGAGGTGTTATGTGATAGTGATCTTGTTAAAGAATATTATGCAAGTTGGTCGGTTAGTGGATTATCGTAACTTGTAGGAACAACGACAAAAAGTTTCAAATACAACAGATCATGTATACCGAATGTGAAAGATCCAAATTTGCTCCATGGCAAAATGAGTTAGTTTTCGAGCCACCACGTTAAGCCACATCACCAAAATTAATTTTAATAGTTAGATCCAAAATATATGGCTAAGATTTACCAATAAGTACGTTAATGTTACTGCGTAATGCCGTTTGACACTTCACGTCTAATTTGGAAACGGGACTTACCGTACCAGCCTACTAGATAAGACGTGTATATATCTTGGTAGGACTCTAGATTGTTACAGCTGTTTAAAATACTAGCCCTCGCTCTAATCCACACAGGTAGGGAAATATAGTCACGTTTTTTACTTAATTATAATCATGTATCAGCAAGACATTGCAACACAACTTGATACCTGCACAAGCTGAGACGATCCATCATCATGCTTACTTTGCATACTAGGAGTACGTAACTGGATTGGCCAGGCTGGAGAAAAAAAAGTAATTTACTCGTTTTGTTTTATTTGGAGGAAATAGCATGGCGCATACAAGAAGTATACCTGCATGTGCAAACACATACAACTAGTTGCAAATTGTGCATTACTCATACACAAACTAACACAGATGTGCAAACACATACAAATCAGTCCGAATTGGCCACCGTGGAGGGAGCTTGTTTGCAGAAAACCCTCTGGGTTTAAGGGACCAGCACAGGAAGGTCCTCCCGCAACAGCTGGTCGAAATATACAAGAAGGCACCTGGCATGTTCCCTATTTCTGTTATTTTTGTGCTCACCTCGACCACGCCGGCAACTTCCGTACCTGGAGCCGCTCGCGACGCGGCGTACGCCGCAGACGTCGCCGCCGATTACGCATCTTCTTCGACATGGCTCCTGATCCGCACCTTCGGCCGTGGGAGGAGGAGAACCCGCCGGACTACGGTACGATCTTCTTCCTTCTTTCTCTTTTCTTCCTTCTCGGCGGAAGTGGCTGGCTGGGTTTATCCGAGGTGCTTTGCCGTTGTTGATCTGGACTGCATCTCGACGCCGTGGACCTTGATTCGTAGTTGGTGGGCGTCCATAGGTTAGTGAGCACTGATCATGGCAGAAACTGAAGAAGATTAGATCCTTCGTGTACCCCTGATTCAGAAATTCAGAACTGACCATGGCGGGTGATTTTGGGAAGAAAAGTTGATCTTTTTGTGGCTATTTAGTTTGATCGATGTTTTAAGAAGATGTGCTGTGGTAGTTTAGACGGAAGATGCCGCCGCCGCTTCTGCGAGCTCCCCTGCCTGCGCCATGGGGACCTCCCGTGTCTGTGCGATGGCGACCTCCGCGCCTCTGCGACCTCCGCGCCTCTGCGACCACCCTCTCCTGTGCCATGGCGACCTCCCATGCGACCTCGCGCAGTCGAATCCAGTCGTCTCGCCGCCGCTTCGCCAGTCGCCTCGCCGCCGCCTCGCCAGTCGCCTCGCCGTCGCCTAAATTAGGGTCGGCCGATTTGGGGATTTTTGGTCTAATTTGTGTCGTGGACGAATCTGTGATACGTGAAACAAAGCAGGGTGTTCTTCATAAAATTACACGTCTCCTGTGACAGCGTGTCAAGCCACGTGTCTTCACCACAACCATTTTGTACCTAAATGAACCCGCAATGTTAGTTTGTGTATGAGTAATGCACAATTTGCAACTAGTTGTATGTGTTTGCACATGTGGGTATACTTCTTGTATGCGCCATGCTATTTCCTCTTTTATTTGAATCGTAAGCATTTACATCTGCTTTGCTGGAATTACGATCTATGAAGTAGTTAATCGTATTTATGTTGAGCCACCATCGCCTGGATGATAAGGACTTTTCCTGGTAACTAATTCAGCACAGTTTTCCGGTGATTTATTCATCATTTTTGTTAACAATATTTGAGCTATATAACGGTGTAATATGTTTGACGTTCATTGTTTAAATCACACTACCTTGTCAAGATGTATCTCCTTTATGAATCTAGCTAGCTACGGCTGTTTAAAAAAACCTGTGTGCTTAAGCACATATCAATCTAAGATTTATCTTTAAAGTTGTTTGGGATCTTGGCAGCCGAGCAAGAATTAAATTTGGATTCATATATTTTGATCTTCCATCACAGATTGGGTGATATCATAGACCTAACGATGGTTCTACTCGGATCTTTAACTTACCTCACCTACATAATACTGTGCTTAGTGCTTCTCAACCTCTCCTCACTAAATCGAATCTGGATCATTTATCTCTTTCGTAATTTCTAGGTTTCTGATATCATACAAGGGAGGAAAGAGCCTTGCCATCAAGAAAAATGTAATCGACTTCTCTATCTCTGACAGGGACCGAGGACTGACAACTGATAAATCGTTTTTAATAGAAATGCGGGAGAGGAAGCCCCGAAACGATTTTCTTTCAAATAATAAGAACCCAAATTCGCGCCCGTGAGGACTTGAACCTAGGTGGCTGGGTTGTACACCCACTCCATTAGCCAAAGTGAGTCAGGCTCACTTCTTATATACAACTGATAAATCGTTCAGCCATCCAGTACTTCCAATAACTAATCTAACTACGTGAGTCTCCACGAATGATTTGATTGGTTTCGATAAAAAAAATCTCACTATATAGTAGGTAAACAACAATATCGGTTTAGGGTTTTAAGTAGACAATGAAAAGTAAGATGAGCAAGTGTGGTGACAAATCAATTTACGAACAAAGTAAACAATAAAATAATGTATAGACATTTTTTTCGTTTATGTAAAAATAAAGCCTTTTCAGGACATTAGTGAGACATGGTGGAGAAAATAGAGAAATATGGCATAAAGAGGCCGAATAAAATATACTAGATGATAAAGGGAGATGGAACCTTACTATTTTGTTCACTAAAAAATCTAGGGTAATAGCATTGATTCACTCTCATATACGCCCTCATAGATAAATAAGAAATAAATACCAAAAGATACTATCCTTACAAAATTCGCGTGTTTTTACCAACATTCTTTTTTCATATATAGTTATTTTAATACTAGGCCATAATAGATGCAACATGTTACCAACATTAATATTGAAAATACTGTCAATCTTTTCCATCAAGAATAAATTCAGAGATCATGGTTATAGTATGAGTTTGTTAAGCTTCAAACAAGGTCATAAGATCTAGGGAGCATGCACGAATAAGTTTTATCATTAGATTTATTATACAAAACATACCTTAACTCTTTAGTTTATTTTCTTTACAATATATAACATAGAGAAATAAATATTAGCTTCGCGCCTTAAAGATAACATCCATGTCTAGGGTAACAAATAAGCTAAATAGCGTGTATTACATAACAAATAAGCTAAATATAAATTAATATCTTCCTAACAACACATAATAAAAATGGAACTTTCGACAAACTACAAGTGGTGCCCTCGCAACTGTGCTAGTTGTAGTAACAAGGAGATGGGCGCCCACAGTGTGTGCCATATATATATCGTTGCCAAATGCTTTATTTGGCTTCTGGCATCACTTCTCAACATTGTAGGGATGCCAAAGCCAAATAATTTGGCGTTTGTGCACTCTCTCTCCAACTTTATGCATGCACCTTCATGAGCTGAGGTTGAGTAATTATTTTTTATTCAACTACCGACCCACTTCAATGAGTAATTGGCTATGGCAACGTTGTAGACAAAATAAAACTTTGGCACCGCTGCCAAATGATATCTACGTGGCCATTTTGGCTTTGGCCACACTGTGGCTGCTCAAGGATGAGAAGTCAGGCTTCAGCTCACAACTTGCTCATTCCCAGGTAGCTATGTACATTTTATTATTCGGAGAAAGGCTGCTACGTATTTTGACCTTTCTTATTCATGACTCATGAGTCATGAGCGGCCACATCCTTGTTCTATTTATAGTCTCGCTTGTCTCACGTCAAGCAGCGCATAAACCTGATCAGACCGTCAACGCATTGGTTACCACTGCGCATCAGCCAAGCTCTGCCAGCCATGGATGGGTGGCCAAGCTTGTGTTTCATAGCTCTAGCCACGCTACTGTCCCTTCGGTTTCTTCTCAAGCTCTCCGGTGGCAAGACCAAGAAGCTGCCTGCCGGGCCATGGACTCTCCCCATCATCGGCAGCCTCCACCATGTCGCCACCGCCGTCGACGTCCCGCACCGCCGGTTGATGGAGCTGTCCCGCCGTCATGGGCCACTGATGCGTCTCATGCTAGGAGAGGTCCCGACCGTTGTCGTCTCCAGCGCCGAGGCGGCGTCACTGTTGATGAAGACCAACGACGCCGCGTTCGCCAGCCAGCCCATCACCCCGACGCTGGACGTCGTCGGCTGCGGCGGCAAGGGCATCATCTTCGGCCCCTACGGCGAGCGGTGGCGCCAGATGCGCAAGGTCTGCATCGTGGAGCTCCTCAGCGCCAAGCAGGTGAGGCGCATGGACAGCATCAGAGCCAAGGAGGTGGGTACCCTCCTCCGTTCCATCGCCGCCGCCGGGCCGACCGTCAACGTCAGCGCGAAGATGTCAGCCGTGAGCAACGACATCGTGGCTCGGGCGGTCTTCGGTGGCACGTTCACGCGGCAGGAGGAGTACCTACAGGAGGTAGACATCGTCAACGGGCTTGTCGGCGGCTTTTCCCTCGCCGACCTCTTCCCGTCATGGCGGCTACTGCGGTTGCTCAGCAACGGCGAGCGCCAATTAAGGACCAGCTACGGCCGTGTCCAGCAGATCCTCGCCGACATCATCGATGAGCGCAGGGTGGCGCGAGCTGCTGAGGGTTGTACCTTCAGTAGCACCGACGAGGAAGACCTGATGGACGTGCTACTCAGACTGCAGGAAGAAAACTCCTTGGCCTTCCTGTTAACCTCGGAGATTATCGGCGTCGTCATTAATGTAAGCATGCTTCATTGGTTTTTTCTTCAAGAAAAGTCTTACTTATACAATGCTAAGGGAAACAATAACTTTATATTCACAGAATCGAAAAACTCTTTAGTAATTTCTTAATGGAATAATATATCTTAAATACTGCAAACGTTGTTTGCAGGACGTATTTGGAGCTGCCACTGAGACCACAGGAACCACATTGGCGTGGGCTATGTCCGAGCTCTCCAAGAATCCTGGAGCTATGGCAAAGGCACAACTAGAGGTCCGGTAAGTGATAGGCAAAGATCGAGCGGTCGTTACAAGTGCCGATCTCAATGAGCTCCACTTCATGCGAATGGTAATCAAGGAGGTGCTTAGGTTACATCCTCCTGCTCCCTTTCTCATCCCAAGACAAACCAGAGAGGAATCTGAAATCATGGGCTCATATATTTCTAATGGCACTAATATCTTTGTTAACGTCTTTGCAATTTCTCGAGATCCTAAGTATTGGGACAATCCCACAGATTTTAAGCCGGAGAGATTTGAGAATAATAACATTGACTACAATGGGACAAATTTTGAATTCACTCCATTCGGTGCTGGGCGAAGGCAATGCCCTGGAATATTGTTCGGTACGTCGACCGTGGAGATCGTGCTGGCAAATCTTCTCTATCACTTTGACTGGCTGCTTCCTGACGGATCAAGTCCAGAGTCGTTGGATATGTCCGAGAAATTTGGGATCACTGTAAGAAGAAAGAATGACTTGAAATTGATAGCTATTGCACATCCACACTCTAAAGCTATTTCAATATAGAAATGGTGGTTTGTGTGGTTATATTGATGAGGACATGATTAGCCCGGATATGACCAAAAATATTATGCATGAACATGTTTTCCAGGTGATTTCTAGTAGCAATAATCTGTTATATTATTTCGATAATATAGATCAAAATACAACACCATCATTTATCTTATGCAGAATCATCCAAGAGTTGTACAAGCCACGCGTCAAAATACGAGAAGCATTTCTCGAAGAGTACGCCAAAGGCGTACTATACTTTTATAGAAGGCAGAAAAAATTACAGAGTCATACCCTAGTCACAGACGAAAAGGGCAGAGAAACACTCCAACAACTCCAAAAAAGCTAGGCTAATCTCTCACGTTACAGCATTGAAAACTCCAGCCACCCCTCTTCTAGCTACAGTCCAAGTGGCAAACTCGTCGCTGATCTTGTCAATCATGGCCCAAACTCCAAATTGTTGGTTGGGATTGTGGAAGACCCAAGCATTTCGGTTTTTCCATAAACTCCAGCAAGTCAGAATGACAAGCGCATCAAAATTCTTACGTGTATTGGTGGTGAAGTTTAACCTGGCAGTGGACCACCATTCTTCCAGCGAGTTGTTAACAGAAGGCCCTGGGACGTTGATTTGTAGGCGCCGAAACCCTTCACACCAGACCTGCCTTGCATAGCTACATTGGGTGAAGAGGTGCCCCACCTTGTCTTCCTCTTGCAAACAGACAAAGCAGCTGGAGGTTTGTTCTTGGAGACCATGCCGATGTCGCCTGTCCGAGGTCCAGAGCCTATGCTGCACCGCTAGCCACATGAAAATCTTTGCTTTCAGCGGTGCGCCATTCTTCCAAATCGCCTGAGCCAGAGGGAATTCCTCCTCTTCCATCATCAGCATGTCATAGGTGGATTTTGCAGAGTAAACTCCCGTAGGAGAGCAAGACCATCTCAGCACATCTTCAGCGCCAACATCTCTGTCAACAGAATTGATATAGATCCATAGGTGCACACATTGCAGCGCAGCCTCCCCGGGAGCTCAGCTCCAATATCCTCGATCCATCTGTTACCGTCAAGAGCTTGTGCCACTGTTCTTCGATTTTGGGTGCGTGTTGGTACAGTTTGGAGAACCAGAGGAGCAACGGTAGATATGGATCTACCTCTGAGCCACCGATCTGTCCAAAACAGGACATTGTGACCATTTCCAACTTCAATGTGGACAAGACTGTCGAAAACCTCCTTGGCCATCTTATCCTTTGGAGCAGGAAGCCCAGCCCAAGGTCTCAGGGGATCTGTCCGCTTCAGCCACTCCCATCTAACTCTCAGCGCAATGCCCTGGATTGCCAGATTTTTCACTCCTAAACCCCCAAACTTCTTAGGTTTACAAACTTTGTCCCAGGCCACAAGACAGAGACCACCATTCACCTTTTTTTTGCCAGCCCAAAAGAAGCTGCGCATCCACTTGTATATTTCCTCCAACACCCATAGGGGAGCTTCAGCTATAAGCATAAGGTGTATGGGCTTTGCAGCAATCACAGAGTTAATGAGGGTAAGCCTGCCATCTCTCGCAATCATACCACGTTGCCATGCTGGGATAAACTCCAGAAACCTGTCAATGGCAGGTTGCCATTCAGCTTTGGTGAGGGGTCTAAGGGCTAGCTGTAGCCCTAAGTACTTGATCGGAAAACACTGAATTGGGCACTGTAGTAAAGCCGACACCCGCCTCGAATCCTGATCTGTGCTTCTGATCAAGGTTGCAGAGGACTTTGTATAATTAATATTAAGACCTGAGGCTCTCCCAAACATGTGCAACAGTTCTCTGGTGGCAACCAAATCATCAGTGCTCGGTTTGATGAAAAGCACTACATCATCGGCATAAATAGAAATTCGTTGCTTTGGCCCACAGCCTCCTATGTTTGCAAGCAAATTCTGCTGTGTTGCCCAAGCCACAAGAGCCGTCAGAACCTCCATACCACAGACGAAAAGAACAGGGGAGAGGGGTCACCTTGGCGTAGCCCCCTGGCATGCCATATTCTTTTGCCCGGAACACCATTCACCATCACCTTTGTGCTAGCAGTGCGCAGGAGGATTGCCAACCAGGATAGACATTGCTCACTAAAGCCTAGCTGTCGTAGTACTTCAAAAAGATAGGCCCATGAGATAGAGTCAAAGGCTCTAGAAATATCAAGTTTCAGAAGCACCCCCTTCTCTTTTCTAGTGTTGATCTTCCTAGCTAGTTGACGTACTAGCATGAAATTGTCGTGCAGGCTTCTCTTTTTGATAAAAGCTGACTGGCGCTAACAATCGTCTCCATTTTAGGCCTCAGGCGGTTGGCAATGATTTTTGAGAAAAGCTTAGCAAAGCTGTGTATAAGGCTGATGGGCCTGTAGTCCCCAACTTCCAAAGCATCCGGCTTTTTTGGAATTAAAGTAATAAGGGCTCTATTGAGTTTCTCAAACCCCCTGCCATCTCCCACATACAACTTAAAAATTGCAGCCATCACATCTTGTTTGATCCACTGCCAGGCCTTTTGGTAGAAAGCGCCATTGAAACCGTCTGGCCCCGGAGCTCGGTCAGCAGGCATCTCCTTAATCACTGTCCAAACTTCTTCTTCAGAGAACATATCATCTAGACCATCTAGAGTCTGAGGTTGCAGCCCAATCGCAGCTAGATCAAGGGTGTGCTCACGATTGTAAATAGAGCCTAGCAGATTTGTGTAAGCATTGAAAAAGGCTTCTTCCTTGCTTTCTTGATCGGTACAGAGCAGTCCATTAACCCTGACTGCAGGAATAAAATTCTTCTGACGCCTACCATTGGCGACTGTGTGAAACAATTTGGAGCTTGCATCACCTTCCTTGAGCCATCTCAAGCGGGATCGCTGCCTAGCCATGGTCCTTTCAAGGGAAGATAAGCTGAGCACCAAGCCCTTCAGCGTACGCCTAAGCCAGGCTTCCTCCATAGATAGCCTCCTATTGTCCATAGCAGCTTCCAATTTATGAATAACCAGATTTGCAATTGCAATTTTTAGCTTGACATTACCTACTGTCCTCTGACTCCAAGCTTGCAGGTGTACAGCCGTATTTCTGAGCATCTCATTGAGCCTTTTGAAAGGATCAGTGATATTAGGATCACACTGCCAGCCTTCCTGTACAGCTGTCTGAAACCCCTCCAGCCGGGTCCAAAAACTTTCAAAACGAAACCTCCTTTTAGGACGGTGTCCAGCATTCAGGGACAGATGCAGCGGGGTGTGGTCTGAAACCGACGATGATAGAGCCTGTAGGATTGCATCTGGGTGCAGCAAGTCCCAATCAACTGAGATCAAAGCCCTGTCAATCATTGTCACCATGGATACTTACTCCCTTAATGCAGAGGTTCATTCAAAGGATAATGACACCTGGTGGATCACGGTGGTTTAGGGTAATGCAGAGGTTCATTCAAAGGATAATGACACCTGGTGGATCACGGTGGTTCATTCAAAGGATAACCGACGAGAAGCATTTCAAAATACAAGCTGCACCATATACGAGCTCTTTTATTCCAGGCAATCAAGTTACGTATGGAGGCATGCTAATCAGCAAGCTAGTGGCTGCATGAATCAAGGAAGTCAAGGAAGTGGGCCCCATACGCATGGCACACACACGAACAGCCAAAGGCCAGGAAACGTGATGCTGATCGATCCATGCATGTTGGCTGATGTGTACACGGCAACGTCCAGGCCGTGCAGGACCTCCAGCCTTGGGCCGCTCCTGCCAAAACGAAGAATACTATTCAGCCCAATTACTCACGTACGGGACTCATGCGTCAAGCGTTTCCAGCCGGCCGTCAATAAATAGTTAGCTGCCGTTTAGGGTTAACACGGATTTTGTTTAGTTTAAGACTTAGCCATTGCTATTCTTTGCCATAGGCAACAGTGTCGGTTCAGACCTCTTGTACTACGCACTTGCAGAATCCCATCTATAAAGCTTTCATCTTTTATCCGCAATATCTTGATTGCATCTATAATTCTTTTTAGTTCTTCGATTGCTTGCAGGAATTGATCTACGGATCAGGTTGATCTAGCCCCGGCGAGATCAATAGCCTCGGAAGTTGCTGTAGCGATTGCTAAGGCGCAACGTCCCGCACGTTTGTAGTCGGATCGTCAACGTCGACCTCCACCCAAATCGAGAGTTATCCATCTCATCAAAAGATCGGGCACCTTTACCCTATCATATATGAACTCTTTTATTGTACTCTACCATGAATGTGTTGTCTTGCGCCTCAATATATACATAATTGTAATAATAAATATCACCATCACTACTAAATAAGTTGGGCTTTTATGTGTTGAAAATATTTCCTAGAGGTGATAAGAAAGTTGTTATTATTCTCTTTCCATGATTTTAATGGTTATGTTTATATTATGTGCCTTGAATTGTAATATTTTTTAATATGATATTTAGAGGAAAACCTAATTAAATGTTTAAGATATATAATCATCAGTCAACCAAATCCCTACTCACACCTCTGGACTAACTCATAAATTATTGATGGTTCTGTTTTCCTTGCCATGGGCTTAATTAATTAATATGTCCAAATGATGCCAATAATTATGAGAGCACATTGTTAATTCCACATAGTGTTTATATACATGTTAATATACTATGAAATATGGCATCAATCTGTTGTTAGTAATTTGGATCGTATGTTTTCATGCTCGCTGAAAATCCTTAGATCATGAGAGTTATACAGTACAGTATACAGGGAGGTACTTTGGGACAACAAAGTTACTCCATAATTGGGTGATTTTAAAATTTTCTTTCATGTACGCCGAAAACCATGCAACTGTTCTAGATATGTTAAGACTTGGATATGTTCATCCGATGATGATAGATACACTATGGGGCCACTTGATTATTACGATGACCATCATTGGCTGCGTACATATGTATAACTATGAGTTCCTCACGGGATATCGGATACGGAAAGGAGATAAAATAAAGTACACATCAAGTACGAGAATAATTATGGTATAGTGATTAATGTGTTGATCGCGGATGTGGATCAGATTGGATTGAAGTGTTATGTGCATGCACAATCCTAAAGAATTGCTAGTATGCAAATCACAACATGAATATAATGTCCACATCTTATTAAAAGATTGAAATGTTGAATACATAACCATTACACATCATGCAGCTGAGATGAACAAAAGTGCAAATATGACACATGAAAGTGAATGCAGTATGATAATCCTAGACATAGCTCTCCATTTTTTCACTACAATGTCCACATGGTATGTAGAGGTCGAGTAATTGAAACTTTATACGCAAGTCTTTACACAAAAACTAATTAACGGACATACATATGCATAAGGTTGGAGATGTAACTGACATATTGATTTTTTGGCAAAGCAATATTTCTCAGTTTTAAACCATATTTGAGTTTTCAAAAACTCTGACTCGTCCTATGTTTGTTAAGTCATTCGATAAACGATATTTGGGCTATAATGTCATGTAGAGTCCAACTAGTGTACTTGAAGACAACTATGAGCAACACACGAACATAGAGTTGTTCCCAAAACCACCCTATGAATCACAAACATACATATGGTTGTCACCAAGCACATGGAGACATAGGCTTTACCAAAAAAACACTTTTGAGTTTGTCAAAAAAAGTTGAGAAGAGACATTCCAAAATAATATTACTCAGCTCCAGGCATGACCACGAGCATGGCTAATCGATCATTTTTACACTATGCGGAGGTTGTACACTTTTATTGCTTGACATCCTTCCTTTGTAGAACTCAATTGTGCACGACCAGGTAGATCGTCATGAAAACTTTTCTTAGCATAACACTTATTTTAGTCCTTCCTTTAACCTTCTTGGACACAATTTCCCTCTCTAAATAGTGGTCCTTAAGTAAGTTTCTACTAACAAATAATTTATATCAGAACCCACATTAGCAAGTGGTTGTACATAATGAACCGGAAATACTACATCAAAAATTGTTCTTCTTGGGGTCCTTAGGCGGTTGTCCACACCATTTTGGGCCCGTAGCCCCACACGTGAAGTCCCTTCATACCACTCTACCAGGTTGAAAACATTTTCTTTTATGATTTTAATATCATCTTTCTTTAGTTGAACCCGCATCGATTTTATTTAGCATGCCTAAGCATCAACTAAATCGACAAAGCAGTCCTAGATTTATTCTATCATACATTTTACTTAAGGAGATAAGACAGATAAAAGATACTAAGGCCACACCTATAGGGGTCTTAACTATAAAAATAAGACAAGTTTATAAATTACTTGGAGATAAAATATAGAACTATTAACATGCAATCATAATATGTAGTAAACAAATAGAACAAGAAAATAATGGTTGATGCAATGACAAGGGTGCTAATTATCTTTCTAGATATTTTTAACTCTTTCTTGGCGTCGAAACACTCACTTGATAATTATGTAATCTACATGAAAGAAATGCTATCAATTAAGCTGCTAACACAAATATTATTTTTTAAATATCGATAGTGAAAATGGTTTTAAACATCAAATGCATAATTCCAAATTATATTCTAGAAATACATATATATTCTCAAGCTAAAAATAATATCATGGGTAAAGGAATGTGTTAAATATCTGGTCTAAACAAAATAGAATTTCTTGTACTTTTATTTTCAAATTTTATGTTCCATGGTTATGATAAGTAGAAATTGAAATTATCTTCTAAATGCAATTTGAATCATTCAAGTAGGAATTCATTTGAATGATATGATATTTCTAAAGTATAGTGTTTAGTGCCTAATATGATGAAGTGGCTCAATGGGAGACGTCCGATCTATGTCAGACGAATATAGATCAAGCATATCGGTCCAAAAAAATGGCATGACGTTGAATCTTAAATAAATGTTAAGAGTTAAAAGGTATCATCACACATCACCGACTACGAGATGGACATGATGACTAAGCTGATGTTAGCCATACGAATGATCCGGATATATGTATGGAACAGACGATTAAATACATATACCCCTCAAGTCAACCTGTTCAGGATTATATTTGTCGTTTCGCTAGACAGAAACTAGGCTGATCGGAGAGATTTGCTCTTAGCAAGCGCTCGCGGTCAACTGGGCCACGTGATCACTGGATCACCCACGCTCCTCTTTTGGGTCGAGTTTTATCGGAAAATAATCCTATGAGACTGGGTCTCTCTCCATCTGATTAGACCCAACCCAAAACTTGCGACTTGTCTTTACAAATCTCGAAGCACCATTCTTCCCCAATCTGCCATCTTTTTGTCCATGTATAGGTATAATTTTTCTATTAATATAAAATATTATATTTAAACAAGTAATTTTATGTAATTAATTTACTAATTTGTGTTTCTTTTTTAGCCGGCTTTGTTGATAAATAAGAAAATAATATATTAACACATGACTAGTTTTTTAAATTCATGAACAATATTCTGTGAAACACATTATTTAGCATGAGTAATTTTTGAATTCATGAAAAACTTTCTATAAGACTTTTTTAGACTCATGAATATTTTTTAACCCTACGCATGAACAATATTTTGGTAGTATGCATGAACAATTTTTCAACAGTGAAAAACATTGTTCGTGCACATTCAAAGTTCAAACATATGTTCACAATTAGAAACAAATGTTTGCAAGATTAAAAGTTCTCCAGGATAAAATAAAATGTTCACGGGTCTAAAAAAAAGGTTCATTTTGTAAAAAAATAACATTTTAAAATAATAGTTTTTTTGGAATATGTTCACAGTTCAATATAAAAACTACACGGTTTCAAAAATAATTTCATGCATGCGGTACAAAAATAATAATGTTCCAAGCTTAAACATGCCCAGGGTTTCAAAAAGTGGTCTCAGAATTGTAAACTTTTATATGGATTCAAAAGAAATATTCACTTGATTTTCACAACTATATTCATATACTTGAAAAACAATTTTTTACATGGCACCATTGGGAGGCAAATTTCTTTTGACTTGGATATTCGTTTTTCAAGCATGTCATATCGGTTAAGGAAACAACTTTTCTACATGCACCTTTGAGTAATATTCCTTAAGTCGGGCTTTAGTTTTTTTTTACCAAGATTTATCGGTTGAAGTTGCCTGGTATATGGAATCCCAGCTAGATGCTCTGTTTTTCTAGTACGCCTATCTTTTTCAACTTTTTTTTTTGAAATTTTATACCACACTTTATTAAGCTAGCAAGCTGCCTCATTAAAAACGTTCCAGTCCCCTCAGGTACCCTGGAAGGAAAAGAGTGCGTCTGGTACTTGCTGCTTCAAGAAATATCCAACGTTACATCGTTCACCAACAAAGGTAAAATGATATCTGGAGGCACATCACACCACAAATTCGGTGGATTATCCCTCCCAAATTTATCTAACTCATGAGCAACAAGATTGGACTCTACTACAAAATTCAACCGTGACTCTACCAAAATCATGCGACAAATCACGACATTCTTCTAGTATTGGTCCTAGCACCGATGAGAGACTAGTCGCCACAGTCTGATTGCACGATCAAATTATGACAGGCTAGTCGCTTAGCCACTAAGAGACCTTCACGTAAAGCAACAACCTCTGCAAATTCCGCATCGAAAACATTTTGGATAGGTGAGCAGGAAGCACCAACAAACGCCCCATAGTCATCACGTACCACTGCCCCCACTGCACCTCTTTGACCAATCTGTAAGAAAGAAGCACCTATGTTCAGAATTTGATGTCCAGGAGGAGGTCTCTTCCATTTACCTTGCTTACGAGGTGCAACTCCTTTTTTATTGGCTCGTACAAAATTCATCGCCAATGCTTGTATAGCTGTAGCTGTCTTCTTTGCATCCACCACACATTCATCATGTATAATCTGCCGCCGCTGCCACCATAGATACCAACAGGCGACAGAAAAAACATCAGTGATCAGAACAGGCTCCATATAGCTCTTGTTGAATTATGTGTCACAAAGAACTGCTTCAATCATAGCCGAGCCCAATCTGTCAACGTTTCTAACTTGGTCTATGATTTCATGCAGCCCCAACTCCCTCCAGATTTCTTCTACACGTCCACAATCAAAAAGCATGTGTCTAATATCCTCCGCACCTTGCTTACAGATCTCACATTGTCCACTAGGTCTCATATGGCGGTTAGCAAGAATGCAGTAACAAGGAATAGAGCCATTCATACATTGCCACAAAAAAAATTTAACTTTCGCCGCACCCTTAGAGACCATAATCCCTTCCACATCGGGTTAAGATAGGCATTACCTTGACCATTAGCAGAGAGTAATTTCTGTCCAAACTGTGCTGCCCATTCAACATGATATGCTGACTTAACCGAGAATCTCCCACTTCTATTAAAATGCCAGGCCACAAAATCCGAAGTATCTTGCCGGGGTAACGGGATCTGTAATATGCGCTGAACATCAATGCCCCAGAAGTTTTCACGGAGCAGGTCTACATCCCATGTACCAGTGGTTGGATCTATTAGTTCATGGACCTTAGTTAAAATAGTAATTCCCCGGCGAGTGGTGATTTTCCGATCCGGGCTACTTGGGATTCAACAATCATCCCAAATATTTATATCCAAACCATCTCCTACTCTCCATATGCATCCTTTTTTTAAAGTCTGGATACCAGCCCAAATGCTTTGGCACACATAAGAGGATCCTTTCTTCAAATTTACTTTGAGAATATTCTCCTCTGGATAATATTTAGCTTGCAAAACCCTAGCACATAAGGAGCCATTTTGCTCTAGAAGTCTCCAACATTGTTTAGCAAGAAGAACTAAATTAAAACAGTGGATATCCCGGAATCCCATTCCACCTTGTCCTTTTGGGACACACATCTTCCACCAAGCAAACCAATGCATTCTTCTCTGATTTTCCTCGTCACCCCACCAGAAATGCGACATTGCGTCAGTGATTCCCTTGCAAATTTGTTTTGAGAATTTAAACACACTCATCGCATACGTTGGAATGCTTTGGGCCACCGCTTTGAGAAGAGCTTCTTCCCCCCCCCCCCCCCCCCCCCCCCCCCCCAAACTCAATATTTTTTCTTTCCAACCATTCACTAATTGTGCTATTTTATCAATAATATGGCGAAAGCAATCAGTTATGTCCATACCTATCATCGACGGCAAACCTAGGTATTTATCGGTCAACGATTCTGTCATAATGTTCAGAATTTGACACACTTCGACCTTGTCCTCCACCTTAGTGTTTGGACTAAAGAAAATTGATGATTTTGCTTCACTCACTAGCTGTCCAGAAGCCATGCAATAATTATCCAAAGCCCTCTTGAGAGAAGTTGCATTTGTAGCATCCGCTTGTATCAACATGAGGGAGTCATCGGCAAATAACAGATTTGAAACAATGGGACCATTGCGGTATACCTGAATCCCTTTGAGATTGCCATGTTCTTCTTCATCTTTGAGTAGAGCCGAGAGTCCTTCAGTGCACAATAAAAACAGATACGGGGAGAGGGGGTCCCCCTGCCTTAAACCTCTTGATGGCAAGAAAGTCTCCGATTCGCTCGAGTTGATACGTACCTTATATTCCACCGAGCTCACACATGCCATAATTAAATCGACCCACTGAGCATTGAATCCCAAACGAAGCATAATGTTCTTTAGAAATACCCATTCAACGCGATCATACGCCTTATGCATATCAAGTTTAATTGCACACACTCCTTTCTTTCCCACTTTCTTCTTCTTCATTGTATGAATACATTCATAAGCAACGATGACATTGTCAGTAATTATTCTGCCCGGCACAAAAGCACTTTGATTCTCGCTAACAATGTCAGGAAGTAAAATCTTGAGTCTAGCAGCAAGCATCTTCGATATAACCTTGTAAATGACGTTACAGAGACTAATGGGTCTAAATTGGGTTATACTCTCCGGATTATCCACTTTTGGAATGAACACAATAGTAGTAAGATTCCATCCTTTTGGAATTACTCTAGTATTAACCGCAGCCAGAACAGTTTTTGTTTACTCCACTCCCAAAAGATCCCAAAACCTCTTATAAAATATTGCGTGTAGACCATCTGGACCTGGCGCCTTCAGATCTCCTATGGCGAATAAAGCTCTCTTTACCTCCTCTTCTGTATAAGGTGCAGTCAAAGATTCATTCATATATTCAGTCACCACCGGCTTAACTTTTCCCAGAACATCCGCATCAGGCATCTGTACATCAGCAGTGAACAAGCCCTTAAAATGGTCAGTAGCTAAGGAGCTAATCTGATCGTCTCCTTCCAACCATACTCCGTCATTGTTCTTCAATTTTTTGATTGCATTACGCTTTTTCCGAGCTGTAGCAAAATTGTGGAAAAACCCTGTGTTCCTATCACCATGTTTCAACCAGTTAGCACGGCTACGTTGCACCCAATAGATCTCCTCCTTCTCTAATGATTCTTCAATTAAAATCTGCAACTCTCTTTGGCGATCGTAGCTTACATCCGATAATGGTCCTGCTCTTAGGTCCTCTAATTCTTTATTTAGCTCTTTGATTCTGGTGCGAGGCTCTTTCAAAACCGTCCTATCCCAATTATGTAGCTCATTGTGTACAGCAGCAGTTCGGCTCGCAAAATCCGCACCATCATCTGTACGATCCCAAGCTTGTTGTACCACGTCATGAATATTATCCTCCTTCAACCAGCGTGCCTCAAAGGGTCGGATACCCCCAGCTCTCCGAAACACATTATTGCCATCTCCTTCTGTATCCAGTACCAAAGGCCTATGATCAGATTTGTGATGTTCGACATTGGTAATTTTTGCTCCTGGAAAATAACCATGAAAACCCCCCTTGCACACACCTCTGTCCAATCATTCCCTAATCCTCCTTCTTCTCCAAGTAAATTGTTCCCCTTCAAAACCCATGTCCTCTAGGCCACATTCAGCCAGAGCGTCTCGAAAATTCTGCATCATTCGAAGGGGTCTAGCAGCCCCTCCTTCCTTTTCATGGGAATAGAGAATCTCATTAAAATCGCCTATGACAACCCAAGGTAGGTCTACATTCTGTTTCAAACTCCGTAGATAATCCCAGGATAAGTGCTTATCTTCCCACTTCGGTTCTCCATAAAACCCAGTTAGTCGCCATGGACTATCATGAGTATGACAAACAGCTACGTCAATGAAATTCTTCTGAATATCCATTGATTGTATGACAACCGGAGACTTCCAAAAGAGAAGAAGTCCCCATCTCGCACCATCACTCTCGAAGATGACAAACTGATCCATCCCCAGTTTTCTCCTAAGTTTCCCTGCCCTAACTTTGTTCAAATGCGATTCGGACACAAAAATCACCTCTGGCCTATGTTTTACCTGGAGTTCCATCAAGGCGCACCAGGCCGCAGTACTGGCCATGCCGCGGCAATTCCACACGAGTATCCTCATTGCATCCAATCAGCCAATGGCAACAACGTGATGCAGCAAGAAAGAGAAACAGAAACAGCAACCTTGCTAGAAGCAGGCTCGGGACAACCTACGCCTCCCGATGCAGCGGAGACGGACAGAAAAACCGGTGCCAACACCGCCGCCGGCCGGCGAGCGGCGACAGCCCGGGAAAACCTAGATCGCTTTCGCGACCGCCAGAGACCTTACGTACCGCTTCCAGTATTCGGACGAGTTCCTATCTTTTTCAACTTAACTCACCTTTGGGCTTTGGTCACAGGAGGAGCAAGCACTGCTACCGTTATTTGCTGGCTGTGGACTTGTGGTTAACAATGCTTGGTCGTGTCTCCTTATTGCTGCACAACGACAATGGCGATTGAGATTTCCGATGGCGAGGCGCCAATTGCAGAACACGGCATGCTAGGGCACATCAGCGTCGGCGGATGCTTCTCTTTTGGCGACTTTTAATTCAGCGTGGAGTTGAACAAGATCGAAAAAATAACCCGTGGAGTTGAAAATTACCAATTCTAGAATTGAGTGAGCTAGATCTGTTGACGAATGATCGGCTGGTCGTTATCGACGAATACAACAGGGTCCAACGGAAATGCTCATTGTAGACTTTGAAATTGTCTCAGGCTGCTATACGTAGTTATGAGAAAGACAGATTTGTATTTAAGTATATACTTTGACCTTTTTTGTGGCGGGTAATATTTTAACCAGTCTTATTCCAGGCTTGCCACATCCTCGTTTTATGTATAGCCTCGCACTGTGTAACGTCGTCCAGCAGATACACCAGATCAGGTCGTTAACACATTGGTTACCACTGCATGCGCATCTGCCAAGCTCTGCCTGCCATGGAGGGGTGGCTAAGCTTGTGTTTCATAGCGCTAGCCACGCTACTGGCCCTTTGGTTTCTTCTCAAGCTCTCCGGGGGCAAGAGCAAGAAGCTGCCTCCCGGGCCATGGACTCTCCCCATCATCGGCAGCCTCCACCACGTCGTCAGCGCGCTACCGCACCGCAGGATGATGGAGCTTGCTCGCCGGCACGGGCCCCTGATGCACCTCATGCTAAGCGAGGTCCCAACCATCATCGTCTCTAGCGCCGAGGCGGCATCACTAGTGATGAAGACCCACGACGTCGTGTTCGCGAACCGTCCCTGCAGCCCGACGCAGGACATCATCGGCTGTGGCGGCAAGGGCCTCATCTTCGGCACCTACGGTGACCGGTGGCGCCAGATGCGCAAGGTCTGCATCGTGGAGCTCCTGAGCGGCAAGCAGGTGAGGCGCATGGAGAGCATCAGGGCCAAGGAGGTGGACAGCGTCCTCCGTTCCATCGCGGCCGCCGGGCCGATCGTCAACCTCAGCGCCAAGGTGTCAGCGCTGAGCAACGAGGTCGTGGCGCGGGCAGTCTTCTGTGGCAAGTTCAGGCAGCAGGAGGAGTACCTCCGCGAGGTAGATACCATCACCGAGCTTGTCGGCGGCTTCTGCCTCGCCGACCTCTTTCCGTCGAGGCGGCTAGTGCGGTGGCTCAGCAACGGCGAGCGCCGCTTAAGGACCAGCTTCGGCCGTCACCAGAAGATCATCGCCGACAGCATCGAGGAGCGCAGGGTGGCGCGAGCTGCTGACGGTCGTGCCTTGAGTCGTAGCACTGACGATGAGGACCTGGTGGACGTGCTACTCAGGCTGCAGGAACAGGACTCATTGGCATTCCCTCTAACTTCAGAGATTATCACTGTCGTCATCAACGTGAGTATGCTCTGTTTCTTCCATCTCCACGAGTATGCTCTGTTTCTTCGATCTCCATGAATAAGTCTTACTGACTATACTCACTAACTTCTTATTCACGGACTGGAAAGTTACTTATAAATTTTGGTGTCAATTTTGACCCTTTGATTGTCGGACAATTTTATTTTGACTCTTTACCTATTGCCGAGTGAAATCATATATCCTACATACTTTACAGGACATATTTGCGGCTGCCACTGAGACCACAGGAACCACATTGACGTGGGCCATGTCCGAGCTATGCAAGAACCCGGAAGCTCTGGCAAAGGCACAACTAGAGGTCCGAAAGGTGATAGGCAAAGATCGAGCTGTCATCACGAGTGCTGATCTCAATGAACTCCATTACATGAAAATGGTAATCAAGGAGGTCCTTAGGTTGCATCCTCCTGCTCCTTTTCTCATCCCAAGACAGACCAGAGAGGATTGTGAAATCATGGGCTATAACATTCCTAACGGCACTAATATCTTTGTTAATGTCTTTGTAATTTCACGGGATCCTAAGAATTGGGTCAATCCCACAAAGTTTAACCCGGAGAGATTTGAGAACAACAACGTTGACTATTTTGGAACAGATTTTGAATTCACTCCTTTCGGAGCTGGGCGAAGGCAATGCCCTGGGATATTGTTTGGTACTTCCACCGTGGAGATTGTGTTGGCAAATTTTCTCTACCATTTTGATTGGATGCTTCCTGACGGTTTGAGTCCTGATTCGTTGGACATGTCCGAGAAATTTGGGGTCACTGTAAGAAGAAAGTTTGACTTGAAATTGTTAGCTATAACACATCCACACTCTAAAGCTATCTCGATATAGAAATGTTCTCGATGCATGTGGGTATATCAGCTTCTTTATTGTACCCTTATGTATGTGTTGTATTGCCACCATATATACATTATTGTAATAATAAAATATAGCCCTCAGTGTTAATGTTGGGCTATCTCCACACAAAGGAGTATTGGGCTATCCGGTAGAGTTTCATATTATTGTTGGGTGGCATTAGTTTTTACATGTTCAAAATATGCCCTAGAGGATATAATAAAGTTGTTATTATTATATTTTTATGATATTTGTGATTATGTGTTTATTCTCTGTATAAGTTGTAACAATTTCTGGATATGAGATCCGTAGGAAAACATAGTTAGATGTCTAACTATTCTCAAGTAGGTCATGAATTATTGATTGTTATTTTTGTTGGGTCCCGTCGGGTGCAACCATTGCACATAAAAAAAATTCCTAGCGCGGCCACAACAAAGGCGGTTGTCGGGAGACGCATTTTCTCCCACCATCCAGCGGGGGATACATGGATGCGCCGGGAGTGCGACACAATGGGTCATACTTGTTCTACATGTGTAGATCTTGTGATGTGCTTTAATTTTATCTGGTGCTACTCGGAACTTCAGAAGCTGCTTAATTTGTTGTAGAAAGTATCATGCCAATTAAATAACGCAACTACAAGCCGAGATGTTGACACTATGCACATACCAGGAAAAAAGGAGAAGCATATTGCAATTTAGACATTCCACATAACGTAACTGCAAATTTGTTGGACATGTCCGAGAAATTTGGGGTCACTGTAAGAAGACAGCTCGACTTGAAATTGATAGCTATAACACATCCACACTCTAAAGCTATTTCGATATAGAAGTGGCTCGATGCATGTGGGTATATCAGCTGCTTTATTGTACCCTGATGAATGTATTGTATTGCCAATATATATATAAATTATTGTGATAATAAAATATAGCCCTCACTGTCAATGTTGGGCTATCTCCACAGAAAGGAGTATTGGGCTATCTGGTAGGGTTTCATATTATTGTTGGGTGGCATTAGTTTTTACGTGTTTATAATATGCCCTAGAGGCATAAATAAAGTTGTTATTGTTCTATTTTATGATATTAATGATTATGCTTATATTCTTTGTTTAAGTTGTAATAATTTATGTATATAAGATTCGTAGTAAAACCTAGTTAGATGTGTAGAGTATTAAACACCAAACCGGGTCACGGTGAATTATTGATTGTTCTTTTTGTTGGGTCATGCCGGGTGCAAGTATTGAGGCAGACATAGCCTCCATTGCCACCCAGCCTACTGAATCACTCTTGTGTACAATCGGTTTCATGTTGATAGTGAGCTTATTTTGAATACCTAATTTTTTTCAATGAGCACACGTGAATTCATCGCGAACAACATAAATAGCACCTAAATCAACACAAATCTAAAGCAACTAAAGCTAAATCATTTAAAGTATGCAAACTACTCTCAAATCAACTAAACCTAAATCAACTAGTTAATCTAACAAAAAAAGAGGACGAGGAGAAGACTCACCGTAGAGTGGCGAAGGGGTGGATGTGTCGGCCAACGAGGTGACGAGGATGCTTGGTCGAGGAGCTGGTGGTGGCATCATGTGAGAGGTGGCAACAAGTTACTCGAGAGGAGGCGGCGGCGGAACCGAGAGAAACATGGCGACGGAAGGGCGAGTGAGGCAACGGCGGAAAGCATCAGAAGGGAGAGGAAACAAATGACAGGACACGTACGTGGTGTTTTTGTGATGATCGGCCTCTACATTATCAGCGGCGTGGCCATCTTCACCGGGGGCGTGCACAACATTGGCAGCGGCGAAGCAGGTGGAGGGTCGGGGACCCTGGGTCACCCCCTCTCCTTCTTTTGTCACACTAGAAATTGCTCCAAGAAACACAAGTGTGCCAGATGCGACTATGCAGGAATTACTCTCCTCTATAGTGGTGAAGAGTGAGATGCTAGACTCCCCTCCAACTTTCTGCAGTCTGTGCACTCGCCACCGCCGGCAAGCTTCTGTTCTACTCCTACCACTCCTCTAGTCTTTCGGCGAGCTTCTGTCCAATGCTCTGGTTGAACCGTTTAACATAGTACTGTCAATGTTTTAAATAGCCGGCTATAGAAAATATCCCTGGCCCTTAAAATGGGGCTATAGCCAGGCTAAATGGGGCTATAGCCGAAAATTGCACATGGATTCATTTAGCCCCGAGATTCTCAAAAGGCTATAGCTGGCTATTTAGAACCATGAGTACTGTACATGGTTTGTTGCCGTCCTGGACCTGGTGAAACAAGCGTGCCAGATGTGGCCACGGGAAGTCAATGTGCTGCGTCCCGAGCTATCCCGTGGCGTAGAGCGAGATGCTGCTGCTGAACTGCTTGTACCTGCCTTTGCCGGAGTCAGATTCAAACATATTCACCTCGCCAGCTCGCCACCGCCCAACCCGCCGCCGGCGAGCTTCCTGCCGAATCCAGGTACTCCTACTCCTCTGGAACTCTGGTCCTGCTAGCGCTGTGCGGCCGCGCCAGCCAGCCCCACGCTCTGCCTGCCACTCAACTGCGCTAAGCTTGCTACTTGCCCCACTAGTTCGGAGCAGAGACATTTCCTGCTGCTGTCTACTTGCCCGAATCTGAACTCTTGCTTGCGTACTCAACATGGTTGAATCATCCTACTGACTGAAAAAAAAAATCCTATTGCTGGGAGCAAGCTCGTGGTCTCTCGAATTCTAGATAAGGGAAGCATCTATTTTCATAGCATCATCTCCCAGTTCACTGTACTTGATTTGCCTGCGAGTTGTCTTTCATGCTTTGTTTAGTCCCTGAACCGGTGGTCACTGTCCAGTGACGCTACTTAAGATTTATAATTCAGAGTTCAGACTCAGAGGAGAACCCGGGAAAGGCCATATGTCTACGGAATGGGAGGGAGATGGAGCCAGGAAGCCTCTCTTGGTGGCCGGGAACCACAGAGCTTCTTCGATTTGGGTGGTGGTCGCCAGCACCACCGTCGCCGTTTGTGGATCCTTCGTCTTCGGCATCTCGGTATCTCGCTTTTGTTCCTTATTTACTATGGTAGAGTTTGTGCATACCAGAAAATCTCGGCAAAAGGATTTGACAGAGAATCCATAAGGACCATGAAGCCAATTCAGACAAAAATTTGCAGGTGGCTAAATTAATTGTGGAAACCTATTTTGCAGGTGGGCTACTCGTCGCCATGTCAGGAGGGCATCATGCGTGATCTTCACATCTCCTTAGCTGAGGTACTCATACAAATAGTTGTTTTGTTCGTTCATCTTGATGGTGGTGCCGTGATTGGTCATGGGTCAACTTAACACATGATCAACGCAAATGTCTGCACTGTTAACCATGATGCAGTATTCTGTATTTGGCTCAATATTAACCATTGGAGTAATGCTGGGTGCTATTCTTAGTGGTACCGTAGCAGACCGAGTTGGTCGAAGATGCGTAAGTACTTATCTCATTTTCATGCTAATTAAGCTGGCTAACAGATGCGTAGCTGACCGAGCAAATCTTTTATATGCTCTTTAGTCTTGACCAATTGACTTCATGTGCATTGAGGCGTGCAGGCAATGGCATTATCTGACCTGTTCTGCATTCTTGGGTATCTTCTCATAGTCTTTTCTAAGGTCCCCCTTCCTCCTTTATCTAAGTATCTTTTCTTCAGTGTGCATTTCTATACCTACTATAACTTTGAAGTGAATTGCATTCTTAGTTCATCCTGTAACCTGTTTCCTTCTTTTGTGTATATCGTTATGTAGGGTTTTGTATGGCTTTACCTTGGAAGGCTCTCAATTGGATGTGGAATTGGTCTTCTCTCATACACGGTGATTACTCCAAACAGCTGCATCTTGTTACATTTTCCAGCGAAACTTGGTTTGAGATATTTGTTGGACCTAAACAGGTCCCAGTCTATATATCAGAGATACCACCCAAGAATCTTAGAGGTCGATTCACAGCTGCTAACCAGGTGCATACTACACTAGGGAGGTTCCATTACTGCTTTTATAGAGTTATATCTAAAGAAGGCAGGCACCTCCATTTCTGCAGCTTATGGTGTGTTTCGGTGCTTCCCTTTCGTTTGTTCTTGGGACCTTCATCAACTGGCGTACCTTGGCAATCATCGGTAACATTAATTTGTCTGGATATACTTTTCTATCGTTTCTATACCAATAAGCATCTATTTTGTATTTGGTACGTTGTAAAAGCCGAGATTGCGCCAGTTTTAACTGTGGTCCTTGATTCAACCTAACATGTCGGCTTCAAAATGCAGGCACTTTTATAACTAGAAATTTACTGCATACTGATTTGTACAAGCGATACCTGCTTCTCTTGTAGGAGTGATACCATGCTTACTGCAGCTGGTCGGCCTTCTTGTGATTCCAGAATCTCCCAGATGGCTTGTAAGTAGCTTTCCTTGCACTGTTGATGCTTGATGTATATCTTAGTTCCATAACCCATTCATTCCCATTCTCAGTTCTCAAGTTGTTTGATTATCCATTTATGGCCTAGCTAATAGAAGTTATAAACACCTTTTTGGCAAACTTAAGATGCGCAAAGGAACATATATTGGGGCCTTACAGGAATTTATATCTTTTTATATTGGGTTAAGTGCACTTTTGGTCCCTTAAGTTTTGCAAAAGTCTAATTTTGGTCCCTTCACTTTATTCTAGTCTAAAGGTGGTCCTCAAACACTAGGCTCATCTGACGCAGGGATCCATTATGCAATTAGCATGCAGCGTTCAACGTTCAACGACACAAATCTCAATCACTCTCCCATACAATGCTATCTCACCTAAGGGTTTTGTGATCAGTCTCACAAATTAATTGTTTGAGGACCACATTTAGACCAGAATAGAGTTAAGGGACCAAAGTTGCACTTTTACAAAACTTGAGGGACCAAAAGTGCACTTAACCCTTTTATATTCAGCTTGAGAGCTAAGTTTTATCTGTACAGGGTTATAGGCCAACTGAAAAAAATCTAAATCATCTTCTCATATGATCTTAGATCTTCTACACTCTGTGTTTATTAGATGGAGCCTGTAATTTGATCATTCGGAATAAAACTTTGATTCTACATACATGTTTTTCAGGCTAAGACCGGACACCCAAGTGCATTCGAGGAAGCATTACAAAAGCTAAGGGGGAAAGAAACTGATATCTCCAAAGAGGCAGCAGAAATCAAAGTATCAACTTTTAAGTGCTTGAGAGTTAGAATAAACTACTAACTCAATGATGCATTACTATAAGAAATAGCTAATTTCATAATTTGTATAATCAGGATTTCATAGAAAAGCTTGAACACCTACCACAGTCAAAGATAATGGACCTATTCCGGAAGGATTATACTCGTGCTATTACAGTGAGTATCATAAATATGCATGCATAGTCAGAAAAGAGACTTATTTTATGATTTTCTAAGATATTAGGGCTCTTTATTAGGTTGGAGTCGGGCTAATGTTCCTTCAACAGTTAGGTGGATCGAATGCAATTACCTTTTACGCCAGTGAGATATTTGTTTCGGCGGGTAATGAATTGTAGCGACTTTTTTCCCTTAATTCTCGCATCTTAACTTGTTATGAAATAGATCCTAGTTTCTACAATGAATTACTGTGTGGTACTAACTAGCCATGACATGATTCAGGTTTCGTGTCAGGCAACATTGGAATGCTTGCTATGGTTGCTGTCCAGGTTTCCTCTCCTCTAGCTCCTTTTGCTTCTAACTGATTTTAGGTATACAGTTAAAACTTACTGTCCTTGTAGATTCCGATGACGACACTTGGGTGCTTCTATTGGACAAGGCTGGAAGGAGGCCGCTCCTGATGGTATTAAGAACATACACGTAGTAATGGCGGATTCAAAGACAGTAACTCATATGCTGCAATGTTGCAGGTCTCTGCAGCCGGAACATGCCTTGGTTGCCTACTAGTTGCTGTGTTATTCCTGGCTAAGGTATGGCTTCACTTAAATTGATCTGATCATAAGAAGGCCATAAATTTACCAGTGATTTTAGTTTTACTCTTTTTCAAACAGGAGCATCATTGGGCGAAGGACCTGAATGTGGTATTATCTTTGGCAGGGATTCTGGTATACATATATGCTGATTCATAACTTGTTTCCTCAGAGAGATGCCTAGCTGTTGTAAACATCTCTATTGCTTGTAAAACCAGGTATTCACTGGATCTTTTTCTCTGGGTATTGGGGAATACCATGGGTTATCATGTCAGAGGTACGTATATTGCCATGACCAAAAGACACCTTTGACGATTGTACCTGGACAGAATCTGCGGATTTTAGGTATAACAGCAGTATTGATGTATCTGAACACACTGACCATGCAGATCTTTCCCATACACATGAAAGGATCAACAGGAAGCGTTGTGACCTTGGTGAACTGGCTCAGCTCATGGATCGTCTCGTGTGGCTTCAACTTCCTCCTGGTGTGGAGCTCCTCTGGTAAACAATAAATGGACCTTCTGATTAGATAAATTGGCACCATGAAGTCGAGCATGATGGGCGTGCATATTGTATGCCCGATGCACGGCTCCGTTGAAGATTTGCCGGTGTTCTCTCTTTTGGACGAAATAGGCCGTAGCTCCGCTATATAATATAGCAACAACCCGATACAACCAACTGTTTTGAAATGCTGGGGCAGCAGCAAACATACACCCAAAGAAAAGAAAATGGAGACATAGGCGGATTGACAAAGCTATAGTGACTCGTGACCGCTGCGCCCTCTCCGACGAAGTACCACCACACTCCTAGCACTGAATCAACGCGTACCAAGCAGCACCTTCAAGAAGGCACGCGCACGCTGCTGCCCGGACCAGCGCACTGATCCTAGGGTTTCCCCCGGCACACAGAGGGATGCGGACGAAGGGTAGCCACCATGCCCTTCAAGAAGGAATGATGCCACACAGAGGCGGCATCGCGTCGGTGTCGATCAGGCCGACAAGGATTTCTCCCGCAACACCCTATCCACAACCTTCGGATGATTCCATCGCATCGAAGCCCCACAAGACGAGGCCTTGCCACCACCAAACTAGCCGCCCGCCATCAATCACCACCACGGTCACAAAGTCACCATCGCCGTCGCACCAAAGTCGTCGTCCCGAGATCTGCAAGACGTATGCAGGGGTAGTATGTACTGGGGTCAGCCGCACCACGGCCGAGCGGGAGGGAACGCCTCCACCGCCAAGGGCGGTAGTCGACCGGACACAGCGACGAAGCACACTAGTCCCCGTAAGGTCCGGCCGGGCCCAGCAGGCCCGTAAAGCCTCCGTGGAGGCACACCAGTCCTAACAGGGTCCAGCCGGGCCCAGATCGGGCCCGTAAAGCCCGAAGCCGTGCTGCAACAGGTCGGTCGTCGACGCCGCCGCCCCCTGCACAATCTACCACTCCACCATCTGCAGTGCGTGCGGCAGGGAAGGCCAGCCCGCCCCCAGCCCAGATGGGCCCGACAGGGCCAGATCTGGGCTCTGCCGGCACCGCCCAAGCACGCTGCAGCCGCCTCTGCACTGCCCGCAGCAGCAGGCCGCACCCCTGGACTCCCGCTCGCCAGCCGAAGCCGGGCCGCCGCCGCCCTATGTCGCACCGCCGCCGGAGAGCTGCCGCCCCGCGCGGCCTTCCTCCTGCGCGGGTAGAGGAGCACTGCCGCCGCCGGCACCGCCCGAGCCTCGCTCGGGGGCTCACGCCGACGGCGGCGGGAGAGGAGAGGCGGATGGAGGGGCCTGGACAGAGAGAGTCGCGTCCGCGCCCGGCCGCCGCGGGGGCGGCGCGGACGCGGAAGGAGGGGGAGAGGAGCAAGGGAGGGGGCGGCGCGGCGCGGACCGGCTGGCGGCTCGCCGGCGGCGCGGCTAGGGTTTGACGGGAGGAGATGGGGAGGGAGAGCCGGTGTTGTCTTCGCTCGGTGTGTCCCGTGTCACTTAGTCGGTGTTCTCTCTTTTCCTTCATATGTTTGATAAATCGCAGGTACATTTTTCCTGTTCGCGAGCATTAGCGGGCAGACCGTTTTATTTGTGGCGCTGCTGGTGCCGGAGACTAAAGGAAGGACCCTGGAGGAGATCCAAGCGTCCATGAACACATCACTCGCGCCAGTTTTTTCTCGACTTAATCGAAGTGCATAGATTAAATGCATAGCCATAGTTCCATTTTTTGATCGCAATCCAGAATGTATCTTATTGATTTTTGGAGCGCCCAAGTGGTTGCTAGTGTTATTAGAGCATCTCCAAGCGAGGCCCCCAAATTCATCCCCTAAACGTCCGGACGGCTATCCGCGGACCACCCTAAAAAATGACCTCCTACAACCATGGCCCCCAAATGTCACCCCAAATTGTGGGGACCTTGCATATGATTGGTGGAGAAGGAGATAGAATAATTAAAGAAGGACAAAAGAAAGGAAAAGAAAGAGAAAAAATGGTCCACAGTGGGCATGCGGACTCACCCGGACGCGCCCGGACGCCCCCAAACTCACCCCATATGTGCGGAGGGTTTGGGTGTGTGCCGGACGTGCGGACACTAAAAAGCCGCGTCCGGTCACGCCCGGACACAAATAAATCGGTTTGGGGACCGTTTGAGGGCCTCGCTTGGAGATGCTCTTAGATGTACAACGAATAACACAAGAAGTGCATTTATATATACAAGGAGCTCATGTATCGTCTCTTTTATCTATCAGATGTTTTGTGAAAAAATCAAGTGTTCATGATATAATACATTATTGTTGGGTCATGTTTTGCAGCTTCAAGTGCAAATATTATGGTCAGCATCTTTTTGGTTTTTGCAGCAAAAAATATTGTGTCGCAAGACAAGGTAGAAGAGGAAGTAGTGTGAGAAAAGCAAACCGAGAAGATAAGTCGATGGACGCGCTCCCGCCGCACACGCTGTTGCGGGTTGAATCGACCGGAAGAAGCAGAGCATGGCGCGGGCGACGCGGCAGCCTCACCTCGGCGGCGCCACGCTGGTATCCTCTGATCGGTCCCCTCCGATTCCGACCAACGGGCAGGTACGGGAGTTCTACGAGGACGTGCGTGTAGGAGGACCTGGTGTTCCCGCGGCCCATATTTGGGCGGGACCAGGTGGTGGGCTTCTTCGGGGACTTCATGGGCTCCGTCAGCCCCTACCTCCGCTTCGTCATCGACGACATCTCCGGCGAGGACCCTTCCGCCGTTGGCGTCACCTGGCACCTCGGTGCGACAAATTAAATCCACATCCTTCCCCTTCCGGCGGTGCATTTCCGTCTCAGATGCTTGAATTTCTGGACTTGACTGTATGCGCGTGCAATGGACTTGACTGTTCAGCCGGGGCTGCAGCTTCTACCCGCATTGGCAGCAGCAGATGCATATCGCGCACGGGACTGCGTGGAGCTGGCGAACTCGCGCTGGTAAACAAAATGTTGCTTCGCGTTTCTGTTTGTATCGATGGAAATCATGGAATTGACGAGAGATTCCTGATGAACTGAATCTGGCGCGCAGCAATGCAATGCAATGCATTGTGATTTTGGTGGAAACGATCGTACCCGGGGGATCGTGTTGCGTGTTATAAGGTGAGGAAAAGCCCCTCACGTGGCAAGTACAGGGAGTTGTATTTGGGTTGGAGTACTACTCCATACCTGTATACATATTTGTATTCGAACCTATTACCAAGTCTAACAGCCCCCTTAATCACAACCTTCAAAAGATTGAGATTACGCATAAACTCATGTAGATTCTTGACCGGCAAGAGCTTTGTAAAACCATCTGCAACTTGATCTTTGGTGGAGATAAACTTGATGTCAAACAACTTATTTGCAACTCTTTCACGAACAAAGTGATATTCTATCTCAATGTGTTTGGTCCTGGCATGAAAATTTGGATTAGCAGATAAATATGTAGCTCCTAGATTATCACACCATAGACATGGTTTCTCTCTTAGTTTAACACCAAGTTCACCAAGGACGGCTTCAACCCATTAGTTCAGTAGTGGCATTTACAAGAGCTTTATATTCAGCCTCAGTACTTGATCGTGATACTGTCTTCTATTTACGTGCACTCCATGAGACCAAATTTGGTCCAATAAATATAGCAAACCCTCCAGTTGATTTCCTATCATCAAGACAACCTGCCCAATCTGCATCTGAGAAGGCACTAAGCAAAGTAGATAAAGACCACTGAAACGCCAGTCCAACATTTAATGTACCCTGAACATATTGTAATATCCTTTTTGCGGCTGTCCAATACGCATAAGTGGGAGCATGCAGATATTGACAAACTTTGTTAACTGAGAATGCAATATCAGGACGTGTCAATGTCAAATACTACAAAACACCTACAATGCTTCTATAATTTGTGCTGTCATCTGGACCAAGAGGAGATCCCTCAAGTAAGGATAATTTCTCAGTAGTAGATAATGGCGTAGGAGTGGAAGTGCACTTTGTCATACCAACTTTTGTAAGCAATTCAGAGGCATATTTTTCCTGAGTGAGAAGCAAACCATTCTGAGTCTTCTTTACCTCAATTCCAAAGAAGAAATGAAGGTCTCCCAAGTCTTCGAGAGCAAAGTCATCATTCAGATCACGAAGAAGAGCAGAAATGGCTTGATCAGACGAGCTGGTGACATAATATCATCAACATAAATTAGCACAAATATTGTAATGCCGGACTTATCATAGAGAAAAAAAAGGATGTGTCAGCCTTTGAAGGAGTAAAACCAAGTTGTTGCAACTTGGCGCTGAGTCTGGAATACCATGCTCGAGGAGCTTGTTTAAGCCCATACAAAGCCTTGTCGAGTTTGCATATGTGATGAGGAGTTTGTGGATTCTCAAAATCTGGAGGTTGTTTCATGTAGACTTCCTCTTCCAGAACGCCATGCAGAAACGCGTTCTTGACATCTAGCTGCCGCAAGCTCCAACCTCTGGAGACAGCAACCGCCAAAACAATACGAATGGTGGCTGCTTTAACAACAGGGCTGAAGGTATCTTCATAGTCTATACCATACCTTTGCTTGAAACCTTTTACAACCAGGCGAGCCTTGTACCTGTCAATTGTGCCATTTGCATGTTTCTTTATACGATATACCCATTTGCAGTCAATAAGGTTCTTTGTGTGATGTGGAGGAACAAGGTGCCAAGTTTTATTTGCATGAGAGCATTGTACTCCTCCTGCATCGCCTTACTCCTACTATCATCCTGAAGTGCCTCCGAGAGTGTAAGGGTTCATCTGAAGAGGCAAACATGCACCAACGAACTGTGCCATCAGTGGGAACACGAGGTTTACGTATACCTTTTTGAAGTCTGGTTCGAGGTTCAGGAGGCGGAGGCGGTGGAGGAGGCGATGGTGATGTTGTTGTGGCTGTTGGTGTAGAAGAGGCCACAACAGATCCCTCCACAGAGGATCCGCCAGGGCTGACGTCGTCAGCTGCACTGCCCGCTGCCCGCAGCGGAAGAAGCAGCGCGTGGGCGTGGGAGAGTCATCGTCGCGCGTGGGCGTGGAGGCGTCGGTGTCGGAAGCGCGTGGGGACCCAGGCAGGGTCGGCGACAGCGACCCGGCTGAGGCTGACGTGGAGGCAGCGGGTTCGCTACTCCCGTCACCGCGTGCATGCGCGGGCGAGGAAGGCGCGGAGGACACGGACGAGCCTGACGCGGCGCCCAAGGAAGATTCCTCGGCAGCAACGGGATCAACAGAATCCTTTGGCCCCGTATCTGCCTCGTGATCAACAAGGATAAAATCCTCCTCGGGATCGCTACGGGACAGGCAACGTCTGTTGTCCTTTTCTGCATGTTTGGAGGCGCTGTTTGGCTCCGTTTCAGCACTGTTTTGCATGAAATTTCTTCTCGATTTTTGTTGTTGCTTGCTTGTACCTGCTGGCACACTAGGTTCTGCATTGTGATCATTAGAAACATTTGGTATAATAGGCAAAGCCATATAATCATTAACATTTGCACCCCCAATAGTGGATGTGGTGGTGGATAAATTGGAAGGCAAAAGGAGAATGTCTTTGCGAAGACGGGCACCGGCATTGGGATGTAGGGAGGCGAAAGGAAACACACTCTCATCAAACACAACATCTCTTGAGATATAGATACGACCAGTAGAAACTTCTAAACACTTGACCCCTTTGTGACGTGGACTATAGCCAAGGAAGACACATCGTGTAGAGCGCAAAGCAAGTTTTCTTTTGTTATAGGGGCGAAGATTAGGCCAACAAGCACAACCAAAGACTCTAAGAGACTCATAATTTGGTTTGGTTTGAAGAAGATGTTCAACAGGTGTATCGCCGTTTATGACTTTATTTGGGAGCTAGTTTATAAGAAAAGTGGCGCTGAGGAAGGCTTCATCCCAAAACTTAAGAGGCATGGATGCACTGGCAAGAAGAGCAAGACCAACTTTGACAATGTGACGATGTTTGCATTCCGCAGAACCATTTTGTTGATGTGCATGAGGGCAAGAAACATGATGTGTGATACCAACTTTCTGAAAGAAACTATTCAGTTTTTCATATTCACCTCCCCAGTCAGTTTGCATAGTGATGATTTTTCTATCAAATTTTCGCTCAACAAGTTGCTGAAAATTTAAGAACACCTGATAAACTTCAGAACGTTTCTTTAACAAATAGATCCAAGTAATTTTACTGAAATCATTAATGAAGCTTACATAATATGAATGTTTGCCAACATACTAAGGTGCTGGACCCCATACATCAGAAAACACTTGTTCCAAAGGAACAGTGGAGACACTAGTCGAGACAGGGTATGGCAACTGATGATTCTTAGCTAACTGAGATGAATCACAAATATATGGGGTTGTTTCAGGCGAATGAGAAATTTTATTGTTTCTAAGAACTTGCTGAACTACAAACGATGACGGATGCCCTAAATGACGATGCCAAGTAGAGGATGATGACTTTATTGTAACGAAAGCATGCTTGGATGACCCGGTAGAAAAAGGCACTAGCGGGTAGAGGCCACCATGGCAAGGACCTTTAAACAGAGTTCTTCTTGTGGCCTGATCCTTAATCAAAAGGAAATATGGGTGAAACTCAAGGAAGACATGATTATCAAGCGTAAGTTTACGAACAGATAGGAGATTTGCTGTGGCACTAGGGACATGAAGAATATTTTTAAGTTGTAAAGAGGCATGTGGGGTGCATAATGTAGAATGACCAATATGGGATATTTGCATACCGTTTCCGTTGGCAGTGTGAACTTGATCATGGCCCTTCTACTTCTCATGAACAGAGAGCTTGCACAACTCCCCCGTGATGTGGTTGGATGCACCGGTGTCGGGGTGCCAATTGGTATCAACACCATAGGCTGCAAGGTTTGCGGTCTTCTCTTCACGCTCACCTTCATCATCGGAGTCATTGCGGTCTTCGTAGCGCCACCAACAGTCACTCGCCGGATGACCGTGTATCTTGCAAATTTGACAAGTAGTGTTAACATACGGAGTAGGAGCCCAACCGCTGCGACGGCGTCCACCATCATCACATCGGTTCCCTCCATCACGGCGACCACGGCCAGCATCATCACGACGTCCGCTGTTGTAGCGGTCATCACGGCGGTCGTAGCGGTCATCACGACGATCATGACTTGCATCACGCCGTCCATCGTAGCGATCATCACGGCGGTCATGACTTGCGTCACGCCGTCCACCATCGTAGCGGTCATCACGGCGACCACGATCACCGCCATCACGGCGGTCATCACGTGAGCGCCATGGAGCTCCATCATCACGACGTCCGCCTCCATTGTCGTGGCCACTACCACTAGTGCGGCCTTGATCATTGCCCTTGCGAGGGCGAGTGGCAGCAAGATGAGCGAAGGAGGTGAACTCGGCGTCAGGAACGGCGTCTTCTTCATCATCAGAGAGAATCTCGCGCCGCATGTCATATGCGGCGACCTGGGCATAGAGGTCGTCAAGGGTGGTACCGTGCTAGCCGTTGACAGCGGCAACCACACAGGTTTAGGCTCCGCCCAAGTGAAAGGACAATGATGTCGCCTAGAGGGGGGGGGGGGGAATAGGCGATTAAAACTTTTCCGGTTTAGGCTTGCTAATTGCGGAATAAAACTAGGTGTTTAAATTAACAAGCCAACAACCTAAATAAACTAGGTTCACCTATGTGCACCAACAACTTAAGCTAAGCAAGACAAGCAACAAGATGATAGCAATATAGAATACTTCAAGCACGAAGGCTATCACAATGTAAGTTGCATAAGTAAAGAGCTCGGGTATAGAAATAACCGAGGCGCGCGGAGACGAGGATGTATTCCCGAGTTCCTCCTTGAAAGGGAGTACGTCTCGTTGGAGAGGTGTGAACCGACACAACGGTTCAACAACCACAAAGGTTTCACCCTCTTCTCCGATGAACCGCACCACAAAGGTTTGGTTCACCTTCCACTATCGGTATTCCTTCGAGACGGAATCCGGAGCCTTTCAACAACAATCCGAGGCACAACCCACAATGGGTTGGGGGCTCCCGAACGGCTCTCAACAACAATTCGTGGCACAACCCACAATGGATTGGGGGCTCCCGAATGGCTTCAATTGACCACACAAGGGTCCAACCACCACAAAGGCGTCTAGGGCCCGAAGACCCAAGAGTAACAAGTTCACAAGCTTTCAACTTCCACGAATCTTCGTGGAGAGCACACCGATGCACCAAATGCAAAAGGCAAGAGCACAAGTGCTCAAGTACTCCACTCTCAAATTCCAACAAAGCAACAAATGCTTATGGGGGAATAAGAGAGGAAGAACAAAGAGGAGAACCACTCAAGAACTCCAAGAACTAGATCCACTATGTTCCCCTCACTTAGAGGAGATATTGATTGGTGGAAATGTAGATCTAGGTCTTCTCCTTCAATCCTCTAAAGATCAAAGAGTTTGGGTGGAGGGATTGGGAGATATCAAGGAAATGAGCTTGCAACAATGGAGGAGAGAGAAAGCAAAGGTTGCTGGGCTAAGCTTGCTGGCTGGAGGAAGGTGGAGGGGTATTTATACCCCTCCCAGAAAAGTAGCCGTTGCAGCCAGATTCACACCGGAGTTTCCGGCCAAAGTGGCCGGAGACTCCGGCCTGCACCGGAAACTCCGGCCCCCTGGGGGCGGAAACTCCGGCCCCCACCAGGGGGTGAACCATTTCCAGACGAGAAAAGCACAGGCATAAACTCCGGCCCCTGGGACCGGAAACTCCGGCCTGGGGCGGATACTTCGGCCTATTGGGCCGGAAACTCCGGCCCTCACCAGGGGCTGAACAAGAAAACACTCTCCGAGGAAAACCAAGGACCGGAGACTCCGGTCCAGAAGACCGGAGACTCCGGCCTGAAAGCAGTGAAACTGCAAAGCCTGAAATGCAATAACTTTCTCGTATGAACTCCAAATCAGGTGAATCCAATTACGTTGGAAAGGTAACGACGAGTGTTATCACACAGAAAGGGATACCACACATGGGAATGTGTGGACCCTAACTCGAAGGTGGACCGGTAATATTTCCAACACGAAAACGCAACAAGTTTTCAATAAGAAATCCGTTTTCGAAGAACTTGGGCTTGTCATGAAGATCACGACAAGCACCAAAACCCAACAAGGAGAAAAGCCAAATAAGAACCAAGAAAGATGATATGCCAAGTATGCAAAGGTATGAGCTCTCCACAAATATGCGATCAAGTTACTCACTTGAGAACCCCTCTTGATAGTACGCCGTCTATCCTAAAACCCGGTCTCCCACTAACAACATGAGACCGGTAAAATAGAAAACCTATCAAGATCATACCTTTGCCTTGCGCATTCCACTTGAGCTCGATGATGACGATCTTGACTCTCTCAAGTTGGAACACCTTTCTTGATTGTGCTTGCTAGCACATGCTTGATGAAGACTTCTCCAAATGCTCCCCCATACTCCATTATGGGAAAGTCTCGCTAAGCTCCGTCTTCATGTCTCCTTTGCACTTCATCTTCTACACATGATCATTCTTCATATAAACCCTTAAATAGAGCATTGGTCATCATGCCATCTTCAAGAGTCCAACACATGAACTCCAATGGACAAGATCTATAAGAATATCTCAAAGTAAACATTAGTCCATAAGGAGTGTCATTAATTACTAAAACCACACATGGGGGCAACCATGCACTTTCACCAAGCCATTGAGGATGTAGCCGATTAGCTCATCGTCATCGATGGGTTTTTCAGCCTGGGCTAGCTCGGATGAGAACCCTTTCATCTTGGTGAAGTATTCCGCGGCTGACAGCTCCTTCTTCGTCTTGTGGAGAGCAGTCCGCAGATGAGTTATCCTCGACCGAGAGGCAGAGGTAAACATGGCTGAGATGGTCGTCCAGACTTGTGCGGTGGTTTCGTGCTCGTATATATGGGTAAGCAGATCCTGCGACACGGTTTGAAGAAGCCATCCCATCACGAATTGATCACGGGCAACCCATGCGGAGTGCGCGGGATTGGCCACGGTTTTCTTCTTCCCATCTTCATCGATCTCCAGAGTTTTGGCCGGCTCGGCATCTCTCCCGTCAAGCAAGCCCATCGTTTGTGCTCCACGGATGGGCGGGAACACAAGAACTTTCCAGACCAGGAAGTTGGTGCGGGTGAGGAGCGTCGACGGAGGGTTGCCCAAGGCGGAAGCCATCGCGCTAATGGACGAGGACATGGCGACGGCAGGGACAAGTGTAGCGGCGGCGGCGGCGACGAGTTCTTGATCGTGGTCGTGGCGGCGATTGCGGCAGAATGTTGCGGCAAAGGAGGCGAGTTCTTGGTCGTGGGTCGTGGTGGCGGCTGCAGCAGAGGGTGCGGCGGCGGCGAGAAGGTCTTGATGTATGGCGGCGGCAGAGATGCTGCGGCGGCGTCGGCGAGTTTCTAGGTTTGGGAGCGGCGGCTAGGTCTCGGAAGAGCCTCGCTCACCATGTGATTTTGGTGGAAACGATCGTACCCTGCAAGGGGGATCGTGTTGCCTGTTATAAGGTGAGGAAAAGCCCCTCACGTGGCAAGTACAGGGACTTGTATTTGGGTTGGAGTACTACTCCAAACCTGTATACATATTTGTATTCGAACCTATTACAAAGTCTAACATGCATGTCGTCATCAGAGGAGTCACCTGGATTTTGGATGGCTTCCCGAGCCTTGCAGACAGGCTATGATAACATAAGGAACAGCCGAGACTCAAACAGCTGAGTATACTGGTCGATAGACAAATACTTTCTAACATTTGATCGAACTACGAGCAGAACAATGCCTCGCAACATCATAAGTTAACTGTCGGTACACAAGTAACAGGATAACATAACCTAGAGAGTAGAGATGATAGTCAAACAGGTTTTCTAATTTTCAGCCATCTGATTTTGCAATTGGCCGTCAGACGGATCTATGGCCGTCTGTTCCATCCCGACGCGAATCTTGGAACGTGCCTGTCAGCCCCACTGGTTTTCGTCATTCTGGTTTTTTGGTTTCGATGGTTCAGTCGAACCCGGTTCAGTTTTTGGATTTTGTGCCCAGTCGGTGCCGCGTGCGGCTGTTCCTTTTCATTTCTCAGCCATTCCCGAAATCGGGCAGATCTGCGAGGCAACGCGGAAGGCGACTTGGTCCGCCGGCGATTTCCTGTCCCCTTAGTCTGTACTGGCTCATTCCCTAGCACGTCGCACTCGCGTCTGTCACCTCCCCTTGCCTTCCACCATAGAAATCGGAGAGGGAGAGGATCTGATGGTTACTGGAGGTGCTCGAGACACAAGGGTTTCTCACGGCGGAGCCGGCCGTGAGCGGCGTCGCCGTCTATGTGACAGGTACTTTTGTTCGCGTCATTCCTCCGGTCTTATTTTATGCACAGGCTACCTCCGCCCTCTGCTCATATGTAGTTCCGTTTTGGTGACTGATCTAGTCCCGTAGCATGGAAACCCCTATGATACTCGTTTCATTTTGTTCCAGGCGTTTCCATTTCCCAACCGTGATAAAAAATTAAGTGGGTAGTGGTATCTGATGAGAGAATAGTCCCGTAGCGTGGAATCCCCTAGGATACTCGTTTCATTTTGTTCCAGAAGTTTCCCAGTCGTGATGAATTTAAGGTTGGTAGTGGTTTGTGATGAAAGAATGTCTTGTTTGTCTCCCCGATTTTTTAGAATTGTTGATGTACTCTGTGTCCCCTCACTAGGTGTTTGTTAGGGTTCAGATTTTGTTTGCTTTGGATTGCAGTAGCAGCTAGTATTAGTGAACGTTTTGTTTTTGGTGGCTCTGTGTTCCCCACATTCTAGGGTTAAGAAATCTGGACTTGCATCGTATCATCAATAATCTAGCTTAGTGGCATCAGTGTTTGACTTGCGGTTCAATTTTTTGGTGGAGCAGTTTTTTGACTGTCTTTTCCTTGGATAAGTAAAAGGTTTTGTCAGTCTCCATTTAGTATCAGTGTAAATATGTATCAAACTGTTGTTTTATTCATCTTTTGTATCAGCTCATCTCTTTTTATTGTATGTGTGTATTTATTTCTGTTGATTCTTCTCCTGCAGCAAGGACTGTTTTTACATGCATTTGTGTTCACTGCAGGGGACAGCGGCCGCACGCTATTTGGGGCGACGTTTCTGATTTTGCATCATCTGGATTTGATAGTTATGATGAAGAAACCTCATCTAGCGATAATGTACGATGACTGTACCATCCATAGTTAATGCCATCCTTTTTGTTCTTGCTTGTGTGTATTATCTAGATTGTCTGGATTTTGGGGTTCATGTTGCTGGTTCTGGAGTTCGAAGGTATGTCTCTTGGCGTGGCGATATGATCAAAACATATTCTGATCTAGATAACAAAGGCAGAAAAGGTTTTGGAAGGAGGCGCATGCGGCTAAACATATCCTTTTTTTTTCTCTTCTCATTATCTCCTTTTTTCATATTCATTCTCTCATTATCTTGTTTCATTTATATATCTTAGTGTTTCAGTCTCAGTACTTCAGCTTAAATCTCAGTTTTGATTCATTAATTCATTCTCTCATTGTTCCATTTTCATTTTCTCTCACTCAGTCCTTTATTTGTTCAGTCTCTCATTTTCTCATTGCTACTTTACGTTGCTCATTTTCTTATTTGCTCAGTTAGTCATTTTATTTTGATCATTCCCTCATTTTAAATTTCTAAGTCATTCTTCAGTTTTCAGTCTGTCCATATTTTCAGTTAGTCATTCTATCAGTCTTATAAGCTCAGTCATTTATCATTCTCTCAGTCTTATTCTCAGTGTCCCATTAATTGTCAGTCATATTCATTCACTATTCAGTATTGTTTGCTCAGTTTTATTCTCAGTCTTATGTCAGCAATTAAGTTTTAGTCCTCATTTTTTATTTCATTTTTCGATTCAGATTTGCTTAGTCTTTCTTGATTCAGATTTTGTCATTCTTTGCTCAGTTTCTCAGTTCTTTTCTTATTTCTTTGGTTCCCTCGGTCTTTGCTCATTTTCTCAATTCTTATCTCAGATCTTTGCTTCTCTCAGTCTCTGCGTATTTATTTGCTTCTCTCAGTTTCTCAGTTCATATCATAGTCACCTAGTTCTTATTTGCTTTCTTTAGTTTCTTAGATAAATTTTCTCATTTCAGTCCCTGAGTTCTTCAATCATTCTACTCAGTTTTAATTTAGTCTCGCAGTGATAATGTTTTTCGGGTCTCTTAGTTCTTTGTATTTAGCAGTGATATTTTAAATCAGTGTTAACTTCAATCTGTCTATAGCTCATTCTATACATCAGTGATAACATCAATCTGTCAGTTGTCAAGTTCTTTATTATCCTGTGAGCTATATGACACACATTGCTGACAGATTTTTGTATAATTGCATGGATTAGTCTTTTCAGCTATCATTATTGATTTGTGTGCAGGGGCCACAACAAGCTTTAAAGTTTTCTGGCATCTAATGTTTTGTGCACTACTCTATCTGTACGAAGGGTGAATCAGAGAGAAAGCAGGTTTTGTGTTCTTGTAGCGTACCTGAGCATGTACGTTTCGATGTACACCAGGTACATCACTTGCATCGCTCACCAGTTTCTGGATCTTGTCTTCCTCACTCGCCTCTATTACTCCTCCTTTTGCTATGTTATTTCATGCTAGATATTCATATCTCTCTTGGTTTTTTTCCGTTGTTCTTCGCCCTCTTGGCAGCGTGAGGTTGTTTCTGGATCTGGGAGTTCTTGCCTCGGGGATGCTTTGTGCCGCGGAAGAAGATGGTCGTTGTTTTGATGTCAGCTAGCACATGCGCAAGTCAGGCCCAGGAACGAACCGGAAAGTGGCCTTTTTTTGTCTCAGTTCTGCACGCTGGGCTGAAAATAGAGTGGATCAGTACGATGGGTTGAAAGTAGGAGAAAGAACCGGCTAGAAGAAAAAACCGGACTGACATGGGTCTTTTTCAGGGTGTGCTGGTCGTGGGCTTTTTAGGGTGGGCTGGTCGTGGACTGAAAAGGAACGGACAAAGAGAATACTGAGAATAATGATGCACAAAAACTGTCTGATGCCGAATTGTAATTTCAGCCATCTGTTGGTTACAGTCCTAGTCAAATGGTACATCATAGCTGTTCGTTACACAAAGTTCCCTACATTAAACAAACCAGTATATAACATACATCTCGCCTGTGCATTGTGCAACATAGCCCTGTACCGTGCAGCAGATCCCTCCATCATGAGATCCTCCTTATCCATGGCAAGCAACGACGACTTTCACCCTAGAGTTGCTGACAAAACTGCAGGTTAACATCTGTATTTGTCCTAGCCGAGATTACTTTTCAGTTAGCCGTGCAAGTCTGGTCTTCAATACATAACTTTTTTTTTTTTTGAAACGGGGCAAAAGCTTTGCCTTATATTAATATAGAAGGAGCAAAACATGATACGGCCGAGGCCAAAGTAAAACCACCGACCACAAAAAAGGAGGGCTGCAGAGTGCCGACCCCCCACTAACTAACCAACTCAACCTATTCCGTCCACTCTCTGGAGAGGAAAATTGTCATCGCGACAAAGTGGAGGCTCCCAACGCCTCTAGCAGAAAGCCCTAGTCAAAGAGCGCTGCGAACTTCTTCGCACCCGTGAGGATCCAGTTCCTCGCCTCGTCCTTAATCTTCTGGACCAAGATGGAAGGCATAGCGAACTTATTGTTGAACACTCTAGCATTTCTTTCCTTCCAGATTTCCCACGTGATCAGGATGATTGCCGTCTTCAGACCCTGACGAGAAGAACAAGCAGAGTTTACCACCGAATTCCAGTACTCGAGGACATTTGGCCTCCCCGAGCCAAGGTCTTGCATCAGGTTTGGGCATTTTAGCCAGACAGACGCCGCGGCCCACACCCGTTTAGAGTAGCGACACTCGAACAGGATATGTCTGGCCGTTTCAGGAGTGCATCTGCAGAGCTGGCACGTGGGCTGGTGGGGCCAACCCCTGATGGCAAGGCGATCGGAGGTCCACAGCCTATTCTGAACAGCAAGCCAGGCGAAGAAAGAGCATTTGGGCGGGGCCCAAGCTTTCCAGACGATGCCCAAGAAAGGGGCCGCGATGGCACCAAAGAACTGCGCCTTGTAAGCCGATTTGGCCGTGTAGATCCCATTTGCAGTGAGAGTCCAAATGATGGCGTCAGCCGTTCCCGGAACGAGCACGACATCCTGCAGGAGTTCCCAGAGAATAATGAATTGAGCGAAGTGATCCGTGGTGAAGTTTAGAACATCCAAGTCCGAAATCCACTTCTCGTCAGTCAGCGCGTCGTGCACACATCTGTTTTTGCGGCGAGAGGCTTTGAAAACCGCCGGAGCGATTAGTTGAGGGGAGAGGCCATTCACCCAAGCGGCTCCCCAGAAAGAAGCTTTGAGGCCATCGCCCACCGTCACGTTTGTTGATGCATTGAAGAGGTTCCGGTCGATGATGTCATTTGGTGTTTCCGACCCCACCCAAGGTTTATCCGGAGAAACCCATTCGTGCCAAAGCCACCTGAGGCGCAGTGCCCTGGAGAATTTTTCCAGGTTTAGAATTCCCAGCCCACCCAATCTCTTTGGGCGACACACCTTATCCCAACTGACCTTGCACTTGCCTCCGCTGACTGTGTCACTGCAGTTCCACAGCATGCCTCTTCGCAACTTATCGAAAGCTTTGAGAGTGCGTTTGTCCGCTTTGAGGGCCGTCAGAAGGAAGATTGGCATGGAGGAGAGAACGGACTTCACGATAGCAGCGCAACCAGCCCGGTTGAAGAATCTTCCTTTCCAAGGCTGAAGACGAGAAGCGGCCTTGTCGATGTATGGCTGGAAATCAGCCCTTCGCAGTCTTCCCATCGAAATTGGAAGGCCAAGGTACTTGATGGGGAACTGCGCGATAGCTGCCGGAAAATCATTCAGGATTGCTGGCAAGTCGATTTCCGAGCATCGAATGGGCGTGATGGCGCTCTTGGCAATGTTTGTGACCAGTCCAGTCACCTCCCCAAAATGGTGAAGAGTGGTAGCCAGATTAGAGACATCCTCAGCCGTCGGAACCAGGAAAATCGCCGCATCATCGGCGAAGAGTGAGACCCGCAGGGTGGCAAGCCTGTCCGGAATAGGCTGCAGCAACCCCGCCTCCGTCGCCAACTGCAGAGTTCTGTTTAGGGGATCAATGCCGATGTCGAATAAAAGAGGCGATAGGGGTCCCCCTGCCTGAGGCCTCTACCATGAAGAATCGGAAGTCCCGGAATGCCATTGAGCAAGACACGAGAGGAGGCGGTGGAGAACAGGATAGACATCCAAGCGCGCCATCTGGCAGGAAATCCCCGGCGTTGCATGATGTCAAGCAGATAATCCCACCTCATGGAGTCAAAAGCTTTGGCGATGTCAAGCTTGAGCAGCAGCATGGGAGTGCGGTTTCTGTGGAGACGCCTAGCAGTGTTTCGGACATACATGAAGTTGTCGTGGATGCTTCTAGTCTTAATGAAGGCGCTCTGACAGTGCGAGACCAAGTCGTTCATCTTGGGAGCTAGACGGATCGCCATGGCCTTAGCAATAATCTTCGGAATGATGTGAATCAGGCTAATAGGGCGGAAATCCGTGATTGCGTCCGCACCATCTTTCTTGGGCAGGAGAGCAATATTGGCCGAGTTGATGACGTGGAAATTGTTGACCGAGAGTTCCGAGAAAGCGTCCATGAGGTGCATAAGATCCTCCTTGATGATATCCCAGCAGGAAGAGAAGAAAGCCGTAGTGAACCCATCCGGGCCGGGAGCTTTGTCATGAGGCATCTCATCAATGGCGTGTTTGATCTCGTCGATGGAGAAGGGGAGAGCCAAATCCTCTAAATTTCCGACAGTAGGGTTTATCGCTTCCCAGTCCATGTCAAGAGTCCGAGTGTGGGGAGGGCCCATAGTTTGAGAGAAGTGCTCAAAAATCACAGAAGCCTTGTCCTCGTGGCTTGACACCCACCCGTCGTGTTTGCGCAATCGCTGAATGTTGTTCTTCCTCCTCCTGGAATTGACACGGATGTGGAAGAACTTGGTGTTGGCGTCCCCTTCCCTGAGATAGGTTATTCTGGATGCCTGTCTTTTCCGAGTGCGTTCTAGAACAACAAGGCCAAGCACCCGGCGCTTGAGCCCTGCACGTAGGGTCTTCTCGTCATTCGACAGGGGCCGGTGGTCTTGAGCAATATCCAACTGCAGGATTACATCCATAGCCATGATGAACTGCAGTTTGTGATCTGAGAAAAGCCCTTTGCTCCACGCCCGTAACTTCCTAGCAGTCAGCCTCATTTTGTGGTTGAAGAATACATAACTTGGAAGGAAGACCATTTAGTACAAGAACACACATCGACAGATGTTTAAGAAATGTAATAGAACACACCACAACTTACAACAGAATTCACGGGAGTTGAAATTCAGTAGAAGCCATTTTATCACAATCAAAGTTATACGGACACTGCAAGAAACAACTTCAAAGGCCATTCCGGGGATCATAAGCTACCAGTCAAACGGATCACTCACTTATGAATACTTCACATTTTCAAATGTCCAATGTTTATAAGATTTGTCATTTTTTTTGTAGCCCTGTAAATGATTCCGTGTTTTGATTTTACATTTTTACATGATAGATCATTGTTTACAAGCATATTTTTCTTCAGTTTTTTAAAACTTATAGATATGATTTTAATTTTTGTAAATAAGGGAGACTGTATGTCGGGAGCGAAATGTACTTTTCTGGTATATATCTGATGAATTTTTACTATCGAGTAAGAACATAAATTTACTCATTTACTTGCTTATGTTCTTTTTTGACGAGGAGGTGCTTTGTACTTGGTGTTGTCGCCTTTGCAAAGGATTTTTTTTTTTTGAAACGAGGCAAAAGCCTTTGCAAAGGTATGGGACCTTCAATCTTCAGATGCAACTTCAACACCATTCATGTTCAATCCATGCACTAACCAGTTCATCCAAATGTCTGAGCTAATGAAGAAGGGAAATAAGTATATTTCAACACGGCTCATTTGCGAAAAAGATAATTACAAGGTCATATGGCGCCAGGGTGAAATCTGGATGAAATTCTGATCGACGGACCAAAACGGAACAAATTTGGGCCGTCGGACGGACGAAACGGACGGCCCAGATTTCACCCGGGCGCCATATGGCATTGTAAAAAACCGTTTTCGCTCATTTGCCAAAGCTAGATGTGAGGGACCATCTCATATCCACGTGATCTTCTCCTCTGCCAACGAAGCAACAGGGCGGCGCCTCCTGCTCCGGTGCCAGAACAACATCAAGGTCAGCGACGCTGCACCGCACGGCACAACAGCATCCCACGCGACGCCGAAGAGGTCGCCGCGAGGGTTGGCGTACACCTCGGAGCTCCTCATGCTCTGGACATAAACCTGTCGCCTGACCACATCATACACGTGAGGCATCACGCGGATCAAGGTGCCTCCCATGTAGAACCACGGGGAGATCGCTCGAACTACTCCTGATGACACAAGGAGACGTTCAGGATGATCTATCAGCCCCGTGTACGACACGAGGTCCTCCCGGAGCGTGGCCGGCAGGTCACCGACGCGGACAACCCTCAGACCCATCCCGCTCGTGGCACGGATCTTGATCGCGTGAACGACCGCTACGAGAACTGCCCGGAGAATGTACAACGGTAGGCATATCTGCAGCACGGTGCCCTCCGATGTCGTCCCAAGCGGTTTGCTCTGTTCGGCCGCCTCTCTCCGGCGGGCGGAGAAGACCAGCTGAAGGAGGCGCAGATGAAGGATGAAGCACGAAGGGGACCAGTGCAGGCACGTTCACCATCACCTGGTTCAGCTCCTGGAGCCATCCGTTGCTGTCGTCAGACAGCCCGTACCGCCTCCTCCTGCTCGCGAACATGACCTCGATGCTGAGCGCGAGGGGGGCGAGATACCCCAAGGCGAGGACGGCGAGCATGGTGGCCGACGTCGCCGCAGCCGCCTCGGGGTTCCGCTTGACGTACAGGATCTGCGCGGCGGCGAAGACGCACGATAGCGGTGTGGAAGCCACCAGCATGACGCTCTCCATGTCCATCCTCGTCACCGCCTCAGACAGTTGGTGGGAGTACATCCCGTACAGATAAATCTCCGTCTTCTCGAAGAAGAGGCGGTCGGTCCTGTCCCTGAGGCTGCTGATCGCTCCTGTGCCGAAACCGTGCCTCTGTTCCATGGACGCGAGCTGCACGGTCACCAGTACCTGGCAATCCGTCTCCGAGCCGTTGTGCTCCCGGCAGCCGACCATGCACAGGATGCCCCTCTTCGGATCGTACTTACCGGAACCAGCTAAAAAAAATTTTGGGGGGGGGGGGGGGGGGGGGGGGGGGGGGGCCGATATTTCCGGTAACCGTGGTTACCAGAAAATACCGGCCGGTTACCGGCCAAATATTCCTGCTCCAATTCACGATTTAAACATAAAGACGTCAAAAAAATTCAAATTCAAATTTTTGGAGCACGAACTTGGTCCAAATTTGACCATTCCAGAATTTTTCTTCCGATATAGACAAATTCAGGGAGGGGGGATCCGATAAATCCGGTTACCACGGTATTCCGACCGGTAACCGAAACCCTGGATCGTACACACCCTCTGCTTTCATCTGTTGTTGTCGCTCGAGGCGTGGGCTCTGTGAGGACGAAATGTTCTTCGTTGGACGCGCCCGGCGATCATCAAGCCGAGCATAATGGTGTATGTCGTAGCTGACGCTCAGAAGTTGACCGTGCTCGGCGCCACCACGGCATGCCGGGAGAAAGAATCTTCGTCGGCGGCGGCCAGCGCATCCTCGCTCATCATCCCAGAACCGATCGCCACTGGGCGGGCGTCCCCGCTCCAAGTGGCGTTTGACACGAAGAATTGAAGGCTAAAGTCATGGTAAGTATCATAGTTACCCGCGGGACCAGGAACATCCCCTTGATATTCTTCTTCTCCTTGTTGATTGCCAGGTAATGCTTCTTCGCCTCCTCAAGCATCGTGTCGTTGTACTCGTACCTCACGTCGGAGAGGTTTCTCATGTGGTAGCGTTCCGGGTCGTCGACGCTGAACGCTGACATGGCATTCACACCGGAGATCGGACCGGCGCCGATACTCGTGCTCCAGAGCATGCCGGCCACGACGCTCCGATCCTGGCCGGAGCGTCCACACGGACAGGAACCAGAAGCTCATCCCGATCCCACACTCACCCACCGCCAGAGTAGACGGCGGAACGGAGCGCACCACCCGGCACGCTCGGAGGCAGAGCATGCCCCGTGCCGTGTCCCAGCGCCCCTCGGCCACGGCCACCTCCTCGCCCACCGTGAAGCCGTCGAACACGCAACTTTCGGTGTCGTTGGAGAACACCACGTACGCGCGCACGACGCCGTCCGCGGTGCACTGCATCTGGTTGACGTGCATCCGCACCGGAAGCCTTGCCGGTGCGCCGCCGCCGTGATGGTGGTCCTGCGCCGCCAGCCGGTTCGAGGTCACAAGCTGATCAATAAGGTAGACGCACTCCGGAAAGTCGCCGCTGATGCCGAGCGCCTGGATCGGCGGCGCTGCCGGTGGGCTGCAGGTGGCGGCGCGCCCGGATTCGCCGTACTCGTAGTCCTCGCCTTGAGCGTACGCGAGCAGCTGGATGGCGCCCAATTCAGACGAGCCCTCCAAAGTGCCGGTGACGAAGGGGTCGGCGAGTCTAGGCGGACTAGGAAAGCGGAGGCGGAGGACGACGACGTCGGTGCCAGTCGTCGTCGTGGACGTCCCGACCATGCAGAGCTGCAGGGACGCGGAGGAGTAGTAGCCGTCGAGGACGAAGAAGACGTACCCGCTGGTGGTGAAATTGCGTCCAAGGCTGCGCCTACGTAGGTCGGTGAGCTCGAGCGTGGCGGCGAGGTGAGGAAATTGCGCGTAGCACCAATGTTTGGTGTCAAAGTTGCACAAAACACAGAAACAAAACACATTTTGCAGCAGACCCCAGTTTTCTGTCTAATACGTTGCAGCTAGCCCAAACAGTTGATTTAGGGGCTAAACTGGTAATGACTTGTGGGCCTTATTTGTATAAAATACTGTATAACATAACTATACGGTAATTTATTAAAAAAGGCAGCATAATTATACGGTGCCCGCCGGGAGCACGGCACATCCATGCGGCGTGGGTTGCGAGCGTGCCGCGGGCTATGGCGCAGGCCTATGGTAGGCGGCACGCGAGCGGCAGCCGGAGGTTGAGATACTTTGGCGACGACCGCCATGCGTCGACCTCCCAAATGGCGCCGCCGCCTCGAGTCATTTCCATCTGCCTGAAGATGCCCCAACGATAAAATCATAAAATCGCCACCATGGTCGAGTACATGAGAAATAGGTGTTGCCGGCTACGGCGAGCGCGACGTAGCCAACGGATGTGCAACCAAGAAAGTCAGCGGCTCGATGCAGTGGTTGGACAGCGACGACGGGCGGTCGGAATCCGACGAATTAACCATTGAAAGAGCCGAGGCCGTTAGAATCCATCGTCTTGGTCGCCGGCGTGCCGCCGCCGCCGGCGATTTCTTCATCTCTGGGCGGTACCTGCCACACTCCGCGCACGTTTGGCCTGGTGAGCAAGGCGGGCTCCAAATCCATGGCCCTCGCTGCCGGCCCTCCACCGCCACCGTCACCTTCGTCGCCGGCAGCGGCGGTGAGCTCGAGTGGGGACTGGCAAGAACGCATCGTTCTTTTCTTCTGGTCCGTTCTGTTGGCCTTTCTCGTATGGGTCGACGAAAGTGTGTTTTTTTACTTACCGGACAGAACGTGGTGTATTCTATTGGAAGTACGGAGTATACGGTACAGAGTTACATACCCACAAGTCAGGTACCAGTTAAGCCCTAAATCAACCATTTGGGCTAGCTGCAACGTATTAGACAAAAAATTGGGGTCTGCTGCAAAAGTTGTTTTGTTTCTGTGTTCTGTGCAACTTCAGCACCAAACATTGGTGTTACGTGCAATTTCCTCCGGCGAGGTGGACCAGAGCCGGGTCGCTGTTACGAGCGGCGCGGTCGGGGGAAAGGAAGAACCAGTGGTAGCTCTTGTGGAGTGGATCATCATGGAAGGAGAAGATGGCGTCCTCCCTGGCAGCGCTGGAGAAGTGGCCGTTGTATATTTGGAAGGAGCCGGCTAGCGAGAGGGCGTCGGCGGTGTCGGTGTGGCGGTCGGCGGCGGGTGCCAGGGAGGGGCAGGCGGAGGAGTAGGTGGTGGACGGAAACGCAAGGAGAAGCATGCAGATGACCTTGAGGCCTTGTTCTGCTGGAGTGTTTTGGGGTGTTTTTGGGTATATATTACCTAGTGTTTTGGGTGAAAACACTCCTCACACCCAAAACACTCCAATCCCTCTCAGGCCTCGTTCGGCGAGCGTGTTTAGGCCGGTTTTGTAGTGTAAAATCCGGCCCAAATAAAGACACGAGAAAACACGCCAGGACTGTTCGGTAGGCCGGGCTCGGCAGGGCCAACCCCAGGAAACCCGGTCCAACCACGTCGGATTGGAGGGGATCGAAGACGCGAGGGGGTCCTCGCGTTTCTTCCGTGTCTTCGAGCTCTGGCGGCGCGCCGACGGCTCGTCGCCTCCGCCTCCGCCGCACTCGCTCGTTCCTCCGTCGCTCGTCCCTCCGCCGTCACTCATCATCGAAGAGTCTCTCCCACCGGGCGCCTCCCTCTCTCCCACCGCTCCTGGCGTCTCTCGCTCTCACGACGTGTACGAGTTCCTCGCCGCCGTCGACGCTCCCGCCGCCTGAGCTCTCCTTCTCCGCCATCGCCTCCGCCACCGACTTCTATAAGGTACGTCTCACGCCTCTTCCCGTCCTGCCGTCTCTCGATGTGGCCTAGGTTTCCATGGTCTAGGGTTTCCATGCGTCGAGTAACATGCAGTCTGTGGGTTCTTGATCATGTTTGTGTGTTCTTGTTCGTTGCCGCGCAACCGCACCTTCCACCCGGTAGCAGTAGATGTCTTCCTTTGCAGCAGAATTTTGTTTCCCCCATTACGTCCAGAGCTTGCTGCTTGCGTTTGGTGAAATTTGGTCTGCTGTGCTGGCTGCTGCAGGTGCTGTATGTATTGTAGATAGACTGAAGAAAGTCTTGCTCCACCATGAAAAAATTTAGTATAACAAAATTATGCAGCTTGGTTAGGTTGGAAATGGTATGGAAAATTAAAACTGGACATGTTAAATTAAAACTGGACATGTTACAAGGTGTGGAAAATTTAGTTAACAGTTACATGCCTGTGTATGTTGGTAGTCATATTCATATTACTGAATTTTGTTGAGTACGTGTGCTAGGTCCTTTAGTTGCAGTCCTGTAGCTATCTTATTTTTGTTGGTCTTTTCTCTTTTTTTTTCTCCTTTGTGTCATCTGTGAACCATGGCTGTAAAAAATCCGAGTTCACTTGGCTTTTAATGAAACAATTGCAGTTGTAGTGAAGCTGCACAATTCTGGAACACCATGTTCCCATTCCTGCTCGAAATAAGTACTGCAGTATGTTATATGAATCATGTGATGCTCAAATACTACTGAACTTAAGTGACAAATAAGAACTTACTGAACAATAATGTCCCTGCTCTAACCTTGCTCTGGTAATTCAGTATATTGTGTAGTATGTCTTCTTCACATAGTTAGGACTGTAGTGATGGTCATGTGGTGGTGCTGATCATTGTTGTTATGCTATATATTTGTGGTGGTTATGTGGGTTCAGATGTAGTCTGTGGGTTCTTGATCCCATCCGTGATCAGAAGACTTGCGGTAATGCGATTGATTTGGATAGAAGATTATATGTGTTAATGTGTAGCTAGTTTGGCCTCTACACTTCAGAAATGGAAAATAGGGAAGTGCAAAAATGGAGCAGGCTCTCTGTCGTTCCTCCTCTACCTATGGTTGTTCATATTTCACTTGTACTTTAATTCTTCCAGATGTTTCTGTCATATTATTCAAAGTTCTAGCTTGGGCATGTGGTTATATCAGTTCATCCATGTGTAATGTTTGTTTGGAATATCTTCTGAAACTTGACTAGCTGAAAAACATAGACTATCATCTTAGTTTATCTCAGTACTAGTAATAACTAGCTGCCTTTTTTCTTTTTAGTCTTGGAATGGATTTGAGAACGAGGGATCAAAATTATCAATCAGACATGTACGTTCTTATTTTTTTACAAGCCTTGTGAGCACAAATGGAATGCTTTAACAACATATGTCTACATTGTTTGCAGAAACAACTTGCCATGAAGCAAACTTCTTGCTGCGATGATCTTCTTGCTGCGGTGATCAATCATATGTCTACATTGTTGCTGCAATGATCGTCTTGCTGCAAGCTTCTTTCTTGTTTATATGACCATCTTGTCAAATAATCTGGGATAAACCAGGGAAGCAAAATTATGTTCGTGAGAACCATTCGATAAATTTTGATCAAATTTTGTTGTAATAACTTGGGATAAACCTGAGAAGCAGGATTTATTGTTACTTAATGTTATGAATTGCTTAAACAGCGTGTTCTATGTGCTGTGAGAAAATATCAGATTTTTGTTGATAAACTGTGTGCTTACATGTTGTTAAAAATTATCAGGTTTTTATTGATGATCAAAACATGTCAATTTGTAACTGTGTGCACTACGTGTGAAAAAACACCTCTTAGCAAAACACTTGTACCAAACAACTAGATTTTGTGGAGGATTTTAGTGAAAAGGGGGATTGGAAGGGTTTAGAGTGTTTGGGTGTGACTAGTGTTTTCACCCAAAACACTAGGTAATTTACACCCCAAAACACACCAAAACCAGCCAGCCGAACAAGGCCTCAATACCCTAGGTACTCTTGGTGTACTAGCACTGATGAAACTGGGCTGCAACCCCCTTCCAAAAGTGCGAGACCTGTATTTCTAGGCTTACTGCAGGCCCGTGTATTGTTTCCTACTAGTATAGTGTCAGTCCGCAGCAAGGTGAAAAAGGCCTTAGAGACGAGTTGGACCTTCTCTTCTTTTCCCCTGCTACAGGAAAAGGCGAATTTTGGGCGATCCCCGTGCGCGTCGGTTCCTCGCCGGCGGTCCGCGGGATCCCTCGCCTCCGGCGGCCGCTCCGGCGGCGGGAGGTCGGGGAATCCCCGGATCCAGGCTATGTGAATTAGGTGTGCGTGGGGTGTGTCGCCGGCGGCGTTGCGGTGGAGGTGACGGCGTCGGTGATGTTTGGTGGTGGTGGATCTCTCCTCCGTTGGTGCGGCTCTGTGAGCTTCGCCGCGGATCTGCCGCCAAGCCCTGCTCGCGGCTCTGTGGAGTCCTGGAGGGGGCGTTCCCCTTTGCCGGTATCTGTCGCAGGTGGATCCGGCGATTGACGTCTTGGAGTTCGCGATTTCTGAAGACCGAGGTGGTGCCGCCGGCCGTCGTGCGTGGTGGAGGTGCTCTGGCACCGAGGAGCGTCGACTCTCTGCCCACGGGGGGCCTCCCAGTCCAAGCCAACGGAGGTGGTGTGGCAGCGTTCGCCGGCGCAGCGTCGAGCATGGCGAAGACGACGCCAGAGTTCAAGAAGGACCTTTATGTAATTTCTTTGTTTCTTGGACTTCTCTGTAAGAGTCTCGGTTGGATGTAATTGCAATTCCCTCGCAAAAAAAAAAGGAGAAAAAGGCCTTGACTTTCCCGCCCAGTCAATCGCCATAATTCCCAACCTCGGCGATGGACTGATCCTAGTGGCTGGTGGCTGATCTCTTGTGTGTTTGGGCCATGGACTGATTCGTTTTGTTTTTCCCTTGCTAACCGGCGGTGGATCTTGGTGTTAGCTCCTTTTATAAATTACAAATCGAACCCTGAGTACATTAGTAGGACAATTTCTATGTACATTAAGAAATCGCTGCTGGCCAACAGTGGATCTTGGTCAAATATTATTCTTGTTTAAATCAAAAAATTAAAATGCCTTTTCAAGCTTGAAAATCATCTCTTGATCTTACGACTGAAATTATAGCAAAAATAGCGTGAAGAGTTCATTTGGCAGCCAATTTTTTTTGGCCCCCTCTCTACTTTTGGTCACGCTCCGCCACTGTGTACTAGTATGTAAAAAAGCAAGAACGGAGTATAGACACTGAGTAGTAGTATAGGCCAATACAAGATTGTGAATACCAGTAATTTTTCGTGGCTCTCCATTTTAATTTGCTCATACGAAGCTAAGATTTTGCTGCAATTTAGCTGTCAAGGCATTGGATCACATGATCATGCACTGAATCTCAAGGAGACGGACCAAAATTACACTACAACGACGTTCAGCAATCAAGCAATGTCAGCCAACAACCAGATGCTGCCCAGCCCGGCAGATCTACACCTCAAACCAACGCACATGCACCTGAGAACTAGGTCTAGAGAGGAGGGGCGAGGAAGAAGACGTATCTGAGAGAAGTCCAGCCTTCCAATGGAGAAGCAGAGCTGCGGGAGGAGCTGGGCGTTGGCGGTGGTGCTGAAGAGCGGTGTCATCATCGGCAGCGGCAGGATCGAAGAAGGCGTCGCAGGAACGAGAGAGGGAGGCACCGGGAGCGGAGCAAGCCGTCTACGTCGGGGCAGAAGTCGGCGTCGGCGTCGACACCGGCAGAGGGGACGAGCGTCTTCGTCGCCCCTGCGCCACCAGAGCTGCGCCTCGCTCGCGTCACGGCAAAACGCAAGGGCTACTCGCGTTTTCATTCCCGTCCAACCCGACGTGGTTTCTGGTGGTTTCTGGAGATTAGCCGGGCTTAGACCTTCCGAACCCGGCCTGCCGAACAACGTTCGCGTGTTTCGTGGTGTCTTTAGTTGGCCCGGGAATTTACGCTCAAAGACCGCCCGAAACACTGCTGCAGCCGAACGAGGCCTGAGGTGGTAATTGGGCAGGTTTGCATGCTTCGGTCGTGGAGGTGGTGGCGCCATTGCTGGTTGAGCTGGCTCGCCGACGAGGTACAAGATACAGAGAAGATCAAGGAATGCTGTGCCTGCTGCCGCTGTCGTGGGTGTAAATTAATGTTAAGTGGACTGGATGGATCAGGATGTTTGACTTCAACGACTTTGGCCAGATCTTAACATTCTGACAAGCACTATAATGGCCGGTGGGACGTAATCGACGTGTTCACACATATACAAAACAAAATTGACAAAAAAATGCAGCATCAAAATCCTGGTATAAAATACATACAATTGTTGTACTACTAGGATATTCAACTACATTTTACATTTGGAACTGCAATGCCACATGTAGTCTCATTTGACGGAGCAGGATAGGCGTGGTCAATTATGTGCATGAGTGAACTGTTATCGAAAAGACACTCCCATATTTTATTATTGACCATTTTATGGTATCCGCAAATTACTATGACCCATCAAATTTCCTTGGTGTGGTGGGTCATTTGATTTGGCATATTCCATGTAGGAGATAATATGCTCCCACCAAAAATCTGGAAAAAAAGTAGTAGAGAAAAACAAGCAACGAATGGGCACCTACTGTTCAAACTTCAGCAAAACTGGAGCACTTAACGAAAGATAAATTGGCATTTGAAAATGCTGTCCATAAATGTAACACATTTTGGCTAAACTAATGACAAAGATGGTAACATCTTGCTTCCTGCAAAATTTCAGACCACGTTTTCTACAAAATTTGTACAACTGACCAGCAAAAGATCCTATCCAGAAAAGCTAAGGGAACAAAACATGCTCCCCAAGCTGAATGCCCTCTGTTATTTATCTCATGCTGTCCAGGCTGATGATCAGTGTAGAACAAAACATCAAGATGCCAGGTATGTGTGCATTGCATTTATATATGACGCACAAATCATCACCACCATTTATATAGAACTTGGAGTAACAATTTTAACATTACAACAATAAGTAGCTGACAAACCACATACCACAACACGCACAGGGTGGGCAAAACAGCAGCATGAGTAGGCAAGGTGCTAATGCTGCACAAAATGAATACCATGTCTTATTTATTTCTCTCTTGCTCAAAGCTTGTACCACCATGCATCGTCTATCCAACCAGATGATTTATTCTTACTTTGACCAAACAAAGCAAAACCAATCCAAACTGGAAGCAATGGCGACGCACTTGCAGAGCAAAACTATAAGCGTCGATCCATGGCAATGATGATACGGAGCGCACACACAGACCAATCTAGCAGCATGACATAGGGAAAGCAACACACAACCATACAGATACAGTGCAAGTGCAGAGAAGGTAACAACAACTTTGGAGGTAGCAAGCACCGGAGCGATGATTGTGTAGAGGTCTGAATCATGGAATGGATCAATTACCTACGGTGCAGCATAAAAAATCGTCAAGATGATTGATTCACTTTACATACATACAGTACTACAACTAGAGTAGTACATATAGGATGGTAAAATTAAGAGCACGCTGAGTTATTAATGAAAGGAGAGATGGATCATCTCACCTGAGCACGGTGCCTCTCGGCAGGTGGGACTTCTTGTAGTATTGGGAGTGGCTCGGGTCGTACAGCGAACGGTGGTGGTTCGCCTCCACCCCATTCCAATCCAGGTTATCCCACCAGTCCTTCTCGCAGTCCACCCTTGGTCGCTTGGTGATATCGCTTCTGACTGCTGGCAGGCGCCTGAGGCTCCAGCAGCCCCTGATCTTGATAGTCTCCAGGTTGGGTGCAGACATTCTACTCCCACAGATAAGCTGCAGCGTGGGGAGCTCATATAGATGGATGTGTCTCAGCTTAAAAAATTCCTTAATTTTCTGTTGCTCCTGGCGCTTAGGGTCCAAAGGGAAGACCTCCTTCAGATCACCACAACACACGATCTCAAGGGTCTCCAGGCAAGGCAGAGAGGTCATATAGTCAGATAAGGGGAGCACGTGTATGAGCTTGGGGCAATAGTCCAGGTGTAAGATTGTTAGGACTTGAAAGGAGTCTTCTGCAAGTTCAAACAATGCACTACCACACCATATGTACCGTGCCTCCGGGAGCCGGGACGCCCAGAATGTGGTCAACTGTAAATATATGCCATTCCAATTGTCAATACTTTCTTGGGTTATATGAAACACGGAGCGTAGCTTGGGCACCTCTCAACTCGGCACCATTCAAGCCGAATCCATTGTGTATCTTGCGGGCATGGGGTGAAAGTGATGGTCGAGCTATGATGTATGTGTAGCATGCGAGCGTTGTGACATGTGGACATAGGGGGTAAGGCAGCACTCAAACTAGTTCCTTCTTCAATGCTGCTCTGTTGTTGCTCCAGTAATCCGTTCTCCGTCTCCTCTTCAACTTGTATGTGAACATACCAGTCTTGAGCCCTGGGAGTAGGACTAGGTGGGCAACCCTGCATCCAGCTTATCGCGCCTTCATTACCGGCACCTGCAGCCTGTAGTTGGCCTCGAAAGAAGGCATCTCTTGCATAAAAATAACAATCAGGCTGACTGATCCCTTGAGCAACCTGACTGTTACCAACAGTAGTACTACTTGTAGGAGGTGAATCCATTTCCATATATACATCATCCTCATACTCGATGTGATCCTTAAGTGACCTAAGGAGCCTTGGGTCCCTTACAGAGATGTACCTATTAAAGTCAATCTGTGCAGCTCGACTGATGTCTGGCTGGGTAGCAGCAGCAGAAAGATTAGATGATGATCTTGTAGCAGAATAAACCTCCTTGGTCTTCTCGTTCGAATTAACTTGGCTAGGTGTTGCATGTCGGATGGTGCTGATGTGTAGCACCTCGAAATCTTGTCTCATGTTGTATCTTGGTGGCCACAATATTGCACAGAGCACCTCGCAGCCCAACAGGATGAGGCGCTTGAGGTTTGGAGCTTTTACTTCTCGGAGGTCGAGGGTTTTCACTGCCGTTCCTGTGAGGTCCAACTCCTCGAGGCTCCCCAAATTTCCTTTGAGTAGTATACTCTTCAATTCTGAACAGCCCCGCAAAGAGATGCTAGATATCTTGGCAGAACTTGCAGCTTCGCTGATGAAGCTAAAAGACTCAAGTGATGAAGGCAAGACATCACTGAGGAAGCTAGATTTCTTGAGGCTGTTTGCATTGGACAGAATGGGGAATGGTCCTTGATTATTTGTGTCTTTGTCCTCCGTAGAGACCAGGCTGGCTATTACACGGAGGATGACAAGGCTAGGTCTACCACCACACAAATCACTTATGCTCCGGAACTTCACTCCCTCTACATTCAACTCCCTGAGGTCAGCCATTAAACTCTTCATCTTTTCCGATAGCAGCCAGTACCAGTCTGTATACCTCAGATCTACCACCCATAGCTTCTGGAAACATGATACGTCTTCGGTCTGACTCGGATGCTCCTTATCAGTGATATTTATGCAACGGTCCAGCAGGAGGAATCTTAGTTGGTTGCAACAGAGGAAGGGAGGAGATGCAAAACTGAAGGTGCACTGAGACAGATGTAACACACGTACGTTGCTGCTTTGTGAATGTTGGAACATGCCAGCTGGCAATATTGATGTTGTCTTTCTTGGTGGTTCATGTGCAAAAATAAAGCAGGATGTCACCTCAGGAGGCAGCACACGAGTAGTATCCTTTAGCACCTGTTGGTGGGTGATGAAATCCCAGCAGTTTTTTCTCAGCTGCAAGATCAGTAAGCAGTAATGATGCGAACTGATCTGCGGTACATTCATGTTGTCCCAAAGTTAAGACACTCTTCCTAATATCTAGAATGGTCTCCCAATTGATAGTCTTACCAAACCAATCCAAACGCATGTTTCTCTGTAGAGAATCGCCAATCTCCCATGCTACTGCATTTCCTTGGCCTTGTATAATCCTATCGCAGATCCAATAATTGAGTTCATGGTTAACCAAGTCCACGCCAGTAGGAGAGATTATTCTTCTGAGTAACCATGCATACAGGACACATTGCTTGACTACCTTGTGGTTCATGTAGTTAGGCTCATCAATCCCCGTGCACTTGGCAATCTCTTCAGCCTCTTCACACACTAGATCTCGCAATTCTTCAGGTCCATATCCGCGAGAATCATAGAAATAAACATCAGATAGTCCAATTTTGTCTTCTTCCTCATATTCTAGTTCGAGACCCAGCCGAAATCTCCCGTGCCAGGTCCACAACACCTTGCTACTCAAAAGTGATATTATTGGAATGCCACACTCATACAAATCAATGTATTTGTTGCTCCCATTGTGAAAAACCACCACAAATGTACAGTTAAGAAGCTTATTGAATATTTCCCTTCTGATATCTTCTATCACCTGTCTAGATCCTTGTTCTACCCCGTTGAAATCATCTTCTTTGTCATGCCTATCGAAGATGGCCATCACTGACTGCCGAAGCTCCAGCTCCTCCGCAATAGCCTTTTGCAGACCCTCATGCTTTTCCAAACCAAGCAATCCACGTGGATAACCTTGTCAAACTTCGATTTTGATGATTTCAGACGCTGGGCTACTACTTTGAGAGTCGCTGATGCCCCAAATCCATGCGAACCCTCGAAATAGACCACATTGCCTTTGCTTGTATCCTGCAACACACCAAGTACCTCGCCTGCTACAGCATCGATGGTTTTTCCCTCGATGTCGATCCTCTGCAGAGTTTAAGGGTAATAAGCAAGTTGGGGTAGGCTAGATATGAAACCCACATAGAAACTTGTGAAACAAACTATAAGTCAAATCCTAACAAAAGGCGTTACCCTAAAAATTATTTAGACATTACTTACTAACACGGATAATTAGGGAAGAAATGAACTTGTGTGTGTTAAGTGCCAAAAACACCACTTTTAATCTGCTATAGTTTTTTTCAAACGCAAAATGCTAGTAGGCGACCAATGTAACATAAAAAAGAAAAATAGTTGTCACAAAGGAATGGCCTATATATTCTTGACGGTACCACTACAGAATATCCCAGTTGAGCTCAATGGCTAAAGAAACCAATAAAGTCACAAATATGCAGCATTAATCACTGAGGATCGTGGTGGGTGATGGATTACCTCCATGACGAACCGATTAAATCCTGCAAATGCAAGCAGCTCCTGTTTGCACCTCTAACCCATGGGTTTGTATGCAGCAATATCCGGATCTAGTTTCTTTCCTTTCCTAACATGTATAAGACCGACGCAAGAAGTTGGAAGTTAGAACATGATGCCTAGTTAAACAAATACTTACATAAACTTGGAGAAGTAATTAACTAATTGGAGTATATAGAAGGATTTCCATAGTTACCTTGATTAATCGCTGCACTGGCGCAAGCCTAGATACACTAAACAAGCAAGCTAGATTGCAGATGAGGAAACTGGTGCTTGTACATAAAGTCACAAACATAAGGCTCGTGTACCAAGGAATGGATAGCTTGGCTAGCTACCATTAGCAGCATTTCTTGTGTTTGTTTTACTTTTCACTTTGCTTTTTTTTCTTTCTCTCTACAACAAAGCTGCAAATTCTTTGCCTCCTACACACCACATCCATCATGAGATTCTTTGCTCTCTTTTTCAAAGGAGAGATTCTTTGCTTCTTGGGTTTAAAGATCACAGGGATCCTGCTCGCCGGCTGGGCCTTCTGCTCCGTCCTGTGGTGTCTCCCGCGCGCCGGCTTGGCGGCGGAGGTGCGGCGGTCTCGCGGGCCCGATCTGGGCCTCGTGTGGGCCCGATCTAGGCCGCGCGGGCCGCGCGCGTCACGGCTCTTCGGAGGCCGTTTTCCCGCTCCGGCGGAGGCAGCCCTGGCCGTCGGCCGGAGTTGTGCTGCTGGTAGCCGGTGGGTGGTCTGTATGGCGTTGAGCCCCGCCTCCCGCGGCCTACTTCCCCTGCTGTCAGCTGAGGTCGTCGCCGGCGCAGCGGCTGATGGTGGCGGCGGGGAGATCCCTCACATGCATGCGTGTGTGGGGTGTTCCTCCTTCCTCCCCTCGATGGAGCATGGTGGCGAACTCCGGTGATGTCCCGGCTCTCCGTCTTTGACGTGTCTCCGGTGTGCGGTCTAGCACACCGAGTTTTCCCGAGGTTCGGAGGTCGGTGAAGCCGTCCTTTGGTGTTCTTCTCCGCGTCCTCGTGAGGGTGGCTGAAGTTTGGTTCTGGACGGGTCTCGGTGAAAACCGTGCACTGGTTGTGCAGTGCTGGCGATGACAACACCTTCGGGTGTCGTTCCCTTGTTGAAGGCATCGCCATGAAGATCTTCCTTGTTACTGGACGGTCGGAAACCGCCTCGCTGTTTCGCCCCGTTTCCCAAGTGCGTGTGTTTGGTGAAGGCTCTCATAGCGGTTTGTGAATCGCCCTGCTTCTAGGGTTGGTGTCCCGGGGTCTTGGCAAAAGCTGCAGGATCTCTCCCGGCAACGACGACGTCTTGGACGCCGTTTTCCTACTTGGAGGCGCTGCTGTAAGCCCCTCCCTTTGGATTCAGAAGCTTTGCTCGGCTCCTCGACGACGTGTCTATGGTGGTGATGGGGATGGCGCAGTGGAGGTCTGTTGGTTTTGATACCTCCGACGGCGTATCCGAGCAACTGAAGTCAAGGCTTCTACATGATCAAGCAATTCTCTTTTAGTTTGTGCCTCATTTTGTTGCTTGGTTGTTCTCCCTTGTGATACTGTGTTGCTTGTAAGGGGTGCGTGAGTGTGGTTGATGCGTGTTGTAATCTGTAACTGTTAGCCGGTTGTTGGCTTTGTTAATTCAAAGTTGGGCTCATTGCGAGCCTTCCGTCTAAAAAAAGATCACAGGGATACAAATGTGATGTAAATCTGGGCTGTTTGTTGTCTGTATCCCCTTAGTTAACCAACCTATTATATGAGGCTACTATAACCTTGAGTAATGTTTGGGAATTGCCATAGCCTCTAAAATATAATTATCAACTTATTAATCTTTTCATATATTTGTAAAGTTAGAGAATAAACTATTGGTTGCACGGTTAGGAGACTGATTGTCCCCACTCCCCAGACGACAAGGGATCAAACCACGGGTTTGACACTCTGGGTGTCTCATTGAATCAGATTATTCTCTTAGTGTGAGGAGATGTTCCGGTCAATAGTGAAACGCCTGTAGTATCTTGAAGCTCCACAACTTCGGTATCCAGTAGTGTGTGTGCGTGCAGTGGTGTGCGTATGTTTTGTACTCATTGTTTCCAAAAAAATTTGTGAAGTTAATGGATTAGAAAAATCCTCATATGCAAAAAGGAGTAAAGTGGGACTAGGAGTCGACCAGTTGGTTAGTGGCATATGGTTGTCGGTTGGCTGCACGCTCTGTCCACCACCCGCGTCCGAGCCCCCCTTCTGCATGGTGGGTGCCCGAGTTTCTTCCTTATTTACTCCCACAAGGTTTCGCCCTGCTGGTCTCCTTTAACAAAGGAGTAAAATAGTAAGTGATTTTATGAAGACAAATATACTTATAGCATTTTTGTTTAGCCGGTACAAATTGTTAGATGTGTATAGTTTACTGTTCATCACACACATGTATAAGTACTGGCCTCTGGCCCCCTGGAAATATAGTTGCTCATTCATAACATGGTATCAGAGCTAAGGTGATCTCCTCCTCTCCACCCGTAGCAACTCCGGGCCGTCTCCGTCGCCGGCCTGCCGCGCCGCTGCCGCCGTCTCCGGCCTGCCGCGTCGTCGCCGCCGCCTGCTGCATCACCGCCGCCATTCCCGGCCGCTGTGCTCGTTTCCGAGCTCGTCGCGCACCGGCTGCCATACGCGGCCTGCGGTCTGCCGCTCTGCAGCCGACCGCCCCTCCGTCGCTCTTGCGGCCTGCTGTCCCGGCCGTCGTCGCTCTGCGGCCCGCGGTTCGTGCGCTCCTCCGAGCTCTGCTCGTTCCCGAGCTCGTCGCACCGCCCGAGCTCTACTCGTTCCCGAGGCCGTCGCGGCTGCGGCTGCCTCTGCCTTCCGGCCGCCGCCGCCGGACGCCGTCCGGCCGCCGCCGCCGGTCCGGCCACCACGAGGTCCGGCCACCGACGCCCCGACCCCTCCCGTGGCGGGCCTTCTCATGTCCGTCCATGCGCTCGGGCTGGTGAGCACGATCCACATTCTCTCTCATCAGTGTTGACTTCAAAAAAAAAATCAGAGAGCCCGCGATGTCCTCTTCGGGCTATGTTGCTGTTCCTCGGTGCTCTGTGATCTTTGATGGCACCAACTACGCCGAGTTTGTGGGCTTTATGCGCATCCACATGCGCGGCCTCCTGTTGTGGGGCGTTCTCTCTGGCGAGGTCTCCTGTCCGCCGTGCCCCGTTGCTCCTGTGGCTCCTACTCCACCGGTGCCACCTGCCCTTGCCGCTGATGCTTCTGAGGCTGATCGTGCTGCCGCCAAGGATGCTGATGATCTTGCAGTTGAAGCCTATGACCAGCAGGTATCGAATTACTCGGAGTCTCTCTCTATTTATCGGGATGCTCTGTCTGTTTACACTCAGTGGTGCAATGATGATGCTCGTGCTGCTGCTGTCCTCACTGCTAGTGTTCTACCTCAGTTTGCTTCTGAGTTTATGGGATTGGGCACTACTGCTGCGATGTGGACTTATCTTTGTCAGCGCTATCAGCCCTCTGGTGATGCTCTCTACCTGTCTGTGGTGCGTCAGGAGCATGATCTTCAGCAGGGTGACTCTACTGTTGATGAGTTCTACACACAGTGCTCTGCCATCTGGCGTCAGCTTGACTCTCTGAGGACTGTTGTTTGCGGTACTTGTCGATGCTGCCAGACAGTGAGGTCAGACTTGGAGTTTCAGCGTGTCCATGAGTTCTTGTCTCGCCTGCGTTCCGAGTTTGAGCCTCGGCGTGCACACTTGCTTGCCCGTGGTCGACGTGTTCCCATCTCAGAGGTACTTGCAGAGCTTCGCGCTGAGGAGACTCGACTCCGTTCTGCTGGACTGCTTGTGGTTCCCACTGTGCTTGCTGCCCGTGCTCCGGTGTCGTCTGTTCCACCGCTGCTACCCACTCCTTCACGGGGGTGGGCGGGCGCCCTCTGCAGGGGGGGTCGGCTCTCTCACATGTTCTGCGACTACTGCAAGAAGCCGGGCCACCCAGAGTCTGATTGTTTCAAGAAGCAGCGTGACATGGGTCGCTCCTCTCCTGCGGTTCGTGTGCCTCCGTCTGCACAGTCCTTCACTGCCCAGGATATTGCCCAGCTCAAGCGTATGCTGGCTTCCTCTGGCTCTTCTTCGACGGGCACCGTTGCCTCGCTGACTGCTTCCACTACTGCTACTCCGCCACCGCCGCCTACACAGTCAGGTACATCTCCGTGGGTTCTGGATTCTGGAGCTTCATTTCACATGTCTTCTGATGCTTCCGCTCTGTCTTCTCTTCGCCCTCTTGATTCTCCTGTCAATGTTCTTACTGCCGATGGCACACCTCTTCCTGTTGCTAGTCGTGGCATTCTTTCTACTCCATCTTTTTCTGTTCCTAGTGTTTCTCATGTTCCCGTCTTACCATGAATCTCTTTTCCGCTGCTCAACTTACTGATTCTGGCTGTCGTGTCATTCTTGATACCGACTCTTGCTCTGTTCAGGATCGTCGCACCCAGGTTCTAGTTGGAGCTGGCCCTCGGCGCCGTGAGGCTCAGGGCCTTTGGGAGGTTGACTGGCTTTGTGTTCCTTCCGCTGCCACCACACCCGCCAGCTCGCATGCTCTTGCTGCCTCCTCCTCTGCGTCCTTCCAACAGTGGCATCATCGACTTGGTCATATATGTGGCTCTCGCTTGTCCTCGCTAGTGCATCAAGGTGTCTTAGGGTCTGTCTCTGGCGATGTATCTTTACATTGTAATGGTTGTAGACTTGGCAAACAGACTCAATTACCTTATCCTACGAGTGAGTCAGTCTCTCAGCGTCCTTTCGACTTAGTTCATTCTGATGTATGGGGTCCTGCTCCCTTCGATTCGAAAGGTGGTCATCGCTACTATGTTCTATTTATTGATGACTTCTCTCGCTACACTTGGCTCTATTTTATGAAATCTCGCAGCGAGGTTCTCCCTATATACAAGCGATTTGCTGCCATGGTACACACCCAGTTTTCCACGCCCATTCGTGTCTTTCGTGCTGACTCGGCTGGTGAGTATATCTCCCAGATGTTGCGTGGTTTTCTTGCCGAACAGGGTACTCTTGCCCAGTTCTCTTGTCCTGGTGCTCACGCTCAGAATGGCGTTGCTGAGCGCAAGCATCGCCACCTTCTTGAGACGGCTCGTGCGATGATGATCGCCGCCTCTCTTCCACCCCACTTTTGGGCTGAGGCTGTCTCCGCATCCACCTATCTCATCAATATCCAGCCTTCGGCTGCTTTGCAGGGTGGTATTCCTATGGAGCGTCTCTCTGGTCGTTCTCCTGACTACTCCGCTCTTCGCATGTTTGGGTGCGTGTGCTATGTTCTCCTTGCTCCCCGCGAACGCACCAAATTGACCGCTCAGTCGGTGGAGTGTGTTTTTCTTGGCTACAGTGATGAGCACAAGGGCTATCGATGTTGGGATCCTGTTAGTCGTCGGCTACGTATTTCCCGTGATGTGACTTTTGATGAGTCTCGTTCGTACTATCCGCGTCCTACTGCCTCGACCTTTTCGGTTGAGGATATCTCCTTCCTTATACTTCCCGACATATCTCCCTCCGTGCCTCATGTTCCTCCTCCACCTCCACCTCCGCCGAGTCCCACTGTTCCCGATACACCGCCGACACCATCCTCTTCTCCTCCCTCGCCCCCTCCCTCTCCAGTGCATCCTACCCTCTCTCCCTTTCCTCTCCACTACACTCGTCGGCCTCGTGTTGAGGATGATCCCTCTGACATGCCCTCTACTTCCGGAGCGCCACCTTCCCCGTGTACACCGGTTCATAACCTTCGTTCTCGGACCTCATTACGGTCTCCTGATCGCTATTCTTTCCCAGTACGGTCTTTCTGCTGTTGCTGAGCCCACTTCCTACCGTGATGCCATGGCTCAGTCTGAATGGCAGCTTGCGATGGCTGAGGAGATTGCTGCCCTTGAGCGCACTGGCACGTGGGATCTTGTTTCCCCTCCTCCCGGTGTTCGTCCCATCACATGCAAGTGGGTCTATAAGATCAAGACTCGCTCCGATGGTTCTCTTGAGCGTTACAAAGCTCGTCTTGTGGCTCGTGGCTTTCAGCAGGAGCAGGGACGCGATTATGATGAGACGTTCGCTCCCGTAGCCCACATGACCACTGTCCGCACTCTTCTCGCTGTGGCTTCTGTTCGTAATTGGTCTGTGTCTCAGCTTGATGTCCAGAACGCCTTTCTCAATGGGAGTTGCGTGAGGAGGTTTATATGCAGCCACCACCGGGGTACTCTGTTCCTGATGGTATGGTCTGCCGTCTTCGGCGCTCTCTCTATGGCCTTAAACAAGCCCCTCGCGCCTGGTTTGAGCGTTTCGCCTCTGTGGTGACTGCCGCTGGTTTCGCCTAGCGACCATGACCCCGCGTTGTTTGTCCACACCTCACCTCGTGGTCGGACACTCTCCTCTTATATGTTGATGACATGATCATTACTGGCGATGACTCTGAGTATATTGCCTTTGTTAAGGCCCGCCTCCGTGAGCAGTTCCTGATGTCTGATCTTGGTCCACTTCGCTATTTTCTTGGGATTGAGGTTTCTTCGACTTCTGATGGCTTCTTCATCTCCCAAGAAAAATATATTCAGGATCTTCTTGCTCGCGCCGCTCTTGGTGATGACTGCACTGCTGAGACTCCTATGGAGCTCAATGTTCAGCTTCGTGCTACTGATGGTGATCCCTCACAGACCCCACACGCTATCGCCATCTTGTTGGGAGTCTTGTCTATCTAGCTGTCACTCGTCCAGATATTTCATATCCTGTCCACATTCTGAGTCAGTTCGTCTCAGCTCCCAGCTCTGTCCACTATAGTCACCTTCTCCGTGTTCTACGATATCTTCGTGGCACGATCTCTCGCCGCCTTTTCTTTCCTCGCTCCAGCTCTCTCCAGCTCCAGGCCTACTCTGATGCTACGTGGGCTAGTGATCCTTCTGATCGCCGCTCGCTGTCTGCCTATTGTGTTTTTCTTGGAGGATCTCTCATTGCCTGGAAGACGAAGAAGCAGACTGCCGTTTCCCGCTCCAGTGCAGAGGCTGAGTTGAGAGCGATGGCTATGTTGACGGCTGAGGTGACTTGGTTGCGATGGTTACTAGAGGATTTTGGTGTTACTGCTGCTGCACCGACTCCTCTATTGTCAGACAGTACAGGTGCTATCAGCATTGCGCGTGACCCGGTGAAGCATGAGCTCACCAAGCACATCGGTGTGATGCCTCCTTTGTGCGTGCTGCTGTGCAGGACCAGCTTCTTGCTCTTCACTATGTGCCCTCTGAGTTACAGCTGGCGGACTTCTTCACGAAGGCACAGACTCGAGCGCAGCATGGGTTCTTTCTCTCCAAACTCAGTGTTGTTGACCCACCATGAGTTTGAGGGGGGGTGTTAGATGTGTATAGTTTACTGTTCATCACACACATGTATAAGTACTGGCCTCTGGCCCCCTGGAAATATAGTTGCTCATTCATAACACAAATATCCTTAAGAGTAAATTGCAGTTTGAATCATATATTTAAACCACCACTGTAACTTGCATCACATTGTGTGAAATGTCAAGCAGACCAGGCACTGTGGTAGTAAAATTCAAACCAGGCCAGGTGCTAACAAAGAGCCGGTTCAGTGATGGAATCAGTGATGCACTGACGCGGCTACCATGTGGAGGCCACCGCATTCCTTTCCGACGTCAGTACAACCTCACTCAAGTGAAGCCTCACCGTTGCTGATCTGAACCCGAGTGCCATCGTGAATGTTGTTCATCAGTCTACTAACATTTCCTCTTACAAATGAGTTGAGACATGTTGCAAATAGAATGAAAGGGCAAGATTAATAAGAATTCCCCAGGTATAATAAAGTTGGAAGCAACCGTAATTTGATTACTTTTCCCTTATCTAAGAAACATAGTCAGCTCCGATAAAGAAAAGTAGTACAGATGGCAGCCAGAAAGAGGTGATGAACTACAGAAAACAAGAACTAACTATGGAGCGGCGACCACAGTTTTCACAGGCTAGATCACACGGACTAGTACATAATCAGAAAAATGGCAACTGAGGCATGAGCCTGACCTGACCACAGCATCTCACGGAAGGAATCGTCTGAACCTGATCACCTGAGCACGACATCTCCCACTGAAGCACCCAGAGGGGACGTCAGCTCCCACTGAAATGGAGCCTCGTCCTGGTCTTCGCGCCGCCATGACCGCCAGCTAGCTACATCGGTCGCGAGTAAGCTCGGCGCCGTGGCCCTCTGCATCTCGTCCTCTCCTTGTTTGCTGCAGGGCGCAATCTTTTCCGAAAGCCTACTGAGGCGTCGTCAGGGAGGAGGTGGTGGACGGTGGCCTAGGGCTTAGAGTTAAGGGAGAGGTGGCGAGCGAGAGAGGCGGCGGCGCAGGAACTGGAAGAGCCTGGTGAACGGCGGCGGCGCCGGTTGGAACCCTCCGCCGCACAATCGAATGGCTCCAAATTTGTTAAACAGAACCGAACGGCTAAAGATCTAAAACAAATCAAATGACTCACAACTCCTAGTACTGTGTATTTCTCAGCAATGAAAAAAGTCATACGGGTTGAGATTAACTTCGAATTGCGTACATAATCAGCACGTCCTCCATCTGTGTCACACTGTAAAACGTTTTGGCAATATTTTATCTCATAAAAACATTTTATTTTTGACTACTAAGCATTTTGTATTTATCTGAAAATATCTTTGCCTTCCGAGCTCCTGTGAAATCTTTATTTTTAAAATATCCAGAAATCATATTTACATGTTTCAGGACATTCTGGACATATCAATGATGGAGAAAACTATGTAGAGGCGCCGCACACCGCGTCTCTCTGTGCGGCGCGTGCGTATCCGTCCGATCATACATCTTGTCTTCTATTTTATCCTTAATTTCTTATCGCTCCAAAGAAACGAAACGACAACCACACAATCTCTCTCCCCTCTCTCTCGCGAAGTCCATAAATCAGGAAGGGCGGAAGAAGGCGACCAGATGTGGGGTTCAAAGCAGGGGTTTGATTCCCGTCGAGGCCGCCGCGAGCAGCACAGCGCCAGGCGGTTTAGCTTGCGCCGCCGTCAACCGTTTGGGACTTGAAGGAAGCAGCACCAACGCAAGGAGACGAGCAGTGCGACGCGGCAGTCCCCTCTGGCCGGTCGCGCATGACGCCAATGCGTGAGGTTGTAGCCTGAAGCTTGCAGGCGTCATCGCCACGCTGCAAGAGGTCGTGCCGCGAGTTGCTGCCTCCGAGGACCTCGCCGGCGCCGATGGCCGCCACGTGTTGGTCGCTACCTCTGAGGACCTCGCTGGGCCGACGACCGTAGCACGTCTGCACGTGCTGGTCGCTGCCTCCGAGGTCCCCGCCGGAGCCGAGGGCCGCCGCACGTTCTAGCCGCCGCCTCCATGGAGCTCGATGGGGCGGTGGCCACCGCACATGCTGGTCGCGCACATGCTGGTCACGGAAGACCTCGCCCGGACCTATGGCCGCCGCCGGCTGGAGTATTATATCAACGTATCTATAATTTCTAATGTTCCATGCTTATATTATATCAATTGCTACATGTTTTATATACACTTTATATCATTTTTATGCATTTTCTGGGACTAACCTATTAACAAGATGCCACACTGTCAGTTCCTGTTTTTGCTGTTTTTGTGTTTCAAAAAAGTTGTTCTGGAAATATGATGGCGCGGTCCCACCTCCTGCCGCGCCGCCACGTGGTGTGGACCCTTCGGGTCTCCGATGACTCATCTTATTGTAATGCTACATGGTGTATTTACTGGGATCCGATGAATATTGATACTATGTCAAATTGAATATTGAATTATCATGTCTATGTCTTTTATGATCTTGCATGCTCTCCGTTACTTGTTGAAACTCTGGCCAAGTGAATGCTTGTGACTCCAAGAGGGAGTATTTATGCTAGATAGTTGGGTTCGGCCTCTATTTAATCTGGGGGAGTGACAGCAACCCCTAAGGTTGTGGATGTGCTGTTGCCACTAGGGGTAAAACAGCAATGTTTTGTCTAAGGATGAATGTGTTGTTTACATTATGCACTTTACTTAATGCAATTGTCTATTGCTTGCAACTTAATACCGGAATGGGTGCGGACGCTAACCTGAAGGTGGACTATTTAGTCACAGATGCATGCTGGATAGCGGTCTGTGTACTTTGTCGTAATGCCCAAATGAATCTCATAGTAGACACTACAACTTTCACATGCATATTATGCACCTTTCAATATTGTCAATTGCCCAGCTGTAATTTGTTTACCCAGCATGTTAGTTATCTTTATGGAGAGACACCACTAGTGAACTGTGGACCCCGGTCTATTCTTTTACATCTGAAATACAATCTACTGCAATCATTGTTCCTTTTCATTCTCTGCAAGCAAACATCATTTTCCACACTATACGTTTAATCCTTTTTTCCAGCAAGCCGATGAGATTGACACCCTCACAGTTTTATTGGGACAAAATAGTTTGATTGTCTTGTGTGTAGGTTCCAAGTCAACAGCCAGGATCTCTTTTTCGACGCCAAGCTTTCTGGCACCGTTGACACCTTTAGAAGTCTTTTCACCTCCTACTGGATTGATAACCTCGGTTTCTTACTGAGGAAAAACTTGCCGCTGCACTCATCAACCTTACACTTGAGGTTCCCAACGGACGTGTGACTTTACACGCATCAAGCAAGTTTTCTGGCGCCGTTGCCGGAGAGGTCGAGTTGCTTCTGCAAGGGGAGTCTCTCACTTCCAATCTCTTTACTTTGTTATTTGTCTTGCTTAGTTTACTTTTATTTTGTCTTGTTTGCTCTCTTTATCAAAAACACACAAAATAGTTACTTGTTTTTATTTTGTTATTTCGGCCTAGTTTTTATTTTGCTAAAATGAGTACTCCTGAGAACACCAAGTTGTATGACTTCACTAGCACAAATAATAAAGATTTCATATGCACTCCTATTGCTCCACCTGCTTCTAAAGTAGACTTTTATGAAATTAAACCTGCTCTATTAAATCTTGTTATGAAAGGGCAATTTTCTGGTGTTAGTACTGATGATGTTGCTGTCCATCTTAATAATTTTGTTGAACTTTGTGAGATGCAAAAGTATAAGGATATAGATGGGGATATTATTAAACGGAAATTATTTTCTATCTCTTTGAGAGGAAGAGCTAAAGAATGGTTGATATCTTTGCCTAGAAATAGTATTGATTCATGGACAAAATGCAAAGATGTTTTCATAGGAAAATATTATCCTCCTGCTAAGATTATATCCTTGAGAAGTTGCATTATGAATTTCAAGCAATTTGATAATGAACATTTTGCCCAATCATGGGAAAGGATGAAATCTTTGGTAAAGAATTGTCCTACCCATGGACTGACTGCTTGGATGATCATCCAAACCTTTTATGCAGGATTAAATTTTTTTTCAAGGAACTTGTTGGATTCGGCCTCTGGAGGGACCTTCATGTCCATCACTTTGGGTGCTGCAAAAAAGCTACTAGATGATATGATGATTAACTATTCGGAATGGCACACTGAAAGGGCTCCTCAAGGTAAGAAGGTAAATTCTGTTGAAGAAACCTCTTCTTTGAGTGAAAAGATTGATATTATTATGTCTATGATTGTGAATGGTAAATCTCATGTTGATCCTAATAATGTTCCTTTAGCTTCATTGGTTGCTCAAGAAGAGCATGTTGATGTAAATTTCGTTAAAAACAACAATTTCAACAACAATGCTTAGAGAAATAATTTTGGTAGCAATAATCCTTCTAATGGTTATGGAAACTCTTATGGTAATTCATACAGCAATAATAGAAGTGTACCCTCTGATCTTGAAGCTATGCTTAAGGAATTTATTAGTACACAAACTGCTTTTAATAAATCTGTTGAGGAAAAGCTTGGTAAAGTTGGTGTTCTTGCTTCTAAGGTTGATAGTCTTGCTCTTGATGTTGATCTTTTGAAAATAGAAGTTATGCGTAATGATGTTAAAGAGAACAAGACTTTTGCTACAGCAAATGCCATCCAAGTTAAAATTGATAACAATATTAGGATGTTGGCTGAATTGCATGCTAGGTGGGAAAGAGAGGATAAAATTGATAAAGAGAATAGTATAGCTAGAGTTTGTACTATTACCACCACTAGTAACGCTAATGTTTCACATGCTAGTAAGCCTCCTACTATCAATGGTAACATAGTTGGTGTCGGCAATGTTTCCACTACCTCTGCAAAGCGTTTAAAATTGCCCAAAACCACTGAAACTGTTCCTGATAAGAGTGCTGAAATTTTTCAAACTATGGGAGACAATGGTTCCATTACCATTGACCATAATGATTTTGATTTTGATGATTGGAATATTTTTGAAGTAATTATGTTCTTGCAAAAGCTAGCTAGAAGTCCTAATGCTAGTGCTATTAATATGGCTTTTACAAAACATATTACAAATGCTCTCATACAAGATACGGAAGAAAAGTTAAAACATGAAGCTTCTATCCCTAGAAAGTTAGAAGATGGTTGGGAGCCCATCATTACGATGAAGGTGAATGATTTTGATTGTAATGCTTTATGTGATCTTGGTGCTAGTATCTCTGTTATGCCCAAGAAACTCTATGATATGCTTGATTTGCCACCTTTGAAACATTGTTATTTAGATGTTTATCTTGCTAATAATGCTATGAAGAAACCTTTGGGGAGAATTGATGATATTCATATTTTGGTTAACAATAACCTTGTCCCCGTTGATTTTGTTGTTATGGACATTGAATATAATCCATCTTATCCTATTGTTCTGGGAAGACCTTTTCTTAGAACTGTTGGTGCCATCATTGATATGAAAGAAGGGAACATTAGGTACCAATTCCGACTCAAGAAAGGTATGGAACATTTCCCTAGAAAGATAATGAAGTTGCATTTTGATTCTATTGTTAGAGCAAGTTATGATGTTGATGCTTCTTCACTTGGAAACACTTGATTTTCACTTTCTGCGCCTAGCTGAAAGGCGTTAAAGAAAAGCGCTTATGGGAGACAACCCATGGTTTTATTTTCTGTTATTTTGCTTTTTATTTTTCTTTGAGTCAAGGTGTTGCTTACTTCTGTCACAACTCCTTTGTATCTTTATTTTATTGCATTGTTGTGCCAAGTAAAGTCTCTAGTTGAAAGTTGATGCTAGATTTGGATTTCTGCGCAGAGACAGATTTTTGCTGTCCACGGTTTTGAGCTTTATTCACTGCAGAAAAATTGAAAATTTCTGAAAAAATCACGCGTCATCCTCAGATGTGTACGCAACTTTCATTAGTTTGGACTTTCTACATCTGAGCAACTTAAGTGCCTCGAAAAAATTCGTCTTTATGGCATGTTCTGTTTTTCACAGATTCTGACTTTTATTTCGCATTCTCTCTTTTACTATGTTTGAGTGGATTTCTTTGCTCCACAAAACATCAGTGGCTGTAGCTAATGTCCAGAGGCTTTGATGATGATTGTGTCACTACAGAATATGTAAATTTTTGATTATGGACTAACCCTCTAATGAGAATTACTTCGAGTTTGGTGTGATGGAAATTTTCAAGGATCAAGAGAGAAGGATGATATGATATGATATGATATGATATGATATGATATGATATGATATGATATGATATGATATGATATGATATGATATGATATGATATGATATGATATGATCAAGAAGAGTGAAAAGCCTAACCTTGGGGATGCCCCCGTGGTGCATCCCAGCATATTTCAAGAAGACTCAAGCGTCTAAGCTTGGGGATGCCCAAGGCATCCCCTTCTTCATCAACAACTTATCAGGTCATCTCTAGTGGAACTATATTTTAATTCTTTCACATCTTATGTGCCTTACTTGGTGTGCTTTTATTTTTGCTTTGTTGTTTTTATTTTCTGAATAAATTGGATCCTAGCATTCTTGTGTGGGAGAGAGACACGCTCCGCTTTTTCATTGAATACTCATATTCTTCACTTATATTTGTTGAGTATTCTTAACTAGCTACTTCTATGATTTTAGCTCCTGTTTTTCATGCATCTCTTGTTCAGAACTGTTAGTTTTTGTACAGAAGTACTTGTTTCATTGTAGTATTATTTGGTGAGTTTTATGTTGAAATAAGTTGATTGGTATTTGGTTGGAAACAGAAAATGCTACATGTGGTAGTTTGTATTGGAAAAGACATATTCATTCTTGTAGATCATTGTTTTGTTTAATTTGACACTTTGCAATTGCTTTGAGCTCTCAAGTAGATCATGTTTAACCTCTTGCATCATGTAGTTAAAGCCTATTAGTGGAGAACTACCGTAGAGCTTGTTGAAATTCGGTTTGCATGTTTGGTATCTCTAAGGTCTAGATATTTTCTGCTAAAATGTTTGAGCAACAAGGAAAACAGTGTAGTGTCTTATAATGCTTGCAATATGTTTTTATTTAAGTCTTGCTGTACCGGTTTATACTTGTATTTGCTTCAAACAACCTTGCTAGCCTAAACTTTGTACTGAGAGGGAATGCTTCTCGTGCATCCAAACCTTGAGCCAAAACCCATGCCATTTGCGTCCACCATAACTACCTATTATGTGGTATTTCCTGCCATTCCAAGTAAATACTTCATGTGCTACCTTTAAACTATTCAAAACTTTATTACTCCTTATTTGTGTCAATGTTTTATAACTCATGAGAAAGTTATGTGGCGTTTTCTCTATCACCTTGCCATTTACTCATGACAGACTTTCACCAATGGACTAGTGGCATATACATCCGCTTATCCAATAAATTTGCAAAAAGAGGTGGCAAATGGGGTGCCCAGTCCCAATTAATTATAACTTTAACCATTTGATTCTCTTCACATGTTTGTCAATGATTTATCAGAAGCAATTTTCAAAATGTTAAGCAATATCAAATAGGCACTCCTCCATGGTATGTGATTGTTGGAAGGCACCCGAGGATTTGGGTAGCCATGGCTTGTGTAAGCAAGGTTGGGATGAGTGTCATACCAGTTTATAAATATGCATGTGTAAACAAAAGAGAAGAGGAATGATCTACCTTTGGGTAGAAATAACGTTCTTCATGGGAGCCGCTCTTGAAAGTCTGGGTGATAAGGGGGATAGAGTGCCCACTGCCATTCGTTGACAAAAACAAACACCTCTAAAAAACTTACTTTATGCTCTCTTTATGATTTCAAAAACTTAAAAAGCTCTAGCACATGATTTAATCCCTGCTTCCCTCTGCGAAGGGCCTTTCTTTTACTTTATGTTCAGTCAGTTTACCTACTCCTTTCTATCTCAGAAGCAAACACTAGTGTCAACTTTGTGTGCATCAATTCTTATATGCTTACCTATTGCACTTGTTATATTACTTTGTGTTGACAATTATCCATGAGATATACATGTTGAAAGTTGAAAGCAATTGCTGAAACTTAAATCTCCCTATGTGTTGCTTCAATGCCTTTTACTTAGAATCTATTGCTTTATGAGTTAACTCTTATGCAAAGCTTTTTTATGCTTGTCTTGAAAGTACTATTCATGAAAAGTTTTGGCTTATATGATTCAGTTGTTTTCTCTTTATTTATCTGTTAGCAAACTATAGACCATTGTTTTGAGTCACTTCATTCATGACATGAGCCTTGCAATATTATTTGATCAAGATTGTGTGAAAGCATGTCTCCTCAGAAATTATTTTGTTGTTATCGTTTTACCTACTCGAGAACGAGTAGAACTAAGCTTGGGGATGCTTGATACGTCTCCAACGTATCTATAATTTCTGATGTTCCATGCTTATGTTATACCAATTGCTACATGTTTTACATACACTTTATATCATTTTTATGCATTTTCTGAGACTAACCTGTTAACAAGATGCCACAGTGCTAGTTCCTGTTTTCTGCTGTTTTTGGTTTCAGAAAAGTTGTTCTGGAAATATTCTCGGAATTGCACGAAACGGGTGTCAAAGTCCCTATTTTTCCAACATGTACACGGAGTCCGAAGGAGAGATGAAGGGGGTCCGTGGGCCGCCCTCACCATGCCACGGCGCGGGTGGGCCCACTGTCACGCCGCCACGTGGTAAGGACGCCTCGGGCCTCCACCGACGCCGCCCCTTCACCTATATATTCATCTTTTCGGGAAAACCCTAGAGACCCGAGCCATATTTCCAGAAAACATCCGCCGCCGCCGCCGTCGTCAACCCTAACTCGGGAGGGTTCTGAAGCTCTCCTCGGCACCCTGCCGGAGGGGGAATCATCACCGGAGGGCTCTACATCGCCATGTCTGCCTCCGGAGTGATGTGTGAGTAGTTCATCTTTGGACTATGGGTCCATAGCAGTAGCTAGATGGTTGTCTTCTCCTCTTGTGCCATCATGTTTAGATCTTGTGAGTTGCCTATCATGATCAAGATCATCTTATTGTAATGTTACATGTTGTGTTTGCTGGGATCCGATAAATATTGATACTATGTCAAGTTGAATATTGAATTATCATGTCTATGTCTTTTATTATGTCTTTTATGATCTTGCATGCTCTCCGTTACTTGTTGAAACTCTGGCCAAGTGAATGCTTGTGACTCCAAGAGGGAGTATTTATGCTAGATAGTTGGGTTCGGCCTCTATTTAATCTGGAGGAGTGACAGCAACCCCTAAGGTTGTGGATGTGCTGTTGCCACTAGGGGTAAAACAGCAATGCTTTGTCTAAGGATGAATGTGTTGTTTACATTATGCACTTTACTTAATGCAATTAACTGTTGCTTGCAACTTAATACCGGAAGGGGTGTGGACGCTAACCTGAAGGTGGACTATTTAGGCACAGATGTATGCTGGATAGCGGCTTGTGTACTTTGTCGTAATGCCCAAATGAATCTCATAGTAGACACTACAACTTGCACATGCATATTATGCACCTTTAAATATTGTCAATTGCCCAACTGTAATTTGTTTACCCAGCATGTTAGTTATCTTTATGGAGAGACACCACTAGTGAACTGTGGACCCCGGTCCATTCTTTTACATCTGAAATATAACCTACTGCAATCATTGTTCTTTTTCATTCTCTGCAAGCAAACATCATTTTCCACACTATACGTTTAATGCTTTGTTTTCAGCAAGCCGGTGAGATTGACACCCTCACTGTTTCGTTGGGACAAAATAGTTTGATTGTCTTGTGTGCAGGTTCCAAGTCAACAGCCATGATCTCCTTTTCGACGCCAAGCTTTCTGGCACCGTTGACACCTTCAGAAGTCTTTTCACCTACTACTGGATTGATAACCTCGGTTTCTTACTGAGGGAAATCTTGCCGCTGCACTCGTCAACCTTACACTTGAGGTTCCCAACGGACGTGTGACTTTACACGCATCACCGCCTTGAGGCCAAGCTCGCCATGGAGGGTGGCTGTGCTCTGGACATGATGTTGAACTGTTGATGCAGACGTTGCATAAGCTGCAGGACGTGGCAGCGACACCGACTGGGTGAGTGTGCGTTCCTGCCATGCACATGGCTGTAGTCTGTAGAAGCTTGCGGCTGCGGTCGACCCCGCGCTCTCCGTGTCATCGTCGACTCATCGTGCCTTATTTGTCCGGTACAAAAGGCGAGTGTGCATCGCCATGGATGATTTATTTGGTAAACACGTGAAATTTATCTGTCAACCATGTGTGTTTTATTTGGTAACCTCGTATAGTCATGTGTGGTTTATCTGTCAACCATGTAAATTTATCCGGTAACCATGTTTAGTTATGTGTGGTTTATGTGATAACCACTTTTTAGTTTATCTGACAACCAAGTGTAGTTTATCTGGTCAGCACGTGTAGTTTATTTGTCAACCATCTGTAATAATTATGTGTGGTTTATTTGTCATCAATGTATGTTTATTTGGTAACTGTGTGTAGTTTATCGGTTAACCTGATCAGCTGATGACCTAGCTCATCGTCGCTGTATGTCTTATTTTTTCAGGATGACTTCATCTTGTTAAAACATGGCAACCAAGTGTAATTTAGGTGGAATCATCCTTAGATGAGATGGCAAGTGTATCTTAATTTGTTCAGATGATTTCACATTGGTTGAAATGTGGTAATCAAGTGTGGTAGCCAAAGTGGAGAACATGGCGGGTGCATTCGAAAAATCTCATAGTGTTTAAACAATATGGTAGCTTAACCGGAAAAAACTGTCAGGTGTATTTGACAAATCTGATAACTGTGTCCGAACAATATGGTAGTTGAACTGAAAACTTGGGCGTATTCGAAAAATCTGATAGTTGTGTCCCAATAATGTGGTAGCTGAACTGGTTAACTCGGTGGGTGTATTTGAAAATCTGATACGAATATGTCTAGACAATGTGGTATCTGAATCGGAGACTATGATGGTTTTCAAAAAATCTGATAACTATCCGAACAACATGAGCTAAAATAGATACTTTGAAATTTGTTTTGAACACCCAGTAACCCTTGCCAAACAAATATGAAAACTTCGTCGAAGAATCTTAGAGATGCCTTTAAAAAATTTGGTAAACATGTCCACCTGATAACTATTCTAACAACACCGAAGTTGTCTCAAAGCAAAGTACTTTAATTTGGACTAAGTACTTCATTTTTTTTTAAATGGCAACCAAATAAGATAAAAGTTGCATGTAAGCATAAAAGTTGTTGACATGGGAAACTTGTCTTGCGCACTCCCTATTTTTGGGAATTTCTACGTTTAGAACGGTCGGCAGGTAACCTTACGCGGCGGACCAATCGCGTCGTTTCGCTCCCACCACACACACAACGCACGTGGGGAGCCTCCCAACCCGATCCCCTTTCTCTCTCTCCCTGCGTCAACCAGAGCCGCCGTCGGCTCCCCATCGCCCCCTCTCCCTCGAGCTCCTCTCTCCCTGCTCTCCTCCTGGACATCGCCGCCAGGGAGCACGGCCATGCCTCAAGCCTCCACCCGCGCCGCCACCCGAGCTCTCGATCCCCTCTGCGACGAGCTCGCCTCCGCCCTCACGCTTGGCCGCCTTTGTTGCTCCTCCTGCTCGAGCACGCCGGCCAGCGAGCTGAGCTCCTCCACCGCGACCACCTTCCTGGGCTGGCTTGCACGACGTCGGTGTCGTATTCCTCAACAGGAGCTACCGAAAGGGTTGAGGGGAGAAACTACAACCATGCACTTGAGTTGTTTGATCTCGTCCCTGCCACAGTTCATTTTCTTGCGAATTAACTAGATTGTGGACGTCTCGTGGTGTAGTATGCCAATACTGAATCAACGAATGTGTACTACTTGCTGAATACCATGGAGGATATCATCAAGTCGAAATACAGTCTATGGTGTGGCATGAAAATGCAGCAGCACTGTGTTTATTCCTCAGGACGTTCTATGAAATTAAGCTAGCGATCTAGAGTGTGTAGAGAAGTGCAAAATCCCTATGACCTGTTAACAAGAGTGGTGCATCTTGTTGATGAACGGATTGAACTTTGAAAGCTATCTCCAGCCCGAGTACATGTGAAGACAGTAAGCAATCGGAAACTAGCACAGATGACAGCCTGAAAATGTTCGAACGGAAGTAGGACTGGTGTTATTTTAGTCAAGATGATGGGAGTTTGATAGCAGCAAAAAAGCTTTGGTTTCATCAATGTTAATTGTTCGTTTGAACTGCTTGCAGTGGCAGCACGGGAAGCTGTCAATTTTGTGTTAGAGCAGAATCTGATCAAGATAATACTAAAGTTGGATAATGCTGAGCTAGTAACGAAGGTAACGAGCAGTAACATCGACTTCTAAATTTACTTGCTCTATGCTCGCTCATTTTTTTTATTTTTTACAAGGTGATGTACTTGGTTGGTGAAAGTGAGGAGATCGGTGGCGCAGAGTTGTGCGCGGCAATTTCCACCGTGGCCGGTGGAGGCGTGATGGACCGACGGTGCAGGTGGCGGGCACGCCGCGGCTAGGCACCCTATTCTCTATGTAATTGTTACCCATTGAGTACTCATATAATTATTTATGTGTTCATCATTAGTTATCAGCATGAAAACCGGTGTAGTTACCTTGGTCTCTAGATAGTAGTTACCCATGCAGTATTGATGGAGTTACCCATATCTTTCTGAAATATTTATCACCACGAAATTGACATAGTTATCATACTCTCTAAATAATAGTTACACACCAAGTACTGATGTAGTTATTCATGTGTCCATGATATAGTTATCACCGCAAAATCGATTTAGTTGCCCTACTCTCTAGCTAATCGACACCAAGCAAATACTATCCAATTTGTTGGGAAGAAAATTCGTCATGCTCTAGTGCACCTCTTTGAGACCCTAGCTCTCGCACCTTCTCATCATGGGGAGGTTCCAGGAAGAGGTGGTGGTCGGCATCATGCACATTAAGACGAACATTGTCTCGCTCGATGGTGGCCAAGCCAAGCTGGCGCCAGACGAGAGTGCACATGTGTCTGCCGTGCACCACTCGATGGAGTTGTCACTCCCGCCAGTCCCTCATATCGTTGTGGTCGTCTAACCTGACCGCCGTCTAGAACAACTCGGTGAGCTCGTCGCAGCACCACACGTCCACTCTGTTTATTGTATGATTAATCGCCATGAAATTGATATAGTAACCTTATTGTTTAGTATAGTTACCAACACAATTCTTGTGGAGTTAGCTAAATAGTTATCCATGTTTTTAGGGTATAGTTGTCATCCCGAAATTGTATTAGTTACCGTACTCTCTAGACAATTGTTACCCAGCCAATATTGAGTGAGCTATCCATGTGTTTATGATATAGTTATCACCACGAAATCGATTTACTTACTCTACTCTCCAGGTAATAATTACTCGGCAGTTACTAATGGAGCTACCCATGTGTTCATGGTATTACCCGTATGTTCATTATATAGTTATCCACCACTAAATCGATTTAGTTACCCTACTCTCTCGATAATATTTACCCACTTAGTAGTGATGGAGTTACCCACCATGTACTGATAGAGTTACACACCATGTACTGATGAAGTTACTCATGTGTTCATGATATATATCCACCACGAAATCAATATAGTTACCCTCCTCTCTCGGTAATAGTTACCCACCCAAGGTTGATAAAGTTATCCATGTGTTCGTTATAGAGTTATCCAGCACGAAATCGATGTAATTACCCTCCCAACTCGGTAATAGTTAACCACTCTTTACTAATGGAGTTACCCATCATGTACTGATAAAGTTACCCATATATTTATGATGCAGTTATGCACCACGAAATCGATATAGTTACCCTTAGCGGTAAGGCGTCATCTAATCGTCTAAGTGTTGCCAGCGAACGCTTTAGAAGGCTAAGCGTCAAAGTTCGTTGTTTTCTAAGGCGTAGGACATGCCTTAGCGTCTAAGCGTCACCTTTATGGACGTTTAAAAAATTATGAAAGTCATCCATGTGTTTACGATTTATTTTCCATCCCGAAGCGTCAACTCACTTATAAAAGTATATGGTAACTTTAAAACTCAAAAAAAAAATGAAGAGAACAACCAAAAGTGGGATGTAGTTTCAAGCCAAAAAATCGTTAATATGGTGGGTAACTTATGTACTATTGCGTGGATAACTCACGTCTTACTGGTGGGTAACTTTTGGGTCCGAAAAAAATCGTCAAAACATATCAAATGGGATCTAGTTTCGAAGATCTCGACGCGACTAGTCCAACGGTGAAAACGGATCTTAAATCGTATAAACGGTTTGGTCTATAAAACTTTTTAAATTTTGGTTTTTCACATTTAATTTTGATGACGCAACCTTTTTTGTCTTCTACCTTTTACACACTGTATGTTGAATTTTTCTCACTTTTCCTGCATACGCTAGCGGCATCCATTGCATCGATCGTTTTGTGCAGATTTAATTGGCGTGGGCTGTCGCTATCGATATTTTCTGTCGGAAATGATCATTGTTCGGACGTTCTATGCTTAGCGCTAACTATAGACCGTTCTGAACGTAGTTGCGTCCTTTTTGGGAATTTCCAAAATCTGCACACATATCTCTTGGTCTACTACGGATACTACCAGTGTGTTGCTGACGCTGCAGATTTTGGAGCTTGTGGCGACATCGTCGCGCTGTAGCTAGCAGGATAGCGATGTTTTTCTTTTTTTGCTACAGGATAGCGTTGTTCGCTCGGTGACAACGATCGTTGCTGCTGGCTACAGGCCCCGCCGTGCACATACGTACGTATGCATACGCGTGCGTCACAGCTGGCTACAGAGGCCGCCGCTCGGAACGACGTAGGTACGGCGCCGCTCTATGGCACGGTCCATCAATGATATATCCTGTAAGTAAGAAAAATCGCAATGCAAAATTATTTTGTACTATTGGCTACATAAACACACTATTGTCCTTTTATAGCTCAGTGTATAATATATTTGAACACGTATGGGATACACCATTGGCAACAGCCGAAATGTGTTACCAATATTCTCGTTTAGTAGCAAGATCACTACAGTCAAGGAGGGAGAAATCTCCACTCGAGAGAGTAATTATTAATTTCAAATGAACTCCTAAATATATAACTTGCCTGAAGAAAGTCCACTTTCCATCCCACGTACTCCTGAGAAAAATTACTTTTCATCATAAAACTTTTGTGTGGTTCAAATAGAATAAACTTTTATAAAAGTTCATATCTCATATGAGAAAAGAAAAAGGTTAAGTGAAGAATATGTGGCACAACGAATTGGTAAATCATGGTGAACCAGAATCAATTCTAGACCGAGTGAGTCCACCACCCTATCAAATATCTCAGCACTCGTTTATGTTCTTTTTCGGCAAGGAGGTGCTTTGTACTTGGTGTTGTCGCCTTTGCAAAGGTATGGGACCTTCAATCTTCAGATGCAACTTCAACATCATTCATGTTCAATCCATGCACTAACCAGTTCAAAAATCCATGCACTAACCAGTTCATCCAAATGTCTTAGCTAATGAAGAAGGGAAATAAGTATATTTCAACACGGCTCATTTGCCTGATCCGTGTATTTTGCTCTTATTATATCCACCACAAATATATACTCCACACCAAAGCTAGATGTGAGGCACCATCTCATATCCATGTGATCTCCTCTGCCAACGAAGCAACCAGCCGGCGCCTCCAACTCCGGTCCGCTGCTGCCAGAACAACATCAAGGCCAGCGACGCTGCTGCGCACGGCACAACAGCACCCTACGCGACGCCGAAGAGGTCGCCGCGAGGGGTGGCGTACACCTCGGAGCTTCTCATGCTCTGCTCATACATCTGCCGCCTGACCACATCATACAGGCGAGGCATCACGCGGACCACGGTGCCCCCCATGTAGAACCACGGGGAGATCGCTCGAACTACTCCTGATGACGAGGAGGCGTTCATGATGATCTGAGGTAGAAGGAAGCCATCCACTATCAGCCCCGTGTACGACACGAGGTCCTCCCGGAACGTGGCCGGCAGGTCACCGACGCGGACAACCCTCAGACCTATCCCGCTCGTGGCACGGATCTTGATCGCGTGCACGATCACCGCCATGACTGCTCCGAGCAGGTACAGCGGCATGCATATCTTCACCACAGTCCTCTCCGATGTCGTCACCGGATGCGGTTTGCTCTGATCTGCCACCGCTCTCCGGCGGCCGGAGATGGCCAGCTGAAGAAGGCGGAGATGCAGCAAGAATGCGATCAGGGCAGGCACGTTTACCATCACCTGGTTCAGCTCCGGCCATCCGTTGTTGTTGTTGTTGTCGCCCAACCCATACCGGCTCCTCCTGCTCGCGAACATGGCCTCGAAGCTGGGCGCGATAGGAGCGAGGTACCCCAAGGCGAGGACGGCGAGCATGCTGGCCGACGTCGCCGCAGCCGCCTCGGGGTTCCGCTTGGCGTGCAGGATCTGCGCCGCGGCGAAGACGCACGACAGCGTCGCGGAAGCCACCAGCATGACGCTCTCCATGTCCATCCTCGTGACCGCCTCAGACAGTTCGTGGGAGTACATCCCGTACAGATAAATCTCCGTATTCTCGAAGAAGAGGCGGTCGGTCCTGTCCCTGAGGCTGCTGATCGCTCCTGTGCCGACGCCATGCCTCTGCTCCATGGACGCGAGCTGCACGGTCACCAGTACCTGGCAATCCGTCTCCGAGCCGTTGTGCTCCCGGCAGCCGACCATGCACAGGATGCCCCTCTTCGGATCGTACACACCCTCTGCTTTGATCTGTCGTCGCTCGAGGCGTGGGCTCTGTGAGGACGAAGTGTTCTTAGTTGGACGCGCCCGGTGATCGTCAAGCAGAGCATAATGGTGTATGTCGTAGCTGACGCTCAGGAGTTGACCGTGCCCGGCGCCACCCACGGCATGCCGGGAGAAAAAATCTTCGGCGGCAGCGGCCAGCGCATCCTCGCTCATCATCACAGAACCGATCGCCACCGGGTGGGCGTCCCCGCTCCAAGTGGCGTTTGACACGAAGAATTGAAGGCTGAAGTCATGGTAAGTATCGTAGTTACCCGCCGGGACCGGGAACGTCCCCTTGATCTTCTTGATCTTCTCCTTGTTGATTGCCAGGTAATGCTTCTTCGCCTCCTCAACCATCGTGTCGTTGTACTTGTTGAAAGTAGAATCGAGAGCAAACGAGAAAGACAACAAATGATTCAACTATATTCTTTATTGATGATCATCACCCTATTTATACAAGGGGGAACCGACGTCCGAAGGGACGCGATGGTTCAATGGTGTCGGTTTCTACAAACATGGAACCGCTCGGGAGCGGGGATTATTCCCTAATAACCGCTTGGGTTATTTATTTCTAACACTCCCCCTAATCACCACTTGGTTGCATGAGAGTTCATCATCTTGATTAAGTCTTCTCCAAAATCCTGTGGGGAAAATGAGAAGAATAGTGTAGGATATGTTGCTAAAACTCATTTAACCTTGATGGGAAATAAGGAGAAAATGATGCAACATATAATGTTTATTGTCTCTTTGGTAACTCATACGAGGAAACCTTAGAAAGGAAAACCCCATAAGTGAGTTTAGAGAACAATAAATATGCCTTGTATAGTTCCTTTTAAAAATCTGGTGGGGAAAACAAGAAGTATGACATATGATGTTTGAAGTTCTCCCCCAAAAATCCTTTGGAAAAAATGTGAGGAGAATTGTATTTGATATGTTGTTAAAACTCCTTTAAAACCCAGCGGGAAAAGTAAGGAGAAAATGATACAACATATAATGATTATTGTCTCTGTTAACTCAATGTGAATGGTATCCATAGAATTTAGAGGGCAATAAATATGTCGTGTATACTTCCCTAAAAATCCCGGTGGGGAAAACAGAAAATATGACATATAATCTTATGTTGATATTACCTCATTAAAAACCTTAATGAGAACCTGAAAAGTAAACTCATAAAGGGAAAAAGAGTGTAATATGATGCTTTGAACAGGAATAGTTCAGAAAGATACTCCCCCTGATTCTTGCAAATCCCGAAGTCGTCGCATACCAATCCCATGAATGTATTTTCTGGAATGTTGAAGTTGGTAGAGACTTCGTGAAAATATTAGCGAGATTATCACATGATTTGAGTTGCAAGATATTGATTTCCCTACTCTTCTAGAGTTGATGGGGGAAAACAACTTTGGGGCAATATGTTTAGTGATATTGATCTTTATGTATCATGTTTTGCATCTGTGCAACACAAGCCGCATTATCTTCGTAGATAATGGTAGGTGATTCGATATAACCAATTCGACATGACTATTTCATGTGGTTTGTCATTCCGTGAAGCCACATGTGTTAACATGAAGCATTGCATTTTAGAATGATCGTGGTAGTATAGTCACTAGAATCTATTTGAAGACATCAATGGAGTGACAACTCTACCATGTACGTACACATTGTAGGATCATGTAAGTAGCCAATACCAGTCTCTAAATTGGATTTCAGATTTCTCCGAAATTGATACAATATGTCAAAATATTTGGTGCCTTGGAGATATCGAAAGATATTCCTGATCCCCTAACCAATTATGTTGGTAGGTCCAATGGCATTGAGATATGGAACATTATGTGCCAAAATCTCTTCTCCATCTTCCCATGGATATTTCTCTATGTGTAGAGATCGAACAATCCCTAGGAGTTGGACATGACTTGTCTATATCAAATTTTTCCAATTTTCTGGATATAGGCATCTTAGTGTACTATAATACTTGAGTGAAGGTGCTCGAGTTGTAGTCACAAGCACTATTTGGGTTTATCCAGATTCTTCATCTCAAATCTGTCTGTTAAATGATCACGTGTTTTGTCATTTAGGAGTTATCCTTATCTATGACATACACACATGGGTAATCATCAGGTAGGAGTAATCCTTGTGTATAAGGAACTCACTACGTCGGTTGTACCGAAATATACCGACAGCAACAAGACTTGGAGTGACTTATTGATTTTTACACAATACATGTTGCATTTGTGTTTCGATTTGTACAGAGATTCCACCGGGAACCATACATGTCACAATCTAGTGATCCACTACACCTATCAACTGCACAGATAGATGATTTTGTGCTGCCAATGATATATGTATCAGAAAGATATTTCACTCATGTCTGGAGAGTAGGTCTCGGATCTCTGCGGAAACCCGACCTTATGCTACAAGCCTTGCTTTCTCACCACCTAGTATTTCTCATTCCATTTCTGGAAGAAAAACACATTGAATAATCCCATAGGGAATTCATTTGTAAGAGCGAGGCTATATCTGCTTGGATTGCATCCTTTGATGAGTTCAGTCCTAGCAAGTGTGTTCACACTCTGCCATGGCCATGGTCTTTGGATCTGAATCATTGTGAAGGTCATTTGCAATCATACAAGAGATGTTTGTCAACAATTGTAGGCTTTGGTTATATGATTCTCCAGAATCGATATAGTTTGGAGCAAATATCATGCACCCTTGATAACTCTTCGTGATTTCCCTATACGCGTGAGTCTGGGAGTTCCGATGTCCCAGCCAGTGTGTGCAAGCTGGAGCTGGGGTTGTGGAGGTTTCCCTTCCACTGGGAGTATACTACCGATTAGGTGTTCATCAACGCAAGGTTGACTTACATTTACTGATTTAGAGGATTTATCCTCGATTTCCTTTTGTTGCTTTGGAAAAAGCTGGATCCTGGTTAGAGTCCATACTACTCCCCCTCTTTTTATAAAATAGGGAGTTGAGTGGTTTTTATTGGTACCTCCACCCTTTCAGGCGCATTTCTTACCGGATTGAAGGATTTTGTAATACCTTTTAGATCAGTAAATGAATCTGGCAGGTTATTTGCATGTGTTGCAAATTTGTGAATTCGAACGTAGAGTCCAAATTCTTGAGTACGTGGGTATGAGGAGGAACGTGAAGTCCCAATTGATTTCCTGCCATTCGATGTGGTACTTTAAATCTCCCCCTAATGCCTGGAAATGCTCCTCCTTAAATATAAGCAATCAGCATACTGGGCTATGAATACATCCCTTATGAGGGGTTCAAGGTACATCGACGGATATCTGTACCCCACATAGATCTCTCATATGTGGGCCCATGATGTATGCTGCGGTGGTGAGATCGGTACGCGTGAAGCGTTTCCGAACTTACGCAGATGGAAAATGCTCGGAGGATTTCCACGTATCAATTGTATAGGGGAAGTGCTGTTATATGCAGTTAGTCAATAGCAGCGTGTAAAACTGCGTTACTCCAACGTGAAGTTGGTAAATTGCAATTCATTAACATGGGTCGTGCCATGAGAAAAATCCTTTGATCAGAGATGGAACCGGAAACAATTGTGTAGTGACACATAGGACACTATACAGAACGACACATCGGAAACGGGCCAAAAAGCCCATCGGCAACGGAGAAATGGTCCGTGTCCCCGCCTCTTTCACTTCCCCGCCTCTGTCACTGATGTGAACGAGCTCATTGGCAACGGAGGTCAAATGACCGTTTCCAATGTGAAATGCAAATTGCAAACGGTCGTTGTGGATAACCGTTTCCAATGTGGATATTAAATATTAAAAAAAATAGCCGGCTGAGCCGGCTCGCAGCAGCAATTAATCAATTTAGTCGGCTCACAACAGAGCCGGCTTACAGCTACAATCAATACAGCCGGCTCGCAACAGCAATCTCACTTCACAATATAACACCGAATATCCAATTACACAGAGGAACAAGTAGAATACACAAAAGGTATATACACACGTTCTGTCCAACAGTAAAAGACTAATCTAAAAATTGAATATGCAAAACACTATCGTCTAGCAGCAGTACAAACTGCACCAGAAAACGCCTGACTTCTTGCATCCGAGAGCGACGACACAACATGATTGAGCAATCTGCGACCATAACCATGGAGTCTCTCACCGTTTTGTGAAACTGCATAATGTGTATGTCATGAACTGAGCATGGTTAGCAACAAATTTGATTGTAAAGTGCAATTTGACACAATTTGACTGCAAAGTGCGTACACCACAAAAGAGTGAAATGTAGTTCTAAACTATTAATTTCCATGTTTCAGGAAAACTGGCGTTACTCCATACCAAAATAAACCAACCTTTCCGGTGTTTTTATCAAGAACCCTGAAGCTTAATGAAGTCTTCAAACCAGTAACTATTTCATCAACTGTGGCTGTGGATGACACCTACAGGGACTTGTCGCAGCTGTACATGCACACCATTCTTCAAGAGATACTGCGCAAGTAGTGAAAATTTAGAACGAACACAGGGGATAGTTACATATTGAAGAAACAACAAAAAGTAGTAACCCGGAATCCAGTAATATACATGATGTACCAAGTATTTAATTAGATCAAGAATGAATCGATGCAAATATTAGTGGACTCCACTTCCTTGTTCTTGTTCCTGCCGTTCTCAAGAACGTATCAAGATACGTATCGTCGTCCGGACGGAAAACAAGAGATGGCAGTTGCAGAGACACAAGCACACTCTGACCAATTAGCTAAGTACAGATCACATGTAAAAAAGAAAAGTTAAGTACAGATCAAGCGGCAGCCGTGCGCGAGCGGCCTCTAGCAGCCGGACGGGATGTTCACGCCGGATGCGTAATTTTCAGAGAGAGACAAAGATGGAAAACCGGAAATAGCAGTTGCCAGATGCGGATCTAGATGTGGGAGAGACAGATCGTACCAGAGCATACCAGATGTTGGTCGTCTCCTCCCCGTGGCCGTCCCCCGGGATCAAATCGAACCGAGCTGCGAATCATCAAAGCACAAGGCAGCGACGTGAGCAGAACGGCAATGGAAGGAGGACGAATGAGAGGGAGGGAGGAGGGACTGACCGCAGATGGCTTCGATCTCGAGGTGGAATCCCTCCATTGCGGCGACCTTGGAGGCGACTGGTGGCCAGCAAATGGCCTCGTGGAGGAGGGTGCCGGCATCTTGCTGCATGCGTCCTGGTCTCCCCTCCGTGAGGAGGCTCGCGTCCTGGCGTGCAGCGGCTCCGCCGACCGATCCATGGCGGCCAGGAGCGACGCCGTCGGCTAGGGTCAAGGCCGGAGCGCGGGAGGCCGACCGGCGAGTAGAATCAGGCAGAGGAGGTGGGGAGCGGCGGTGGAGAGAGAAAGGGGGTCGAGATGTGGACTTGTGGAGGAGGTGGGTGTCGGTGCGTTTGGAGCAGGAAGGAGCGTTTGGGCTGGACTTTATCTTCAATAAATGACCTGACTAGGTAGGCCCACTTAATATTGCAAACGGGCCGAGTTAAATGTCCGTTGCTATAGGGGCTCACATCGCAAACAAACATAAAAACATCCGTTGCCAATAGTTATTGCAAACAGTCATTTATTTTGACCGTTTCCGATGTGTCGCGATTCGGGGGCGCGAGCTCCCATTTTCCACGCGCGGGTCCGTTTTACCGTCGCCTTTTTGCTGTCATTTCCATAGAGGGGTATCATATGTGTCGTTCTGTACTAGTGGGACACTGTGTTGAACTTCGATCCTCAAAGCCATGCACTAAATGGTGGAGGCATGTGAAGATAATTCTGTAACAGTATTTGTCCATTCGAATCGATTGAATTCGATCTTTAGTCCAAACGATGGTTGGTTGGGACCACAAATATCACCTTTGAATGCGTTCAAGGGACTGAAGTGATCCTTTGGCACAATATGTTCACACAACATCTCATGACTAGGAAGATTTAGCTCATGCAAAGGAGACCGATGGAATTGCATTATATGCAACATGTGCTACGAGTTGGATGTACATGTAGTACAATCCAGACAATAGAGTGGGTACATTTTCATATACTTGTTCCACATCCATCGGATTGGCACTCGTAGAATTGAAGAAGTTCCAGTATGGAATCCTTTATCATATATATAGAATGTATACAATCTTATTCATATCAGAGTGCTGATATAGTATTGGCGACAATACAAATGGACATTAATAAAGCGACTACCAAGGAGGTAGCGGGACTACACGAAGTCTCCAAACATGTCGGTTGAAGCGTACTCAACCATCATGTCCTCCGTTACTGTAGGGTCCTACGACGGCTGGAGAGTTATGGTGTTGCGAGGCCTAGAAGGAGCGTCTCAGGAACAACCAACTCCATCGGTGCCATCTGGATGAAGGTTGAAGTTGGATTCAAACCTTTTCCGTCAAGGTGTGTTGTGTCCATGGGATTGGTGGTAGTGTCAGCGGCGTGACTCCAACTGGGGTTAGAACATCCGGAGTTTGGATTGCACGCACTAATCCAGAGGACGCAAGGGCGATCTTGATGTCCATTGCCCATATAAGATAGTTGTGGCCGTTGAGAGCTAGTACATCAAACTCTCAAGCCATCGTATACTTATATGGGTAAATAAGAGAATATTAATTTCCATTTGGTAAATTAAAATCCATCATGATTATGTCGTAATGAAATATGCAAAATAAATGAGGTTTCAAGAAGTTGGATTGAACTCATTAGTGTGAACCTCAAATTGTTAAGTATGACACGTTGTAGATAATCTCCAAAAGAAATTATGGAGTAGATCTAGCAGCATTGGCGGAGTATAGATACTCACACTTCGAATGCCTTATGTTATAACTTAATTAAAATATATGAAAGAGCACATTGGCAATCATAATGTCAAAGATGACAAAATGTAGGCTTAAACAGTAGTGGTACACACCACATCATGATCCCAAAACATCAATTTGAAGAAATCACTTCGGATTTGCATTTATATTTGCAAGAAATTTAAAATCTCGATTGCAAATAGGGAACGTAATAAATCTCAACATGTGTACACATGAAAATATATTACATCAACATCTGGAATACATGGTACTCAACAGAAAACAGTACTGGATACATGTATTGAATTAAACAGTGTCTAAACAGGAATAAATTACTGCTAGAACTACTGTTAACAGACTAATTTGCTTCTTCTTTTTTGAAATTTAACAGTTTAGTAATTTGCTAATAAGCTAAATTAGTACTAACTAAGCAATACAGTAAGTTGCAAGTTAAATAGACAGGAAAGACTATTGGTTTCCTGCCGCATCCGCCCCGTGCACATGGCACGTATGCACTCTGCCTGGTCGTGGTTAGTCAAAGAGATAAGGAGAGAGAGGAAAACAAGTCCCAGGCTCTCGATCCCCAATTCCCAGACTGAACCATGCGGAGAGCACGAGGCCGGCCGGCCGCATATGCAATCACCGGCGACGCGCAGAGGGACCCGGCGCTCCGCCGTCTTCCTCGGAGGAGGAGCCACCAAGGAGGCCGTGGCTGGAAGCCACGCCGTTCGTGAGCCCGAGCGCTGCAGGGCTCCATGTGCCGTAGCGGCGGCTCGATGGCGAGCTCACCAGCGGGGCGCCAAGGGCCCTGAGACGGCGGCGAGCCCCAGTGTGCGGTGAAGGAGGAGGGGTGGCCGGCGTCGGGGACGGCAGGCGTGGCGCGACGACGTCGACATCGACAACCGCCTGGTTGGAGGAGCCGTTCACGCCGGAGCCGAAGGCGACGGCGGAGGCCCCGGTTGGTGCGGACACGAAGGCGAGCGCGTCGCCGTCGTGAACCTGCACCAGGGGCGCGTCTGGTGCGCGTGCCACCGTCGGCGACCTCGGGAGCGGCGCGCCGGCTTCTGCTTCAACAACCGCTTGGGTCGGAGGCTGCAGCGGTGCGTCGTGGACGGCGAAGTCGTACTGGTGCAGGGGGAATACTACCCCGCCATGCACCGGGCACCAGAACGGCGGCGGCGGAGCAGCCAGCGCTGGGTCGATGTTCTCGTCGGCGTCAAGCCTTGGTGCGGCCAGACTGGCGAGAAGCCAGTCGGGCACGTCAGGCTGGAGAGGCGCCGGCGGCTGCACGGGCTGGAGAGGCGCCCGCGGCTGCTCGTTCGAGGGCCCCGCGCCGTTCCGGTGGTGGCAACGGATGTCCTGGCGGTTCCAACCTCCACGCCGGAAGTGGCGGAGGTCACGCGCATGGCGCTGGAAACGCCGGAGTTCGCCCACACCATGGCCGCGGTGGTGAGCGACGAATCGGTGTCCACGGCCGGCGGCGCGAAAGAGGCGAAGAAGCAGGGACATCGGAACTCGAGGCATGGTTCCGTTTCTCACCCTTTTCCCCTGTTCTTGTCTTCTCGTCGGAATCGCTCCAGCGAGCACGTGCTGATAACGTGTTGAAAGTAGAATCGAGAGCAAACGAGAAAGACAACAAATGATTCAATTATATTCTTTATTGATGATCATCACACTATTTATAAAGGGGAAACCGACGTACGAAGGGACGCGATGGTTCAATGGTGTCGGTTTCTACAAACATGGAACTGCTTGGGAGCGGGGATTATTCCCTAATAACCTCTTGGGTTATTTATTTCTAACAGTACTCGTACCTCACGTCGGAGAGGTTTCTCATGTGGTAGCGTTTCGGGTAGTCGAGGCTGAATGCTGACATGGCATTCACACCGGAGATCAGTCCGGCGCCGTTACTCCTGTTCCAGAGCATGCCGGCCACGACGCTCCGGTCCCGGACCGTCCACACGGCCGGGAACCAGAAGCTCATGCCGATCCCGCACTCGCGCACCGCCAGAGTAGAGGGCAGTACGGCAGAGCGCACCACCCGGCATGCTGTGAGGCAGAGCATGCCCCGTGCAGTGTCCTAGCGCCCCTCGGCCACGGCCGCCTCCTCGCCCAGCATCAAGCCGTCGTACGCACGCCTCTCGGTGTCGTCGGAGAATGCCACGTACGCGCGCACGCTGCCATCTGCGGTGCAGCGCATCTGGTTGATGTGCATCTGCAGCGGAAGCCTTGCCAGTGCGCCGCCGCTGTGATGATGATGATGATTCTGAGCCACCAGCCGGTACGAGGTCACGAGCTGGTCAATCAAGTGACCGCACGCCGGAATGTCACCGCCGAAGCCGACTGGCCGGAGCGGCGGCGCTGCCGGTGGGTTGCAGGTGGCGACGCGCCCAGAGTCGCCGTAGTCGTAGTCCTCGCCTTGAGCGTACGCGAGCAGCTGGATGGCGCCCAATTCGTACGAGCCCTCGAGAGTGCCGGTGACAAATGGATCGGCGAGGCTGGGCGGACTGGGCACGCGGAGGCGAAGCACGACGACGTCGGTGCCAGTCGTTCCCCTGGACGTCCCGACCATGCAGAGCTGCAGGGACAAGGAGGAGTAGTAGCCGTCGAGGACGAAGGAGACGCGTGCGCCGGTGGTGTGATTACGTCCACGGCGGCCTCGCGGACCAGCGAGTTCGAGACTGGCGGCGAGGTGGACCAGAGTCGGGTCGCTGGTCCAGGCGGCACGGTCAGGGAAAAAGGAGAACGAATGGTAGCTGTTGTGGAGTCGATCATCGTGGAAGGAGAAGAATCCGTCCTCCCTGATGTTACCGGAGAAGTGGGCGTCGTATATTTGGAAGGAGACGACTAGTGAGCGGGCATCGTCGGCGTCAGTGTGGCGGTCGGCGGCCGGTGCCAGGGAGGGGCAGGCGGAGGAATAGGTGGAGGCTGCAGCAGTGCTGGTGGTGGACACAAAGGCAAGGAGAAGCAGGCAGATGGCCATGAGGCGGTAAACGGGCAGGGTTAGATGCTTGGGCTGTGGTGTCGACGCCATTGTTGGTCGATATGATTCAGCTGGTTCGCCGGATAGGTAGAAGATCAAGAAGAATCAACGAATGCTGCGCCTCCTGCCGTTGCTTGTGCGTGATGTGTGCAAGGAAATATTGTTAACTGTTAAGTGGACTGGATGGATCAGGATGTTTGACTTCGACGACTTTGGCCAGATCTAACATTCCGGCAAGTACTATAATGGCCAGTGGGACGTAATCGACATGTTCGGACATCTGCAAATAAAAATATGCATTCGACTTAAGGGCATGTATAATGGTAAAAAAGGTTGGTCTTTTGCTTAGCTTGCCACGTCAATTAGAGAAGGTAATAAATAGTAGTAGTACAATGCGTTATCTCTTATAGTTATCTCTAGCCATTAATGAGAATTAATTAAATTTAGAAAGAAATTATGATAATAAGGGAGAGCATATGGTACAATGCACAAAGTAGCCTTCTCTTAAAATTAAGAGATCATCCCTTAGCTAAGGGAAGACAACGCTCTCCCTCTTCATTCTCTTTCCTCCAACTAACCAAAAATTCGACGTGGCATCTATAAGGAAAGGCTGACATCACCGCATTGTACATGTCCTAAGTAGATTATCCCTTCGCAAAAACTGTAATCGCACTGGATGCTGTTTTGAATGCTTTGGTTTCATTCTGAGTAATGGAACAAGAGAGTGATCCCTGTTAATTAAAAAATCCATTCGCAAAAAGAAGAAAGTTTAATCGGTCAACTCGAGAACTGACCTCGATGCTGCCTGTATTTGAGTTGATAAAAAATAATTATACAGACCAATGTAGCATCAACTCGTGTTAAAAGAATACATACAATTATTGTAGGATATTCAACTCGTGGAGTGCATTCTGCATTTGGAACTTCAATGCTACATGGAGTCTCATTTGACGGCGGAGGATAGTCCTGGTCGACTATGTGCATTAGTGACAACTGTTATCGAAAAGACACTCCCATATTTTGTTATAGATCCTACTGTTCGAATTCCAGTCAAATCGGAGCACTTACCGAAGGATAAAGTCACATTTGAAATTGCTGTCCATAAACTTTTCAAATTTTGGCTGAACTAATGACTAACATCTTGCTTCCTGCAAAACTGCAGACCATGTTTTCTACAAAATGTGTACAAGTGTAATTCTGCCCAAGCTCAATGATCCTGTCCAGAAAAGCTAAGAGAACAAAAAATGCTGCCCAAGCTCAATGCCCTCTCTTATTTATCTCATGATGCCCAGGCTGATGATCAGTGGAGAACAAAACATCAACATGTATGCAAGGTATGTGTGCAGGGTGGTGACGATGTGGCCGGTGGTGCAGCCGTGGAGGTGGAGACAAGTGTGGTGCAGCCTGTCACTAAACAGGGTAATAAGTGTCACATATACACCCACGACAGTGTAAGAAGTCAAATTCAACCTTGATTCTATTTACACATTGCTATGATTCAGTGGCATGTGACAAGATCCCCTTATTAAATATCATATAAATTCTAGATTTTTCCTGACCGAATATAAATAATCACAAAGAACAAACGTTCTCAAGATATAATTGTAGCATACCGTTTCGAGATCTCTACCAAGATAGATGTGGACATACAAAAGTTGAGCTCTTTTGTGGTGATTGGCACGGAACTCGTGGTTCCGTCGGAACCGTGGGCTCTGATTTTTGTTAGCCATTGATTCGGAGGTGATTTTATTAGCCGTTGATTAAAATTGACGTTCTGTTAGGGGAAAAACCAGTCCGTAATGTTATGTTCTGTTTTGGCCCATCTGAAGAAAAAAATGAAGCCTGCGAGTGCGAGGCGACTAGGGCAGCCGGCCAGCCGCCGCCTCCCTTGTACGGTCGCGGCGAGGAGGATCTTCCCCACTCATCAAGCCCGCGGCGAGGTGGCGGCGCGCTGCGAGGAGGTCGGCGACGACGGCAGGGTAGGGCAGCCGCCGCCGCATTCCTTCTTCACTCGCGGCGAGGCTGCACTAGCACGCCGATCTCCCCCACTCGGGCCACTCCCTAAGGCTGCGGCGAGGAGGTCGGCGACGATGGCAGGGCGGACGGATCGGGCAGGCCACGGATTGTAGGACGCCGATTTCCCCATTCTCTAAGCCTGCGGCGAGTTGGCGGCGCGCGGTGAGGAGTTCCCCCACTCCCCAAGCCTGTGACGAGGTAGCGACGTGCGGTGAGGAGGTCGGCGACGTCGGCGGTGTGGAGGGAGCGGGGGCAGGCCACGGGACTGTAAAACGCCCATCTCACCCACTTCCCAAGCCTACGGCAAAGTGGCGGCGTGCGCGAGGAGGTCGGCGACGGCGGCGGCGTGGAGACTCGCTACGACAATCTCGGTCTTCTTAAGCTAGGTGAGCTGCTGCTCCTGCAGAATGTTCTGTAAATTGTAATCGTGTCGTCATATACTAAGTGGTTGATCCAGGAAACTACTAGTAATTCTTCTTGTCTCCATCTTGCACATTGGCCCGTGGTGATAGCATGGAAGCTCATGTCCTCATATATCCAGTGTAGTCTGTAATGGAATTTGTTGCATATAAATGGATGAATTTAATGTTGCTGGTCCTGGATAATTGATTCGGTGTCTTTGCACTTTGTTTCTGCAGAAATCTCTGTTCGTCAGTTTTGTTTCTGTGAACTAGGATGCTTGCTTTAGTCCTCATGACCATCATTACTTTGTCGATTGTTATCTGAATGTGGTGAATCTGTAAATGTGCAATAACCAGTTTGAAGCTAGAGTAGACCGCAAGGAGAAGCTAATCTTCACTATCAATTGTCTCATCAGTGTTAAAATTCACTGCACTTTACAGATTCAGTTAAATTGTTATGCCACTAGCGTTATGCGTTCTAACTGAACTTGTTCGAAATCTTAATTCGCCCTTTGTTTCACATGTTATTGAATCTGACATGGTCATGACTCCTGAAAACAATTTGCGGATGACAAAGACAGCGTTTTCACTCCTTTCGCTCTTCCACCAATTCTGGATGCATCAGATGCTTTAGCGTGCTATCAGGCCCTGGAGGGGGATCGACATATATTCAGTGGTTGTACTGTCACTGGTACTGATATAAAATTGTTTCTTTAACTCTGGATGTTACTTGTATAGTTAGATGAATGAAACGATGTAACAGTCTAACAGTCTGTACCCTTCATGAAGATGGCACACCACTGCCAGGTGCTCGCCAATTGGATTTCAGCGAAGGTGCTAGTGCATCAAGGTTTAGGGATTAGTAGTGTATCATGTTGGAGCTCGATGCTAGATAGCTGGGCATGTCAGCTAAATTTTCTTATTTACTTGGTCCAACATAACACCGAAGCCATCTTTTGATTTTGCTAGTTAGCCAGGCCTGTCAGCTACGTGAATATTGGTGAAAATACATTTCGATATTTGGCAAATCTTGTGCATTTTGTATCAGTTTTTATCACCATTGCTCTGTTTGTCCACGAGTAAGAGAATAGTGCTGCAAATACGTCAAATTCAGACGCTATCCACAAAAATTCAGACATTATAAGCAGCATATCGAGTGCAGTTTTGACACTGTCCATTGCTAACTGAAATTCGACAGTTCAGTCCAGACACAATCTTGCAAGACGGCCAGCTGGGGCATGTAGTTGAGGTGTCCTGTTGACGGCGCAGCGAGCGAAGAAGTCGAGGTCTCGAGGACGGTGGCCGTAGCTAGCTGGAGTGCCGGTGGTACTGCGAGCGACGGCGTGGGGAAGGAGTTGAGCCTCGGGCCACGGAGATGAGTGGTCGTCGCTAGGGGCTGGAGTGCTGGTGGTGAGCGAGCGACGACGTCGTCAAGGATTTGCGCCGCCGGCCGGGTCGTGGCCGTAGACACCGAGGGAGAGGAGCGAGCGCCGGCAGAGAATCGCGGCAGCGCGAGAGGGATGACGGAGAAGAGCGAGGGATTTGGTAGCAGAATTGGTCGAGCCATCGGTGCTGTGCGACCATGGTCGTATAGGATTTCCTTCCCAACACTACTGTTTTGGTACCTGGTCCCACATAATTTTGGTTCCAGTCCTACACAATTTTTGGTTCCGCGGAACCGGTCGGTTCCGTCAGTCTGGTTCTGACTATTTTAACACCGTTAGATCGTTGTGGATAGACGGTTATTAAAAATGCCAACCACCCTAAAACTTGTAACAAAAGTTTATACACATACCATAATTTTGCAAATGAAACGAATTAATCTGAGAAGAAATGTGATCCATTTTGTATTTACTTTCTAAGATTTGATAGTTTAGTGTCAATCTCTAAGCTCCAACGTAATAAAATATACAAATATAGCTTTTACTACGTAAAATGGATTCAATTTACGACAACATATTAGCTGTGACGATAAATTTACAAAACAAACAGTTTTAACATGTAATGTTTTTTGTATAAATCATAATATTTATTTTTAATCGGCCCACCGAATCTCGGGTAGCATTCGGTACTCCCGCCGACTGGCTTTGATATGGGTGCGTGCTGGTTTTGTTCCAAACATGAGAGTTGCAGATGGTTGGATCGGACGGCTCCGGTGCTCCCGTCGCCGCCAACAGACCTAAGGCCCTGGCGGGGATAACGGAGAGTGATAGTTGGGTTTGGCCAAATTCGCTGTAATGTTTATCGCAAAAAAAGCTTTTTGGAGGAAATAAATAAGTTTCAAGGCTATTTTTGCATAATTTATTATGTTTATTATTGCTAGATTATTATGTTGTGTTTTTCATTCATGATCATGTTTTTATATGCCATCTTCAGTTGTTTATTAATACATTTTATTTTTAGAAAATTCTTCAAGTGCATTTTATTGTGACAATTATTGTTATCGTATGATAGAATTTTCGTAAAATTCTTCAATCCTCAAAATTAACCGTAGCTTATGTTTGTCATTCTGGTCAAAACTGGTTGGTGAGCATTTTAACCATGAAATTTTATTGGTCCAGTCCACTTTTGGCCAAATCTGACGTGGAATGAATTAATAAAAAGAAGTATAAGGATTTTATATAGTGTCGTGTGTATCTATTATTCTAGCCAAAGCTGATTAATGAATACATGTCGACATGGTAGGACGAGACCAGCCACACGGTGGCCTCCGCTATTGAGGCCACCCGCCAACATTCCGCAACGGGCAACCCTACCCCATTTCGGCTATTGCCACTGTTCCAGCGGCCGCGCCATGCCACGAAGATCTAGCCCGCATCAGCTCGCCGGTGAGCGAGGAGCGGCGCTGGGCTCCGCATCATGGAGGCAGAGGCGCATCATCGTCATCCGCGATTGTCGCGAGGCACCACGACAATCCACACCACACTGCCGACCAGGTGACCACCATCGAGCTAGACTCGGTTGGACTGATGGCGACCCTAGCGAGGCCCGTGTAGATGGCGACCTACTCCTCGTCTAGCAATGCTTCCATCAGTTGTGCTCCTCGAGACAGTCGTGTCGCCTCCTCCTTATTTAATGTGGTCCTCGACGACAATGAGAATGATTGGAACGATCTCGAGTAGGCATAGGGTTAGGGTTAGGTCAAATTTTATTCAAACTCTTTCATAATGTATAATCAAATATGGATAAAATTTAAATCTTTTTCTTGATTGCATTCGTTTAATTTTTTAACTTGTGCGCCGCTGAAGCAACACCCTATTATGGGCCTCAGGGGCAGAGCTGGAAAAAAATTGACCATGATTCACTGCAGTATACAACACTCTTTGCATGTCAAATTTTTAGTAACCTGATGCATTTTTCATAGTATAAGGTGATGCACATGTTGATTTTCACCACAAGTATAAAGGGAAATATTTTCTACCCTGATGCACAAGCATCAGGGCACATGCAGCTCCGCCCCTGATGGGCCTTATGGCGGACACACGTGTCTGGCACACAAGAACGATACAATTGGAGTGTGGGACACATATTTGACGCCTCCTGGTGGAGAAGCTCGTTTTCGCTGATCGTTTTCACATTTCTATGTGAGGATGCTAAGATGAGACAAGGTTCATTAAAGTAGTGTTCAAACTCTTTTTTTCTTATAGTGGTCAAAGTTGTCATGGTAGTTCTCAACAAGGTGGTGGATTAGGCAGGCCATAACTAAGTAAGGTATGTTCGCTCCATGTGGACTGTGGCTGGGACTTGGGATCCATCCATCCACTGCCGACCGACCGGCCCACCAACAATTTGCAAGTGTGGACTGTAGACTGCAGCACCATCACTACGTGCCAGTGGGCCGGCAGTATGCGTGGTCGTCTCATGTATGCATGTAGGTGCGTCCACGTACTTATCTTATGCACAAGGTAAGCTTGCATTTTTCCCGATAAATAAAACAAGATGGGGTAAAAGCTACTCTGTTTTCTTATGTTGATGCATTGTATGATGCACACGTACAGTCAGGGCTTCGCCATCTACTTGTGATGATTTGCTTGTTTGACCTGATATCCAGTATCAGTATGCATGATTGCTTGTCTATATATACAACATTGTACACTATACGTATTTGCAAACGTCTCATCTCTATAATATCGTCACGACCGAGTCGGCCAACATGCAAATCTACAAATCGTATATATCCACAATGCAATGATGAGATGATCATCAATCGATCTGATTCTCCTGTTGCAACTACGCCACACTGTACGTGCATGTTATGTCAATACACACAGGCCGGTTCATATAACTCCAGATTCAGATCAGATCGATTGCACTATTTGCATGATATTTTCGTCCAATAACAATATGTATATACGTGGCCACATGCGTGTAGAGCAGACACGTACGTACGTGTACGTGATCATATTAATTTTAGAGATCACCCCATGCAGTCCAACTCCAAGCCAACTGTTACAACAGTGCAAAATGTATGGATGGATGGACGTATATACATGCAGACATTGATTCGTATGAAACTGTAGCAACGGTTGTTCCAACGGCCCACGCATCTCGCATTCAAAGTTACTGGTCCCTCAAGCCCCATTATGCAGCCGGCCCATTTGTCATGTCACTTGGTTTTGGAGATTCATTTGTCATGTCACTTGGTTTCACGTGCTTTGCTTCATAGCGTAGGGATTATCTCCTGGCCTGCTATCCAGAAGTAGGGCCTCTCCCTGTATAGAAAACCTGTTAAAAAAGTTGTACACATTCAACTGAAAGTTCTCGCATTTTGGCTTGTTGTGTTCAAAGGCTCAAAGCTATTCAAAATCTGTATGGTTTTAGTTTGAACTTGCATGGTCGTAGATGATTTTTACATGTCTTTTCAATGAAACCAATGAAAACTGCTGAAATATTTGGAAAAAAGGGGTTAAAAGTTCATTAGTTGTGTCGAGAGCTACAAATTGAAGACGACGAAGGTTGCCGTGTTCTGGGTTGCAAAGGTTTTTTATAATTGAGAATTTCTTTTTGGCGTGTGAGCGGTTCCAGGCAAGAGCGACATGATAAAACATGTGGCAATGTGATTAAGAGTATTTGACCAAATCTGTTAGGACATATATTGAGAGCGATGTCAATTAAGATCTAAGATTGCTTCGTCTGTGTAATGTGGGGTCATGTCAGGGAAATGAAAGTTCCCATTTTAGCATGTTGAAAGTTGTTTGAAAGTTGCATGGTTTTTGTTCAAACTTGCGCAACTGTACGTAGATGAATCTCCACTACTAATAAACAAGCAAACATGGCAGGAAAATCAAATCTCGACCATCCAAGCAAACTGATCAAACGGACCTCATACATTTGGTCTCCCCACCCCTCTTTAATTCCTCACATCACGTCTGCCATATATACACATAAATTTCCCTCACATCACGCCTATCATATTATGCACACAAGAAAATAATAAGTGTCCGCACCATACACCGTCCGAAATTACAGGGGATAACAATCGCCCTATGCCATTTCAGTTTCATGCCGCCCACGACCAACACGACGGCGAGCAAGAGGACCAAGCAAACGACGCCGACGGGCAGGAGGGCCACGCACACGACGGCGACGAGCAGGACGTCCGCCCCAGGCTCGCCGTCTAATTTCCACTCCATGCCACACGTCCCATCGATGAGCAGGAGGACCACGAACAGGACGCCGACCAACAAGAAGACCTCTCCCAGGTTGGGTCCATTAGCTCGGCCACACCCTTGCATTGCCGCTCCAAAGAGGACACATAGTTCAGGTGGCGATCATATCGAATCCACCACACCAGCATCTTGCAACATCCGTGCCACGGAACAATTCAGGTTAGAACACAATGTAAATGTAATGAAAATTTTAACGCCTGATTTACACACATTCCATTTTTATCTCATTCAGTAAAACATGTACGAGGAGATCTTGGAGAATCTAATCTTGTACGTGCTGCTCTTGGAGACATTACGAACAGAAAATACTGAATTGACGAGTATAACGCAAGGCAATTTACAGCTTCATATACTTGTGACAATATATGTTTTACTGGACATGAGTTTTGAGGCTTGCATTCTGGCTCGCTACATTACATGTTAAATTGTATCTGTCGAGCAGTTTTCCCCAAGCAAAGAAAGATCACAATCCCATTGTATCATGTAAAGAGCCTTGGTGTTCTTCCAAATCTAGATGAATATAGAATCTCACTGCTCCAACAGCTTCTCAGGTGGCAGCAATATGGGTTGAAGGGAGCGACCCACAAAATTGCTTTGATAGGAGTGTAGTCGTGTACGAAAAAGGAGACCGATCTTGTATATTAGAGCATACGATGGATGTTACGACCCTCTATCATATCCGCTATTCTTTCCACGTGGGGAGACCGGATGGAATTGTTGGATGATGTTTATTACTGAATTATATAGTTATTTAACAATTTAGTGACATACTTAGACAGTCATCCGTCTATCAGGTGATAACATTACTAGAGAACAAGTTGGTCCTACCGCACAACATGAAGACAGACTCCAGGTTTAGCTACAGGTATTGGTCATCATTGCTACTTTTGAACTGCAGATATGATTCTACCGTACCAATATTTGTTAATCAATTTTTAGATAACCACGAGGATAACCCAGATGAGGATTTGGGTGAAATTGAGATGAATGCAACATAATCCAGTAAATTTGTAGGTCATACTTCACGACATGAAGACCAGGCACCAGATTTAGCTACAGGTATTGGTCATCATTGCTATTTTTTAACTGCGAATATAATTCTATCGTACCAATATTTGTTAATCAACTTTTAGACAACCAAGAGGATAACCCATATGAGGATTTTGGTGACAATGAGATGAATGCAACACAAACAAGAAACTTTGTTAGCGCGAGGGAATACTATTGCTTCAAACTACAGGTCCGGAAGAAGTTTTTTAACATCATCTTGTTCGGAACAAGGAGAGCAACAATGGGTATGCCAAATTCTACAACGTCTGAAATCAATGGATGAAAGAAGCTTTTACCTGTAGTACTGCTGTTGTAGCCAATAGTTCTCTATATACTCATTAAGTGTAGTGCCTTCATTAGCAGCAACAGCTGAAATTTGTCTAACAGGGGAGTGGTACCCTGCATCGAACAAGTAAATGGGAATAAGCAATTAGAACACTACCAGGGCGTTCCTACCTATATCACATTTGTAGAGCCTAATTCGAGGAATGTACTAGACCTTTTTCAACGGATCTACAATTAAAAATAACAGCCAACTGTCAGACTGTGATATCAAAGTGTGGAAACCTATTCAGAAAGATAAAATGCGCTACTGGTTCTTGCCAAAACAGGAACCAAGGGAGTATTAGTTGAACAAACAAGCAATTATACAGGACTAAACAGGCTTCTTCCCCCATGGTCCGGCCAGCGGATCCGTTGGAGATGAGGTCTCACCTTGCACCTCCGTTGGTGCCTAGCTTGGCCACGCTTGTCCTTCCGCGAGACATCCTCTCGCCCGCAAACCGATGCCTCCTCGGGCTCTTCGGCGACCGGAATCGCGACGAGCAACGGGATGAGCAGGGGCGCGCCGCCGGCGCGACGTAACTGCCCACAACGGCGGGGAATGGGAAGTGGTTGAGGCCAGCGGTGGGAGGAGGCAATCGTCGAGTCCACCAGCAGGGAGGCAGGGGCTGGAGTGAGTAGGTCTCCGGCAATGGGGGCAAAGAGGATTGGTGTTCAGGGGAGAAGAGAAGTGGAGTGAGAGGCAGAGAGAGTGGAGGAGAAGAAGCGGTTTTTCCCCCTGTCCAGTGATTTTTATTCGTATGGTTATTGTGCTGCGGATATGTAGTTAGCTATATTAATTATCAAAGGTTCTTGTCAAAAAAATCAAAGGTTCTTAAAATTAATATTAAGTGTTTTATGATTTTTTTATTGAATACACTAAACAATTGCGATCTCTAATCGAGCAGGTCATCATATGGTTTATGAATATTAAACTTGACAGAGTATTGGACAGGAGATTTTGTTTTGAAAATTTTAAGATAAGATTTGTGTTTTGAAGACGTGCATTGCAACGTGCACAGCTACTAGTGTTATGTAAACGAGTGAAAATTTGCTGACAAGTTTTGTAAAAGAGGGCTAAAAGATTATAAAATGTGTTGAAAATTCCATCTTGAACTCGATCAAAGTTGACTTTTTTATAAGAAAGGGATTTGATAAAGAAAAATTCTTTTTTTGGCATGTGAGTGGTTTCATACTGATGCAACATGATATAATAGAATCATCAACGGGTGTTTGACCAAATCTATTGATGCATATTTCAAGAGATAGGACGATTAGTTTTTCTGTGTAATATGGGGTCATGTAGGGAGTTGGAATTCACGTTGGGCCAAACTAACCAAATAACAAGATCTTGCACCAGTGGGACTGGTTGGAGGTGACGACTGACGAGGGCAGTCAAAGACGTCCAAGGTTATGTGACTACTTCTCTCACTGGACTGCAAATATGTTGAAAGTTGTACAGATTCAGCTGAAAGTTATCCTTTTTTGGTTAAAAAGTCGTTCGAAACTCGTATATTTTTAAAACTTTTAGTTCAAACTTATACACTTTTTGTTAGCTACATATGTTTTGTTGAAAGCAATCAAAAGGAGCTTTTTAGAGTAAGATATTTTTATAAGTGAAAGATCATGTTTGGCATGTGAGCAGTTTCACGCAGTTAACCTGACAGGATAAAATATGCAAACAGTGTGATCAATGTGTGTTTGACCAAATCTATTGGGGCATATATTTCGAGAGATATGCCGGTTGATTGTCTCATGTATCTGATATGGGGCTTTGTCATGTGTGACGATGATGAGCACACTCGTCCTCTCAAAATGAAGATGCGTTGAAGATAATATTGTAACGATCCATTCTCAACCGTAAGAAAAAAAGGTACAAGTCAAAGGTGTGCTACATTGGAAATGCAATTTTAAGAAATCTGTTGATCCATTTGACTTTGGCGGGTACTATTAACTTGTCAAAGCTGATTAGGCCAGCTGAGACTACGCGTACGTAATGGGGTCAAGTTGCATCTCTCCTTACGAGGAGAAACTCGTGAAATACAATCAAGTTGCCGGCATCATTTTTGAATTAAAAAATAAGTGCACTTGGGCCTTGGCTAGAAGGTTTATTGCTAAATCGATCGATCGAGATGAGTAAAACGAGTTGTGATCCAGCCCCGATCGACGCCTAGTGAAAAATGGATAGAAAAAAAAGGTCAACTAGGTGCTGCTGCTGCAGTGCAATGCATCAAAATGAACGTTATTGATGCTCAAGAACTTGTGAGGATGATCTGAGAAGAGATCACGCTAATCATAAAGCAACAACGACACCAGTCGCTATGCATGGATCTATAGGATAGTCTGCTGACAGAGCAGTAGCAATCGGTTGGAATAAGAGATGATGTTGATATGATTTGAGGTTCCTCACAGTACTTAATCTCCGATACAAGATGAATACAGAGGAATTACAGGAGAATTCGGGATGAGAGACAGAAGAACAGATACAAGGTGAGAGAAGAGCAGGTGAGATTTAGACGGAAGCTTCGGTTGGCCGTTTCCTTGGTTGCCGTCTTCTGTTGTCCTCGCTCTCTTCTTATCGTTAGCGCGTCCAATCCGGGCCCGTGTAACGCCGGCATGGAATCCTGACGCGGGCCGCCTTCTTGGGCTGGACTGGGCTGGGCCCATGTCCAGGCAACGCTTCATTCTGATCTCCGCTCGAGACCTGTAGCTCATCCAGCAACGCAGATGGTGTCAGGTTGCTGACATTTCCCTCTTCTTTACCAGCGGCTTGCCCCAAGCCGGCGCCTCCGGAAACTTGGCCTTGAGCTCATGTTCGTCTTCCCATGTCGCCAGGTCCTGTGGCATGCCCGACCAATGCACCAGGATTTGTGTAGCTTGAGACGTACCTTTCATGTAAGGACGTTGCTCCAGAATTTGCAGAGGTACACATGGAGTATTACTCTCCCGAGGCAACTCTTGTTGCACAGCCACTCCTGCCTTCAATGCTTCTTAAGCTGCGACACATGCACCACTGGATGGATTTTAGCTGCTTCAGGAAGCTTCAACTTGTATGCCATTGCTCCCACGCGCTGCAACACTGGATATGGTCCATAATACCGAAATGACAGCTTCTGGTTTGCTCTTGTTGCCACCGACTTCTGAATATACGGCTGTAACTTCAGATAGACTTCATCTCCTACTTGGAATTGCCTCTCAGTTCGTTTCTTATCCGCTTGATGTTTCATTCTCAACTGAACCCGCACTAGGTGTTGATGCAGAATGTCTCGCATCTGTTCCCATTCCTGCAGCCATTCTTGAACATCAGAGATCGCACATGATTCCAACCGATCAATTCCCAGATGAATGGGCTCCTGGCCATACACAACTTCAAACGGTGATTTGTCCAAGAATGCTTTGCCGTATTATACCAGAACTCCGCCAATGGCAGCCACTGAATCCATTTATGAGGACATCCGTGAACAAAACAGCGAAGATATCCTTCCAAGCATTGATTTACCCTTTCCGTTTGCCCGTCAGTCTCTGGATGATAGGAAGAGCTGAACCTGAGTTCCACTCTAGTCACCCGATGTAATTCTTTCCAGAAATTACTTGTGAATATCTTATCACGGTCAGACACTATCGACTGTGGCATGCCGTGCAGTTTGAACACATGGTTCATATAAGCTGTTGCCACTGATGTAGCGGTGAACGGATGAGACAGAGGCACGAAATGAGCATACTTCGAAAAACGATCAACCACCACCAGTATGGAATTGTACCCTCCTGCCTTAGGCACTCCTTCTATGAAGTCCATCGACACATCCCTCCAAGCTCGCTTGGGTACACGTAGTGGAGCAAGAAGACCTGGGTATTTCACCCTCTCTGGTTTAGCTTGCTGACATATTTCACAGGTAGCCACAAAGTCTTTAATCTCTTTTTTCATCCGAGACCATGCAAACAGTTTCTTGACCCGATGATAAGTTACCGGGAACCCGGAATGTCCCCCAACCGCACTGGAATGCAAGGCTTGAAGAATTTTCGCCTTCATTGGTGACTCCTCAGGCAACCACATCCGTTCCTTGAAGTAAATTAACCCTTGTTTCAACACAAAAGATCCCACTTGCCCTTTCACTGTTAATTCCGCCAGCAATTGCTTTGCTTTCGGATTGTGCAGGTACCCTTCCATTATTTCCTCCAACCAAGATGGAGTACACGCTGACATGGCCATAATTTCCTGTTCATCATCAGGTATTTTTCGTGACAACGCATCAGCCACCTTATTTTCATGCCCCTTTTTGTACACTATCTTGTAATTCAGTCCCAGCAACTTGGTCAGTGCTCTGTGTTGCCATGGAGTTGACAGCCGTTAATCATCGAGATGGGTTAAGGCCTTCTGATCAGTCCTGATAATGAACTCACTTCTCTGTAAGTACGGTCTCCATTTGTCCACAGCCATTAGGATGGCGAGGCATTCTTTTTCATATGTAGAAAGACCTCTATTCTTGGTACCCAATGCTTTGCTCAAGAATGCAATGGGATGCCCTTTCTGCATAAGGACTACACCAATTCCGTAATCACAAGCATCAGTTTCGATTTCAAACGGTTCTTGGAAATTAGGTAAGGCCAGGACTGGTGCAGTGATTAAAGCATTTTTCAAAGTCTGAAATGCCTCCTCGTGCTGACTGGTCCAGGAGAACACCACTCCTTTCTTCAACAGGTCAAACAACAGTCTGCTGATGATGCCAAAGAATTGTACAAATCTTCTGTAGTACCCCACCATTCCCAAGAAACTTATGAGTTCTTTCACATTAGTGGGTACCTTCCAATCTTTAATTACTTGAATTTAACTGCTGTCGGTAGCCACCCCTTCCTGACTAATTTCATGCCCCAAGAAGACCAGCTTCTTTTGTGCAAATTTGCACTTCGAGAGTTTAACCTTCAATTGATGTTCCTGCAGAACCGAAAACACTTGTTGAACCATTTTCAAGTGCTCCTCCCAACTAGCCGAGTAAATCAGGATATCATCAATAAAGACTAGCACTCCCTTCCTCAACCAAGGTGCCAATATTTTGTTCATAGTGCCTTGAAAAGTAGCTGGTGCTCCTGTCAGACCGTATGGCATCACCTTATACTCATAGTGCCCTTGATGTGTCTGAAAGGCGGTCTTGGCTTCATCTTCTTCCTTCATTCTTATCTGGTGATATCCAGCTCGCAAGTCCAAGCTGGTGAAGAAGGCTGCTCCTTGCAGCTCATCCATTAGCTCTTCCACTATGGGAATAGGAAATCGATTCTTGATAGTGATAGCGTTCAAGTGCCGGAAATCAGTACACAAACGCTAACTCAGGTCTTTCTTGGCCACCAAAAGCAAGGGCGAAGAGTAAGGGCTTGTACTGGGCTGAATAATGCCATTTGCCAACATCTCTGCGATTTGACGGTCTATCTCATCCTTTTGTTCGGGACTGTAACGATACTGCCTCACATTCACTGGCTGAGCACCTGGGATCAAAGGTATCGAGTGATCGAATTCTCTTTTAGGGGGCAATCCTTTTGGTTCTTCAAACAGTGATGCAAATTTTGCTAGCAATTCTTTCATCTCCTCTGGACAGTCTTCTGTATTTTCTGCCACCAGTGGGTTCAACAAGAAACAATACCACACTTCGTTCAGCTCTGTCATGTGCAACAGTGTACTGCTAGAAATTTCTGCACAATCTGTGACATCAGGCAATACTCCCTGCAGCCTGACCTGCTGTCCTTTATGAGGAATTTGCATCCATTTACGTTCCCAATCAACTTGCATTGGACTGTGGCTGCCCAGCCAGTCCATCCCAATAATCACGTCATAACATTCCAGAGGTAGCACCTTGAAGTCTGTCTCGAACACTTGTCCTTGACAGCGCCATTCACACCCTGGAAACATTCCTTGTCCTTGCAACACTTCACCATTAGCCACTCGCACCTTCAAAGTTTTCTGCAGTGGTTGTTTGCCCTTCAGTTTTTCTGCCAGGCTTGTGCTCAAGAAACTAGTAGAAGTTCTCGAGTCAATCAAGATAATGACTGACTACTTCTGAATTTTTCCCTTGAGCCTTATAGTCAATGGACTTTCACCTCCATTCTGAGCATGAGCAGAAAGAGCATGCAGCTCACTCATATCACTGTCACTGTCTTCTGAATTAGGCGCATTAGGTGTAGTTTCAGTTTCCACCTCGTCTGCCTGCAGTAACTGCAACAGCTCTTCCACAACATGTAATTGTACAGTCTGGCCACATTTGTGCGTAGGGCCCCACTTCTCGCCGCAGGTGAAACATAACCCTCGAGCTCGCCTGTAAGCTCTTAAGGTATTCACCTTGTCGCCAGTGGATCTTGATCGAGAAGCCTCCACTCCTCGTTTGTCTTCTGTAACATTGGTACTTGGCACCTTGTGCCCCATGCCAACAGGGGAATTAGACACTGGAACATGTCCATTAGACTTAGCCCAATTTGAGGGATCCCGCCTTTGATACTCCTTGGGCCTCATACTTTCCAGCACCTCCTCCTGCAAGATAGCCAAGGAACCCGCAGTATCTAGATCTCCAGGTTGTTGTATAAGAACAACAGATCATATTTCATCTTTTAAGCCATCAATAAAGGTAGTAGTAAAGATTTCAGGATCAATACTAGCATTGTGAGCTAACATCTGGTGCATAAGGTTACTAAAATTTTCTATGTACTCCTGCACCGATCCTACTTGAGTAACTCTCCTTAACCTCCTAATCAGGACCTTAAACTGATTTTTCCCAAATTTTTCACACAAGCACTCACAAAACTCCTCCCAGTTCATTTTCTCAATTTTATGTTCAACTGACTGAAGCCACAGAGTAGCTTGACCAGTGAAGTTCATAGTGGCTAGATCCTTCCAGAAGTACTCGTGAGTTTGGCAAATTTTAAAGTACTTTTCACAATTGCGTTTCCACCACTTGGGGTTATCCCCGTCGAATCCAGGAATCTTAGATCGAATCACACCCCAGGAGATACACCACTGCTAGTGTCTCCCGCATCGAAATCCAACACACGAGTAGTAGCAGTTCGTGGCTCAGGTGTGGCAAACGTACCATTGCCCGGAGGTCCATAGTATGACCCCCGGTGTTCCTGTTGTAGACGGTGCCCAGCAGGGCCGACAACTCCAGCGACGCCGCCACCCGAGAGATCCGGCTTGTGCAGCAGCGGTGGTTGTTGTCGAGTCAGATCGACCACTCCATGGCCAATCCGAGTAGCCGTGGCAGCGGGTGGAAGTTCCGCCGCCTCTGGGCCAGCCTTCGCGACCGCAGTAATTAGCTGCCGGTCCATTCGATCGACCCGCTCCATCAGCGAGTCCATCGCGGTGGAGAGCTTGCCCAGCGCCAGATCGACCTGGGGCTTCCAAGTCTCCGCCATCTCCTTCTGCGAAGTTTGGATCGCGCCTAATTTCTCGCTCAGCGCGGCAGCATCCGCCTCCCGTTTCTTCTCTGCAGCTGTCATGAACTCGAACATCTGACGCATAGTCATCTCCTTCTCCACTATCTCCCCCATCGCCTCCGATTCGAACTCGTCCTGATTCCTTACTCAATTTGGGTACGCCGGAGCGTTTTGCGTCAGATCCGAGCCGGATCCAACACCCTTCACCGAGTTTTACAGGATCCAAGCGCGAGCACTCACTCACTCCCTAGCGATCGTAACCGCTCTGATACCAATTGATATGAACCAACCACACTCTCACATCCAACTATATGATTCGAGGTTCCTCACAGTACTTAATCTCCGATACAAGATGAATACAGAGGAATTACAGGAGAATTTGGGATGAGAGACAGAAGAACATATACAAGGTGAGAGAAGAGCAGGTGAGATTTAGACGGAAGCTTCGGTTGGCCGTTTCCTTGGTTGCCGTCTTCTGTTGTCCTCGCTCTCTTCTTATCGTCAGCGCGTCCAATCCGGGCCCATGTAACACCGGCACGGAATCCTGACGCGGGCCGCCTTCTTGGGCTGGACTGGGCTAGGCCCATGTCCAGGCAACGCTTCATTTTGATCTCCGCTCGAGACCTGTAGCTCATCCAGCAACGCAGATGGTGTCAGGTTGCTGACAGATGTGTGACCGTTGATGTATTCCGACTGATTGATAGATCAATTTGGTTGATGACGATCGATCGGAACCTGGCTTAGGGCATCTCTAACCGATCCCCTAAACTTTAGAGGAGTAAACCGACTCCTAAAACTTAGATGAGTAAAAATACTCCTCTAAAGGTGGACGGCGCGGAACCGAACTCCTATATTATAGAGGAGTAAAACTTTTTTGCCCCATTTCTTTCCACCACTCCACATATGCATTCAAACATCTTACATATAGTTGTTCATTCAAAAGTAGACTCTACCACCACCATCGATCAAGGTCACCAAAAAGAAGCTATCGACCTTGTTTGATCTCATATGTTGTGGACCACCATCGAAGAGCTCAAAGACCATCTCCGAAGAAGTCATCACCATCACCACCACCACCTCCTCCTCCTCGGCCACCATCACCTCCATGGCCATGAGCATCTCCACCAAAAGATCTTTGAAGGATCTTTGCTCGAGTGAGATCCCAATACTTCCTAGCCGTGGCATCCATGTTGCTTGGGTCCATGAACATGATAGCACGCTCATCAATCTCCCTCTCTTTTGCTACCCTCTCCTCCTCAAGTGCAACCCTCCTCTCCTCGGCAAGGGTCCTCCTATCCTCGAGCTCCATCTTCTTCTTCGACTTCTCCTCCTCCATTGCCTTGAGCTTGGCCCACCTTGCCGCCTTCTCATCCCTCCTCTCGGCCGCCAAGGCTTTCTTGGTCTCAACCTCCAAGGCTTTCTTGGTCTCAACCTCGGAAGCGCCGCCTCGGCCTTCTTCTTCTTCGAGGCCGCCGCCTCCGCGAGCGCCACCTTGGCCGAAGTCGGCTTGCTCTGCCGCCGGCCGGCCACAGGAGCCACCTCGGGAGGACGCGGCGCCACCTCGGGAGCCTCCACGCGCTTGCCGCCGGCCTTACCGGAGGCCTTGACCTTGCCTGCCGGCGGCCGGACCACGTTCTTTGCCCCAACCTCTTTCCGGCCGCGGACGCGGCGGAAATCTCCGATTGCGGCGGCGTCGGGTCGTCTCCGGAGCCAAGGATGGGCGGAGAAGGTGCGCCGGAGAGCTGCGCGTCGATCCTGGGCGGAGTCGGCGACATCGGCGCCGGCGGGGAGGCGGGCGGGAAAGAACGGCGGGGGGCGGGAAGACAAGGCGGAGCGGCGGGAGGTTTTCTCGGAATTGGTTTTGGAGGAGTAAATTTAGGAGTCGGACGCCACTTTTACTCCTCCGATGAGTAAAAATTCCCTCCTCTAACCGTTTTGGGGATCGGTTAGGTGCCGCCGCTGCGTATTTTTACTCCTCTAACCGATTTTAGGGGATCGGTTAGAGATGCCCTTAAAGTCGTTTAATTGACAGGAGTGGACATGACTGGACTGGACTTGGACACGCTCATCCATTTTTCGATTGCCCGGCATCTATCATCTATGCCTAACCTGACCCATCTTCCCGTGTCTCCCTGCTTTTTACTAACTACTGAATTAATTAGAACCTAACTTCACCTTTCCGACTGCTTGTCAAAGTTATTTCCGACAGCATATCCATTCTAACTGAATCATGTACTGCCGCCATATGAGCTTGGTTACATGCGTGGAAACCTATAGAATGCCTATGGGCATCCATTTTCATTAGTGGAGTAAATTAAACAATGCAATGATAAATGTCTGATCAGTACTGGCCTTAATTGCATTTGCATCGCGAACGCCTAGTTGACTTTTACAGAATCAGCAGATTGGGCACACATCGAATATTGAAATGGTTAGGCAGATCGAGCAGCCTGGTATTAGTAACGAAAAAGATGTTATTAGTACTCCTAGATGAACGTGACCACATATGTAGGTGGCTTTCGACATTGACACGATATGAACATGACACGCCGATTATCAATACTTGGAAATTATATTTTGTTTTTTCTAACCAAAATATTATATGTTACATAAGTATCATTATTCGGATCACACATATGGGTAATTGATCTTTTATATTTACTTAGTGCGATTTGTGATGTGTTCTCAGGTGTTTAGTACTAGCTGTTACCGCTTGTTCTTTTTACTATTTTGCCTTTTAGGAGTACATACTAGTTTTCTAGGTAGTGTAATTTCTTTATTTCTATCTAGTTAATGAGAACATCATAGAAAATTCACGAAAACAGCGGATCAAGTTATGAAATATGATCGAAACGAAGGCGAAAGCAGGTATCAATAAGTGAGTATATACTCTACTCATTTCGATTTCCGGATAGAGAGGTACGTAGATTACATTTTACCTGCAAAATATTGTTTCAATCGGATCAGAGCCACAAGGAGATGTGATACATATATATTCCCTCCGCTTCTAAATGCAACGTGTTGGCCATTTCCCAGATTCAAATTTATCTACATGTATCTAGACATGATATAGTTTTACATTCACTTAATTTAATTTACATCTAGTTAATATGTGAAACACCTAGAACATTTAACGTTTAGGAACAGGGAGAGTATCTAGCAACTTGATGTTCATCTCCTCGCAGATCGAAGATACGAAACCACCCTGAGCACTAACTTGGGGACGGTTCGAGGAGGAGGAAGGCAGGTGCTCATCAGACGCATCGCCGATCAGAGTAATTAATCTACTCGATGCAGACGATTGTTGACTTTGGTGGAGAATCTCTGAATCTCATCATCGGCCATCGATGGTTGTTAGTTTAAGCTGGGTGGTTACAGTTTGTATGATCGTCCGTCACGTTCCACGATCTGATGGGCGAGTTAACAACGTGCAAGTGGGCCAAATTAGGGTACAGGTAGGTGGTAAAGTACTGGCATTAGTACATAAATACAGTTGCTCGTTAGTATGATGATTTGAGGCATGTTGTGTTACTACTTGGCATGTGTTCGTACGTTGGTGGATGCATGATTCTTCTTCTCCCCTGCGATTGTTGATTATTGATCCTTGTATCATGTCTGAAAATGGTGCTCAGGTGAGTTCCACCTGCGCGCACTGGCCTAGTTTATGCATGGATTATGGATTAATTTGGCGATAAAGTTGTGTACTACCTCGTACATAAAAAGATGTCTTAACTTTGCCCAATTTATATGTATCTACACATATTTTATAAATGTAGACAAAGTTGAGACATCTTTTTTCTATAAACGGAGTTAAACGGTCAGCAGCGAGGCGCCTGCGGTGATTTCGTCAACCTCAAGATCTGCCGGCTCAGTCCTTCAAAGGTGCTCATAGGAGTAAGGTGTGCGTGCGTTCATTTGGGTGTATATGTGCGTATTTGTGAGCATCTGTGTTGTACGGTGTTTAAAAAAAAGTGAGCGATTGTAAATCGAGAAAATACTATGCGCGCGGTCGCAGAAAAGGTGGTGGTGGCACTTGTAGACAGTTATGCGTGTCGTGTGAATCAGCCAGCGGCGCGCGATGGGAGACGAAGTTTGCTGTTCACATAGTAGTACGAGTCAACTGCTGTTTTTTTTACTTACACATGGTGAGTGCACGCGGTGCTGCTGACCGGCCGGCGTCCGTCCCGCCTCTCGGTTTCGCATGCACGTGCGTGCGTCGTCGGTGGATCAACGCGGGGGACGGCAGCGTGTGGGACGGCGCCGACGCCGATCGAGCGGGGCCGGGAAAGCTAGTGGATCGATCGAGGCAGCGGGCGGCCGTACGTACGTACGTCCGTCGGGTAGAGTTTTTTTAGAAAAGAGTATCCAGACTCTGCATCGAGTGATGCACACAACTATTTATTACAAGTTTCAAACCCACAATTATTTAAAGTTTACATCTCATGAATCACCTAGAGACTGAGACGCAGCTCAACCAAACGCAGCCACAAAACAGCAACTACAAAAGTCTACTAATATGTTGCCAAAAAACTTAAAGAAAAATTGCTTTTGCTAATTGATGAATTAGATCTTAAAGCTGAAACAACCCCTCTATCTTTAGCCGAGAGGGTGGCTAAGAAAGAGGCGGATGAGTGCCTAGCTAGGGCTCGAAGGGATGAGGAATCGAAGTGGGCTCAACGTGCTAAAGTCAAACATGTACAAGAGGAGGGTAACAACACAAAATATTTTCATCTCATTGCGAATGGAAAACACAGAAAAAAGAGAATTTTTCAATTAGAACAAGATGAGGGGACAATTGTCGGAGAAAATAATTTGAAAGTGTTCATCTCTGAATATTACAAAAAGCTTTTTGGAGCGCCCACCCCTAACTGTTTTTTGATGGTAGAAAATCAAACGGGGGACATGCCTCAAATCTCAGCCGAGGAGAATACAATTCTCACCTCGAACTTTACTGAGAAGGAGGTTTTTGATGCCATTTCTCAAATGGAACATAACAAGGCGCCTGGACCAGATGGGTTCCCGGCCGAGTTTTATCAACGTTTCTGGGGAGTTATTAAACATGATTTGATGTCTATGTTTAATCAGCTTCAGACCGGAGAGCTACCTCTATATAAATTGAATTTTGGGGTTATTACGCTATTGCCCAAAAAAGAGGATGCTAGCAGGATTGAACAATACAGACTCATTTGCTTGTTAAATGTGAGTTTCAAGATTTTTACAAAAGTTGGAACAAATAGAGTATCGTCCATAGCATCCAAAGTAATTCGGCCATCTCAGTCGGCGTTTTTACCTGGAAGAAACATCCTTGAGGGTGTTGTTGTTTTACATGAAACAATTCATGAAATCCAAAAAAAGAAATTGGAAGGTGTACTTTTTAAAATTGATTTTGAAAAGGCCTACGACAAAGTAAAATGGTCATTCCTACAACAAGCACTACGTATGAAAGGTTTTGATCCCAAGTGGTGCGAATGGGTAGGTAGATTTGTCCAAGGGGGGAGCGTGGGAATTCGTGTCAATGACGATATTGGTCATTATTTCCAAAATCTTAAAGGACTGAGACAGGGCGATCCTTTATCCCCTATTCTCTTTAATATTGTGGCCGACATGCTTGCCGTCCTTATTGCAAGGGCTAAAGAGGATGGTCAGGTTGGGGCTTTGATCCCACACCTTGTTGAGGGGGGTGTCTCAATTTTACAATATGTGGATGATACGATCCTTTTTTTAGAACATGATATCGAGAAAGCTGTTAATATGAAATTAATCCTTGCAATGTTTGAGCAACTTTCTGGGCTCAAGATTAATTTTCATAAGAGCGAGCTCTATTGCTTTGGGAAGGCTAAAGAAGTGCAAAATGAATACCGCACTATCTTTGGCTGCGAGATAGGAGCTTTACCCTTCAAATATTTAGGGATTCCCATACATTATCGAAAATTGTTAAATAGAGAGTGGAAAGCGGTGGAGGATCGCTTTGAGAAGAAACTAGCTTGTTGGGCTGGTAAACTACTCACGTATGGTGATAGGCTTGTGTTGATTAATTCGGTACTTTCTAGCTTACCGATGTTCCTATTATCCTTCTTTCTTATTCCAGTGGGAGTGAGAAAGAGGCTTCATTTTTATCGCTCTAGGTTCTTTTGGCAGAGTGATCAAAACAAGAAAAAGTACAGATTGACTAAGTGGAACATCATATGTCGACCTAAAGACCAAGGAGGATTGGGTATTGAATTACTAGAAATTAAGAACAAGTGTTTATTAAGCAAATGACTTTTTAAAATTCTTAATGAGGATGGGGTGTGGCACGAACTGTTGTGCAATAAGTATTTGAACAATAAAACACTATCCCAGGTTGAACCAAGCCCAACTGATTCTCCCTTTTGGAAAGGGTTGATGACGGTGAAAAAAGATTTTTTCGAGCGTGGAAACTTCAGCGTAGGTAATGGCCTTCGTACACGCTTCTGGGAAGATACATGGCTTGGATCGAAACCCCTAGCAGCCCAATACCCTTCTCTGTTCAATATTGTGAGGCGCAAAAATGTGCTTGTGGCGCAAGTCTTGTCTCACAATCCGTTGAATATTGAATTTCGAAGAACACTGACGGGTGACAAGTGGAATTCTTGGCTAAAATTGGTAGAGCGACTGATGAATGTCACACTATCAGAGGAAGATGATCTTTTTCAATGGAAACTGACTAACAACAAGAAATTCACTGTGCGGTCTATGTATTCTGATTTCATGCATGGACACACCCCTTTTTTGCGTAAGTACCTTTGGAAGTTGAAAGTTCCGTTGAAGATAAAAATCTTTATGTGGTTTCTTCATCGGAAAGTTTTACTCACAAAAGATAACCTGATAAAAAGAAACTGGACAGGATGTAAAAGATGTGTCTTTTGTCAATCGGATGAAACGGTTGAACACCTTTTTATATCATGCCCATTTACAAGAGATATATGGAGATTAATCCATTTTACCTTTAGCATTTCACCTCCAACTAGTGTAGCAAATTTGTTTGGACATTGGTTAGATGGGGTAGATAAATTAACTAAGGCACGAATTCGCATTGGGACTTGTGTTTTTCTTTGGCCAATTTGGAACTGTCGTAATGATGTGGTTTTTAACAAGAATAGAGATGCTCATTTTATGCAGGTTATCCATCGTGCAGTCTACTGGATCCATATGTGGTCCTTCCTTTTGCCCCAGGAGCAACGTTCCCTCATGGACTGTGGATGCTCCCGACTTATGGCGGTCCTCCGAGCTATGTTTCACCGTGGGGGCTGGCAGCATACTAGAAGACTTCAAGATTTGTCGTCCTAGTCCCTGCGCGTTGTTTAGATGGCTGGTTTTTGTTGCCAGCTTGGTTGATTCATGATTGTAATAAGATACTTTGCATACTTGGACACTTCTTTTTAATAAAAAACGGATGTGTGCATCATCACGATGCAGAGGCCGGGGACACCCATTTCTAAAAAAAACTAATATGTTGCCATGTATGCCGAGAGAAAAAATCCTGTGCCACCAACAGGAGTCTTGAACATCCAGCAACCATAAGCTCCCGCTGGTCCGAATGAAGCAGGAAACCCCATAACTGGATCCAGTGCGTCGCCATATGAATAACCTGTAAAACATGAAAATTTTCTTTTCGGTTAAACACCAAGTTGTTTCTACACTTCCAAAGGGACCAACAGATAGCCGAAACGCCTATACGAATCCGAGATTTGGTCCGTCGGGTAGAGTAGGGAGTGCTATTGGACAAAAAAGTTCATTCTAAACCTCGAACTCATATAGGTCGGGCGGATCAAACTCTCAACCATGTCGTTTGAAATGTAAGGTATTGAATCCCGATATAAATTGAACTCATATAACTGTTTGGCGCGTCGGAAAATAGAGCATCCCGACCAGAAATACCCAATGTATCCACCCCGTGCGCGCATCGCGTCTCCATCGCTTGCTCGCCTGCTGTCCAACCTCCGCCACTATAGTGAGATCCTCAACTAGCTCCTCGTGTTCCGCACGAGGTCCCACCCGTAAGCCGCACGACGCAGCATTTGGACGGGCGCACGGGGGAGCGAGTCGGTTGTGTTGTGTCCACGAGCTAGAGCTATTGGCGGTGCAACAAGACCGTGTGCCAAGATACTGCAGAACAAGGAAACAGTAACGTTGTGTGGTGAGGAAATTGTGCCCGTGGAGAGCTGGCCAAGGTCATGCGATGATTGTTCGGGATGGAGGTCATTTGACTCATGGAGGGGATCTCGTGGTGGTGAATCCGAGAGAATACTGGCGTGGGACTGGCAATCCTCACACTCATTCTACCTGCTCCTTGTCAATGTCACAGGCCTAGTGTTGGCAGAGTTCGTGCGTTAGATTGGTGTCGGTGCGTTATAGATCGGCAACAACAAATACATCACACTTGTTGGGGAAAAAGATAAATATGACATTTAAATTTTGAAACTTAAGGCAGGAGCTCTGTCATTGCATTATAGACAGACGGTCAAATGGTTACAACTTTTACACATAAGAAAGAAGGAACAGTCTCTCTCTCCCGCAAAGAGAGAATAATTACTCCCAAACACCTCTCTCAAGAGGGAGACGTCATCTCTAATCAAAGCGAAAAAGCGAAAACTCTATCAGTGGATAGAGACTTGCTAGGAAAAACTCTTCTATTTCGCTCGTTCCAGACGTTCCACGCCACATAGGCAGCAAAACTCAACTCCTTCCGCATTGCCTTACCAGGCAGAATGCATAATTTTCGCCACAACTCCTTGACAGAACAGCAGCCCAAGGCGATCATCGCCATCCGTGGCATGTCCGTCATTGCTTTTAGCCAGATTTCCTTGGCATAGGGGCACTCGAGCAGAAGATGCGCCGCAGACTCAGTAACCTGATCACAGAAACAACAATTCAGGGAGCGAGGCCACCCCTGCGAGCCAGCCGATCAGAGGTCTGGTTTCGGTTTTGGAGCAGCAGACACAGATTAAACTCCCCGAATTGTAAATCAATGCTAGAGTAGTAATTTTCTTTTTAGTCTATAAAACATGTCCAGTATTCCATTTAGAGAGGTACTCTTTGCCTGTGGTGTGTAGTACCGTGTAACGTGTTTGACTCATCATCACCGGCGCCGACGGACAGGCGCAATCCTAGAAATTTCTTTGGTTTTGACCTAGCCACGAGCAGTGTAGGGTGGACTACGCGGTAGAAGAAGAACTGAAGAAGAAGCCTGCACCTGCGAATTAATTATCTCTGATCGAAATTAACTGGATATGCTAATGCGCTGCAGCACTGCATCCCTATAGAAGAAAACAAGTGGGAGAGGGTGAGCGCGCGGCGGCCGAGGAGGGAGACGACGAATCCCGAGGTCTAGACCAAGCGCGCTACCTAGCTGCTCAACCCCATCCATTTCTCACGCAACCAGCACCGTTTCCGCTCATTCTTTACTGCCCGCTTTCCCACCATTCATTTCAAAGGAAGAACTACCACTGGTAGTACCTACAGTACCCTGCTGGGAACTTTCCTTGTCCCGGCTTGATTTGATCCAGGGAAGAGATGTGGCATGTGGGGTAGAAAAACAGTGAGAATAGAGCACGGCATTTTATAGCCACTAGTAAAAGTGTCCGTGCGTTGCTACGGACCCTAAATAAAATCATGTTATAAACAAAAAAAATATTAAAAAGCACAATATATTGACACACTTTCAACGGCATGCCATGCCACCTCGCCAGGATACGCGCTATAATAGAAAACATATTACAAAAACAATAGTGAATAACTAAAGTAATCCGTGACGCACACATCAAACCAATATGGTCACTTATTTTCGGCATAGATATACAAAGTTACTTGTATATATGCCAACTCCTTTGCTCTAATAAGCATCCATCGTGTTATTGTGGTGACAAGGAAATAATATTACTCCCTCTGACCCAAAAATATTGTCGCTAGCACAGTTAGGAATTTGTTCTTTGTATGTTTGTTTGCCCCGACACTTTATAAGGATCAGAGGGGTACTAACAATTTAGTAACAATCAGTCCTATATGTTCAGTATCATGCACAGCCAAGCTGGATACTGGAATCAAAAAACCAACATAACACCAAAATATGATGTAGCGAAGGAATACCGGAAACAAAATGCTTAACACCGAAAACCACCGATGGACTGCAGCGCTACATCCATGTTCACCTCGACAACGATAGCCTTCTCCTCTACTGAAACAAGTACGATGGTCTTGCATGCACACCTCAACCAGGCAGTGTCTCCGTAGGCACCGTAAAACACCATCCCCATCAGCAGTAGGTATGATCGCCTTTGAGGCACCCTCCTCAAACCCACCTCTCTTGTTCTTCAAGCTGGAGCTATAACCGACAATCTGGTGAAGCACAAGAAGAGAGCACGTAGGAGAACCATTGAGCTGAAAGACAGAAAACCATACCGACGAACTAATTAAAATGTTTACACCTATAGACCAAATCCAACGATTCTTTCGCTTAATACATACTTATTATCATAAATCGATGTATGTATCCCCCATTTGAAGACCTCGGCACTGAATTCTGAAATCCGGTCTCTCCATGAACATCCCCTCCTGCAGTCCTGCTGTATCTCAAATAGAATTTGACAAAATCCCCGAGCTGGCTCCTGCTTGGGTTCTTGATTTCCGAAGTATGCTCATCATTGGTTGTCTGAAACTGCTCCACTCGTAAAAAATGCGCTCGGCCCACTCGATCTACACCCAACCAGAGGTCGTGAGGCCCTCGGTGGACGGTGGTCGGCACCACTGCCACGACGTGACGCTGCTGCGACCGGCGGCTTTAAGTCGGAACAGAGAGGCAGAGTGGATGGAAAACAAGATAGATCTCCGGAGGATGGCGCGTGCGTCACCGCCGTCGCCCTACAGATGCGTGACCGGAACAGGGAGCGGCAGCTCGCTCGACTGTTGGCCGGCCCGCTTGCTTCCGCTGGCGGCATTAAGCCGACGACCACCATGAGCCATTATCTTCGCTTGTTCTTCACCAACAGAGGAGAAGAGACGGGGCGTCGGGCACATGAGGCTTTGTTCTCGGGAGGAGGGGTTATAGTACCTGATGGCAGACTCGATCGAGTCCTGCTCGGATACGTACGTCTATGTGTTCAGCGATGCAAACCTGGTCGAAAGTGATTCTGTAACCGCGACATATGGGTGGCACAGGGAAGGTGTTCATGTCGGGCCCCATGGCCGCGTGCTTTGAGCGGTTCCTTGTCGGATCAGATTGACCGAGCAAACTCGAATCACGGAAGATTGATGAGCAGCTATCGCGTTGACCAAACAGGACGGTGGACGGGGAGAGAAAATCAGAACGGTACGACTCATGGGTTGCAGTGGTGGGTAATTTTTAAGAACTTTAGAGGTAGTTTGAACGACGTACGAGAAAAAATCTTAATGCTTTTATTATTATGTATAGATATAGCTCGTTTTACGAAAAAATCAAAACGGTATTTGTAAGTTAAAACTCTAGATCATTCTGTCCGAATATACGCATTCAAAAAGAAACAAACCTTTACCAAGATAATCCATTAGTTAGCATACAGTTTGAAGATCTCTACAGACATAGATAAGGATCTACACAATTTATATACACCATTGTGTTGTGAATGACACAAATTAGTTAGGAAATAAATGTGATCCTTTTTGTGTTTATTTTCGACCATATGATAATATTTAGCTTAAATCTCTTAAGTGCAATGATTTAAAATAAACTATAACTTTTATTAAATAATATTTATTAAATTTAGTGCAACATATTAGCTATGAGTATAAATTTACAAAACGTTGAGTTATAAACATGTAATGTTTCGGTACAAATTATTATATTTATTTTGCCTCAGCCCACCAGATCGGGTGTCGCAAAGGTCGTCGTCGCTTTTATTGACTGCCCGAGGGCATGAATTGATCAATGTAAAAGTTTCTTGCGTATCTCAGCTGTTTTTATATATTGTTCTTCGTGATATGTAAAAATACTTCATGCTTTAGCTTTATCCTCCTAGCTATATTAGTTGCGTGATGATCCTGAAAACTAATCGTCTGATGGCGACCTCGCGAGGACACCGGTTTGCATAAGAGACCTTGAAACCTGTGAAGTTTGAATTATGACTATGTATCTCTAATACAGCACTATTAGCACATGGAATTTTTGGAATCATCTATTTCTTTCGATTCATATTAATTGTCGCTGAATGGATGTAATGCGGGGTGTATTATTTTGAGTTATATACATGCACGATAAGAGAACTTCCGTCCGACGTGCAAATTGATCCCATAAGTAGGAAAATGTGATCCCGTTGTCCGAGAACCTGCTTTGCGTTGATTGGACAGTCATTTCAGTCCGGAACACTTGCATAAGAACGCAAGCTGTGTTCTCCGAAAACCTAGGGCATGATTGCTTGTGTGTACGTATTTGCAAACGTCTCATCTGTATAATGTCTCACGACCGAGTCGGCCAACATGCACATCCAATCATCCATCTCAAACGAAGATCGATCGCGATGAGATATGAGATGATCATAAATTGACCTGATTCTCCTGTTGCAGCTACGCCACACTGTGCATGCATGTGTTAACTCACACCACCCATCGTATAACTCCAGATTCAGATCGAGTAGTGCACTTCCGTATTCAGGAATGCATCCATGATATTTTCGCCCATAACCATACGTAGACGCAGACATTGATTCGTTCCAACCGCCCACGCATGTCGCACGACGCTACCCCTCACCGCCCAGTGGGCCGGCCCCTCTTTATCCAATCAACTAATCAAATCTTCCGGGTTCCACGTACTGGTCCCTCGAGCTCTATCAGCCGGCCCATTTGTGATTTGTCATGTCACTTCGTTTCATGTGGTTTGGTTCATAGCGTACATATTCTCTCTTGTATTATAACTCGTGTAGGGACTCGCCATGTATTACAAGGAAATCTGACTATTCTTCCTGCAGATAGGAAATCCGTTGAAAGGTTTACGATTCAGATGAAAATCTCTAGTTTTTTCATGTATGATATAAGCTATTAAAAAATTGTATGATTTTAGTTCAAACTTGCACAATTGTAGATGAGTTTTACATATCTTTTTCATGAAACTAATGTGAAACGTTTGGTAAAAAAGTGCTTAAAAGTTCACAAGTTTTGTTACATGTTGAAGTCGATGAAAGTTGTTGTCATTTTTTGGTAAAACAAAATGGATTTTTATAAACAAAAAATCATTTTTGTCATGTGAGCGGTTCCATGCTGAAGCGACATGATAAAACATGTGACGGTGTGATCAAGAGGTGTTTGGCCAAATCTATTGGGATATATTTGGAGATATATGTAGATTATGATTGTATCATAGGTCATGTCGGGGACTTGAACTTCACGGTGGGTTGGGCCAAGCTCTGGTGCTGGTAAGCAAACAACAAAATCACACCAACTAGGACTAGTTGGAGGTGATGGCAACCAAACACGCCCAAGGTAGTTTGACTATTTATTGGTCCATATAATGGAAATCGATTTATAGTTGTACAGATCTAGCTGAATATTCTCCTTTACATATTTGAAAAGGCGATGGGAATATTGTATGGTTCAGAATTATATTTCGAACTTATACATTTTTTTGAAAGTTACATATCTTTTTTTGCAACCTGTGAAAATGTCTTAATGTTTTTTTTAAAGGTTACAAGATCATAAGTTTTGTTTAAAGTTGTGGGAAAAAATTAAGTCAAGAAAGTTGCCTTTTTTTGGTAGAAAATGGATGAGAAATTCATTTTTTTTAGATAAAGGGCTTTTATTACTTAAAAGGTTCAAGCATTACACCCGGAATCTGCATAACTAAGATGCACGCAGCCACCAGTTCACCATCAATCCAGCCGGTACCAAAAAGTAAAAGGCGAATTACATATCAAAATGAGAAATTATAAATCCGCCTAAGATGCTGGTAGGTCTATCCGGAGCCTATGTTGCCACCCATGCCGGGAAAATAACTCCCTGGCCGCAGCCTCCAGTCTCGACGCCACCTCCAAAAATAAGTCTCGGTGCTCCACACGCTGCAGGGTTGACCATGTTCGTAACGTCGTGTGCACGGTAAATAACCTGCATAAGAGAAGCATTTTTATCATTAAAAACCTTGTCATTTCTACATAGCCACAGCGACCAAATAACAGCAATCGCTCCCACCCTACTGAATAGTTTGAACCTAGGATCCACTCCATTTAACCAGTTGCCAAAAATGTTAGCAACAGAACTAGGTGGATGTAAGGTAGAACCTATCTGGATGGCTGACCATATAGACCTAGCGAACTCGCACTGAAAGAATAAGTGTGTGATGGTCTCGTCGTGGTGACAGAAAACACACTTTTTACTTCCGTGCCAATTGCGTTTGGCAAGGTTATCTTTGGTAAGAATTACTCCTCGACGTAGATACCACGCAAACACTTTAGTTTTTAGTGGTATCTTCATCTTCCAAAGTTTGTTGTTGTTTGAACTATCGACTGGAATTTCGGGTATAATTAATGCTCTATACATAGAATCAACCGAGAATTTACCATTCTTCGTAAGATTCCATTGAAATTTATCAGGACCTTCCGTTAGTTGGATTGAATCCAATCGGATGAGCAGAGCATTCCAAGATGCTAGTTTGTTCCTAGTAAACTTCTTCTGAACGAAACATCTGGTGGGAAAGTACCCAGCACCTTCGCGATCGTGTCGCTCTTGTTTCGTACAATAGAATATAGAGCCGGATATTGTTCTTTGAGGGTAGATTGGCCTAGCCAAATATCCTCCCAGAAGCGAATTTCCGATCCATCCCTTATTGAGAAAGATCCATGTGGAAAAAAGAACTTCTTTGTAGCCATGAGGCCTGCCCAGAAGTGTGAATCACCAGGTTTCCAAAGAACCTGGGAACAGATTGATCTCCAACATATTTTCTCCTAAGGAGGGTTTGCCAAACTCCATCTTCCGAAAGAAGTTTAAATAGCCATTTACCTAGCAGCGCTCTATTCTTGACCTCAAGGTCATGAATTCCAAGCCCTCCTTGGTCTTTAGGGCAACAAACCACACTCCATTTAGTCAGTCGATATTTTTTCTTCTCACAATCCCCTTGCCAAAAGAATCTAGATCGGAAATAATCCAATCTTTTTAAGACCCCTTTAGGCAATTGGAAGAATGAAATCATATACAGTACCATGTTCGTTAGTACCGAGTTTATGAGAACCAATCTTCCTCCCAGGATAGGAGTTTGCCTTTCCAGCTATTTAAACGTAATTGAAGCCTTTCCTCCACCCTTTTCCATTCAGCATTTGTAAGTCTCCGATAGTGAATCGGAATGCCCAAATAGTTGATAGGAAATTGACCTTGCTCGCAGCCAAAAAGCTCAGCATACAAGGCGGCGTTTTCTTGGGCCTCGCCAAAACAAAACAATTCACTTTTATGGAAGTTTATCTTAAGACCCGAAAGTTGCTCGAAAGCTGACAAGATCAACTTTAGGTTACGAGCTTTTTCGATATCATGCTCCATAAAAAGAATTGTATCGTCGGCATATTGAAGAATCGATAATCCACCATCGACAAGATGTGGAATCACTCCATCAATTTGGCCCTCAGTTTTAGCGCGTTCGATCAGGATAGCCAGCATATCCGCCACTATATTAAATAGTATTGGCGATAGTGGGTCACCTTGTCGGAGGCCTTTTTTCGTTTGGAAGTATTTGCCAGTGTCATCGTTGACCTTAATGGCTACACTTCCTCCGGAAACAAAGCTATTAATTAACGCGCGCCACTCGAGGAAAAGCCTTTCATCCTTAGGGTTTGCTGGATGAAAGACCACTTCACTTTATCATAAGCTTTCTCAAAATCAATTTTAAGAATTACCCCATTCAACTTTTTCCTATGTAGTTCGTGGACTGTTTCATGTAGAATTGCAACTCCATCAAGGATGTTGCGACCTTGCATAAAAGCCGTCTGGGACGGACGAACCACATGATCTGCCACATGTTCAATCGAATCGTAGCCACTTTGGTGAATATTTTAAAACTAACGTTAAGGAGGCATATAGGTCTAAACTGCTGGATCCTTTCTGCCTCGTTAACCTTAGGTAACAAAATTATCTCACCAAAATTGATACGAAACAACTCTAATTGTCCATTGTGAAGACATGCGAACAATTGTAGCAAATCTGCCTTTATGACGTCCCAAAAGTTCTGATAGAACTCAGCCGGGAAACCATCAGGGCCAGGAGCTGAATTGTGTTTCATTTGGAAAACCGCCTTTCTCACTTCCTCCTCTGAATAGGGTTTAGTAAGTAGGGTATTTTCCTCATCTGAAACCTGGGGTATGTCCTCTGTTCGGGCCTCATCTAAAGAGAAAGATCCCTCCTCTGGGGCCCCGAACAGACCTTTATAGTAATTTGTAATGTACGACTTTAGTTGTTCCTGGCCCTCAATCGTTCCTTCATCCTGGACTAGGGAATGAATGCGTTTTTTCCTGTGTCTGCCATTGGCAATACTATGGAAATAACGAGTATTCGAGTCCCCTTCTAGAATGAATTGAGCTTTAGAACGTTGGTACCATTTTAACTCCTCCTCACGCAGCAGTTTCGCTATCTGTGCATTGGATTGGCTCTTTAGCTCAATTTCTTGCGCGGACAGTAACCGAACTTCTGCTAATGCTTCTAGAGCATCGATAATCGAGGAGAGTCGTACTTTTCTTTTTTGAGTAAACCAGTAGTATGACGAGCCCAACCAACGAGATGAGTGCGTAAAGCACGTATCTTATTGTTCCATCGCTGGATGGGCGTATCACCCGCTACCGGTAAATCCCAGATTCTTTTAACCATGTCGTGGAAACCCTCGCAATGTAGCCAACCAAGTTCAAACTTGAATCGTGGTTTACATTGCGGTCTAGGTACTCCAGTGGTCAAGAGAATGGGAGCATGGTCGACAACCCCTCAATACGTTCTAGAGCCCGTACCGACACCAATGGGAACCTATCTTCCAATCAGAATCCATCAGCACGCGGTCTAGTTTCTCGTTTGTGGGTTCAGGTAGAGAGTTAGCCCAGGTGAACTGTCTCCCCCCATCGTTATCTCTCGTAAGTTCAAGCTGTCAATAACTGCATTGAACAAAAGAGGCCAACGATTGTCGAACCGACCTTTACTTTTATCGAATGGAAACCGTAGCAGGTTGAAATCCCCACCCATGATCATAGGGTGTGGTTATCTTTTGCCAAGTTTACCATCTCACAGAGAAAAGAGGTCTTAGCCGCTTCCTGGGCTGGCCCATACACGGCGACAAGACTCCAAATGAAGTTGTCGGATTTATTACGGATGTGCAATTTGATATGAAAGTTGCCTTCCGTAACCTCCAACACTTCCATGGTGTCAGTCCTGACGCCAAGTAAAATGCCCCCAGAACGACCATGAGGGGGTCGCGAGTACCACTCAAACTCTATACCGCCCGAAAGTCGGTTCAAGAGAGATTGTGAGAACTCACGTCTACCCGTCTCAGAAATAGCTAAGAAATCCAAATTATGGTCCGAATACAATCAGCGAAGTGCAAGTGTTTAGCCAAGTCACCAAGACCTCTGCTATTCTTAAACATGCCATTCATCGTGAAACCGTGGGGGATTTGGATAACTTGCACCATTTCCGGGCCTTGTTGGCTGTAGATTTAGATTTCCGACCGGATGCTTTTAGCTCATATAATGAGCTCAGCCCGTCGTCATCCAAACCACCATCCAACACTTTACCAATTAGATGAGAAATAAGCTGACCATCTGATGTGGCAATCGCTTCATCCTCATCATCATAGGTGGCTGACAACCCAGTCGAGACTTTAGAAATAACCGTGAGACGGTCAAATTCGATATGTCTCAAGACATTAGTTGAAACATGAACTTGAGATTGACTATTACCAAGCTTAAATCCTACACTACTCAGTTTAGAATGAATCAAAAGCGGCGACATAGAAAGAAAAGACTTCGAATTCAAATCCATACCAGAAAAGTCCAAGTTACGCGCCGCCTTAAGGCGCATGGCCTTAGGATGAGAAATTCATAAGTGAAAGATAGATTATCTGAGAGAATCCACGCAGTTGACTATAAGCAGCATGATATACAAAAGATGCGACATTGTGATCAAGGGGTGTTTGACCAAATCTACATGGACATATTCTGACCGATATGACAATTAATCGTCTCATGCGTGTAATATATGGGGTCCTGTCATGTGTGGCGATCATGAACGTACTGGTAGTCAGATAAAGATGCGTTAATAATTCTGCAATGATCCAATCACAGCCCATTCACGTCCTCAAGTTAAACCAAGAGTCAAATATGTGCTTTACATTGGAACTCCAAGTTTAAGAAATATGCTTCTGTTTGACCTTGGCGAGTAGTAATAAGTTGTCAAAGTCGATTAGGCCAGGTGAGACTACCCGTACGTATGTAATGTACTACTCCAGTCAAGTTGTGTCTATCCTTTCGAAGAGGAACTCGTGCAAGACAATCAAGTCGCCGTCGGCATCTTTGTTTGAAAAGAAAGCACTTGGGCCTTGTTCTCCCCGAAAGAATTGCTAAATCGTGCTCCCTACGTTTAGAAATATAAATTGTCTTAAGTTTTAATCAAATTTACACTTGTCAACATGTATGTAGAAATGTTTTAATATTTATACACTTATTTAGATGTGCACCTATCCAAATGTGAGCTAGCTAAAACATTTTATACTCCATGTCTCAGTTTTGTCTTAACTTAGACCAAAGTTGACATCCTTTTGTGAACCGAGTGAGTATTAAACAACAGAGGGAGTAGTTGAAACAAGGACGCCAACCATTCAAAAAACGAGGACGCCTAGGGAAAATGGGGTCTTAGGGTTTTTGTTTTCGAGTTTTCTACAATGCATCGAGATGCACGTTAATGATGATCTAAAAACGGCCAAGACGATACGAGAAGATCGGAAATTCAATTTGGTGCCCGAGCACACATGCGCTCGGAATCCGGTTCCTACGTTCGTCTCGAGATTTGTTCCCGCGGTTCCCTACAGATCATTTTTACCATAGTAAGAATCAGGCCCGTGGCCCACCGGACGCAGACATTAAATGCCGGTGCTACTGTCAATCCATCCCGGGACAAACGGAAGAGAACGGATCGGCACGTTATCTGTACCTTCCTCTCGCGTCCCCGACGTCGAGCTCGCCCTCCGCCCCCTATTCCTCGTCGACCATGCTGCCGGAGAACCCAAGCTCCTCCACCGGCCGAGCTTAGCGGTGCCCTCCGCGCAGAGCGCCTCCATCTCGGCCCGCGCGGTCAACCAACAAGCCCAGCCGCCCACGAGAGGGCCCCCTGGTTCGCATAGGGCAGCGAGATACCACAGCCAGGAGGGGATTCGTGCTCGGTCTCGACTTTGCCGGCCGGAGCAATTGATCTGACCCCTCCCTGAAATCCGAGGACCGGCGTATGTGGATTTGGCGTCTCCTTTGCCTCCGGCGACCTGAGCGTCTCCATCGAATTCGCTGACCTGGGCATTTGCTCCGGCTTCTCCGTCGAATCCGGCGACCGGAGCTAGTTGATCCGACGTCTTCCTCGAATCCAAGGACAGAGGCGTGTGGATCCGCGGTCTCTCTGGACTTCGGCGACCTGAGCGCATGGATCGGGAGTCTCGCTATGCTCTTCATCAGCGACAGGCGAGACCTTGCAGGTCGACGCTCGGTGGTGCACACAGAACGGCAGCCATGCCAGCAACGACGGCGTGTAGTTCATCACCTGTTCATGCAAGTATGTTGCAGATTCTCCCCTCAGTCAATCTTGCTGATTTTTCTGTGAGTCAAGCAACGAGCGTCCTCCAAAATCTCCAAAATTCCATCAATCTACATGTGGTAGTTGATCTGGACTAGCTCATTTGTTTTCCATGCAAGCTGGCAGACGCTGTTTCTTTGAGTGGCAGACAGGCGGCAGAGTATGCTGCTCTGCTTGAGGGGCGGCATGTCCAGCGCAACCCCAAGCTCCAGCGCTTCCCCACGTCGTTGAGGGGCGGCAGAGTATGCTGCTCTGCTTGAGGCGCGGAGGTACTGGCGGTGGAGCAAGGCGGATTTTTTCCCGGAGCCCTTGTTCTAGAGCTGGCGCGCGTACGGCGGCGTGCTCGCGGCCACCGTTCCGCGGCTGCGTGGCCGACTGGCTGCCCTCTCCTCTGACGCCATCGAGGCCGGGACGCTGCTCGCTGAGAGCGAGAACCCGCTGCGCCGCTGCCTTTCCTGGGTCGACCTCGTCTTCCTCGGCTCTGGCTCCGTTTTTGGCTCCGACGTCTTCGTGCTCACCGGCCAGGAGGCGCACTTCGACGCCGGCCCGGCAATCCCACTCGCATACGCCGCCGCGGGCTTCTCCGTGTTGCTCTCCTCCTTCTGCTACGCAGAGCTTGCGACCGAGATCCCATCTGTCGGGGGGTCCTTCTCGTACCTGCGAGTCAAGCTCGGCAACCTGGCGGCGTTCCTCACCGCTGGGAACATACTGCTGGAGGCCGTCGTGGGGGCGGCGGAGCTCGGCCGCTCGTGGACCTCCTACCTCGCCGCGCTCATCGGGCGCGACAGCGACTTGCTCCCGCATCCACGTCCCGGCGCTCGCTGAGGGGTTCAATCTGCTCGACCCCATCGTTGTCGTCGTCCTCATCTCCACCTCCGCGCTGGCCATGTCCGGCGCGCGCCTCACCTCCACCATCAACCCGCTCGTGTCCGTCATCGTCCTCTCGGGACAGGAATCGAGGCACTAGACGGCGTCCCCTTCAGCCGTCAAAATTACAAGCGAACGTGAGAACCCTGGCCCGTGGTACAGGTTGCTTGGTCAAACTTACCTCGCGCGGCCTGGTTCTTACTCCATGTGACAAATGACTGGCACACATCTCAAAGAAAGATAGATCGTCCAGATATAGGGAGCACCTGTGCTCGGGCACTTTAGTGACCCAGCACACCACTGCATGTTGTAGTGTACAAGTCGTTGACATAATACTTACGAAAGGACCATTCCGTAAATATTACATCCTTCAGAGTAGTACAACAGAAACATAGTCGGTCCAAGGTAACACTATAGGATTACAACACTATTCAATACAAAATCTCGAGAATCTCCTTTACAAACAGAAGTAGGTCTCGTGCAAAGAAACTCCCAAAAGACTCAAATCGAAGCACTAAGCTGGATACCAGCTCTACTTCTAACTCCTAATCCACTACTGCTGTTGTCACAGCCATATCTATCCATCTGGAAACTCCGTGTCTAGAGTTGTGCTCCTCCATCCAATTATAGTCGTCTTGTCCATAGGCATTGTTGTCGACGTGTCCACCGTTGCGCTGATGTCGCCACGCATCTGTTGGCAAAGTAGAGGTTGACTCCTTCAGGCCCACCAGGTTGATTTGACTCCTTGTCGAAGATCTCACCAACATTGCTATGGATTCCTGTCCTTTCTCTGCTGTCTCCAATAATCTAAGCAGGGGTCAACGGAGGAAAGAGTGAGCAACACGAGCGTTACTCAGCAAGTTCATATAATAGGAATAAGGTGTTTTATGCACTAACTACCATCCATACCAAAAGATCATGGATGAACATGCATATCTTTGTAAAACATTTTTAGGAAAAGATTTATTTATCTTCAGAAAACTATGTCTGTCATCCATTCACAGGTGCTAGGGCTTCATGGAGCCACCTTTCCTGCAGCGTTCGCAGCTCCTTCCTGGAACAGGGAGTAACATGTCACATTTTTTTACACTCTGCAGAGGTGCGTTACTTTACCCATAAGAGATCAACGCCTTGTTGCACAACCGGGCGATCTTTCCCGTCCACACTTCCTTGGTGTGGGGCCCAGTCGATGATTCAAGCCATTCTCCGTGCTTCTCCAACAACCCCGCATGCCCACCCAATTCATGCATAGCAGAATAACCCCTGATACACTACCCCTCACGATAGGTACCTAGGCATCCCCTTGCAGACCAATTCATGCATAGCAGAATCACCCCTGGCTCTACCCCTCACGGTAGATACCTAGGCATCCCCTTGCAGACCATCATAGGCACCAGAGTCCGTGGGCATTAAGGGGTCCCACCCATGTGCATGTAATCTCGCAAGACCTACAGCATACGGCTCTGGCTGCCCGTTGACATGCGAAAGGGAGAAGATCACAGATGACTTTCCCGTCCCATTCCAAGTCTCATGGTTAACGCTTCATTTACGGCGCAAGAACACTGACGACATTGGTTCTTAAGTCCTAGATAATACTTTCCCGTGCAAATGGAACCTCCACCAACCACATCATACCATGGTTCCATCTGCCAGCCAACAATATATATATAGCAATTCACATCATTCGAAAATAGGTGTTACTTTTCCATGCAATGATAAACCATAGTATTTTGCATTTACTTTGATAAACATAATCAAGTAGGACATAGAGTGAACTTGCCTTTTTGACTGCAAGATTATGCAGCCAAGGTCTTCGATACTATGCAAAAATGCATCGTATGAGATGCATCGTCCTAAACCCCGTATGCAAAAATCCTTTTAGGACTAATGTTTGAAGAAGCAATATGCTATTATGCATAAGTATGAGATGCATCGTCCTAAACCCCGTAACTAACTCTCGATGATTGTGGGTTGTTTGAATTTGGTGATTACTTGTAGATTTGTTTTATCTTCAAGTTTACTTCACAAGAAAGATGAGTTTAAAACTTTAACATTAAAGTACCATATTAAGCATAAGGATAAAGTAAGACAACATCATAATACTAAATGGTTGTGTTAGGATTGGTTATCATCTTTATGTTTGTAAAGAACATATATTGACTTGAATTTAATTGAAGAAATGGTGTAGTATTAATATTCATGAATACAAAAAGAATAACTTTTGAAGAAATAGATAATATATACATTTGTTGGTATCATACCATAATGGTACTTATTTTATTTAAGTGATGGTGTATTATCAAATATTAAGAGTAATTACTTATGTGTTTAACTTTTCTTTAAGTAATAAGATAATATGATTTGAATATTAACACTTAGAAGAAACATAACAAGTAATTTCATGTTGTGAATTAATTATTAATTTGAATTAATGACTTAGACAATTATAACATAAAATTAATCCAGTTATTAAAGGTATTAATAATAGTGATCAAGTTTTATTAAATAAAGAATTTCACTTTTATGAATTAAGAACTACATGATATATTATAAAGTAATAAAATGATAAATTTATATGTCGATAGATTCATCTTTGTATGGTTAAAGGATTCTTGAATAATTATTTCCCTTATGGAGAATATCATTTTAAAAACCACTTAAGAATATTAGTGAAACATGTTTACAAATGGAATTCTTAAAATGGTCATAATGTTGTGATGGGAATATATTTCCATATTTGTAGTTAAGCATGTGAAGTAATTTAAATGGAATTCAAATGCATTCAAAATAGCATTTTATATAAATTCATATTTAAAATAATAAATAAGTTCTTGTTTCAATTTTAGGATTATTCAAATTTAATCAAACAAGCATTTTATTTATACAAACAGATAAATTTTATTTTTCTTAACATTTTGGTATGTTGTTTGTATTTTTCTAATTTAAAATGATTTAGTTATGAATTTCCAAAGTTTAAATTTAATTTAAACAATTTTTGGATTTTATTTAATTAAGTTGGTCCCACCTGTCATATTTTTAATAATTACCAAAAATGATTTTCTAAATAATTTAAATATCTGACAGTGGGGTCTACCTGTCATATTTCTATTTAAATAAAAGAAATCATTTTTAGAAAAGGGAAAATCAATTTATGATGTCATGCTGACATCAGGAGAAGATCCTTCTCTGTTGAACACGGATTCGAGGAATCCGCTGCGATTCTAGCGTTGTTTCCTTGTTAGCCCGATGGCACGGGATAGAGGAGACCGAGGCAAACCTATTGGTGGCGGCGCCGCTCCAAAATGGTCACCGGAGCAAGCACGGCGGCGAGCTTTGCGGCGGCCGGAGTCGGTACCCGACGCGACGATGGATTCCTCAAACAAACGAGCAAATTTAAAGGCATGGGAGGATGAACGAGCTCACCACAAGCACAGAGGAGGTCTCGGCGAAGCTTGGCGTGGACGGACGGCGACGAACTCATCCTCGAAAGCTGACGACCGGACTTGGAGAAGAAGGTAAAATTCTTCCCCTCTCGAGCTTCCCAGCTTGCACAACTCCACGAGCAGCACACCAGAGGTACGGCGGAGCTTCCCAACCCCTCACAGAGGCACGGCGTGGCCGGAATCAACGACACACGGCGGCGGCCCGACGAGCTAGGGTTAGGTTTTCCGATCGATTTCCTGGGAGAGAGCAAGAGAGAGAGGAATGAGGCGATAGAGAGCGAGATGAGGACGGCTCTGGGGTCTTATCCGCGAGAGCAAGCAGGCAGGGAGGAGGTGGCACGGCGGCGGCGTCCTCTGCCTTCTGGCGGGAGGAAGAAGAAAACGAATAGAAATGCCATTTTGCGAAAAACCCCCTAGGTTTGTAGGAAATTGCAAGAACAGTAGAAACATGCCCCTGACTCCTGTTTTAAATGAATTGAGGACTTATTTGTAACAGGAATATTTACAGGAAAGTCCTGAAATGTGTAAAATTGCACAAATAAGTTTATTCCAATACTGAAAATTGACTATTTGAAGTATTTTGAATTCAATTAGTATTTGGAATATATTTGTGCTTATTTAAATTTATTTCCTATTATAAGATGTATAGAATTTCATAACAAATTTATTTTGAACTTGGAACTTAATTTGTGTATTTAAATTCATTCACCATTTAAGGTAATTTGAGCATGTTTAGATTTATTTCATTTAATCAGTTTTGTTGTTTATGACTTCTATTTTTATTATGCATTATTTTGTTCTTAGCAACAAGAAATATATTGCTTGGTTGTTTATTTGTGAATACTTGTCATTTTCAAATACTAAATATAATTCCTTGATTGATTTCAACTTCAGAGAGATATAAATATTCAATCTTGTGTTTTGAGTGCTTTATAAATTCCTGGGCAACACCAAATTGTTGTCCAACAATATAAACATGATTTGATCCCTGTGATGACTACAAAGAGTATACACAGTGTTTCAATTCAAATTCACGCTAAGCATGATATATTTTCTTGGTGTCTTTAACTTGTGATCCCTGACAACTAAAGCATGTAAAAACATGATCAAATGTCTGTGGATGCACAAATTACAATTGTCCTGCCTGTGATCAGGTCTTATGGTAAAATGATAAGAACAGAATCTTGCTTAATTCCATAGCTCATTCTGATGATCAAAAGCATGATATACTCCTTTGAATAAAATAGATGATCTTGTTTTTGTGGAAGCAAGTTGCTAAAACAATTGCTGACTAAGTAGTCCATGTGGTTCCATTTACCACATGTCCAAATTTGTCTCCTCTTGAGAATGAATCTTGAATAAGCCAAATGGTCTTGGTCACATGATGAACTTGTGAACCCCTCTCTTATGAGACATGTCCACACTCACATGAATTTGAGAGTTAACTCATGTGATGATTACATATGGATGATGATCATATGGTTTTATGCTTTGGCTTTACTTTCTCCCTGATAATCATACTCTTGGAGAAATACCATGTATTATCTGTCCTTTTGTTTATTTGTATATGACACTCAATTGTTTGAGCATACAAAAGTGATTTGTTAACAAGGTTGCAAAGCTTGTCACCCAACTACTTCTATATAACATAAACATTGGAATATCACACTATTTCTTGAGAGATTAATAAGAACATAACAGATGCAAGAGTTCCCATTGTCTCTGTGATAGATTGGCATAGCACTACTATGCATATCTAATCAATCCTTCTTCATAATCTTCTTGTTGACTTCCTTCTTTCTTGTGTTGCCTTCTCTTGTAGAAAGAATTGGAGGAGATTGGGAGATAAGAGGATCAGATAGTCTTGATAGGATAAGTAGATCTAGATTAAGATTTAGTTTAGTCTTTTATCCACCTTTCATATACTCCTTCTTTTCTTTTCATTAAGATATGTACTTATTCGATTAATGATGTAAGTCATACTCATCATTTGATTTATATTTTCTTATATTGTTCGTTTGTAACCAAATGTTTGAGAATTTAGATAAGGCAAGATTTTGAAGTTTATAGCACTCATGTTGATGGCTAAGTCTAATCCACCGACATCAGCGAAACCTCGATGTATGTTTCACAAATTTGGTTCCAAGTTTTTTAGTTACTCGTCAACTAACAGCATTCTCAACTAGCCTTTCGAGTGGTGGTTGAACACTCTATGACTTTGTTGAAAAAGTTTTAAATTTTCTCGGATTTTCAGATGCATGCTATGCAAATGCACAAATTTAATTTAGCCCCTTTCTACTCTCTGAACTACGGGTTATTACAGTATCTCCCCCTTAAAATCAACTTCGTCCCGAAGTTGCGGTTTCCCTCACGTATTGATGGGTGTAAAGCTCTTCTTCCAACATCATCTTCTCTAAACCATCTTCCAACAACATCATCAGTCTCAAGTAACAACCAAATCTATACTGCTAAATGGATCTGCTTTTACTTTCCACTTTTCTATTCAAACGTCCGTCAAATTTACCTAATGGTTTCTCGAAGAATTCAGGGTACTGCCACAACGTTGTGATTCCCCAATAATTCTCCGGTTAAGAGATATCCTTTCCAATATCCAATAACTTCCCGGAGAACAATTGATAAGTCCACCATGACGTGAACAACCAATAAGATCTCCCGGTAAATCAGATAGTCACGCTCACTAGCAATCCAATTGGCTTACCTAAGAAAATCTCAATAATCTTCATCCTTGTATTAGTCCTTAAATTTGACTGTCCAAATCATAAATTTGTCACGACATGACATGTTATTTAGATCCTCCAACTTCATAATTCTCCTACTTCAGTAGAGTTCTCATGTAACTTTCCTGTCATCATCGTTAATTAACCTTCCTTCATCTTGTGATGATACTCTTTTTGGAACTTACGTAGTTTCTCCATCCTTCCATGCACTGATGTTGTTGACCTCCAAATCCAAATATGATATGAGTTGTGGTCCATCCCCACATGTAGCTTCATTTACTTCGATCATTCTGACTTTCTTCTCTTCATGAGCCTTCATTATTGTTTGAAACTTTTGGGAGCACGTCTCTCCCTTACACGAATCCTATCTACCTCTAGATCAGTAACATCAAGAAAAGAACTCAATGTGACAATCATGCCATTGTACATCAAATTCTAACTTCATGTACCAACCTAGCCAATCAAAAAATCCAATAAGATCCAATAAATCGCAAATGCAGTTATATATCAATCATGCAACATAAGCCCGTCAAATAAATAGTACATTGAGTAAAAACATCTCAAGTACCCAGGCTTAGATGCTATACACTACGAGATAGGTATATATATTACCTTATAATCAAAAACAACTCTTTGCCTCAGTAGTTACACCGGTTGCCCAATTGCAACGGGATAATCCTAGGACAAAGTACTCAAAGAGTAGTTGTGGTATGGCTTGGTTTCTTATGGAACTAATCTCCATGTAGCTTGGATCTTCCATCTGGCTAGAACATCTATTTGCGAACATATTCAATTCCTTCATGTAGTTGTTGATTGCACATCATAAGTTGTACTATAGCTTCCTTCATTATTTATGCTATCTCCTAATTTCCTTAACACTTTATACTATACTCAGGTGAATCCCCTTTGAACTTATCATTAGGGTATTGGCATACTTTTCATAGTTGAATGTCGATGATTTCTCATTATCATCAAACATCTTCTGACTTCCTCCATCACGAACTTACGATAGGGTTCTACTTCATAGGATAGGGTTATCAATGATACCATGTAGGTAACACCGACGTGGATGTAATCTATTTGGTGTATCAACTGGTATAAGACAGTCTTAACTGGTCATACCAAGTTGAAAATAATTAAGGTAGATGAATGTTATTTCTTTAGAATAGTAAATAAGAATATCTACTCCAGTTGGGTAAGGAAATGTGTATACAAATATGACAGTATTATTGTCAGGTGAATAACCATCATAGTTGTAGAAATATAGAGTTTAGTTAAACATGATAACTCCCTATAGTCTTACCAACCTACAAGTCTCCTAAAAGGGTTTTAATCCTAAGGTCGTTCGCTCTGATACCACCTGTAGTGACCCAGCACACCACTGCATGTTGTAGTGTACAAGTCGTTGACATAATACTTACGAAAGGACCATTCCGTAAATATTACATCCTTCAGAGTAGTACAACAGAAACATAGTCGGTCCAAGGTAACACTATAGGATTACAACACTATTCAATACAAAATCTCGAGAACCTCCTTTACAAACAGAAGTAGATCTCGTGCAAAGAAACTCCCAAAAGACTCAAATCGAAGCACTAAGCTGGATACCAGCTCTACTTCTAACTCCTAATCCACTACTGCTGTTGTCACAGCCTTATCTATCCATCTGGAAACTCCGTGTCTAGAGTTGTGCTCCTCCATCCAATTATAGTCGTCTTGTCCATAGGCATTGTTGTCGACGTGTCCACAGTTGCGCTGATGTCGCCACACATCTGTTGGCAAAGTAGAGGTTGACTCCCTTCAGGCCCACCAGGTTGATTTGACTCCTTGTCGAAGATCTCACCAACATTGCTATGGATTCCTGTCCTTCCTCTGCTGTCTCCAATAATCTAAGCAGGGGTCAACGGAGGAAAGAGTGAGCAACACGAGCATTACTCAGCAAGTTCATATAATAGGAATAAGGTGTTTTATGCACTAACTATCATCCATACCAAAAGATCATGGATGAACATGCATATCTTTGTAAAACATTTTTAGGAAAAGATTTATTTTATCTTGAGAAAACTATGCATGTCATCCATTCACAGGTGCTTGGGCTTCATGGAGCCACCTTTCCTGCAGCGTTCACAGCTCCTTCCCGGAACAGGGTGTAACATGTCACATTTTTTACACTCTGCAGAGGTGCGTTACTTTACCCATAAGAGATCAACGCCTTGTTGCACAACCGGGCGATCTTTCCCGTCCACACTTCCTTGGTGTGGGGCCCAGTCGATGATCCAAGCCATTCGCCGTGCTTCTCCAACAACCCCGCATGCCCACCCAATTCATGCATAGCAGAATAACCCCTGATACACTACCCCTCACGATAGGTACCTAGGCATCCCCTTGCAGACCAATTCATGCATAGCAGAATCACCCCTGGCTCTACCCCTCACGGTAGATACCTATGCATCCCCTTGCAGACCATCATAGGCACCAGAGTCCGTGGGCATTAAGGGGTCCCACCCATGTGCATGTAATCTCGCAAGACCTACAGCGTACGGCTCTGGCTGCCCATTGACATGCGAAAGGGAGAAGATCACAGATGACTTTCCCGTCCCATTCCAAGTCTCATGGTTAACGCTTCATTTACGGCGCAAGAACACTGATGGCATTGGTTCTTAGGTCCTAGATAATACTTTCCCGTGCAAATGGAACCTCCACCAACCACATCATACCATGGTTCCATCTGCCAGCCAACAATATATATATATAGCAATTCACATCATTCGAAAATAGGTTTTACTTTTCCATGCAATGATAAACCATAGTATTTTGCATTTACTTTGATAAACATAATCAAGTAGGACATGAGCAAGAGTGAACTTGCCTTTTTGACTGCAAGATTATGCAGCCAAGGTCTTCGAAACAATAAAGACTCCAAAATCTGGAAAAAGCGTCATTGGTCTGGTAAGGACTAATGTTTGAAGAAGCAATATGCTATTATGCATAAGTATTATTAAGTAATAAAATGATAAATTTATATGTTGATAGATTCATCTTTGTATGGTTAAAGGATTCTTGAATAATTATTTTCCTTATGGAGAATATCATTTTAAAAACCACTTAAGAATATTAGTGAAACATGTTTACAAATGGAATTCTTAAAATGGTCATAATGTTGTGATGGGAATATATTTCCATATTTGTAGTTAAGCATGTGAAGTAATTTAAATGGAATTCAAATGCATTCAAAATAGCATTTTAAATAAATTCATATTTAAAATAATAAATAAGTTCTTGTTTCAATTTTAGGATTATTCAAATTTAATCAAACAAGCATTTTATTTATATAAACAGATAGATTTTATTTTTCTTAACATTTTGGTATGTTGTTTGTATTTTTCTAATTTAAAATGATTTAGTTATGAATTTCCAAAGTTTAAATTTAATTTAAACAATTTTTGGATTTTATTTAATTAAGTTGGTCCCACCTGTCATATTTTTAATAATTACCAAAAATGATTTTCTAAATAATTTAAATATCTGACAGTGGAGTCTACCTGTCATATTTCTATTTAAATAAAAGAAATCATTTTTAGAAAAGGGAAAATCAATTTATGATGTCATGCTGACATCAGGAGGAGATCCTTCTCTGTTGAACACGGATTCGAGGAATCCGCTGCGATTCTGGCGTTGTTTCCTTGTTGGCCCGATGGCACGGGATAGAGGAGACCGAGGCAAACCTATTGGTGGCGGCGCCGCTCCAAAATGGTCACCGGAGCAAGCACGGCGGCGAGCTTTGCGGCGGCCGGAGTCGGTACCCGAAGCGACGATGGATTCCTCAAACAAACGAGCAAATTTAAAGGCATGGGAGGATGAACGAGCTCACCACGAGCACAGAGGAGGTCTCGGCGAAGCTTGGCGTGGACGGACGGCGACGAACTCATCCTCGAAAGCCGACGACCGGACTTGGAGAAGAAGGTAAAATTCTTCCCCTCTCGAGCTTCCCAGCTTGCACAACTCCACGAGCAGCACACCAGAGGTACGACGGAGCTTCCCAACCCCTCACAGAGGCACGGCGTGGCCGGAATCAACGACACACGGCGGCGGCCCGACGAGCTAGGGTTAGGTTTTCCGATCGATTTCCTGGGAGAGAGCAAGAGAGAGAGGAATGAGGCGATAGAGAGCGAGATGAGGACGACTCTGGGGTCTTATCCGCGAGAGCAAGCAGGCAGGGAGGAGGTGGCACGGCGGCGGCGTCCTCTGCCTTCTGGCGGGAGGAAGAAGAAAACGAATAGAAATGCCATTTTGCGAAAAAACCCCTAGGTTTGTAGGTAATTGCAAGAACAGTAGAAACAGGCCCCTGACTCCTGTTTTAAATGAATTGAGGACTTATTTGTAACAGGAATATTTACCGGAAAGTCCTGAAATGTGTAAAATTGCACAAATAAGTTTATTCCAGTACTGAAAATTGACTATTTGAAGTATTTTGAATTCAATTAGTATTTGGAATATATTTGTGCTTATTTAAATTTATTTCCTATTATAAGATGTATAGAATTTCATAACAAATTTATTTTGAACTTGGAACTTAGTTTGTGTATTTAAATTCATTCACCATTTAAGGTAATTTGAGCATGTTTAGATTTATTTCATTTAATCAGTTTTGTTGTTTATGACTTCTATTTTTATTATGCATTATTTTGTTCTTAGCAACAAGAAATATATTGCTTGGTTGTTTATTTGTGAATACTTGTCATTTTCAAATACTAAAGATAATTCCTTGATTGATTTCAACTTCAGAGAGATATACATATTCAATCTTGTGTTTTGAGTGCTTTATAAATTCCTGGGCAACACCAAATTGTTGTCCAACAATATAAACATGATTTGATCCCTGTGATGACTACAAAGAGTATACACAGTGTTTCAATTCAAATTCATGCTAAGCATGATATATTTTCTTGGTGTCTTTAACTTGTGATCCCTGACAACTAAAGCATGTGAAAACATGATCAAATGTCTGTGGATGCACAAATTACAATTGTCCTGCCTGTGATCAGGTCTTATGGTAAAATGATAAGAACAGAATCTTGCTTAATTCCATAGCTCATTCTGATGATCAAAAGCATGATATACTCCTTTGAATAAAATAGATGATCTTGTTTTTGTGGAAACAAGTTGCTAAAACAATTGCTGACTAAGTAGTCCATGTGGTTCCATTTACCACATGTCCAAATTTGTCTCCTCTTGAGAATGAATCTTGAATAAGCCAAATGGTCTTGGTCACATGATGAACTTGTGAACCCCTCTCTTATGAGACATGTCCACACTCACATGAATTTGAGAGTTAACTCATGTGATGATTACATATGGATGATGATCATATGGTTTTATGCTTTGGCTTTACTTTCTCCCTGATAATCATACTCTTGGAGAAATACCATGTATTATCTGTCCTTTTGTTTATTTGTATATGACACTCAATTGTTTGAGCATACAAAAGTGTTTTGATAACAAGGTTGCAAAGCTTGTCACCCAACTACTTCTATATAACATAAACATTGGAATATCACACTATTTCTTGAGAGATTAATAAGAACATAACAGATGCAAGAGTTCCCATTGTCTCTGTGATAGATTGGCATAGCACTACTATGCATATCTAATCAATCCTTCTTCATAATCTTCTTGTTGACTTCCTTCTTTCTTGTGTTGCCTTCTCTTGTAGAAAGAATTGGAGGAGATTGGGAGATAAGAGGATCAGATAGTCTTGATAGGATAAGTAGATCTAGATTAAGATTTAGTTTAGTCTTTTATCCACCTTTCATATACTCCTTCTTTTCTTTTCATTAAGATATGTACTTATTCGATTAATGATGTAAGTCATACTCATCATTTGATTTATAGTTTCTTATATTGTTCGTTTGTAACCAAATGTTTGAGAATTTAGATAAGACAAGATTTTGTAGTTTATAGCACTCATGTTGATGACTAAGTCTAATCCACCGACATCAGCGAAACCTCGATGTATGTTTCACAAATTTGGTTCCAAGTTTTTTAATTACTCGTCAACTAACAGCATTCTCAACTAGCCTTTCGAGTGGTGGTTGAACACTCTATGACTTTGTTGAAAAAGTTTTAAATTTTCTCGGATTTTCGGATGTATGCTATGCAAATGCACAAATTTAATTTAGCCCCTTTCTACCCTCTGAACTACGGGTTATTACAGGCACCAAAACGCCCTCCTCAACCGAGAAGACTCACTTAATCCATGCATGTATAGAGATGAATTTCACGGTGCTGCCTGCTGTCAGACTGCTGACAGAGCATGCAGTAGCAATCGGTTGGAATACGAGATGATGATGTGTGACCGTTGATTGCTTCCGACTGATTGATCGATCGAATAGACTGCAGGTTGACGACGATCGATCGGAAGCTGGCTTAGTGTCGCCGATTAATTGACAGGAGTGGACATGACTGGGACTGGACTTGGACACGCCGATCCATCTATCAATTGCAGGCATCTATGCCTAACTCGACCCATCTTCCCGTGTCTCCCTGCTTTTTACTAACTAGTTACTGAATTAGGACCTAACTTCACCTTTCAGGCAATTTGTAAAAAGTTTACTATCGAGTATCGACATCCATTCTGACTGCCGCCATATATTCTTGCGCTTTGTTATCCTCTAGCATACTCCATGATCCATCCTTGCATGGAAATCTATAGAGTGCCTATTTTCATTAGTGGAGTTAATTAAACAATGCAATGATTAATGCCTTATCAGTAGTTGGCCTTTAATCTCATCGATCCGGCCTAGTTGACTTTTACGGGATCTGCAGATTTGGCACACATTGAATATAGAAATGGTTAGGCAGATCCAGCAGTGTGGTAATGTAAAAGGAGTAGTACAGTTTAGAGTGGGCTGACTTGTATGCTTAGAGATGGATAATTTGTCATGCAAGTTTGGTAACATAAATGTGCTAGCAAGAAAGTTACTTCTTTACGTGGTTGTGGTTTGTGGACACTGACACAACCTCAAGACGACACTCTGATTCAATTCTTGTGAAATTATACGGAGTAAATGATTATACATTGCACACGTATGGTTGTTCGATTTAAAGAAATATCATACATCGATGCATAGTGATGTTCAAATTTAAAATGTTTAGCTGATCCAAATCTTCAGTGCAATGACATAGATTTGGAGATACACTTTAAAAACCATATAGAGAGGTTTATAAGTGAGTTGTTTTTTCTATTAGTACATGTGCTTGAGTAGTGTAGTTTCTCTATTTTTGTATCTTCAATTTTCTCACAACTTTTTACATGTTGTTCTTTTCACCAGTTTTTTTAGTGTTTATTCAGTTGGTTCTTATACCAGTTATAATTTTTGTTTTTATCTTGTTAATGAGAACACGTTACAAAATTCATCAAAATGGTCGGATCTAGCTAGTTCTTAAGATCCAAGCGATACAAAGACGAAAGCAGGTTTGTATAAATGAAAACATATATACCCAGTACCAATTTGAGCTATGAATAGCATGAGTGCTGTTTTCCTTTAGACAAAAAAAGATTTGTGCAAAAGATCGGCTAAAGCGAATCAAAGCCAAAAGATGAGATACGTGTGTAGCAACTGCGGTGCAGATTTGGGGAGGCGTCGAGGAAGAGCTAGGAAGGCAGGTGCTGAGACGCCCTTCCGAGTAGTAATTAATCTCCCCGGTGCAGACGATTGTTGACTTTGGTGGAGAATCTCTGAATCCCATCATCGGCCATCGATCATTGTTAATATAAGCTGGGTCGTTACTGTTGTATGATTGTCGGTCACGTTGCACGATCCGATTGGGGCAAGTAAACAAGGTGCAAGTAGGCCAAATTAGGGTACAAGTTGGTGGTGAAGTATTGGTGGTAGTACACAATACAGTTGCTAGGTAGTATGATGATTTGATGCATCTTACTGATTGACATGTGTTCGTACGTTGGTGGATGATTCTTTTTCGTTCTCCCTTAGCTCGGAGGAGGACGAGGGCTGACCCGTAGACAGCGAAGGCCATCAATCTCTCCCTTGAGAGCTGGCTAGGGATAGTATCTTCGGCAGAAGAGGATAAAAATTGAGTGATGGAGGAAGTTGAGGAAAAGCGGGCTCTAGGGTTGTGGTGACGAGGTATATATGTTGTTGTGCAGATGGAGACAAGGGTTGGGATTAGCAGTACGTAACGGACGTACTACGTGCGACTGTTGATGGGAGAAAGGTGGATGGTGGAGAAATGCTTTAATCGTCCATTCCCGAGGAGCTACCAAAGCTGGAATGATGGAAGAAAAAGGAGGATGGCAGCGGAGCAGGTGGATGGATGGAGAAAATACTATGCGATGCGATGCGATGCGATGGCTTGCAGAAAAGGAGGATGGATTGGATGGACGTGTAGACAGTTATGCGTGTCCGTCGTGTGAACCCACCCAGCCAGGCAGCGGTGCGCCATGGGAGACGAAAGTTTGCTCTTCACATAGCACTAGTACGAGTCAGTCAACTGGTGTTTTTTTACATGCACGTTCACGCGCTCACGTGCACTCGAACATCTGAAGGCAAGTGCTGTTTCACGCATGCATGTATCGTCGGTGGATCGCCAGGGACGGAAGCGTGTGGCGTGTGACTGTGTCGTCGTGCGAGGGCGTCGGCGGATCGAGGCATGCAGCGGGCGGCCGTACTTACGTACGTCCATCGGGTTTGAGTAGGAAGTGCACTAGCTTTCTTTACTGGTGCTCGGCCAGTGTAACGTGTTTTGACTACTCATATCACCCGACGGCCGCAGAAATGCATCTGGTTTGACCTTCCGACGAGCAGTGTACGCTTCCTCTCTCCTGCAGTAAAAGAAGCCTGCACCTGCGAATTAATCAATCAATTAATTTGCTGCACGAAATTAATTAATTGGAGATGCCAGGGCTCTGCTCGCTGCTGCATCTCTAGAGAGAGAGAGATACGCGGAGGCGAGGAGAAGAAAACAAGTGGGCGGAGGAGAGCGCGCGGCGGCCGAGAAGACGGCGAATCCCGAGGTCTAGGCCCAGCGCTGGATAGGCTAGCTGCCCCCATTCATTTCTCATTCCTGTGAGAACCAAAAAAACACATATAGTACAATACATAAACTTACAAACATTGTTTAAAACCTTGTGTATGGTTTTTTTTGGTTACACTCAATGGGGTATAAGTGTCACAGGTGCACCTTAAAGATCCTATGAACTCTAGATTTTTCTGTCTAGATACTATCCAGAAAGAACCAACCTTTAACAATCAATATATTATTTAGCATACTTTTTCAACATCTCGTCCAAGACAGCTACCGATATGCAAAAGTTTATGCACACACATTTCTTTTGCAAGTGGCAAAAATTAACCCGAGAGAAATTAATGTGATCCATTTTGTATTTTTTTTCTAACATTTGATAGTATTTCGCTTAAATATCTTAGGTGCAATGTATTAAAATATACAAATATAACCTTTTATTAAATAAAATAGATTAAATTTAGGACAACATGTTAGCAATAACTAAAAATTGACAAACAACTAGTTACAAACATGTAATGTTTTTAGTATAAATTATTATATTTATTTTGACTCGGACCACTCGATCCGGTGTCCTTGTTGCCAAATTAATGGACTGCTCTAGCTCTATCTCGCGTTTTGTCGTGTTTATAAGCGCACTCCTTAGTCCCGGCTCCTTCAATGTTGCGTCCACTAATCTCCCAACCAACATTGTCACCCTCTAATGTCAGGTATTTATAGTCTACGGCTAAATAGTAAATAGTAGGTCAATAGGTCAAATATTGTGGCTGCTACAGTGGCACGACTACATTGAGTATGGGCTACAATGTTGTTATAGCAGGTCGGGTTTGCACTGGTCGGGGCAGTCTTATCCAGCAAGGTGTTAGTTCCCCCGGTGCATAATGGAACTAAATGAAGGATATTTTCTAGAGAGAAGTGCCTTCTGCTCTGAGGTCTCTCTCTCTCTCACTGTAAGCTCAAACTAAGCTTTCAATCAAGCAACGCTCTGCAAGCAGCCGGAAGGACCGTCATTCATATTACACAAGCTCTAGTAGAACTGCTGATGAGAGGACCTAAAGATCAAAGCGATCTTGTTGATCCGTTTTATGTGTGGCTAAAGTTTAAACTAGATGTTCATAGACTAGGCTCAACATCTACGTCATTCCCACGAGCCACCTTGTGAGTACCTCCACCTTTTGTCTTTGAGCCATGTCGGCGTTGGGTAATGCAACTGGTATATAAGAATAAAGAGGAAATATTCGGTCCTAATAGCAATGCACAATCGGTATACGAGTTCCCCGAAGACACATGGATATATCTTACTAAACCTTGGATCCATATAGTCTAATTATGTATATCAATAGTAGCCTCCATCAATCAATGAAAATTTGTAATTGGGTTTTATTTGATCAGTGTAACAGTTGATTGTGTTGCTTTATCATGTTGATATATAGTTCTTCGTGCTATGTAGAATTACTTTCCTATATAGTTAAAATTTACCTCTTTGGTATATTAGTTACGTTAAGAAGTAAGATCAACTAAGCTATCCATGAGGTCCCGAAAACCCATCGCCCCATGGGGGTGACCCTCGGAGGACACACATTCATGTAAGAGACCCTCAATTTTGGACAACTTGAGTTCTGGTTATGTATCTCTAATACTACGAGTACGTGAGTTCTATAAATCATCTATTCCCTCCCATCCATATTAATCGTCGCTGAAAAATGTCTAGATACGTTCGGCGACAATTAACATATATCAGAAATAGTATTGTTTTTACGAGAGAAAAATACACTTGTGGTAAGCAGTTGGTCCCAATGATTAGTGAGCTCGCGGCAACAGGGCCACGACGATCGAGCATCCGGCGATGGATGGATCCAAACGTACGTACCGACCCATTAAAAAAGAAACACAACCCGGAGATTAAGTTGGGTGTGCAGCAGTTAGTTCCACTAGCGGTTGCCGTCCACGCATATGCATCAGCATCATGGCGCCCAATCATTCACTGGAGTATGTATGTAGATGATGGACGCATCGACGGATCCAAATCGGAAGCAAGAATCCAAACATCTCCAACTGAAAGATCAGATGGGAAATTAAGAGCATCTCCAAGCGGAGCCCCCAAATCCACTCCAAACGTCCGGGCGGACAGCCCGGACAGGGTTTGGCCCAAAAACCGCAACCCAACGACGGCCCCTATAGCGGCCCCAAACGACCGGATGGTCCGGCACACCCCAAGCCCAACACAAAACTGGGGCGGGTTTGGGGGCGCCCGGACGCGCCCGGACATGTTCACGCCCTCACTCGCTGACAGTGGGACCCTCCCTTGACCGGCCTACCGGAGCCTACCGGAGGGGAGGATCTAGCCTTTGACCGGCGCCGGCATTCATGGCGGAGCGGCCAGGGGCGGCGGCCAACCCCCAACTACCCGCATTCATGGCGGTCCGGACACCACTATATCTACCGGCGACGCCGGAACCCTAATCCACATCCACATCCGCCGCCGGAACCCTAGTTCATCCACATCCACCATGCCTCGCCGTCTCCCCACCATCTTCGCCAGGATGACGGCGGAAAAGCTGAGGCAGCAGGCCCAAATCCGAGCTCAGGCTAAGGCGGATGCGGCGGCGGAGGCGGATTCGGAGTCGTCGGCCGTCGGGATACTTCATGGTCTCCGACGACGCCGAGATCGTCGACATCACCGACTCGGAGTTCATCCAGGCTGAGCATGAGAGGATGCGCGTCCACGCGGAGGCGGAGCACGAAGCCCGACGCGCGGCGGCGGAGGCGGCGGTCGAACGGCAGGCGGCGGCCTGCGCGGCCGAAGCGCTTCACAGCCGGGCGGAGGCGGCGGCCGAAGCGCATCGCGCCCGGGTACGCGCTGCGATGGAGCGGTGGAGAGCTCAGGCGGAGGCGGAAGAGGGCCGGATCCGCGAGGAGGCGCTGCGCAACGACGATGCGGCGGAGCACCGTGCGGCGGAGGCGCAGCTGAAGGCGGAGGCGGCGGACCGCCTCTTCATGAGGTAGATGAGGAACCGCTCCGGGTTCCTCGACAAGCAGTTCGAGGCGGAGGCGGCGATTCGTGAAGGCCGCCCTTACGCCGGGGCCTCCTCCTCCTCTTCGTTCGGGTTCTTCTCCGACTCCGAGCAGGGTTCTTGCCCGGCTCCGGCCGGCAGTGCGGGACGGGGCGGCTCCGCCGGCGCAGCGGCAACGGTCATCGTCCTCTCCGATGACGAGTAGGGAGATTCTAGCGTAGCAAGGCGGATGCAATGCACGTTTCCATTATAGTGTAGCAAATGCGGACGTGTTGCATGCCTTTGTAGTAATATGTCAACTAGAAAAGAGGAGTGTGGTTGTAGGAGCATGTTTTTAGGGGTTGTCCGGTCACCCTCCACTGACGCGTCCGGATGCGTCCGGGCGCAGTATGTGGTCCGATTTTGGGGGGTGCGGTTGGAGATGCTCTAAGACCAGATCGGTCAAGCTCCAGTGGTTGGCCATGGTGGCCCAGCTGCATTTGCAATCAGCACGTCGCCGGCCATGTTGCATGCGACGTGCTCTGTAGTTCCAGTGGAGCCGATGTAATGTTGTACGACCGGTAGCGTGGACTGACGCGGATGCTCAAGTTACGTCTTGTTGCTACGATCGACAGATTTGGGGTTTTAGAGCCAGTGGAAGTGCGTGGTACGAAATCACCATATCGGGTTTGCTAGGACATGCATGATCTGGTGCTTCTTCCCGGAGCAAAGGACGACAGGGCTGATAAATGTCAGGAGGAAGAAAAAAACAGCGAGATCATAGTATCTCGAGTTGGTCCGTGATTACTCGCAGAACACCATAACGGCGAATTCAGAAGACATGTTGAATGCATGCGGTACGGCTTTAAGACACAAATCACCCAACGCACCACTAGAACTGGATGGATATCGTAGTAGATGGAACCCTACCTAGAGCTGCTAGCTACACGTAGGAGGAAGCAACTTGTAACCATGATAAATGCAACCGTTATAAATGTAAGATCGACCGGGCTTGCCACACGCTACATGTTCTGTGCAATTCATTGCATAGAATTCTTATCATGTGCTCAAATCTTTTGTTACTTTTTCCCTTTGACAACTCTAATGCATTTGTCCTCTTGTAATTTCTACTCTTTCTATCTAGAAAAGCTCTGAAATTTCCCATGTTTTGCTTCCGGTACCCAACTACGCAAGTAAATCCACGTCTAATAGAACTCTTATTTGGTAAACTTGTTGAACAAGATGTTGAGGCCAACAATTTTTTTGCTAACACACGGACCCTTTCAACATGACAATAACATGATCAAGTAATACAACTATGGTGAGATGAAGTCAATTTTCAAACCCAACGAGCATGTGTGTTTGGTGCTAGTGTATGCGAATATGTTTAGGTGCATTGCATTAAATGCTTTTCAGAAAATTGTGTCGAAAAATTAAAACACAATCTATTCATGATTGAGTGTGCAATTCTTTAGAAGTGGATAGATCATAGGTTAGGGTTAGCCACTGCTTTGCAAAAATTGCAAGAGCGAAACGCCGGACTGATATATGGCCTGGTTCTGATCTCGATATAATGCTTCAAGAACTAGAAGCCAAGCCTCTTGTAACACTATATGAGTAATAAAATCTCCTTTTACTTGGAAAAAAATGCGCTGAAACATGCATCCGACACAACTTTTAACACAGATTGCACAATGCACTACAACATGATCGATGTAGCAACAACTGTTAAACCTAGGAGGAAGGAATTTGCAACGATAATACTTGTGGCATAAAATGGCCGGGGAGGCGGTTGATCTCAGGTCACAAAAGGAGTCTTTTTACCCAACTCATCCCCAGGAAGATAGGGAGGTAAGGCCTCCCCATTTCGCTCTTAATCTAGGATGGTTGTCGAACCCTCATCGCTGCCTTCTCCTCGGGATGCCTATCTGATCGTCACATCTTCTGGTAGCCACAGACAACTTCTTAGCCGCAGCGTGAACACCATTACACTTATTCCGGTGTTTTAGAGCTCTTGAGGCGACGACGAGCTTTGCTTACGACACACCGCCGGTCGATCTACCAAGGACCTGTTTGTAAAAGTGGTATTAGTGTGGGTTAGATACTTTTAACATATGCATTAGCCTTCTAGTAGCAAGAAGAAACTTGTAAATATTAGTAGGAGATATATATTGGGGCAGAAGGTGGGTCCGGAGGGTGGCAAATGATCTAATCAGATCAGCTGGAAGGAGCTTCGGTGACTTTGCCCTGGGTGACTTTGCCTAACTTTAAGGCACTTACATGTACACCCCACACATGGTGGGTGCCACCCCACACATGGTGGGTCCCCCATTTCAGTAAAACAAAGTCACATGACTTTGTCTTTCACAAAGTCACCGAAGCTCATTCCAGATCAGCTCAGCTCAGAGGCAGAGGCTTCCCCTAATAATTGCGCAGCTCCTCCCTCCCCTATCACATGACGATGACGATGACGAGCAGCACTAAATTATATCATGGCGGATCCGTCGACTAGCCCGCCTCTCCCTATTATAAACATCCTGCCAAACCACCGCACCGCACCGCGAAGAAGACAGAGAGAAGCAAGAGCGAGCTCGCGAGCGCCGTCCCCGTCGGCCCATGTGCCGGATTCATGGTGGCAGCACGAGCCGGGAGTGAGTACACGAAGCTCATATAAGTACTAGGACTCCGCGCCATTCTTTCTATCTCCCTCAACCTCAAGCACAGACGACGACTTTGAGCCAGCCAGCGAGCGCGCGGCAGCATCGCCGGTTGTTGTTGGAGCAGGAGGAGACACATGGGGACCGGGTGGCGGAGGGCGCTGTGCACGTCGGTGCGCCGGGAGGACGGCGACGGCGCCTCTGCCGCCAAGCAGCGCGCGCCGGCGACCCCGCGCACGCCGGGCAAGCTCGGCTTCTTCTCCAGCATAGGCGGAGGCGGCAACACGACGACGCCGGCGCTGCGGTGCCGCACGAAGCCGACGCCGGAGCCGGCGGGCGTGGCGCCCGTGGCGCAGCCGGCGTCGGCGCCCGCGTCAGCCCGGAAGCGGGTGCCGCTGCTGCAGGCGCTCTCGGCGCCGTCCTCGCCCAGATCCCCCTCCAGATTCGCGCTCTTCAAGGCCTCCATCCTCCCAACCAAGGTACTACACACTCTCCTCCATTCCAAGAACTCATTTTTCTCCCTCTCTCTCGTTCTTCTCCGGCGCTGCAATGGAAGAACACATTTTACTGTCGCTTGTCTCTTGCAATGGCCGCCGTTGATTGGTGATCCCCAGCGGAGGGTTGGTGAACAATCATTGCCACTCCTCTGTTTTTTGTCCTAATCCCATCTCTCTTTGAGATTCGATTCTCCCCGTGATTATCCAATTATTATACGCAGCCCAGCAGCTTTCCAATCCCCACGTTTCCTTCTCCTCGCCACCTTTTCTTCCTTCCTTTCCATCATTCCGTGATTATTGAGATCTTCCTCCGGCGCACTCCAAATTTGGCTCTGTGTTGGAGAAGAACAATGGAGGCCAAAAGAGAATCAATCATTCGTCTGGAGTACGAAGAAGAAGAAGTGGAGTAGATAAAAAAAAGGCTGCTGGCGCTTTGTGTGAAGTGAAAGAAAAGCCCAGTGGAGAAAGGTGGAGCCTAGATGGGGAAAAGTTGCGTCGGATCGGATCAGACAAGATCGGATCAGTCCAGCTTTAATCCTGATTTTTGTGATTTCATTTGAGCGCTCGTCCAGTGATTCATCCCCGTCGTCCTCAATCCTATCCTACTGCCCAAAAAGACCATCTTTTTTCCCTCGTTCCAAATTCCGATGCTGCTTTTGGTTTCCCTTGTTCCGTGCAAAGATTTCTTCTTCTTCGTGATGTGTTGGAGTGAGTGATTGATCAACTCGTTCTTGGTTCTGCTTGCAGGCTCGGTGCGGCGTGTGCGCGCGCAGCGCCAAGAACGGCGGCGGCGCGGCGGTGTTCACGGCGGAGTGCTCCCACCCCTTCCACTTCCCCTGCATCGCCGCCCACGCGCGCGCCGCCTCGCCCGGCGCCGCGCTCTGCTGCCCGGTCTGCGCCGCGCCGTGGCGCCAGGCCCCGTTCCTCGCCTCCCTCCGCCTCCACCTCGACGCCGACGGCTCCTCCCCGCACCACCGCAAGCGCCGGACCACCACCTCCGACGACTCCGGAGGCGGCCGCAAGACACCGCCGACGCCCGCCGCCGGCGTGCCCAAGGTCTACAACGACGACGATCCCCTGCTGGCGCCCAAGTCCGCGGCCAACGGCAGCGGGTTCAACCCGATCCCGGAGGCTGACGAGGACGACGAGGATGACGCGGCGGGTGGCAGGGACGGCGAGTTCAGGGGCTTCTTCCCGCACCCGCCGCGCCCTAAGGCTGCCGGGCTGGCCGTCACAGTGGCGCCGGAGGTCGCGCTGGTGTCGTCCGGCAGGAGGCACGGCAAGCACGTGGTGGTCGTCAGGGTGAAGGCGCCCGGGCTGCGGTCGTCGTCGGCGTCGCGGCGCGCGCCCATCGACCTGGTCACCGTGCTGGACGTGAGCCAGGGCATGATGGGGGAGAAGCTGCAGATGCTCAAGCGCGGGATGCGGCTCGTCGTCGCGTCGCTCGGCCCCGCCGACCGCCTCTCCATCGTCGCCTTCTCCGGCGCCGCCAAGCGGCTGATGCCGCTGCGGCGGATGTCGAGGCAGGGGCAGCGCTCGGCGCGGCAGATCGTCGACCGGCTGGTGGTGTGCGCCGCCGCGCAGGGGCAGGAGCAGGCGCAGAACGCCTGCGCCGGCGACGCGCTGCGCAAGGCCACCAAGGTCCTCGAGGACCGCCGGGACCACAACCCTGTCGCCACCGTCATGCTCCTGTCAGACACGCAGCAGCAGCAGCAAGACTCGAGGAAACACGGCGGCGATCACCACTCCCTGCGCCGCCCGCAGGCAGCTCCAGCGGCCACGCGCTTCACGCACGTCGAGATCCCCATCGCCGGACCGGCCGACGAGACGCCTGCGCGGGCACGGTCGCCGCTCGCGCCCAAGGAGGAGCAACAAGGAGGTGCCTTCGCGTCCAGCGCTCCTGCTGATCATGCGTTCGCGAAATGCCTCGGCGGCCTGGTCAGCGTGGTCATGCAGGAGGTGCACCTGGATCTCACATTCCTGCCGGGCGAGATCACGGCGGTGTACTCCTGCGGCGCCGGGCAGCAGGCCGTGGCCCTCGCGGGCGGCGCCGGCGGCAACGGCGGCTCCATCCTGAGCGTCCGGCTCGGCGAGATGTACGCGGAGGAGGAGCGGGAACTGCTGGTGGAGCTGCGGGCGCCGCTGAGCGCGCAGCACAACAACCACCAGCTGTCAGTGAGGTGCAGCTACCGCGACCCGGCGTCGATGGAGACCGTTCGCGGCGCCGAGCAGCCTATGCTTCTGCCCCCGCTCTACGGAGGTAGCTCCTCGCAGCTCCTCCACGACCTGTTCGTGGCCACCCGCGCCGTGGCCGAGTCCCGGTGGCTGGCGGAGCTGAGCGACTTCTCGACGGCCACCCACCTGCTGTCCTCGGCGCGGAGGCTGGTGCTCCAGTCCCCGCCGACGCAGCAGCAGCAGGACCTGCTGGGCAGCCTGGACACCGAGCTGAGCGACATGCGATGGCGGCGCAGCCAGCAGGCACCGACGACGCCCACGTCCCGGTCAGCCACACCGTCAGGCACGCCTCGTGCATCGTCGGGCGGAGCCGGGGAGCCTCTGACCCCGACGTCTGCGTGGCGCGCGGCGGAGCAGCTGGCGAAGGTGGCCATCATGCGCAAGTCCATGAACCGGGTCAGCGATCTGCACGGCTTCGAGAACGCGCGGTTCTGACTGACGACTGGGATCTGCCTGTAACGATGATGAGCAAAGGTGTTTTTTTGTTTTTCTTGTTTGAAATCGACGACGACGACGGAGACGAAGAAGAAGACCCTGCCGGAGCGCGGTGGACGGTACGGCTAGAGGTGCCATTGTTGTTGGTAGTAAAGTGAAATACTAGGATCCATGATGATGATATTCCTCCTCTCTCTCTTTTTTGTTTACTTTATTCTTGTTAATTATAAAGACTTGATTCATTTTTTGCTTTCAGTTTTTGGCTGATCAATCAATGGTAATTGCTCCTCCTGTTTTTATATCCACCATGCCTCTCTTCTCTGAACCCATTTTTGCTTTCAGTTTTTGGGCTGATCAATCAAAATGGTAATTGCTCCATATCTGCACCCAGTCCTCACTCTCTGCCTGCCATTCTTTTGTATCAACCAACTCATCATACATAGATAGATGAGGCAAATTTGACACTGTAGACCCATAGGCGAAAGTCTAACACAAAATGAACCTCGGGCGAAACTATTTCACGGATCTGACCCTTTTGAGTAGCGCCCTACGATCAGGCGCCACACTACACAGGGTAGCGCCTCGTGATCAGGCGCTACACTTGTTGCCAGCGTGGCGAGCCGGGGCCACGGTGGGGCCCAGTCTGGGGGTATAGCGCCTGATCATGAGGCGCTATGGTGCGATCATGTAGCGCCTTGTGATCAGGCGCTACCCTTCTGGTATGTACCAGCCGCGTCGCCAGCCCCCTCCCCAGCCCTAGCCACACTCCTTTTCCAGAGCAGCAAGAACACAAGGCGGCGGCGACGAAAGCTCTCTCTCCCCCTCTCTAATCCTCCACCGTTTCCCCCCTTCGAATCCTCCACCGTGACGATGGCTAACTGGCATGCCTTGTCTGGTTCCAGCGAGGGCGAGTCCCTCCTCTCGGTAAGTCTTTTTGTAGGATTTAATTGCACTACTCTTTTTTAGGGTTAGGTTTGAATGCAATTCATCCATTTAGGTCTTGTAATCTTGATATCTTGTACCTATTAGGAGTTGCCCGACCGTGATTGTGCCCCTTATACTTGCGAGGACCCCACTTTCTTCGGAATAGCGCCGGATGCTCCTTCGTTTTGCCACGTCCACAAGCTCGCCCCTCGGAAGTGTGTTGCATTCGAAAGCTTCGACACTGGCCGGCGTTTGTACATGTGTTCTGTTGAAGATGTAAGTAGAAGGAGCGTCATAACAGATGTTTCTATTGAAAATGGTTTTGTAAAATCGCTAATTTTGTGGTATGTCATTTCTAGGAGGCAAAGAACTGTGGTTTTGTGTCTTGGGTAGATGCCGAATGGCCGGAAGCTGCGAAGAATGCCCTACGAAGACTGTGGGAGATGTATCATGACAGCAACGGTGCTAGAATTGATGGGACGCTTGCGAATGCAAAGCTACTAAAGGAGGTGGCAGATGAGAAGAACAAGATTGAGAAGAAGTACAACTATATGGTAGATGAAGTGAACAAATTCATCAATGACACAAGAATGGAGGCCATGGAGAAAGAGGAAGGACATGATCATATGAAGCAGCAGATGGCGATAACAATTGAACTCTTGCAGAAACAGGTTCTTGAGCTGAAATTGGCGCAGAGAAGACAACATGGTGTCATGAAAGAGAAGGAGCAGCGGTGGGAGAAAGAAAAGAGGGACCTTAAGGACGAGAAGAAAAATGTAGAGTACCAGTTGTTTGATGTATGGAAGGCAAATAATGCTAACAAGGACAAGATCGAAAGGATGAAAAAAATATGTGATGAGTAGTTGTGTGGAGAGTTAGAATTGTGTGGCTAATTGTATCATTATGGTACTTTGCTAGATGATGTGGTCATGATGTTGTTGTCGTTATTTTGAACTAAGAAATATGGAGAAGTTGTTGTTCTATTAAGTTGTTTTATGAATAGCTAGATGATGTGGTCATGATGTTGTTGTTCTATGATGATGTTGCTTTATACTCCCCTTGCTCTGTAAATTTTTCAAAATTTGCCAAATTATGGTGGGGTAGCGCCTAGTGTCAAGGCGCTATGCTTCTGTTCCAGAAACTAACAGAGAACCCAGCGAGGGAAGCAGGGGAAAAAACACTAAGTTAATGTGTCGCGCCTTACCACGAGGCGCTATGCCCTCTTGATAGCATAGCGCCTTGACACTAGGCGCTATGCTTGCAAACTTGGGAAAATACAGAAAAGTGCCAGTTTTTTGATGGATTGTACAACAATTCAGCAAATATTAAAAACACGCAACAACTTATAAATACACAGAGTTCACAGCAAGTGCATAATAACAACAAGTTCATACAATTTTAAAGTTCACCACTACATAGCATAGTCGAAATGACAAGAAGGTTCAAAATAAATCCACATAGTGGAGTCCCGGAGATCACGTCATAGTTCACAACATGATGAACACGACATAGATCTATTGTGTCGAGCTACGTCCCTTTCCCTTGTCTTTCCTTTCGGATGTGCACTCCTCTTCCTCCTCCTTCTCCCTTGCAAGACGAGCCTCACGTAGCACCCTCTCACCCTCCTCGCCCGAGTCATTGACGAGTTTCGTTGTTGCTTTGTTGGGTTGAGACGCTGCCATACCTAGAAACATTATAAACTGAAAGTAAGTCTCCAATATGAATACAATATGCGATCAAAAATTACAATAATGGATAGAAACAACATAAATGGAAGGATAAAATGGAGATACATACGGATACGGCCCAGCTAGATATCCTAGCATACTCACGGTCCTACCACCGCCACGGCCTACAGCACCACCATGACCTCTATAACCTCCATGACCTCTATAACCAACATGGCCTCTTTGTTGCCTTGGAGCTTGTTGGCTCACTGTTTGTTGCTGTCGGGGGGCTGCCCCCGGGTAGGGCAAAGAGGTGGTGTTGGAAGCTATAAAGTGGAAGGGAAAGTCAATCCGGGTCACTCAAGCCGGATCACTTGGATCAGATCGGTTGAGAAAGTCGGGCAGGCAAAGTCTAGCCGGATCAGAAGAAGAGATCCGGCTCAACTAGCCGGGTTGCCTGGAAGAGATCCGGCTCAACTAGCCGGGTTGCCTGGAAGAATCCGGCTTACCAGCAATGTCGGATAATGCACAAGGGCCGAGTAATGTCAGTAAGTTCACGGGTCCTGCAGGCCTCCTGCCCGAGGCTCAGATGACAGCCAGGTCGAGACACGTGATTCCTGGGAGCGCAGCAACCTAGGAGCTGACTCGGCCAATTCGGGAAAGGGGCTATGACCTAGACCCGGTGGGCTACACCTGCCATTGCCCGAAGTGGCAAGATAGGCCTGCTAGGGCTGACAGTCCAGCCGTTGGACTGACAGGGGCAGAGGCTTGTCCTCTTCCTCTTGGAAGTGCCATTATCACATGGAGCCAGGGGCAAAGAAGTAACTCGGCAAGCCTTTATATACAGCACCACCACCTCCTGTGTGGGAGAGAGACCCGAGAGCTCATTTTCCCCCCTTGGTAGCTTCTCTTCATCGTGAGCTCTCACCATTGTTGCTTCATACAGCTCGAGGAGCGCTTTGTACTTGTCACGATTGAGATATAAAGAGAGTAGGCTAGTGCTGCAGTAGGGGTGTTACCTCACAAGAGGGCCCCGAAGCAGGGTACATCGTGGTGTGCTTTGTGTTCTTGGTTTCTTGGTTTCTTGTTCATGTTCTTGCGGTTTCTTGCGTGTTCTTGCTTGTGCACTTCTTGAGTGCATAAACCCTCCCCGGTTCCCCCAACGCACTTTCGGCCCCATCTTAGCCATACCTATGGCATCTGCCGTGATCCCACCACGACAGTTGGCGCCCACCGTGGGGCAGATTGAGGCGTTGGAGGGAGTTTACATCCGGACGGGCTCAGGCGAGCGTGTTCTTTCTGGGCTTATCGCCAAGATCGGCGAGTTCACCTTCGTCAGCGACAATGCAGGGTGTTTCGCCGGCAAGCCCTTCCCCGAGCATGGCTTCCTGATGATGCTCGGTAGCTTCGTCACCTATGTTGCTGTCGAGGCTGTTCGCGAGTACCCGGCGCAGGTGCTCGTGGCCGAGGACCCTCCTTCTTTCCGCGCAGCTCTCGGACGGCGTAGCGCTCGCCCCGGGAGTAGTGTGGAGTGATGATGACCGGACCAAGTGCTGGAGCAGGCAAAGGAGATGCCGGCAATAGCATGCCCGAGGAGCTGATCACGCCAACCGATCCGGTTGACAAGCCGACTCGGACGGCAAAGTTCCCAAAGGAGAAACCAGATCCGGTTGGTCCACTTGGCATGTCAAGTAGGGAGGCTCCCTTAGAGGATGTCCTGGAAAAGTTAGCTCGGCCAGTGGCACCTGGGGCAAATGTAGAGCTTACTATAGCTCAGTTAGAGGCAGAGCGCCTGAGGTTGCAAAGAGAAGCCCGGTTGGTGGTAGAGTCTAGGCAAGCATTTGATAGAGATATGAGAGAATATAATGCTGCCAATGGTATTACCGATGGTTTCACTCCGGTAGCGCCTCACCCGCGCAAGAGAGCAGATTTGCGTAACAGGGGTAAGGACCTCAATGACGAGTTAGCTAGAGCCGCAAGATCGAGCTCGAGTAAGGCTACTAGTCATAGATCGGGTACAGGCAAGCCGGTGTATAGCTCCCCGGCCAAAATCTTAGGGCTGCAGCGGCAGCGCGAGCCGAGTTGACCACATTAACCGGGGATGCTTGGCGCAAGCAGGCAGAAAGGGTCAATGAGCTGGTTGATGTGTGTAACCGGCAGAATGAGGCTTACCGGAAGGCTAATCCGGATGCTGGTGGTTCTCGGGTAGTGGTGTCGGCTAAGGCGGTTAGCCAGAGATCCAAGGGGCAAGCGTCATCCCCGCATGTCGGAGCTGACCGGGCCCAAAGTGAATTCGGGCAAGAGCAAACAGCTGCAGGCCTATGATGCTGAGTATGCCGGCAAGCAGCTAGCTGCTCAAGGAAGAGGTGGCCAGAGCAGAAACAATGGCGGTCAAGGCAATCCGGGAGCCGGAAGGGGTAATTCGGCTGGCCGAGGTCAACCACCTCGTCCTCCGGGCAGAATCAACCCCGGCAGGAGCAGCAAGTAATGGTGCAAGCGCAGCAGCAAGGTGGTGGCCAGGCGGGCTACCGCTATGATGATGGTAATTCGGCTATGGCGCGAGCCGGATACCAAACGTATGATAATGCACTTGCGTCCAGGCTGGGACCTCGGACATTGGCTCCGGATGATCAGCGTCTCAGGTTGGATAGGATTTACCAGTCCGAGAGGCTGGAAGAGCAAGGCCCACCAGGTCCTCCATGCTTTGGGCCTAGGATCATGAACGAGCCGAATGTGCCGTTGTTTCAGCTTGGCCGAATCACAAAGCCGTATAACGGCAGCACTAAGCCGCAGGATTGGCTGATAGACTATGTATCCTCGGTGCACATTGCGGGGGGCAATCGCCGATGGGCGGTCCGGTATCTCCCGCATATGTTGGAAGGGCCAGCCCGGATTTGGCTGAATAACTTACCAGAGGGTAGTATCAACTCTTGGATGGATTTGGAACAGGCATTTTACAGCAACTTCTCCAGCACTTACAAGAGGCCAAACCGACCTCAGCTCTTGTCTGCGTGCAGGCAGGAAGAGCGGGAGACAGACCGAGAATTTTTGACTCGGTGGAGCAACATTCGCAATTCTTGTGAAGGTGTCGTGGAGGAGCAGGCCATTTCTTGGTTTGCGCAGGGTTGCCGACATGGCACCCCGCTTTGGCAGAAGCTCCAGAGGGATATGCCAAAGACCCTGGCGGAAATGATCCGGATAGCAGATACATATGCTCTTGGCGATCCGACGCAGCCAGCGTTGGATGCGGTGGGAACAAGCAGGAGGCAACCGGTCAATAACCGAACTGGACCATTGAGGCCCAGTGACCGACATGAGTTCGGTTATAAGGAGAGATCCGGATTACAGATACGGTTCAGACCAGGTTGCTGCAGTAAATATGGATCATCCTGATAGCCAGAGACCAAAAAATGAGGGTCCAGCTTGGAGGCCGAATCAAGGTGCCTGGGCAAAGAAAGTGTGGGATGGACCGAGTCCACCTCTAACTTTTGAGGCAATGATAGATGGGCCTTGCCGTTATCACACAACAGACCCACGCAAGCCGGCCAATCATTCAACTCGGAATTGTAGCTGGCATCATCGCATCCAGGCGGAAGGTCAGAGAGGGCCACCTCAGAGAGGTGCTCCTAGACCGAATTTCAGGCCAAATACGCCTTTATCCGGAGCCAATGCAACCCCGGTGAACGAAGGAGCTCCAAGGCCGGCAGCCACAAAGCCGGTTAACCTGGTAAATATGGGAGGCAACAACAACAATGCTGGTCCGAGTCGGCAAGGTGGATACCCCGGAAATGATTACAAGGAAGCTCATCAAAGTTATGTGGTTTTTGTGACCGAGCCAACTGACAAGAAAAGTCAGCTGCGAAGGGCGAAGGAGGTGAATGCAGTCACACCAGCAGTCCAAAATACCTGAACTGGTCCGAGCAGGAGATCACTTGGAGCAGGGCTGATAATCCCAGGGTTATGCCAAGCCCAGGAAACTACGCACTGGTGGTGGATCCGACTTTGGTTGGACCAAAGATTAATGTGAAATTCACTCGAGTCTTGGTTGACAATGGCAGTGCTATAAACATCATGTATCGGGACACAATGGTCAAGTTGGGTTATTCGCCGAATCAGTTGCAGCAGAGCAGTTGTACCTTCCATGGTATAGTACCCGGGGTGTCTTGTTCCCCAATGGGTAAGATCTGGGTAGATGTGCTGTTTGGTACCAAGGACAATCACAGACTTGAGAGTCTCGAATTCGAGGTGGTAGACTTGGAGAGCCCATACCATGCTCTGCTCGGCAGGCCGGCATTAGCCAAGTTCATGATATCCACTCATGTGCCTACCTCAAGATGAAGATGCCTGGCCCGAATGGTATCATCACCGTTGCGGGAGATTACAAGAAGGCCATACAGTGTGCCACGGTTGGTTCCACCTTAGCCGAGTCGTTGGTGATCCAAGCTGAGAAGAGCAAGATGCATGAAGTAGTGGCGATGGCGAAGTCAGCTCAGCTCGGCGTGCTGGCCATGACCAATCCGGATGCAGGTGCAACATTTGAGGTGCCCAAGGAGACAAAGAAGATCCCCATTGACCCGGAGAATCCGGAGCGCATGGCCATCATTGGTGCCGGGTTGGGCGAGAAATAGGAAAGCGCGCTCTGTCACTTCCTCCGTGAGAATCGGGATATCTTTGCATGGTCGGCTAAGGACCTGCCTGGTGTTCCGAGGGAGTTGGCAGAGCACTCTTTATTTGTCAGGCCGGATGTGAAGCCGGTGAGGCAACCGACTCGGCGTCTTTCAGACGATCGAAGAAAAGTGGTGCTTGATGAGCTGGCTAAGCTACTTGCAGCCGGATTCATTATGGAGGTGTTGCATCCAGACTGGATATCCAATCCGGTTCTGGTAGAGAAGAAGGACGAACCAGCGGTGGTCAAGGTGTGGCGTATGTGCATCGACTTCACCAACCTGAACAAGGCGTGCCCGAAGGATCCCTTTCCTTTACCTCGGATTGATCAAGTGATCGATTCTACTGCTGGGTGTGAGTTGTTGTCTTTTATTGATGCGTACTCTGGTTTTCACCAGATACCACTGAACCCCAAAGATCAAATAAAGACTGCTTTTATTACCCCGTATGGGGCGTATTGCTATCGTGTCATGTGTTTCGGTTTGAGAAATGCCGGTGCAACTTATCAGAGATGTATGCAGAAATGCTTACATCTCAAATGGGCAAAAATGTGCAAGTGTATGTCGATGATATCGTCATCAAAACTAAAGAAAAACGCACTCTCCTCGAGGATCTCGAGGAAACATTTGTGAACTTGAGAAAGTATCGGTTAAAATTGAATCCGGATAAATGCACCTTTGGTGTCCCGGCTGGAAAGTTGCTCGGTTTCCTTGTATCGAGCCGAGGTATTGAAGTGAATCCGGCTAAGATCCGAGCCATAGAAAACATGAAATTGCCTAAATGTCTAAAAGATGTACAAAAGTTCACCGGGTGTCTAGCCTCGTTGAGTCGGTTTGTGAGTCGGCTAGGAGAAAAAGCCTTGCCCTTGTATCAATTGATGAAAAAGAGCACCGGGTTCACATGGACCCCGCAGGCAGATTCGGCTTTCAATGAATTAAAAAAGATGTTGTCCACTGCACCAATTTTGGCATCACCTTTGCCGAATGAGCCAATGCTACTTTACATTGCGGCCACTAACCGGGTCGTAAGTGTGGTGATAGTGGTAGAGCGAGAAGAGGAGGGTAAATCCGTGCAGAGACCGGTGTACTATTTAAGCGAGGTGATCTCAACCTCAAAGCAGAATTATCCTCACTACCAGAAGATGACATATGGTGTATACCTGGCGGCCAAGAAGTTGAAACATTACTTCCAGGAGCACCCGATCACCGTAGTATGTGAAGCTCCAATCTCGGAGATCATTGGGTGCAAAGATGCGACTGGCCGAGTTGCCAAATGGGCAATAGAAGTGTCTCCTTACACCCCGCATTATGAGAGAAGAGATGCTATCAAGTCTCAGGCTTTACCGGATTTCCTTTGTGACTGGGCCGAGATGCAGTATGAGCCACCCAAGCCGGATTACAATTACTGGAAGTTGCACTTTGATGGCTCCAAAACCAAAATCGGACTAGGTGCTGGGATAGTACTCACATCACCGAAGCAAGATCAGTTGCGATATGTGTTGCAGATTCATTTCTCAGCATCAAACAATGTGGCCGAATATGAGGCACTGATCCATGGGCTTAATGTGGCTAAGGACATCGGCATCCGCCGGATAGAATGTTTTGGTGATTCAGATTTAGTGGTGCAGCAGTCTTCTGGAAATTGGGATGCCCTTGATGCCAATATGGCACTATATCGATTTCATGTCCAGAAAATTTCAGGATTTTTTGAAGGCTGCGAGTACAAGCACATACCTCGGCTGGAGAACGAAGCTGCTGATATCCTGTCAAAACTCGGGTCGTCTAGGGATGCAATCCCACCCGGGATATCCTTGAATCACCTAAGGATCCCTTCAATCAAACCTTCACCTGATTCCGAGTCAATTTTTATCCCAAAGCAAGAATCTGAAGCTGTTCCTATGAATGTTGATGTCGGGTACATTTGGGAGGACCCGGGGACTGCATGGCGAGACTCGGGGACTGCGCACCGAGACTCGGGGAATGCTACCAATCTTAGGGAAAAGGAAGAGAGGAAGATGGTGCTAACCGAATCTTAGGGAATGGACAGAACTGATAGAAGAATAATGGCGGCCGAACCAGTGGAAATAGATGAGCACTTATTCCCTTTGCATCCAGTACCGGAATGGGCTGAAGAAATCATGAAGTTCATGTCGGAGGGGAGTTTGCCAAATGATGAAACCGAAGCTAGGCGAGTGCAGAGGAGGTCCAAGGGTTACACCATCATAACAAGGAGTTATACAAAAGGAGTGCAACCGAGGTGCTACAACGTTGCGTGGAGCCAGCCGAGGGCAAGGAGATGCTCCTGGAGATACATCAAGGAGAATGTGGGCATCATTGCAGTACAAGAGCCCTGGTGGCTAAAGTATTCCGGCATGGGTTTTACTGGCCCACTGCTCATGCAGATGCAGAGGACATAGTCCGAAAATGTGAAGGATGCCAAAGGTTTGCCAAGCAGACACACCTACCCGCATCGGCGCTCAAAACAATTCCTATCACTTGGCCGTTTGCTGTGTGGTGTTTGGATATGGTGGGAGAATTCAAGCCGGCTAGGGTAACATGACACATATGCTGGTGATGGTGGATAAGTTCACCAAGTGGATAGAGGTGAAACCGATCCGGAAAGTGGATGGTCATTCGGCTGTAACTTTCCTGAAAGAAATCATTTTGAGATACGGTTACCCCCATAGCATCATCTCGGATAATGGCACGAACTTTGCTGTGGGAGAGTTTGCCCGATTCTGCATGAATAAGGGGATCCGGTTAGACATAGCCTCAGTGGCACACCCAGAGTCCAATGGACAGGTGGAAAGATCAAATGCTTTGGTATTAGCTGGGATAAAAGCCCGGTTAATAGAACCTCTGGTAAAGACTCCGGGGTGCTGGATAGATGAGATACCATCAGTACTATGGGGTTAAGGACCACGCCGAATCGGTCAACTGGCTATACGCCATTTTTTCTGGTATATGGGGCAGAAGCAGTGCTACCCACTGACATAGAATATGATGCACCAAGGGTGACAATGTATACCGAAACCGAGGCAAAAGAGGCCCGGGAAGATGCAGTGGATCTGCTAGAGGAAGCAAGAGAATTGGCCTTCACCTTTTCTGTCTTCTCCGGTCCATCCTGCATTAGAACAAACCAAGGCACTCTTAGTAACAGCTCATAAAATTTTGAGCAAAATCTACTAGAACAAACCAATGTTACCTGTGAAGCTGCTTATCCGTGTACCGATACTCAGGTGGATGGGCCTGGAACAACCCGAAACTGCCTCATCACGCGTTGTGGCAAGTGGAACTCAACCGCCCAATTGCATATCAACGGGCAGCGCATGAGCCAGAAACGCTTGTCCTTCAAGCACTGCGGGTTCAACGTAAATTCATACAATAGAGGAAAATCGGACCCGCTGCCATAAGGCTCCCATTCCACCTGTAACATGGCACAACATAATCAGTTAGGAGGAACATCAAAATCATGAGGCTAGGGTCATGTAAAGACAAGTGCTTACTTGCTCGGCGGTAAGCATATCGAACTCATTGGTGTATTGCTTGTACATGTATTTGATGTCGCTATAATTATCCGATACCACATCCCACTTGTAAGCCCAAGTGGGGAGCCGAAGACGGTTCTGGTCATCTATGTTCCAATCATTGTGGGTCACCTCTTTCGGTCGTCCAACTGGAAAGTGCTCCCAGCTCCATACCGAAAGTAGAAGCATACAACCACCAATGCCAACTTTCTCAAGTGTCCTACGACAAGCATCATCCAACTGCATCAAAAATGAAAACACGGTCAAGTTATGACATTCTACAAATGGAAATGTAAATACAAACCAAAAAAGACCAATTCATTACCTGCCGGTACAAGTAGGCAAGTGCAGCAGAACCCCAACTCCACTTCGAGTCCCAGACGGTAAGCGCCTTCAGCCACATCCACTGAGCCGTCACTCCACCACTGTCAGCAAACAAAGTCCTAGAGATAACGTACCACACGTACACGCGGGCATACGTCTGGATCACATCATCATTTGCTTCGTCGGGCAGTGCGCGAAGTGCGAAACTATCCACGGGTAAGTAGCGCCGGCCGGGACTCTATCTTTGCTCTTGTCCTCGACCTCCTCTGGAGCCATACCAATAAGGGCCTGCATTTGCGCGCGCCACCCATCGGAGTCTGTGCTCATACAAAGAGGCCTCCCGTCGATAGGAAGTCCAAGAATCATGGATACATCCATAAGAGTGGGGGTCATCTCGCCAGTCATGAGGTGAAATGTGTGTGTCTCCGGCCTCCACCGGTCCACAAGGGCGGTGATTGCGGGCGCGTTAAGCCTTGGGGTCGAACGGCTCACAAGTTGGATGAAAGGGAGGAGGCCTAGCCTCTCGATATACGGAGTGTACCGCTCATCGTAAGGCATGTCATTCGACGAAGCCCCAAGAGACCGAATCTTCAAAGGTGCAAGCTCCTGCAAATAACACATTTGACATAGAATGTTACAACGTATCCAACGCATTTGCAACAAAATAAAATCAAACACATAAAGAACCAAGATTCATTTTATTACCTCCCCTTTTTCCGCCATCCAATAGGCCCGGTGAGCAACATCATACTCATTATCGAGTAACCACACCATCCTACATATTACAACCTATGTGAGCAATATTTCATACACAAAACGATATCACCTAACTATACAAATAATACTACACAACATGATGATCAAAGGGTTCGCTAACAACTTCAGATTCAGGTTTAACACAACATGATGATCATCTATCATTACAAGTAATGATCAATTCAACTCCAAAGCTAACTAGTGCCATCTCCACGGTTGCAACACACAACTAGTGCCATCTCCACGGTTGCAACACACAACATGATGATCATCTATCATTACAACTAGTGCCATCTCCACGGTTGCAACACACAAAATCCAAATCAACTAGATTTTAGGGTTCAACCGAAACTAGCAATGGAGGTCAAATGGGGTCGATTTATTGGGCAGAAAGTGGGGGATCGGAGGAGAATACCTGCGGGAAGTACTTGGTGACGAAATCCCCTCGCTTTTCTATTCAAATCGGACTGGATTTGGAGAAGGATTAGAGAGGGGGAGAGAGAACCGCCGCCGCCACCATGTTCCTCTTCTTCTCTGTTAACTGACGAGTGAGGAGTTGAGGCTAGGGTTGGGACGGGCACGGGCGCGATGCCTAATAGCAGAAGAGTAGCGCCTTGTGATCAGGCGCTACATGATCGCACCATAGCGCCGGATCACGAGGCGCTATCCCCCCAGACTGGGCCCCGCCGTGGCCCCGGCTCGCCACGCTGGCAACATGTGTTGCGCCTGATCACGAGGCGCTAACCTGTGTAGTGTGGCGCCTGATCGTGGGCGCTACTCAAAAGGGTCAATCCCGTGAAATAGTTTCGACCGAGGTTCATTTTATGCTAAAGTTTGGGCTGTGGGTCAACAGTGTCAAATTTGCCGATAGATGAAGCAATATTGACTGGGTCCATGTTTTCAAGTTCCAAACCGATCAACAGAAGCTCTCCCTGTACTTCATCCAGGATGCAGGGCACCCTACACCGCAGGCACTGTGGTTCCAGTGCTGCTTGATCGCTCATCGGTTCTACTTTCCTGTTGCCATTACATTCATCCATTGTTCACAGTGAAAAGGACTGAATATACTGAGCACTGAATCTGAACCTGAACTGCAATCTGTTTAGCCCTTGGCCTGACCTGCAAATGCTGTTGTGAGGTGAACTGACAATTAGAAAGGGAACGAATGATATTCATGCATCTTCCGTGTCTGCATTAGAAGGGGATGAGTCGAAGATAGGGGAATATGAGAGCAGTGGACTGATTGCATCTTCTGGCGCCATGTCCATTGCAGCAAAAGACTATCCTGCTGCTCCCTTTTCCACATACAGTTATATACAGTCACAGTGCCATCTCATCCCATCATTTGATCATTCTCCTCTTTCTGCCCTAACAACAGTTTCTTCCTGTTAGTTTTGTGCCCTGGTTTGGCCTGGTGTGGTTTTTGGATGCTTGCTGGCCTATACAGTTGGTCCTCTGTTCTCTCCTCTTCCTCTCTGTTGCAGGTACTGCGCGACGCCCAGCGTATCCGGCCGCTTGTCTGCACGAACAGGCCAAAGATCCCCGTGTTCTTTTTTTTTCCTCCAGAAATAAAGGAAAAGGGAAATAGCTACTCTTTTTTTCCTTTTCTCTTCAGAGGTTTTATGAAACTATAGCCTGCAATCTACATTTACATATGAGCTCCGAATGATCGGATCTCCAGTTTGGACTTAGAAATGAGAGGTTGATAAAATTTCTCCCTTCATATGCTTTCGTTCTTGCATGATTTCACCTGAGGCCTCAGCCCTCAGGTTGAGTGCCCTTCTTCATATGCAGACATTCCCCACAATGTCACTGGAACACGGCGGATTCTTGGTTCTGTCTGCCAGTTAGAATCAAGGTAACTTCCGGATTGAGAAACATTCAACAGCAAATGATGCCTGTGCACGATGAACGTCGTACGGATAGCAGCTCTATTCAGAGATAATAATACTCCAGGTGAGGCTGTGATGGTGAAAACATGCAGACTTCTGTAACAAAACTGCCTGTTTCACCGGTTTATATACACGCGAGAAGGAGCTGAACCTTTTCATAGGTTCAGCTAGTTTCGACCTATTTAAACAAAACGTTGTAAGCCGGTAGGTCCTGGATCCGGTTGAGATCCTCTAGAGATAGTTCCCTCTCCAGCTGCGCCCTCGTTGCTTCCAGCACATCCTGCATACGTTCGTCCAGGTAGACCAGGTTAATATGGCATAACATGCTACTTATGAGAAAACAAAACAAATTATTTTACATTGAACTGCATGTAGGAAGCGCGCATCGCTAGCCATTGGGCATCCATCATCTCGAAAGCTATGCAGTAGAGGATGTCGAACGCCTCTTCATGCTCTACACAGTGGAGCAGCAGACACACAAGGTGTTAGTGCTTTTCCAAGTATTATGGTGCAACTCCGATACTGAAACAATCATGGAAGGTTTTAAGCTCACCAGACAGCATTTTGACGAAGTTAATCCCCGGCAAAAATTTCGGTCGCGCTGAGCAGCCACAAATGGAAAAAAAGAGAGAGGCACATCAATGATAGGCTGTGGCATTGAGGAATTCTTTATGTTACATGAATAAAGAAAAAAACCAGTAGAGAGCTACTGCCAATTATGGAACCAACGATAATCCAGTAGTTGCATCCAACTATTTGCATTCAAACAGCACATGAACAATCAAGCAAGACTTTGTTTACCAGATCATACAAATATTATTGCTATCAGCTCAATGATTTTTATGACGACCTACCGGTGCTGTATATATACAGGAAATAATAGCATAGCAGGGTCACTTTAATAACAGCATAATGGGACTGTTGTTGGCCGTCAGTTAGCAGTTAGCACCAGCTGTATGAGTGTGTATTGGAATGCTTATTATGATTAGAGGGTCATTATCAAATCAACAGACTCATATTTCAAAAGGAAACATATCCCTAGTGAGGGCCAGCACCAGATCATTGTGGCGTTCTATGCTGATCTAGTGGTTTGACTTGTATGGGTGAAGCACATGGTAGATGTACTTGTATTACTAATTTAGTGCAGCTGCTGGTACTGATGCAGTGCTACAGTCTCTGTAGTTATCAATTTAAGTTTTCATACAATATATATATATGTAAGTCTTATCTTCCATCTGTATGGAAAGAGGTGTGTAGTGTTTACCTGAATTAAGCTCCAACAATTGAATCAACATGTGTGAGATGTTAACACCTGCGACAGCAAAGGGGTATTCCCAGGTGGCTCGCAATCCTTGTGTTTTCAGTAACAACCTCTGGAAAGAAGCCTGCATGTTGAACCAGGTAAGTAGAAATACATACAGCATGCCAGTGTGACACGAGTGCCACGGCACTTTTCTCAGCACATAGGGATTTTACAAAACTTCATTATGCTTGATTACAGGCATTACCGGGTATCTTCTTGCAAAAAACAAAAGATTCTCAAGCGAGACAAATCCACTGCCCCTGAAAATCAAAATCAGACCATCTGTTAGCTCTTCGCCTTCACATATGAACCAGCCGATAAACTAATTAGAGCGCTAAAGGACAGAAGGGCCAAAAAGGAGGGAGTTAAGTCTAAACATATTTCTCATAAATATAGACAAACTAATCATACAGTTTGAGTCTGGGTTATGGCACATATTGTTGAATCATAAATATTTTTGCGCCACTCGACCCTTACTTAAGTTAAAATTAAACTAGAAATTCACATATTTGGGCTGGTCTGATCCAGTTAGGGATTTTATTTATTCCTGTTGCCAAAGGAGGTTGGCTAATGGCAGGAATGTCAGGTTTCGGGAAGATGATTGGCTGGGTTCTGAAACCAGCAAATATTTTCCCGAGGCTGTACAGTCTTACCTTTAGCAAGAGCATTTCAGTCTATGAGATTACTCCTACTGGCTGGAAAAGGAACTCTTTATTGTACGTTCAGTTACAGTCTTGGTGCATCGACACCGTCGAAACTGACATCAAGGATATTGTGAGGTCGAGGTTAACTGTCAGTGGGATGTTTTCAGGACGCTCTATGCATATGTGCATGAAAGTGTAGTCTCTGTCGAATAGAAATATGTTCTTGCGGAGAACTAAGATTCCTCCCAGGGTCAGAGTTTTTTCTTTCGGATGGTATCTAGGAGGAGTGTTTTACCAAGGAGACTTCGATAAATAGAGGTTGAAAAGGTTCAGGAAAAATGTCAGTTTTGTAGCCGTAATGAGGATGTGGACCATTTTGTTTAGTTGCCCACACATTTGGGTCACAGCTTACCATGAGCCATGAACATTGATATAGTGGCTGGACTCCTTTAATCGTGACAAAAAAAATCTGGTTTCGGTAAGGTTAGCAGCTATTTTTTTGGACTATTTTGGAAGCTTGGAACAATGCACATTTCAGAGGGACAGATCCGCATATGTCTAATTCCTAAATAAATAGAAATGAAATAATACTGCTTGAACTACCTGAAGTCAGTTGCTGGATTTGAGCCCTGCCAGCCCATATCTTTCCACTGTTCTGAAACTAAGCCACTGAGCTTTGTATCAGGAAAGGAAACTTTCCAAAGAGTTTTAAGCGATTCCTGTACCCACATTCCATAACATATACAGTAGAAATGAAATCGTCAACTGGAAGGCAGCAACGTACACTGAGAATATATAACGAACCACATGAGCATAAGTTTATATATGGGATTGCATACCAGGTGATCTGGTCGAGTTTCATCATAAGGTATGTTTAGTCTTTCCTTTAACTTTTGCATCCGTTCTTCCTGAGTAGTTACAAGATGCAGGGTTTAGCTACAAGAACAGTGAGGGAAGGCATTTTGCAGACATGTAGGATTGTAATCAATAGATCATGTCCTAAAGGATGAGATCTTCCAAATCCTTGCACATTTAAATATACGATTCATCACGTGTTACTTGAGGCGCAACCAATACTTGTACTACAGAAATACAGATCATGTTTGAACTTAGAAAGACATTCCGGAGAACAGGGTTCAGATTTGCTGCGCTTCACGCATGCTAATCGTAATACTAATTTACCTGAATTGGTGTCATTTCAAAGTTTTTCTGCATTCACTTGACGCCTTTTACCTGAGCCATTGAAAAGCCCTCCAAACCATGTCCTATTTCCAACCATAGCATTCACTGCGTTCAGGTTATTAGAGAACAGTAAGAATCATTAGCAATAAATCATCTTTCTCAAGCAAAGCATAAAGCATTTGCTCTGTTTATTGAAAGGACAACCGGCAACAAGGAAAGCCTATAGAAAATATGCCAATAGAAATCCCAAGAACAATCTGCAAGGCATTCAGGAGCAGGGACAAGGACTTTGCCCCTCTTAAATCCATAGGATGTTTAAGATGCTAACTACTCCCTCCGTTCACAAAAGGATATCTCAACCTAGACCAAATTTGCATTTATCTGCACACTAAATCATATCTAGATACATGCAAATTTAGACTAGATTGATACATCCTTTTGTGAACGGAGGGAGTAGATCAAATCGAACGACTAGAGAAAATGATGCCATTTACCACATTGTTCTAAAATTCGGCCGAATCACCGATTAACTGGCCGAGTAATCGCTATTCAGTGGGTCACCGAAACGAATTCAACATATTCGGTGGATTAACTGGCCAGGCCCGTTAATCGGTCTGACAAGCCGATTAATCGGGAATCTCCTGATTAACTGCAGTCCGATGGGTGCACAAAGGCCTAAAAAAATCATATATTTGATTGGAACTTGGAAGTCTAGGTCATGGCAGATGGAAGTCGATGGTTTAGTGGGCTTTTGGGCCAAGAGAACTATGGGCTGAGTAGGCAGATGTCAATATACTATCTATTTCCTTCTCATTTATTTGTTTTATGTAGACATTTGCTAGTTAACTAGCCAAATAATGGTCGATCAGTTAATCCAGTTAATCGGCCGATTCGCCGATTAATCCCTATTCAGTGGCCGAGCGAGCAGTTAACGAATTCCTGAACAATGTTTACCATGTCAGATAAGTAAAGTAGCGAGGTGCATGTGTCTACTCTTTTGGGATCAGATAAAGTTAACGAGTTGCATGTGTCTACTCTTTTGGGATCAGATAAAGTTAACGAGTGGTTGTTCAAGACAAAAACTGATTCAAGTATTTCTAGCAATGGCATTGTATTAAAAGAAACACCAACAAGGAATACTATCCATCTCAAGTTTATTGCATAGATAACTAGTATAAAAAGGGGCAAAATTTGCGATGCAACAACTGTTTACAGAGAATGATCATACAATCAATTTCTGGTTTGCTCGCAAATTAACATGAAGATTTCCCCTAAAAAATTATACATGTACTTCAGTATACTCTACCATGCAAAAAAATCAATTTTAAGTTCATTGTACATTAAATTAAGAAATATTTTGAGACATTAATAAATAATTATATTGTTCAGAAGCCTGTTGAGAAAGTTTTACTTACTCTTGGCAGCTGCAGGCATAGTTGGCTTCAACGGATTGGATGTGATTTTGGTGGGATTGCCCCCAGCATTATCAGGTGGACAAGATTCCTTCTACATAAATTACAGACTTATTAGGAGTTAGAACACTGCCCCCTGAATGGGTTAAGCACCTAATTTACACATCCAAATACACAATTTACACGTACTTTTATCATTATTTTGGTCTCTGATAATATGGCTCTCCCTTGCTGTAATCCCTTCAAAAGAGAAAAATGACAAAATGTTATAGTCATACTCTTTCGAGAAAAAGAAGCTAGGGATTCAAATGGGGCAATGCCAGGAGTACTTGAATTCTTCAGAAAAATTCCAGTGGTTCAGAGAGAAAAATGTTATACCTGTTGGGCTTGGAGCTGGAGCTGGAAGGGGATGCCCATCAAAGAAGAAGAGGGAGGAGCGGCGGCGCTATCTCCTTCCGACCCCTCTCGCCCGCCTCTTCCACCTGGCCTCCTCCTCCTCGCTCGATCTTCCTCGACGGCGCGCACGCTACGAGGACGACGCAATCAACGGTGGTTGCACTCCCCAGCATGGAACGCGCGCGTCTAACGGCGGGTCGCCGGTTCTTGCTCGGTGTGTCCCCGCCACACCAATGGATCAAATCCAGGGATATGTCGTACGTTCTTGGTCCTCCGCCGATTGGCTTGCTGTTGAACGAAAGCGATATTGGAAATTGGGTTGAGGAGGAGGAGGAGGAAGAGGAGGAGGGAGATTGGAGAATTGGGCTCCCAATCCAGCCTCTTCCTCCTTCCTTTGGACCTTCCAGCTGGGGAGGGAGACAGACGGATATGGTATTTGTGCCCGGAAATCCTGCTCGCGCTCTCTCTCCTCCCTCTAAAATGGAGTTTTGGGAACGGAAGCCGCTGATCTCGCCCCACCATCCGTTCGTGCTCGCCTCGTCGCGCCGTGTTGGTGGCGGAGGAGGAAGAAGCTGACGTCACCGTTGATGATCTGTTCTTGGGCTGGGCTGTGCTGGCCTCGAGTTGTAGGACTTGTCACTTGTGGGCTGAACCTCTTTCACGCTCATGTCACATCGAGGGTACTGCAAAAAAAAGAACTGAAAAATCCGATCACGTATGATCATTACCCTTCAACCGGGTTATTTTATTCCACTTCTAGATAGAGAAAAAAACTAGGTTTCCATCAAGCCCAACCTAGTCTGTGCTGGTATTTTCCCTAAGAACAATCTCGTTTGCTGTATTTCGCATTCTGAAAAACAAAACACACGCGAATAATGTATGTTTTCATTCTCGTGAAGAAAAAACATGTGGTTTTTTGTAAAGGTGATTATGTAGGCGCCGATGTGCTGGTTAATTGAGCAGTATGACAGAATGATTTTCTCGTAGGTTTCATAGCACAAAACCGGCATATTAGCCGGCTCGGCAGAATGTTTCAATGGACATCGAGATTTTCACATGATTCTCCGTGCCCGTTTTTGCCATGAAACCTACAAAAAAATCACAGACCACATGACGTTTTGAATGAAATCGGCAAGAATCGAGAGACGACAGCGGTGGAACCTCCTACTTTCCCTTTGTCGCAGCTGTTTTCGGTCCATCTCTGATGGCGGGAACAGGTAAACATGCTAGTGTGTTTACACAAAACAGAAAAAGGTCAAGTTATTGTTGATAAACACAGAACAAAAGTCAACTTTATTGTCAAAAAACAACAAAATAAAAAAGTCAGCTTATCGTGAAAAAGGTCAACCCAACCTAATTTTTTGGGCGCCTGCAACCTTTGGTCTTAATCTTTTTTTTATTTGATCTGCGATTTTATAATTGACCATCTAGTTCAAATGTTCAGGCGTGCCTATTTCGAGCACAACATTGAGCAGACGTATATACGATATTCCCAAGCTCACAGGAAAGAAAACATAATTTGTCCATTTTGCCTGCAAACTGGAGGCAGTTATCATAAGCTCAAGGCCTTGCTCTTTTCGAATAGGCTGTCCGTTCTGCCTGCAGATTGAAGAGTGTTGTCGTGCAGGATCTTGTTCTTCTCAGTTGGATCGTCCCTTTTGCATACAAACTGAAGAGTGTTGTCCACACGACCTTGGTCTTCTCAGATAGGCTGTCCCTTTTGGCTTGTGAAGAGGCATGGTTGTTGCGGAAAACAGGAGCGAAGCTAGAAAATTTTGTCAATGGGGTCAGCTCTCTATTACAGTGGGGTCAACCTCTACAAATAATATTAGTCAGTACTAATTAGTGAAGGATTTGCTAATTTTCATTGGAGTCAGCTGACCCCATTGCTTATAAGCCAGCTCCGCCCCTGGCGGAAGACCCTAACATTTCTCTCATTCCAAATCTACCAAGGCGTTAAAAGAACAAGAGAGGCCAGCGCCTTGCGGTTGTGGACGCCATCACCGGACATTTTTTGCCACCAATCTTTGAGGAATAAGGTGGACCAAGTAGATTGGTCGAGGTTGAGACCAATCCAATCTTTCAAAAGGGACCAAATTCGAGTAGTAAAGCGACAATGAAGAAGAAGATGGTCGGCCGTCTCCGGCGCCGCTTTGCAAAGAGGGCAAAACCCACAATTTTCCCAACCTCTACGGGCAAGGCGATCTGCCGTCCAAAGACGGTTTTGGAGGGCAAGCCACGCAAAAAGCTTTGTCTTCGGAGGGGCCCAAGCCTTCCACACCAAGCGACTCATGTTGGAGGGCGGAGCGTCCACAAATTGCGCTTGATAGGCCGACTCTGCGGAGTATTTGCCATTTGCCGTGAGGTTCCACACAATGAATTCCTCCATAGAGTCGTCGAAAGTGAAGCTTTGTATCATGGTACAAAGGTCAACGTATTCGAGGAGGTGTTGCATAGAGAAGTTCTCATCCAACTTAATTTTTTGGACCCAAGCACCGTTGAGCAGGGCTTGACGGATGTTCGAGTTCTTCCTAGAGGAGGCAAGGAAGATAAGCGGCGCCACGTCCTTAGGCTTTTGCCCCCCAAGCCACGGAGCGTCCGCGTCTTCGCCCCATCCCCAATGGTGATAGTAGTTGAGGAGTAGAAGAGATCCATGTCCTCCTTCGTGCAATGTGTTCCCAAACCGGCCCAAATTTTGTTTGGATCCTTCCAAAGAAGCCAAGGTCACCGAAGTCTCAAAGCCCTCGCAAACTTGTTAGTGTGAAGAATCCCTAGCCCCCCCCCCCCCCCCCCCCCCCCCCGATGTTGGTGGGGCGACAAACATCTTCTTAATTAACCTTGCATTTTCCACCAAAAACCTTGTCGGTGCCCGCCCAAAAGAAAGCACGGATCCCGTGGCTACACCTCATTCGCATGGACGGTGCGATCTAGTCGGGGAAATTGATGTAGCTGATGCTGGCAACGAGGAGGGTGGACACGGAGCCGAGCAGGGATGGCAGCAGCTGCCGGGGCGGCGGCGAGGAGGGGTGTGCGTATCGGATCTCGAGCTCCTTGAGGCCTGCGAGGGCTGGGGAGCTGAACCAGCACTCTAGCTCGGAGCCAAGGTCGCCGCCGCCGGCGCTGAGGCCGGGGAAGCAGAACCTGCGGGTGGGGCCAGGATGCTTGGAGACTATCTTCGAGACGGCGGAGGGAAGGACGCCGCTGGGGAAGAAGCCTGGTTGGCTGGTGCGGACCTCGAGGTTGAGGGGCGCCGAGCGCCAGACGTGGCGCCATCGGCGGGAGAGCGCTTGCATGCGGCCGCCGGCCTTGGTTGGGAGGAGGGAGACGATGACGCCGAGGATGTCGTCCGGGAGGCGGCTGATGTGGTCGCCGTTTCCGTGGGATTCTTGATCCTTGTGAGCAGGTCCGTCCGCCGCCGTGCCAGCCTCCTTCTTCTCCATTGATCTGCCGGCGGCTTGCGCCTGGCGAGGCGGAGGGTTTTGGGGCGTCCGTCGGTGTTGTCTTTACGCTTCAGTTGGGCTTTCCATTTGAATTCGGTTTAGTTCGTCTACTTATTTTTCCTGGCTGATTGTTCGTTGAGATAAATATTCCTGCGAGGTTTCTGAATCTTAGTGGTTAAGTGGTTTCGAACGGTTAAACCCAAACGAAAATGCTAGACTCGCTCGGCGCCCCTCAACCTCGAGAGAGTAGTACAAAGTAATCCTAGGAAAAAGTTCTATAGGGTTTACCCCACAAATCAAATGACGTCTTAAGGATTCCAATCCTCCAAATTTACTGTGGTTTTTAAAATTCAAAAAGGCCTTTACCAGTGCCGTTAATTATTGCCCAATGTAGATTACAAATTACTGCCGGAGTACTAAACAATCTTATATGTTCACCATATTAGAACAATTACCAAAGTCCGTCTTTAGTTTAGGGTACCATAAAATAGTCACTGACAAATGAATATCTTGCTTCATTGAAATTTAATTTTACATTTCATGCTCCCATGAATTTATTAAATATGTTAAGTACTCGATCTATGTCAAAGTAGATCATCCGCGCCTTTGTGATTCACAAATGACCAGGGGCTGATGCCATGCCGGTGTCATCATGACACTCACGTTCTGTCTGGCTATAACTGTGCAAGCAATCGCAAGATTCGTCTCTACCAAACCAAAAAGGATAAAAAGGTAATCTAGTTGATCCAGTTGATAATTATAATTATTCGATAATATAGATATGTCAACATGGCAGCGAAAGTGATAGTCTAGCTATCAGCTAGCTTTAGATATCGATCATACACCATCTCTTTTGTGTGCTTATGTCAGTTCAATTTAGTGTTAGTATGCTTGACGTGTAATATAGTTAGTACCTTGGCTAGGTGACACACCTCTAATGCATCAATATCCATCACTTTACAACATTACCCAACGGAAAAACGTTTCTGTTCACGATGTTTTGGCCGCTGCACCCCCTCTGAACATTGGTTTTAGAAGGGCTTTACTCGGAGACAAATGGGATGCTTGGTCTCATCTATGCCTCCGATTGATGGATGTTAATTTAACGGACAATGATGACACTTTCGTGTGGAGTCTAACTACAAATGGTAAATTCGCCATTAAATCGATGTATGAGGATTTGATGAATGGACATACGGCATACTTACACAAATCTTTGTGGAAATTAAAAATACCCTTGAAGATAAAGATTTTTATGTGGTTCCTTAATAGAAAAGTATTGCTAACCAAGGATAACCTGGCTAAAAGAAAGTGGAAAGGATGTACAACGTGTTCTTTTTGTGGTTTGGAGGAGACAACTGAACACCTTTTTATTTCCTACCCATTTGCTCAACTCGTTTGGCGTGTTGTTTTTAGCACTTATAATATTCCACCTCCAACTAATATCACAAATATGTTTGGGAATTGGTTGAATGGTATTGATAAGATGACCAAAGATAGAATTCGCATTGGCGTTTCAGCTATATGTTGGTCTATTTGGAATTGTCGAAATAATCTTGTTTTTAAAATATCTTCGAATTTCCATATAATGCAGGTTATTCATATGACAGCTCATTGGATTCAGCTATGGGCGTATCTTCTTTATGGGCGTATCTTCTGTCCCAGGACCAGCGAGAACTTATGGTTACTGGGTCTGCCCGGCTCCTGATGGTCGCTCAGGACTTCTTTTCCCGGGCTACGTGGCAGCATTCTAGACGACTCCAGGCGTAGTGGTCTAAATTTTGTCCCTTTTTAGATGGTTGATACATGTCTCAACCTTATGCGATGCTTGATTTGTAAACTTTGAGAATCTCCTGAACTTTGTAATAATTTCAGCTGTGTGCATCAATCGATGCAGAGGCTGGGGATTTCCCCTTTTCTAATTAAAAAAAAACCTACTTACCACTGACAGAAAATAAAGGTTGAGTTTTGGCGAATTCAGGTTTAGAACGGCAAATGAATATTCCATACAAAGGTTGTCTGGGTGGGCTTGAAGGATTTCATAGAAAGTTGGTACAAAAGAAATACATACATATCTGACCAAAGCACACTGATAAAACTAGTTTTACTGGTTGCCAAGGCAATAATCTTTCAACGAAATCGGAAACAAATACATTTCCTGAACATGAAATTAGCTAGGATGGCAACTGAATAGTGACATTAGACCAAGCAAGCAAGCTAGCTAGATATGTATCTATCGGAAGATGACTCAACACCAATTGGTTTCTTTCAGTGTCGGAAAAGCTTGATTCCAGCTCCAACTACTGACATGGTATTAGTAATGGTTAATCTGTAGTGAGCACGCCTCAAGGGTTGGTGTGGTTGACTTTATTTATACACTAGTGTCGCACTAAAACTATTCAGACACATATGTGACACCGCATAAGTAGAATCAAATTTAATCAACTCGTCTGTCAATCTCGCAAAGTTTTGGTAGGAGCTCAACGAGTTGATATGTACATATCTGAAGTTGTGCACATCCATTAGAGTTGGTGCGCATCATTTTCGCTTGGAGAATGACCCGTTACCAAGTTCTTGTCTGAGTCAACTGAAGTAGACAAATCGCTGGCATACATCATAAACTAGCTTGATGGAATAAATTGTTACCTCGCCTACACGTGCACCACTCTATCGCTTGCAATTTTTTTATAGAGTTGGTGCACCAGTCTATAAATTTTTCTAGTATCTTTGATATTTTTTGGGAAAGTATCCTTTGAATTTTGTAAAAGTATAGTGTGTATACATGGGTTCCATGCAGTATATCCGACAGAATTAGTACAACTGAATTCCTATTTCAAGCTATAAACAACAAAGTATTGTAGTACTAGCAGGTTCGAGCACGCCCTATAAGAGTTAATCGGTTCACAGTTCACACCTACTACGGATATGGACTCCCTTTCCCGTAGCGCAAAAGAAAGAAAGAAACGTATAGTACTACTGATCGTTGTGAACTAGATGTGCCGTTCATGTCGTTTCCATTTGTGCCCAAAAGAGCTTGATTGAACTGAAGCTCCGCTCTTGACCGTATGACACCCTGGATTAAGTTTTCCTTTAGCTCCGCTCCTACTTGATGTTGTGTTCAATCACCTCTTGCATGAGAATTAGCGTACAAAATTTAGCTAATCCTTCGATCAAGTGGATCAAACAAGTAGCACATTTCAGTAGGGATAAACTTGAAGAAGATACGCAAGGGCTAGTGGGACTACATCTCCGCTAGCTGTGGCTGCGCGCACTCCGGTTTTCCCGCCCTCCGACTCCCGTGGCACCGTCTCCGGGTTTTTGTGACGACGCGTTCGCCTTCCATCGCAACTGTGGATGGTCTAATGCCCACATCCACGTCCTATCCTATGGATTTCTCCTACGATGGAGATGAGGAACTCGTGAGAGTGAAGCGTCTCTCCCTCCGCGACAAGGAGGAACCCCCCCCCCCCCCTTCCCCGCGTCCCTCGTTGACAAGCTTGAGCAGGACCAGGAGGATGAGCTCCCATGATGTCATTCGACTAAAGAGTAGCAAGTGCATGCCGTGGGAGTACTATCTAGAAAGCCAGCTGGATGACTGACTCTGGGTCGACGGACAAGGAGGAGGACATTATGTTGAAATATAATTGCCTAGTCTCTCCTAATAGATCCATCTTTTAGGAAAACTGGCTAGAGCATGTGATCCAATATGATATCAGAGCCAAGAGGTTTCGGGTTAAAATCCCAGCCAACGCAGTATTACAAATAATATTTGCGGCCTCCCCAAGAGCTTCCGTAGCTTCCAAAATATTAAGGAGCGCCCTCTGAACCGCTTTTGGAGGATGTGATTTTGACGACTCTTCTACACGTACAAATTTTGTAAGGACATGCTTAGTTCGATTTTACGTTGATCAGTAACACAAGGTGGCGCGCATACCTAGTGAATCCACGGGGCTGAGGTGACTCACCGCCAAATTTTTTATTTAGAATTACATGCTACTCGTCTAAAGTTGCAGCCCAAAAAACAACTCTACGTTTAGTGGGATTTGTTTTAAATTATCAATACTTACATTTACAGCAATGTACCCATTTTATGTTTCATTTTCATCCTCAGTTTGGAATCGACTAGATCTTTAAAGCTAAACCCCATATGTTGATATGGTTTGACATTATTATTATTTTGCTGCAGAGATTTCATGCGATTGATGTAGTGGGCAACTGGGCATGATGCTGGTGCTTCAAGTTATCATGTGGCAAGTTGTTGTGGAACGGTTGATGACTTATATACGGATGTTGTCGATACAGCCATGTGGGCCTAAGTTTGGGGCCACCTTTGATACAAAACCAACGGCGAAGCGGGTAGCAGGTTTGGATTAAAAACATATTTCATCTTCAAATTCAGGCTTTAGTTAGTGCAGTCCAGACAGGGATCTCCAGGCAACGAGCTAGAGGTTGATCTGAGCTTAGAGACATCTCCAGGCAACTTCATTGACATGTACTACATATAAAAAATATTCAGATTTGTGCTTGTGCAAGTGCAAGTATGAACACGGATGGAAAGATCTCCATTGGACGGGCGGCTATGAAGTGCAATAGATCCAGTGGTAGCAGTTGGCGTCAGCAATGGCTATTGAGAAATGAACTCTTCCAATCTGACGTAGGGGTCATCTGATCTAAATAGTCTGCTATGAACGGACGGCTATGAACGTCGACTGACATCATGCAGAGAACGGGATGAGCTACGTGCATTTGCCGTCCGTTCATTGTTAGTCTGATGCCAGGGAAGCTTGCTCATGATGGCTTACACCTGATCTGATTACCTACCATTGATTAGCTACGTACATTTGCGTCTCTATATATAGTCAATCAGTGCGTGTGTGTAATCCAGAGGTAGCACGCGGTGGCAATGGCGTCGTCCACAATGCAGCAGCCGGTGCTGCTTCAGCAGCTGATGCAGGACCCAGTCATGGCCTCCATCCTCGCCGTCGCGCTCGCCACTGTGGTCCTCCTCATCGCGGCCGTGAACAGGGGTGCCGGCGGGAAGAGGAAGCGGCTACCGCCGAGCCCGTGGAGCCTGCCGGTGATCGGCCACCTCCACCTGGTCCGCCCGCCGGTGCACCGCACCTTCCGGGACCTGGCGGCCCGGCTCGGCCCTCTCATGCACATACGGCTCGGGTCCACCCACTGCGTCGTGGCCAGCTCGGCGGACGTCGCGTGCGAGCTCATCCGGAGCCACGAGGGGAAGATCTCGGAGCGGCCCCTCACCGCCGTGGCGAGGCAGTTCGCGTACGGCTCCGACGGCTTCGCCTTCGCGCCATACAGCCCGCACTGGCGCTTCATGAAGCGGCTGTGCATGTCCGAGCTCCTCGGTCCCCGCACCGTCGAGCAGCTCCGCCCTATCCGCCGCGCCGGCCTCGTGTCCCTGCTGCAGAGCGTTCTGATGTCGTCATCGTCCGAGGAGAAGGTGGACCTGACCGGCGCGCTGATTCAGCTGTCGAACACGTCCATCATCAGGATGATGGCGAGCACGGTGCCCGGGAGCGTCACGGAGGAGGCGCAGGTGCTGGTGAAGGCGGTGGCGGAGCTCGTCGGCATGTTCAACGTCGAGGACTACATCGCCGTGTGCCGGGGATGGGACCTCCAGGGCCTCGGACGCCGCGCCGCCGACGTCCACCGCCGCTTCGACGCGCTGCTCGAGGAAATGATCAGGCATAAGGAGGACGCCCGCGAGGCCAGAAGGATGCGTGGCGCAGGCGAAGATCAGCCGTCGGAGAAGAAATCGACGACAGCGTCTGGGCCGGAGAGCAGCAAGGACTTGCTCGACATCCTGCTGGACAAGATGGAGGACGAGACGGCGGCCGAGGTGAAGCTCACCAGGACGAAGATCAAAGCCTTCGTCATCGTAAGATCAAAGCTTTAATCTTCTTCTCGTCGACCTCGTTAATTAATTCTTCTCGCGTACATAACGTGTACATGCATGTGGATTCAGGACGTGGTGACTGCCGGCTCTGACACGTCGGCGGCGATGATCGAGTGGATGCTGGCGGAGCTGATGAACCACCCGGACTGCCTACACAAGGTGCGTGCCGAGATCGACGCAGTGGTCGGCAAAGACAGGATCGCCGGCGAGGCCGACGTGGCCAGCCTGCCCTACCTGCAGGCAGCGTACAAGGAGACGCTCCGGCTTCGTCCCGCGGCACCGATCGCGCACCGGCAGTCGACGGAGGAGATGGTGGTCGGCGGCGGGTACACGGTGCCGGCGGGGACGGCGGTGTTCATCAACGTATGGGCCATCGGCCGTGACCCGGCGTACTGGGAGTCCCCGCTGGAGTTCCGGCCGGAGCGGTTCATGGCCGGCGGCGGCAACGAGGGCCTGGACCAGCGCGGGCAGCACTTCCAGTATCGGCCGGCGCGGGTGCCCCGGCATGGGGCTCGCCCTGCAGTCCGTGCCCGCCGTCGTGGCCGCGCTCGTGCAATGCTTCGACTGGGAGAAGCCGGCGGCGTTGATCGACATGGAGGAGGCCGATGGGCTGGTGTGCGCGCGCAAGCACCCGCTGCTGCTCCGCGCCTCGCCGCGGCTCTGCCCATTCCCGGCGGTCGTGTAGGCCACCGCGCGCGTGCTTGAACGTCGCTCGACGTCTGCTCGAGCGTTACTGTCGTACATGTACTTTATTCTTCTGAGGGCTAAGCTCACTTTCTTGTGTCGCCCGCACATGTCAAAAGTGTTCTATCGTATGTTTCGTTATCATATTTTTGGTGAAGATGTGCACCTACCTAATGGATTACTTGTTAATTACTCCATATGTTTCGCTACCTAATCATATACCAGTAAGTCGATAATTCGATATGTACCATACGTTTCATATTGTCAGATTCTGCTCGAAGCAGACAGTTACAACACATGAGAAATTTTAGAGGTCACCAGGCTACATTTAGTGAACTTTCTGGAAGAAAAAAAACATTGTCATTCTACTACATCACTTAAAACAAATACAATATCTCGTTTGAAGGTCAGCTACATTTAAATTAGAGGGCAGTGCCACGGTTAACATTCACACATTTCAATGACATCCATACGAAAAGCAACAGCTAGACTGAAGTGTAAAACTAGGCACTACAAATCCAGCAGAAGACGGTCATACAACATACAGATACCATCGTTTGCTTCTATTTGCCTTTTACACCATCAGCAACTTTCGAATCACCGTCGTACACAGAAAGGAAGAACAAGACCTGGTTCTTCTGCAGAAACCTGCGAAATTTCATCGATGTGTTCAGCAAAAACGAATTCAGACACTACTACCATGGGAAGTACAAAATAGTAACAAGAAAGACTTGCATACTTGAGAATGTCCAGCAATTTCTGCTGCAGTTTGCCCAATGCATCTTCTTCCATATTGACAGATGCGAGTAGCTCTGGCAATTTCACTGTAAAGTGGCAAAAGTAACCATTTCAGAGACTATGGTAACAATGACATGAAAAAGACACAGTTAGCTTGTCCAGGTAACAGAAAGACCATATTGACATAACCAAGTTGAGGATGGTTACTTAACTACGAAAAACATAGGCATTGTGCTTTTGGAGGTAATGGCAACTATCCCAGATCAGTTCAGCAACTATGTAATGTGGATGGTTAACAAGGTTCCTCATAAAGGTAGAAAGCTAGCGGAGCCGGCGGTATGGCTGCTGTTTTTGGGACCCTTTTGGAAGACAAGAATCACTGTCGAAACACAATTTGTTTCCAAAGAAAAATGACGGCTGGCCCCATACAGAATTTTTTTTGTTTATTTATCACTGGATTGAGTTTTCGGCTGCCTTGCAGACAGAGAAGCTGTGACTGGGCTGCACGTTCCAGAGAACTAGGAAGATTGAAATTGTGAAGAAAGCTTTATTCTTCTATAGGAAGTTTAAGACTTCAATGCTGCTGAGCATCTTAGCACTTCAAAAAATTATGCCAAGGGTAGTAAATGCTGCTACAACTGTCTGATAGTAGATCAGATCAAGATAAGAAAACTAATAATAAGATAACATCAAACATCATTGCTCTAGAGCTCTTATAACGCACATCAAATTGAGAAATTGTAGGGAAGGATAAATCGAAAACACAAGACAGCTTCATGTAGTGGATAATTGGGCATACCAAACAGCCGCAGTAGATGCTCAGCTCCATACACGGACGAGGGTGAAACATCACCTTTAATTTCTTCCTTGTACTGCTTTTGCTCTTTCTTATATAAAAGCATTGCAGGCAATGCTTTGTCAAAGTAACAGCGTAATCCTCTAGTAATCTCAGCATATGAGTCACTTATCCTAGAAAAGGTGATAAAGCTTAAATAGAGTTGTGAAGAAAACAATGCTTGGTACTGAGCATAAAGAACAAAACTTAGCAGATTTGATCGAGCAAAATTAAAAGGCCAATTGATGTTTTCCTTTCTGTCATCGTAAATACGAGTAAAACAATGTGAACATTTAAATGCTGCACGGAAATAACAATCACAACCAGGGATACAAAGCACATCATCTCAACTACAAGCCCATACTACAAGTACACATGAAATCTGCCCAAATGGGACGTGAGTTTCAGGAAAGCCTGATATGAACTGTTACCATCCAAGTATGTGCATGCACATGAGCAAAAAATAGGTCAAATAGAAAGTGAGTCATCAACTATGACACAAAGTCACAAATTCATGTGCGAAAAAAGGTAAATAAACCAGAATTCATAACATAGATTACTGACTTGTTATCCTTCTTTATCCGATGCTCCAAATACTTCTTTAGAATATCATCGACAGTGGGAGATCGAGGTAACTTTACAAGCTGCAGGACAAGGAAAATGCTCAAGTGAGCTCATCAAGTTGTATCAGTGAATTTCCTGAAGATAACTTAACCAAGTAATGAGATTCAGCTCACAAGTCTATAATGTAACAAAACAAGATGGAGTGCAACTTACAGGAAAAGACAGAGCTGTCAAAGAATTGAATACCTTACCCAACTGCGTAACAAACTCCCAATCATCAACCAATTGCTTCTTTAGTGTTAGTGGAAATTGTGACATTAGGAGACTCTCTGATGACCTTCTTTCCTTTTCCTGAATCAGCCAAGGTAGAGTTTCCGTGTTTATTTTTGTATATAGGCCATAAACAGCATATGCCATGTAAATGGAATAACTTGAACAAGCATGCACAATCTCTCAGCACTCCTTGTTTTACTACTGTTGACTACTGTTGCTGGTAACTAATAAGCAGTCTAAATTTTGATTTGGTGACCAAACTACTGCAGGACAGCCAATGCAGCAAGAGCACGGCACATCATATATTACGCAGTGATCATTCACAAATTGCAATTATAATCCTCAGTCAAGGATATAGTGACATTTGGAAAGACAAAATATGCAACCTGGTTCAAACCTCAGATAATTATTAACTTAGGGATTTTCTTTTCCAGACACTAAAGATATAAGTGCTCTGCACTGGCAAATAAGAATTCTCGCTCTTCAATAAAATTTACATCATAATATTTCATAATGCAAATTACAAAAGAATGGCAAAATACTATAAGCCTGCAAATGGTGCTAATTTTCAAATAATATAGCATATAGAATCAATATAATGTTAGCATTAAGCAAGAACATGGAATGATATTAGTTTAAAATATATTAGTATCTGAAAATGCATGATTTATGGTATCCTACAGAATATGGATAATGCGCACAGACTGTGAACATAATGGGAAATAAAATCAAATAATTCAAAATGTAACAAGTTTGGGAATGATAGCCACCTCAGTACCAAGCTGATTCTTGCGTTTCTTCCCTTTGACTGAACACCATAGCAAAGATATTAGAATATTGCATACAAATAAATAGCAGAGCGAATAGGAGAACAGACAACTTCATTAGCCAACAGAATAGGATAAAAAGAAACAGATGCTACAAGAAATTTTGTTAGAAGGAATAGCAGACTTACCAACACCCTTAGTGTCCTCTTTATTGGCTTTTGCATCTGCTGAACACAACCCAGTTAGGAGAAACTTTAAGGAAAGATATGATCATATTTATATAAATATAGACAAAGATATGAACTTTCTATATGCCCTATCAATATTCTGAAAAGGGGTCACCTAGCGTGCCTAGGAGCTAATGAGCCACCATGATTAGCAACTAGTGTCTGCTAGAACATTGTGCACTATATCTATTACTAAATTGACGCATGTATAAGTAATCCCATACCTATCTATCACCAGAAGGTGTTTCAGCACCTATTACAAGATCACTCCAACAATGGATTATAGTTTACTTTAGAAGAAGATACCCGGGATGCAATTTGAGTTTCACCAGTCAATGTTAGACAATCATTAATCATGAAGTTCAGTTACAGCCATCCTGTCATTACAAATTTAGTGCAAGATGATGCTCCTAATACAAATGTCACTAACCATTAGAGACTTTTGGGTTATTCTGTGCTGCCCGTCCAGTCTTGACAGTTTTGTCAACTGTTTGGTTCTTCAGAAGATCTTGCTGTTTGCGTACATTCTCATCAGTGTACTTCAATAAACGATCACTTGGGACCCATTCATCCCAGCTACAACCATTGAAATTGAATACGTTGAAAATAAAGTATATGTTGCGGAATAGAAAGCAGGGAAAGACAATCAACTAACTGCAGTGATGGCAAATTTAAATAATATAACAGGAACAAGAACTAAACAGGGATTCATGAACGTTAGCTATTATGCTCTTGTTCTTTCTATTTATGCATTAGATGAAGTGATGTCTCTAACATCTTTAGTTCTTTGGTAGCAACTTTACCGAATACGATGTTTTGGCATAAGCATTACATACAGCAGGCAAGGCCCTGGATTGTTCAACTTGTATTTCATAAGGATGGCTAAACGAAGTGACTTGCTGGGCCATATTTTGATAGCATTTTGTCTCCACATTTATGATTGCACAACTATATTTTATTTCAAGTGCATATGGAAGACTTATCTAACAGCCAGTGTGGTATGCACTTACTTCTTATTCCAGCCCTACAAAAGTGGAAGAGACAATCTCATCAGAGAAGGAAAAAAAGACCTACATTGAATAATTACATAAATACTGAATATATCAGTTTTTCGACATCACATGCTTAAGAGTGTCCAACTGTTTAAAAACAACGAGGACATACAGCTTTCAGGTGATATTGATGTTCAAGAATGGGGATTCAGAGACTTACAAGATAATGGACGAAATATCGCCACTCATCCTCCCGGTTTTCAGTTTTCTGAACCTGCACAAATTCAAAAGACATAACAAAGTTTCTCCATTATCAACATATTCAGCATGCAAAAGAGCAGAAAAAGGTACATAGTGAACAACCAGATACTTCACAAACTTGTCCCCACAAAATCCAGCCAGACATTCGCACCCTTCATGGTATAAGAACCCAGCAGGCCAGCGCTTGCGAAATTTTGGGGAAGAAGCACTACTACTTAGCAGGAAGAAGAAGGGCTTACTGCAACTCCTAAGAACGAAATTAAAGAGGACACGTTTTGATTTAGTTTGGGTTGCTTTGAAAGCCTAGAATTATTCTATTAATTCTTCTATTTGTACGCGCAGTTGATAGCAGCGTGGGGAACAGTTGTAATGCCCAGAAATCTGGGTGGCGCAAACTAGGAGTAATGTTATTTCAACCAAATTAGTGCCAATCGCGTTGGATTCGAATCAACTAAACCCCCTCTTCTCCACTGGCGTCCCAAACCCTAGCGGCGACTGAAAGAGGCTAAACGAGCACGAACACTGAACAAATCGACATGGCTGACGTTCCGACCCGAACCCTAGACCGAGACAGAGTTGTGCCGAGTGGGAAGGAGAGGGGAGCGGGGAGGAGGGGGAACCTTGGCCTCGTAGAGGAGGGGCCCGTGGTAGGCGAGCACCCTGTCGCCCTCCATGAAGGCCGCCGGGGCGTCCTTGCCCTTGTCCTTGTCCCTGTCCTTGCCGCCGCCGCCGCTGGTGGTGGTGGTCGTCGTGTTGGAGCTGCCCCCCATCGCCGCCGCTCGCTGACGCCGAGGAGAAATGGAAGTTGCGACGCGAGGTGGGAGACGAGGAACGGCAAGGCTGCGGTTTAGAGGAAGAAGGCCTTTCCATCCGGCCCAACACACCAAGGCCTTCTTCTCTTCTTACTGGGCTTTGGCGCCTCTCGCCACTTGAAAGAGGCCTCCATATATCAAGCAGTATCTTATATAAAAAAACTTACTAATGCCATAATACATCAAGTCCAACATTTATATGTAGGGCAACATTGAAAAATACAAACTACAAGCCTTATAATAACTAAATTTCGGTTGCACACTCATACAGTACATCGTATATATATACTACAAGAAGTGGCCACCAAATAGGTAAAAATTTATATTTTGTAAGATAATAACTTGATTTGTAAGATAATCAGAAGAAGCTTCACATGTTCATTTCCGTGATAACCTTAGGGTGGTACTGGAGCATCTCTTGCCACATCATATCCCGGATCATCTTTGTGCTGAGGTTTTTATCTATATCGAGATCGGAGGGCACTTGAGAAGGAGGATCCACGCTTGGATCATACAATGCGGACATATAGGGGTGCTCTAGAGCCTTAGTGACACTAATCCTTTTCGAAGGGTTAAACACAAGCATCTTTTCCAACAAATCAATTGCAAGGGGATGAGCTTGCGGATACATTGTAAGGAGGGAGTACCCGAGGTATATGTAAGGGATGTAATATAGTTGCGAGTTCTTGGACTGTCTATGAATTCAAGGTCAGCCTCCGTCATTGTGCCGAGAACATTAACTATAAGCTCGGCTTGATTTAGGCTCCCATTTCCTGGGAAAATTGGCTTACGCCCAAGTAACTCAGCAAAGATGCAGCCAACGGACCAGACATCTATTGATGTGCCATAGTTGTCACAACATAGTAGTAACTCAGGAGCTCTATAGAAGCGGGTGACAACATATTCAGTCATAAAGGGATCTTTAGTGTTCTTTGTGCGTGCAAGACCAAAATCACATATCTTTAGATCACAATTTGCATTGACAAGAAGGTTCCCTGGCTTCAGATCTCTGTGAAGAACCCCTGATGAGTGTAGGTATTTCAGCCCTCGGAGCAGCTGAAATTAAGAAAATGTTGACACATAAAATTATTAGTTGATTTATATATAAATAAAATAATCAGTAGAGAATACATATCAATCATGTATGTGTATTGTTGTGCTACAAGATGCTTAAGTCCATTTATATCTATAACTAGAGGGTTTCCTTAAACAACTGGCTCTTCTCTAACTTAACTCTAGTTGGAACTGAAGAACCTAGGGTTTCCTTAAATAATTGTCTATAAAAGAGAACATTACACTGTTATGGATATATCGTTCCTGAAATAATCAATCAACGTAATTGGATAAAGCAAGACATCGTCAATCATAATAACTAGGCATGCATGAATTGATTGTATATTCAGTTGAGGACCAAGTAGGCATACATGGGGCTTATATAAAGGCCCCATTTATATTACCAGATTTTCTTTAATTCATATGTGAACGAAGAGCTTGTTTTTAATGGGACTCGCTAGGAAAGGGTAAATGACTTCTACATTTTATACAAATAGTGAGTGAAGTAAATTATGGAAGAATGAGGAACAAAGGAAAGATCATGCGAACAAGCGATAAGAGTAAGACTGAAAAATAGACCAATTACGTACCTGAAAAAGTAAATATTGGCAGTGGTCACTAGAAAGTGGTTGAGACCAGTGGCGGAGGACCCAGTAGGGCAAGGTAGGGCAGCCGCCCTACCTTGATTTTTGTATACGTACGCAAAAACATTTATATACGTACACATCTGATTGTATTCTGTCACATTTTTTCGCAAAACGTTTGTATGATTTAAACTTCGCCCGACCTCATTTTTTTCCCGTCCTCCGCCACTGGTTGAGACGACGTGATTATCTTATCTAGATCCGAGTCCATGAGCTGAGAGACCAAGTAGACATCCTTAAAGCTTTTTCTGTGTGATGGCATCATTATATCCTTCAAACAAATAATATTATCGTGACACAAGTGGCGTAGGAGTTTCATCTCTCGTAATGTTCTTAGCGCAATTACGCGATTGTCAAAGACATTGCGTATCTTCTTTATTGCAACATTTTCATTGGTCTCCCGATTTAGAGATGAACAAACTATTCCGTAAGCTCCTCTCCCGATGGGCTTCATTGCCGTATATTTTGTGTCAATAGTCTCTTCACGTGATGTTCGCCACATAGTGTAGCAGTGTTTTCCTACCTTGACGACGACATTAGGATATGACATATAAGTAACGTTGTAGGAGATAAAATAATCAAAGTCAGGAATCAGATAAAAAAAGGTATTATTTTTTGACACATTACAAGTAACTTAAGCATGCACATAGGTGTGACCCGCGTAGCCCATTCATAATATCAACATCAGTTTCAACACAACTCAATATCACATATCCTTTCCATCCCCTGGATCCCTTCTACAAAAACAGAATGTCAACAAATATCCTTGCAGTAGGCTATCAAGCTGCCATAAACCAACAATTTCGTGTTGCTACATAAAACGCTTGGACAAGGCTCGTATATCCATCTGAAACACTGCAAGGTCAAACAAATATTGTCGGCAATGGTGTAGGGGCTTCAAAAGGATGAGTCCCGGTCGAGCCAAGTGCTAGGAGTAGGCTTGGCTAGTGTGTAATAGGCTAGTGCAATGTTAAATCCCTTGGTGTGCATGTATGACGCAGGGACCAGAGGCGATATATCTTCTATTTTCTAGACAAGAATAATGCAAAGTGACATAACTGTCATCCTTGTAACATTTCAACTGCAAACAGAATCCATCTCCACACAGAAGCGAATGCTTTCATCTGCCGATGCGTTCCCAAGAACTAAAATCCGATGCTTGTTCTAGGAAAAATAAGTTCACTACCGAACTGAACTCGATCGATCTATCGCATTTTGACTCCCCTAGCTAAAATAAGACAGCGCCAAATTGGTAGTTGCAGAGAAAAGATATTCAGCTTGCCGGCAGGCAATGAGGCAACAACAACAAGAAGAAAAGAAAGGGACTGAAAGAAAAACAGCTGCTCATGGCTCACTCACCAGACACCAAGTACTCCAACAGGCTGGCAGAGGGGAGCGTTCAGCACATGTATCTTTAAAAGGTACATGGAGGATCGATGAGAAACTCCCGTGCTAGCTCGATATATATAGCCCGGCCCACGCGCCACCGCCAAAATGTGTGAAAAATGACAGCCAATAATTAGCTCTCCCCTCTCCATGGATTTCCAAAATATCCAGTAGCAAAAGACACGTTGGATCAAAGCTGCAGGTTAATTAGGCAGATAAGCTCCGTTGGTGCTTGGACGAATGCATGACGAGAGACAATCCATGCATGCATGCATGCATGCATGCATGGGACACAGGAGCGTCCACTCTTAACGAAAAGAAATCAAGGACCTGCTACATCAACACGGATCAGAAAAGTATACAAACTACTCCCTCCGTTCTAAATTAGACGACTTCCATTTGTCTATATGCGGATGTATCTAGATGTGTAACAAGTCTAGATACATCCGTATTTTGACAAATAGAAGTCATCTATTTTGGAACGGAGGGAGTACGTACCACTTTCTTTCGCACCCGATGGGCAAGTTGAAGTGGCCGTTACAACTTACAACATCTCCTCGTCATCCCCTATCGTTAATGGAAAGACAAGGACACCACCAACATAGATAAGGGGTTATCACATCACACATGGACCTCTTTTAGATGAGATGGCAACGGAAAAACTATGATATTATGCTCTGCATATATATATGTCACACGCTATCGCTCGTACTTCGATTAACTCACGTTTAATCACGTGTGACTAGTGATCATTGGCTAGAAAGTATAGCTTGCATTTTGTAGTACGGTTTATCCATGAAATTTATGCACGTCGTGTCTGTCTCACTCATGTGATCATGCGGTTAGATCTTAGGAGGTCATGCCTGGTGGAGATATCTCGGGTGTGGCCGTTAACAGGATACTGGTCGGTTACGATAGATCTACTGGTTGTGGGGGACGATTTCCTGGATTGGCGTCCATTCTCCCTCAACTGCACTCCCCGCTTGTTACGTAAGGGCACCTCAATGATCATGCTCACAACATGGTGGATTTGGAAGAAACGGAATGCGATTGTTTTTGACAACGCGCGTCCCTTGATTGGCGTTTTGGTGGAAACCATCAAGACCGATGCTCATTCTTGGGAGCACGGGGTACATGGCTTCCGACACCTGATCTCCTAGTTTCACTAGTAGAGAAAAGTTTATAGATAGACGGTGATTCGGTGGCGCACCGTTTATAGATAGACGGTGATTCTGTGGCGCACCCTTAATCGGTGCGCCACAGAATTATTTCTGTGGCGCACGGAGCACGGTGCGCCACAGAAATATTTGCCTGATTTCTGTGGCGCATAATATTGTGGGACCCATGTCCAATTATTGGACCAGATCCATTCGGGCATTTTCTGTGGCGCACGGTGCTCGGTGCGCCACAGAAACGCATGCTTCCTGATGCGCCACAGAAAACAGACTTTCTGTTGCGCACCTGGCCCGTGCGCCACAGAAACCAAGTTTCTGTGGCGCACTGAGCACCGTGCGCTACAGAAAGTTGGCGCCAGATTTACAAAAGGTGGCAGCCCCACTTTCCCCATGTGACCTTCTCCATTCTCCCATCTAGATCGAGTTCCTCCTCTCTCCCATGCCATTTTGCCCATACTATTCTCCATTATTTGTTGTTAAATCTAGTTTGTTTGATATACAATTGGTGAGGGCTTGGGGAGAGCCTCCATATATACTCTCCTCCTCTCTTTTTGTCCACTATTTTCTCTCCATCACCACACACTCTCTCTCATCGATCACGGTCACGTCTCGGGAATGGATCTAGATCTACTAGGAGGGTATTGTTGGATGGATATGTATATGCATGTTTTGTGTGGCCGGCGGTGTGTATGGATGTTTGTTAAAGGCATGAGAAACTTGTCGGCGGGCGGTTTGCACGTATATGGCGCGACGATCGATGTTTATACATGAAGCTTGTGTGTGTGGTGTGCATGAATCTTTCCATGTTGTTGCTTGCACCGGCGTGGTGCATGGATGTTTGCCGAAATGTTGATTTATTTCTATTTCGATAAATTTTTGCACCACCCATATGTCCTACTTTTAGGGGCAGTCATGCCGAATTTTTTCGTCGAACATGCATGTTTGTGTATGTGTGTGTGTGCATGTTGCGGTTAATTCTAATTAACATACTCTATATATATCGCGTAGGCAACCATGGTCATCATGATGAGCTCTAGTCAAATAAGCACATACAAGGAAGAAGCGAAGGCGGAAATGATTCGGTGCAACATGCGCCAGATAAGTTGTCTGTGTCGAAGATGCAAACTCGTGAGATGGATCGACCCTGATTCCGGACAATTGGAGGAACACCTGCTTAGGCGCGGTTTCATGGAAGGTTTCAACCAGACGCCGACAACAAATGGTGCGCATGAAGACGAGGGCGGGCAAGATGGTCATGACGAAGGACATATGCCGGCGGGCAAGATGATCATGACATAGGAGATGCCGGCGGACATGGTCATGATGAAGGAGTAGATGGTGGTGGAGAAGACGCGAACACGCAGAGCTCGCTAATGTCGGCCTTGATGGAGTCTGATGTTCAAGAACTGCTTCTCAAGGAGGCGAGTACCGCTAGAGAGAAAGCAAAACTGGCGCAAATGGAGATAGACGGGAAGACTCCGTTGTATCCTGGGTGCCGGCCACAGGATACGCGCTTGCAAGTAACGCTTGATGCTCTGGAGATGAAGTCGGGAAACAAATGGACCGACGTGAGCTTCAACAAGAATATGCAATTCTTCCACGAGCGTCTTCCCGAGGAGAACACCTTGCCAACTAGTATCGAGGAGGCCAAGAAAGTCGTGTGCCCTCTTGACCTATCGCACATTAAATACCACGCTCGCATCAATGATTGCGCAATTTATCGGGGCGAGTACAAGGACAGAACCACATTTTCGGTGTGCGGCCAAGGACGGTACAAGAGTACTGGGAAGAAAGTTCCTCGAAAAGTGGTATGGTGCTTTCCTATCACTCCCCATCTGCAGCGGTACTTCGTGGACCCTAAGGAAGCAAATCTCATGCAATGGCACGCGGAAAGGGAGAAGCCCGAAGAAGATCCGGAGAAGGGCAGGATCCTGACACACCCTTCAGACGCTAGTCAGTGGGAAGAATTGGACGCCGTCGGAAATTTTGGAGGCGAGGCAAGGAACGTCGGGCTAGGTACGAGCACCGATGGACTCAATCTGTTCGGCAACCAGAGTAGCACGCATAGCACCTGACCCGTGTTTGTTCAACTCCAGCTTGGGCCGACCGAGGAAGAAGGGAGACGTAACCAGAGAGCACAACTCCAGCTTCACCCGTTGGTTCAAGCAAAGGCAGCTGGATCTAGCAAAGAGCAAAACGCCATCTACGGAAGATGAAAAACTCATATTCAACTTACCACGGGGTCCCGGGCACAACGTAAGGACCTATCAGGCGTACGACATCAATGGCTACAGATTCTACACCGAGAAAAGAACAAGAATAGCGAATATCAAAACTCAGGAGTAACTAGATTGAGTTGTATGGTGTGGGGTGGCCTTCTTTTAGACTTGTCCATAAACCTTCTTTCTATCAATGAATCGGAATGCAATGTTTTTTATGTTTTCGCGAGAAAAAACCCCCAAAACCTATCAAGATATATCTCCAGGGAGCGGGACCGAAAAATGTTGCACAACAGAAGGGAGTGTTCCTCACCATTGACGGCGTACTAAAACCCTACCAGTAACTGTCAAGGAATTATGAAGAAATACCGATGACAGAGAAAGTACTGACGAAACCCAGGCCACCACTGAAGGAGCAAGCTCGCGGCTCCAGGCACTTGGATTAGCTTTCGTACGTGTACATCTGATCATGCATTAACGTAAGATTCAATACATGGCTCATATGTAATGAACAATAAATCACCACGCATAGAAATATACACCTAGCACTGCTAGTAAAATGGTCTATGGTCCCGGTTCGGATGGGCCATCAGTCCCGGTTGCCCAACCGGGACTAACCAATCGGGACTAATGCTAGTCCCGGTTGGGCCACGAACCGGGACCAATGGGTGCCCACGTGGCCAGTTCTGGCTGGGCGTGGGGGGAGACTCATTGGTCCCGGTTCGACCAATGAGTTTTTTTTTTGTATTTAGGGTTTAGGGTCTCCCTCTCGCCGGTGCCCCCTCTCCCTCTCGCCGGTGCCTCCTCTCGCGGTGCCCCCTCTCGCCGTGCCCCTCTCCCTCTCGCCGGTGCCTCCGTCGTCTCCCTCTTCTTCGCATCGCCGACGTGCTCTCCATCTCTCACTCGCGGCTATCGAGGCCAAGCTTCGATATTTTTGCAGGTACTACTCGCCGGCTCATCTCTCACTCGCCGGCTCTCCATCTCGCACTCAATTCGATGCATGGTACTACATACAGCAATGAAGGAACCACTATTACACATCATCGTCATGAATATATTACACACAGCTCATTCGTCGTGCTTGGTCGAACATATTAAATGTACACACGAGTTTCATGCATATATACATCTCTTTTACACTCCCTTGCATTTAACCCCCATAGTATTCTCCCTTGGATCTAGGACCTCTGCATCTAAGAATCCCGCAATTTCCTCTTGAATTGCGCGTACGCGATCTTGTGGTAGAAGACCGTCCCGCAGCCGTTCGATCTAATTTAAAGAAGGGGTCAATATATATGAATGAAACTAAACACAATTGATGGCAATAAACTAAAATTGTGAATATTGTTTACGTACTTCAAGTTGTTCTAAGAACCGGCCGCGTCTTGGTCGTCTGGCGAATGAACTCGCAAACGTAGAATCCACATAAATTATTCCCATGTTCCTGCCTCAAGCACTTTACGAGAACAGAGTTCAATCAAAATAATAATCAAGCATGATAATGGTATTGAAACTAAAATCAAAGAGATGCGCGGAATAATAATCAAGCATGATAACTTACACTTATTTGTTCAAATGTAAGCTTCGGCGCCCAAATACCCCTAGCCTTGGCGGTGAACCGTTTCCAAGCCCTGTCCGGCAAAGAAAATGAATAAAGGAGTTATATATTAATTGCTTGCTACCAGGGAATGAACGGAAAGTTGCCGATATAGTGCCATAATGATTGAAATTACCCTTGGAGGCATTCCTGCATGTCCGCCCACTCCTCAAGGGGTTTACGTTTCGAGTCCATGACAAGTACTACTCCTTTGTCAGGTTTAATGATTAGCAGAATAAAGTGGAAGCTGCGCACGCATAAGTCATCAATTATACACTTAACATCGAGTAAGCGAAATAGAATGTGTACAAGACAGTAACACTCACCCGTAGTTGTAAGGAAATAGTATTTCCCTTTTGGTTTCGTTAAACCTTAACGCCCTTACCAAGTTATCCTCTGTGTCGTTGTAATGACGTTTGAGAGATATTGATGAATGTAGTATGGGTCAATGAACCCAATGTCATAGATTTGTCCTCTTTTGCATTGGAGAATCTTCATTCTGCATAATTAATATAGTGATGAGTAAGATTATACATGCAATGAACGAGCTAGCTAGAGACTTAATTACAGAAATAATACTTACAGACAATAGGCACTGAGGATAGCTTTGTCGATGGCGTCTTGTTGGTATAACTGAAATAATTCAGGAAATTCAATCATTACCACGCCATTTCCATGCCCGTAATGCTCGTTTCTATAGGCCACGTAGATCCAGTTTGCCCCTTCCTCACAGGCTCGCATGTACCACTTATGCAATCTGCGCATTTTTGTTGGTAGATCGTTGACTAGCTCAGGTTTGACGAGACTATTCCCGTACTGGTATTGGTATGCTACTTCCTGGAACACTTCTAATTGCGCTAAGTAGTCCTGAATAGACATGCCATGAGCAGCGGCCGCTTCTCCGTATATTGCAACAAACTCAGGATCGATAGCGACATCACCTGTGCTCGACCCCTCGGCGGTATTGGAAAACACTTTGAGCGGGGGGCACGACTGGTTTTTCTGTTCTCCGAGCTGGGGAACTGATTTCCCCTTGCACTACTACTCTTCGACCGCTCCTTATTTGCCTGAACCGACTTGCGAATCTGGCGGTCATAGTCTGGTGTCAGCCTTGGCGGGGGTTGTTCAAGGGTCTTCAGCATTTTGAAGACGGCGGCTTTTTCTGCTGGGGTGGAGGGGAACTCTGCCGCTTTCGGCTTCTTCAGGCTAGCCAACCACTCTTGATGTTGGGCATTTACGTCCGCGGCATTTTCCTCCACCGTACGGTCATAAGGTCTGATGGGAAGATTCTTATGAGGTACTTTTGGGAGGGGCGACCTTTTACGTTTCGGTGATCGCTTACCCCTCATAGTACCAGCGGTGGGCGGAGACGGCTGACGCGGCGGCGGAGACGGCTGCGCTGGAGACTGGTGAGGCGGTGAAGAGGACTGTTGCGCTGGAGAATGCTGAGGCGGTGAAGAGGACTGTTGCGCTGGAGACTGGTGAGGAGTCGATGGCCTTGGCTGCCAGTTCGGAAGCACGATGAATTCCTTTGGCCATAGAATGGTCCTTTCTTGGCTTCTCCAAGTTCAAGCACCTCCCCATCTTCACCTGCAGGGTGTTCCAGCTTCAGCTCCTCAAAATCTTTCATCACTTCATCCACCGACAACAGCGTAGCCATTTGGAACCGGAGAGAAATGGTAAGTTGGATTAGGTCCAATTGGTACGGCATAGCCGACCGCCACCTTCATGGTTAAGTTAAAAACTTTCACATGCAGCTCACAAGGTGTGCTCTCCGTGATATCATCCACTGGGTAGCGACGAAGTGGAGCCACCGTCACTGCATCATCAGTACCATCCTGGAGCTCCGTGGAAGCCACGCTGCTTTTCCGATTCGATGGGCCGCCGGTACCATCGCATGCAGCTTCTACCATGTGCCGCTGAGATTGGCCGCTAGTACCTTGCTGGCTAAGTGCGGCAATTTGATCCTTCTGCCGCTTTAATTCTTCTTCTATATTACGCAGCCGGTCTGCAGCAGCGCGTGCTTCCATTGCCTCCCTTTCCTTTCTCCTCTGATGGCTTCTATCAGGAAATTTCTTCCTGTGCTCGGGAATCGCAATTGTCTTGGGCTTGGAGCCTGGTACGCCTCGTCGTCCGTCGTGTTCCTCATTCCCAAGGGCGCGTGTGAGCTCGTCATCCTCTCTATCGGGAATGAACCGTCCCTCTGCAACATCCTTTACTGCATTTCTAATGCCTTCGATGGGTAGTAGGGGATTATCTTTGTGTCTTCTGTTATATATGCACTTCCCTTCTGCGTCCAACGTGCCCCCATGCCCGTAAAACCAATTTCTTGCCCGTTCGATCCATGCGAGTGGCTCTGGAGTGATCCCTTTAGCCAGCAGGTCCGCCTCAAGTTTCTCCCACTTAGGCATGCTAAAGGCGTAGCCACCAGGCCCCATAGTATGGTGGTAGATCTTTTTAGCAGCATTTGCCTTATTTTTTGCAGACTTTTCCTGAGCTTCCTCCGATTTCTTGTACGCCACAAATTCTTCCCAGTCGTCCCTTATCTTCTCATACCCTTTATCGAAGTCCGGAGTCTTATTTTTCTGACAAACTCGCTGTTCAATCTTTTCTTCCAGTTCTTGAATAGCTCGGCCATCTTCTTAAGAGCCCAGTCCCTGACTTTTTGCTCCATGTTTTTCCGGGCAATCTTTTCTGCCTCATTTGGATCCTCCTCATCTGGATCCACCTCTGGCGCCGGCAGGGTGAAATTAAGCATGAGCTTTCTCCAAAGTCTTTCTTTGCCCTCCTCGCCGACATATCTTACTCCTCCCTCCTTTGGCTGATGCCATTCTCGAACGGTGATCGGGATGTAGTCCCTAACAAGAACTCCGCATTGCTTTACCATTTTATTTTTAACACAGGGGGAGCAGTCGGTGTGCCGTCTTCAGCGACTTTTTCGATCCTGTACCTTTCTTGGTCGCCCAACTTTTGGCTGGGCCTCGTTTTGTCCTTACAGAAGATTTGCTCGATCCGGAGGGCTAAAAGAAGAAAGAGCGTTAATATATGTATATAGACAGCAGAGGCTTAATTAATACAATCTTCGGCTTCATTAATATATGTATATGCACCTCGCCGAGTTTGCAACATTTAATGTTCCACCGGAGCCTTCGGCTTCTCCCTCGTCGGCTTCTTCCTCGCCGACTTCTCCCTCACCCCAGCCGTCGGGTTCTACCTCACCGGAGCCGTCTCTTCGGTTGAGAGACTCATCTCCCTCACCGGAGTTGTTCAAAACTGCGAGGTGACATCGCCAACATCTTCCGGCCCGCGGATTATATCCTCGAGGATGTTTTCCTGATTTTCGTCTCGTTCCATAGTTTCTGCAAATTAAGAACAATGCACAAAACTTTAGTTGGGTAACTTGTTCCATATGTCAAGATACATCTACCCACAAAAATGTGAATCGGATATGTGAATGCATATGTGAATACAAAGTTAAATTTACTAATTTTGCTAACACCTTAATTTGCTAATTTTGCTAACACATAAATTTTGCTAACACTTTAAATATTCTTAAACAAGCTATTTCTTAATTTTTCCTAACACAGTACTAACAATTCCTAACATAAATTTTTCTGTTGCTCACAAAAATACAATCTAAAATTCTACAAACATCTACTGCCATATAGAAGTCAAAACAATTGAAGTTTAATTCAATTCAAATTAGTATCAAATTCAAATACTTTTATTTATTTCAGGAACTAGTCACACACCATTTAATTCATCAATTATTCTCTATTGCTCACAAAAATACAATCTAAAATTCTACAGATAGCTACTGGTATCTAGAAGGCAACACAATTGGATTTGACTCAAAATGATCTACCAAATTCTCTACACATTTGTTTTAGTCCAGAAGCTTAATAACCAAGTTTTAGCTACTGACTAAGTTTTTTACTCTAAAAATTAAATCCTTTTAGGGTTACACAGTGTTGATTATTTGTGACCTAACCCAATTGGATTCAACTAAATTAGATTAACCAAATGACAATTAAAATTGTTATAGTACAGAAGTGGCTACAATCTTTATTTGAATACCTAATTAATTCGTTGCTTAATTAATTCTACAAAAATTAGGGGTGCTAGGCTACTGCAATACAAAGTTAACACAATTGGATTCATAATTTTTGGATTATTAGAGTATCAGAAACAAACAAATTTACATAATTAATGTTCTGTACTATTTTACATACCCAGCAATTAATATTCATCTAAACAGAGTGAAACTAGTTTAGTTGCACAGACATTTTCATAAGCTATCCAGAGAATTTTGGTTTGAATTATTTGGATGTCTAAATCTCGAGTTATTGATTTTCAAAGTTGACAGATGATTTTAAATTGCGCGCGCATGGATAAGTTTAAAAATCTGACGAGCGGGGCCCGCTCGTCAGTGACCTATCTACTGCATGCGAAGTGTTCGAGCGGCACCGCCGCGGCCGCGACGGCGACGAGTCGGAGACCTACCTAGGGGGTACGGGAGGTGGCGGAGATGGTCAGGGTCCGGCGAACGTCGGCGGCGCGGCTGTACGGCTCGGGGTACGGCAGGTGGCGGAGATGGTCACGAGTTCCTCCGCTTCCACGGCTCCGGCGTGCGGGCGGCGCGGGCGTCGAGGACACGCCGAACGTCGACGGCGGCGGCGGAGCGCGGCATGGAGCGGCGCGGGCGTCGGGCAGCCTGACGGCGTCGATTCTGCTCCGGCGCCGCGCTTCGTTTTCCTTGGTCGATTTGGGGATGAATGGGGAAGGAGAAGGCGCGGCAGTTTATACCAGGCCTCATTGGTCCCGGTTGCTGCCTAGAACCGGGACCAATGCCTCATTGGTCCCGGTTTGTGGGAGAACCGGGACCAATGAGTTGGCAATTTAATGCCAGATTGGCTCGCGCGTCCATGGACTCATTGGTCCCGGTTCTTCGTATAAACCGGGACCAATGAGTCTTTTTCAAAATTATTTCAAACTTTTCAGTTCTGAATGTTGTTCCCGCTTTTTTTTTCTTATTTAGGTGTTTGAATATGAATTTCAAATGGTTTTGAATCTGAAAAGACTTTCAACATGAAAAGTGTTTAAATTTGAATAAACAATCCAAAACCATTTTCTGTTTTCTAAAATAATTATTCTAACTATACAAACTATTAACCATTTTGCCATTTTCAATTAAAAATGCATTAACTTTATTGCATATTTTGAATTGACAAAACTTTCAACGTGAAAAGTGTTTGAATTTGTATAAATAATCCAAAATCAATTTTACATTATTATTGTCATTTTCAATTTAATATGGATAAATTCATATCTTTAAATCCGTAAGTCGAAATTCGACAAATAATCCGTAAGCAGAAGTAAATGCAGAACAATTTCAGTGAACCTATATTTGTAAGATGAATGTTTGGTGTTTTAAAATGCAGAAGAAACCAGATAAAAATTATTTAATTCATTTATCTTTTGCATAACTAACTCAAAACCAGATTACTTATTCAGATGCTAAAGATCATTAGTTGGAAATGCAGAGATAAAGAATACATTTTACACGATCGTCGTCGTAGATAGACAAACATTTTACACGATCGTCGTCATACATAGACGAACCATTTGTCCTAACCAACGATGTGGCTCAGGTTAGTCATACTCCTGCCTAGGCCTATAATACTCGTCCTCGTAGTCGTCGTAGTCGCCGCCGTCGTCGTCGCTGTCGTCGGGCGGCGCTCGCCTGGACTGGAAGCGAGGGTAGCGCAGGCGGGGGTTATCGCCGGCCGTGATGTAGTTCATGACGCTCTGGAGAGTCCGGCCGCTCCACCACAGCCGACGGCCGGCCTCGTTGAAGTTCGAAGGAGGCGGGCCGTCCTCCTCGTACCTGGCGAGCGCCCTCTCACGCCGATTGATGAAGAAGGCGTCCCAAGTCGGGCGGTAGTCGGGATGCCAGCGGGGATCCATCCGCTGCGCCGGAGTGAGCTCGAGGTAGTAGTGGTTCGTGATGGCCGCCCGGCGCGCCAAACCTTGAGGGACAGGAGGGACCGGCACGCCTCCGGTGCTCAGCCTCCAGCCGGCGGGGACGTCGTAGCCGGGCGGGCAGGGGTAGTTCGAGGCGCAAAGCGCCTCCGCCTCCGAGTAGGTTAGAGTGGGTACGGTGGAAGCCATGGGAGAGTGATGAGGTTGCAGATATGAGTTTAGATGTGCTATGCCAATGGAGGCCATGCATGACTACATATATATAGTGAGAATCCCACCAATAAGGAAGAAGCACACGGATCGTGTGTTTCTTTCGAGCGCTTGTGAGCCGTTGGATCAGGGGTGTGTTTCTTTTGAGGGATTGTGAGCTGTTGGATCAGCAGTATCACGACCACTTCGTGAGCCACATGACCCGGTTGGTGTTACCAACCGGGACTAAAGAAGCACACGGATCGTGTGTTTCTTTCAAGCGCTTGTGAGACGTTGGATCAGGGGTGTGTTTCTTTTGAGGGATTGTGAGCTGTTGGATCAGCAGTATCACGACCACTTCGTGAGCCACATGACCCGGTTGGTGTTACCAACCGGGACTAAAGAAGCACACGTACCCTATATATAGCCCCCCTCCCGGAATTCCAGCGTCACTCACTCACACAAAACATTCCAGCGTCACTCGGAGAGGCATCTTTGGGCAACCAGCGGCAAGACGTCTCTGATGACCTGCGACCGTTCCAAACGGTTGCAGATCATCAGAGATGTCTTGCCGGACGGTTGTAGATCATCAGAGACGTCTTACCGCTGCTTGGATCGAAGTGGCGCTCAAACACAAAACATTCGGGTTCCCTAGCTACGTCCTACGGTGCATTTGATATGCGGGCACTCACGAGCCACCGTCGGGCTGTATGCAGGGGGAACCGTGTGTTTTGTTCCAACTTTTTCGAGCGCGTGTAAGACGTTGGAGTTTTCTTCTGAAGGCTGTACCTAACGAAGCTGAGGTTTGAGAGGTTCCCACGGGAGGTGTGGGAGCCGACAACCACCTACCACGCGTGTTTCACCGGTCGTCATGCAATTAATTAACAGAAAACAAAAAAGAAAACTCACATGTGATATAACCCATTTCTTCTAGGTGGAAACTCCCATTTCGTGTATTATGGTTTTCACCACATAAAGGTTTAATACATTACTACACATCACATAAAGGTTTAATACATTACATTGATTTACATAAATGCCATGAACCCTTCTTCGCGTATGTCCCTGGCCTATGATCGCTTCGGCCGTAACCATGGAGCATCTTCATTATTTAACGGGATGCTTGGGTCAGTTTTCACTGTGAAGGGCGGAATTTCATCAAACTTATCATAATCTGCTGACATGTCTGTCTTGTCCTCGACTCCCACGATGTTTCTTTTCCCTGAAAGAACTATGTGACGCTTTGGCTCATCGTCTGATGTATTCGTTTGCTTATTTTTTCTTTTTTTGGTCTGGAGGACATGTCCTTCACATAGAAAACCTGAGCCACATCATTGGCTAGGACGAATGGTTCGTTCCTGTAACAACCAAGATTCTTGAGATCCACTGTTGTCATTCCGTACAGCTGGTCTACCTTTATCCCTTCTCCCTTCATGTTGACCCAACTGCACCGAAACAAAGGGACCTTAAAAGTAGGTCCATAGTCAAGTTCCCATATCTCCTCTATGTAACCATAGTATGTGTCCTTTTGCCCATTCTCGTCTGTTGCATCAAAGCGGACACCACTGTTTTGGTTGGTGCTCTTTTTATCTTGGGCGATCGTGTAAAATGTATTCCCATTTATCACGTACCCTTGGAAATTCAATACAGTCGAAGATGGTGACGCGGCCAACAAGTAGAGCTGATCTCCGACAGTGGTGTCATTCATGAGCTGTAATCGCAACCAACTGCCGAAAGTCTCCATGTGTTTTTCTTTAATCCAGGAGTCAGCCTCCCCCGGGTTCTTGGAGCGTACATAATTCTTGTGTTCCTCGATATACGGAGCCACGAAGGTGGAACTTTGTAGAACTGTGTAGTGTGCTTGAGTTAAAGAATGCCGTCCCTACATATCAGTGCTTTCTTTCCTAGCGTGCCTTTTCCACTCAGTCTCCCCTCATGCCGCGATTCAGGAACACCAATCGGCTTAAGGTCAGGAATAAAGTCAACACAGAACTCAATGACCTCCTCTGTTCCATAGCCCTTTGAGATGCTTCCTTCTGGCCTAGCACGGTTATGAACATATTTCTTCAAGACTCCCATGAACCTCTCGAAGGGGAACATATTGTGTAGAAATACAGGACCGAGAATGGCAATCTCGTCGACTAGGTGAACCAGGAGATGCGTCATAATATTGAAGAATGATGGGGGGAACACCAACTCGAAGCTGACAAGACATTGGACCACAGCCTTCTGTAAACTTGGTAGAGTTACTGGATCGATGACCTTCTGAGATATTGCATTGAGGAATGCACATAGCTTCACAATGGGTACTCGAACATTTTCCGGTAGAAGCCCCCTCAATGCAACCGGAAGCAACTGCGTCATAATCACGTGGCAATCATGAGACTTCAGGTTCTGGAATTTTTTCTCTGCCATATTTATTATTCCCTTTATATTTGACGAGAAGCCAGCCGGGACCTTGATACTGCTCAGGCATTCAAAAAAGATTTCCTTCTCTGCTTTGGTAAGAGCGTAGCTGCTTAAGTATTGACGCCCTTTATCCGTCTGCTTGTTGTATGGCTTTCATACGTTGCTGGTCCTCCCGTGCTTCTGGTGTATTTTTGTCTTCCCATACACGCCCAGGAAGCCTAGCAGGTTTACGCAAAGATTCTTCGTCACGTGCATCACGTCGATTGAAGACCGGACCTCTAGGACTTTCCAATAGGGTAGCTCCCAAAATATAGATTTCTTCTTCCATATGGGTACGTGGTTGTCAACGTCATTCGGAACAGATAGACTGCCAGGACCCTTTCCATACGTGTCCGGCACTGGAGCATTGGTCCCGGTTCGTGGCACGAACCGGGACCAATGTCCCCAACCGAACCGGGACTAATGCCCTGGCAGCTCGAACCGGGACCAGTGCCAGGCATTGGTCCCGGTTTTTCACTGAACCGAGATTAATGGCCGATTCGGCTCTGGACGAAAGGTAGTTTTTCTACTAGTGTAGGTGGATTAGTTGGAAAAAGACTAGGTACAAAGTAGACAATACAAGCAGTCAATTGAGCTGACCTACCATGCACATTCCTTGGCTAGCCTACCTATGCTGCGACATGATATACAGAAAGATACATACAAACATACATAGTGGATGTCAGTCATCAGAATCTGATGAGCTTGAGCTGCTGCTGTGTGCCTTCCCCCTCCGTCCTTGGATCGCCGGTTTCAGATGCTGCCGAGGGTCGCGGAAAGACATCGACGTCTGGGACGGTTGCCTGCCCCTTGTGGGTGGCGCTGCCGCAGCCGCCGCCGCTGCTTTGGCGGCCGCGGCCTCTTTTTGTTTATTGGCGGCTGCTTTGGCGGCCGCCTCTTTCACCTCCCTGCACACCCTGTCCAGTATCGCCAGGAAGTCACGCACGACGACGAACAGGCGCAGGCCCTCGTCTTTCCCAGTGCTGCCGTGGAAGTAATCCACAGTAGTGCGCACGAGCGAGCGGAGCTTCTTCTCCTCCTCCAGCAGGTGGGTCACCTTAACCTGGGACTGCTCTATGAACTGGACCAACTTGCGCTGGAACCCGCTTTCCTCCTCCAAGCTCTTCATGCTCGTGTTCAAGAACTCGTTCGCCTTCACCAGCCTGTGCCCGAGGCTCGCCACCATGATGGTCAGTGCGTCCGCGTCCAGTAGCGCTGCCTTGCGGACGTTCTGGAGGTCTTCCCCCAAGTTGGATACCACCGCAAGGCCCAGCTGCTTGTAGTGCTCCGTGTCGTCGCTTACATCCTCAGTGAGATCATCGGTGCTGCTCACGCTGGTGATGCTACTGTTGCTAGAGATGCTGCTGTTCTGATCCTTGGCTGCCCGAACCGCACGGACACCCTCCGAGCGGGTGATCTCCTGGACGACGAAATGCAGCAGCGTCGTCTTGCCATCGACCCCCTTCACATCAGCCAGCTTTAGCAGGGTGTCCAGCTTGAACGCTTGTGCTCCCCCTCGAAAGGTACCATCATTCATTCGGTTTCCGGTTTTAAGTACAGCCTCCAGCAGCTTCTTGAAAAGACGGTTGTGCCTAAGCTCTTGGCAGGCTACCTGATCGACCAGTAAAAATCGTAATTAATGCAGTGATCAGTACAACGAGGTATAAGCTAAATCTTGACTTTTACCTCTAGGGTTTCAAATGACTGCTTCACACCCGCAGCTTCTTCCGGCAAACTGGCCATGAAAAGTAACACCTCCAGGCGCTGGAAAATGTATGGGATTTCAATGATGGTCTTCAAGAATTGCTCGGCCTGACCAAGTTGACTCATCTCTCCATTGTACAGCCTAAGCCGTAGCTCCTCGTCACTAGTTGGGATCCACCGTATCAATGTTTGTATCAAATCAGAGGGGAGTTCATGCCCTGCAGGCAAATACCAAACGGCAAGTCCAATTATTGGTCCCAGCTTAACACAGAACAAAATTCAAGAGTTTATTGTTCTAGTGCTTATTAGTTCAAATGAAAGATCCATCTACTTTTCACTTCCTCAACATGGAGAACTGTTCATGTATCAAAGAGGTGATCGACTTCAGACAGGAAAACAGGAAACAAACTGGCTACTTCAACGTGCTTGTGTAGGGGAACTCTGAGGTTAAGACACAGCGTGTCGGTTTTACCTTCTGTGACTGCAGTACGCACATCTGTAGCTGAAACACTGAGCGCCTTCAGCGATATTGCCAAATTCTGTGCTTTTTTAGCTTCTAGGATTCTAACAAATTGAGTAGCTTCCTTTGCTGGCTCCTTTTTGCCATCGTTACTATTCTTTACAACAGCATTGCAACCAAAAAGAGTTTCGATCATCTCCTCATTAAACCTACAAATGATTAATATGGTTGAAGAGTTAATTGCAATAGCAAGTACGCTATTGAGTGGGGTATAAAACAACATTAGCACCATAAGTAGAAACAATAACAAATAGTTATAATGTAGCTTTAGGGACTGGCTTTCTTACTGGAAGGATCCTGCTTTAATTTGATCCCACACCATCGCTTGATCTGGACTTGCAGCAACTTTGTCCCAGAAGAAGGGCTTCAACTTTGTTTTCGAAGAGTCTGCAACAGGAGCTGCCGCTCCTGCCTTCTTAAGCGGCGGTGGTCCACGCCCTTTTGGACCACCAGGCATTGCTGGTGGCGGAGGTCCAGCTCCAGGTGGTCCACCTTTTTTAGGTGGTGGAGGTGGAGGTCCAGGTCCAGGTCCTGCTCCAGCTCTTGGAGCAGGAGGTGGTGGTGGCCCTGGAGGAGGAGGCCTGGCCGGCTTCGGAGGAGGAGGTGGTGCTGCTGCTCCTGGTGGTGGTGGTGCTGCAGGTACACGGGCACCTGGTGCAGGAGGAGGAGGTGGAGGAGCCTTTCCCGGAAGAGCTGGAGGAGGAGGTGGAGGAGCCTTTCCAGGAAGAGGTGGAGGAGGTGGCGGTGTTGGACCTGCAGGAGTAACTGTGCTACTAGTAGCAGAAGCAACATCAGCCTTCTCGGCTATGGAGTTAGCGACTGACGGACGTCCAGCGACGGTTGTTATCTCGTGCGAACTCATCCTGCTATGCCGCTCCATTAGTTCTGCCTTCATTGACATCGCTCCTACTGACTTCAACTTCGCTGATGGCTGTGTAGTATGGAACTTTTTGATTGATACTGCAAATTCTGACTGCGGGATCTCAGATGAACTGCGTGACAATGCTCCCAACCTACTGACATCGATTGGCGTAGCCGAGGACTTACGGGAAGAACCTGATGCACGCGAAGGCATAAATACAAGTAAATATGATGTGCAACATATTGTACGAAAACTGAACAAAAGTGAGCTGCATCACCTGTTAGATCAGTCAAACCAAGGAGTGGTTTATCATCCCTCCCTAGATCATATGGTGAGGCTGAATCATCTCCTCGACAAGCACAAAAGTACACACCAATAGCTACCAGTACACCAGCCACGGCTAAACCCAAGAAAAGAGTGGATGAATCGGAGTCGTCAGCCTTGCTCTTCTTTTTTCCCTCTGTCTTAGAAGACTTTTTTATACTAATGACTAGTGGACGAGACTCTGCTTCAGAAGACAAAGCACTCCTGATTGCCTCTTTTGTTGCCGATGGCATAGATAAATGTGATGTTGAAGTTCCTTCAAGTAGATATCTTATTTTTGATGAAAAAGGCAGTTTGGATTTTTCGGAATTTGGAAATAAGCTTCCTGCCCTGTCGTCCTCCACATGACTACGCCCAGAGACTCCATGTGGCAGATTCAAATTATGCTTTCTTAAGCAGTCCTGAAAAGTATTCGCAACTTCTTGCGACAAATAAGTGATCATTCCATCCTTGATCTTATTATTTGCACTGTATGGATTGCTGATGATGTTGAATAGGAGGGTGTAATAGGACTGATTTTTAACTTCTTGAAGGATTGTCCAATCAAAACCACAGTTGAGCCATAATTGTTCCACCTGTGTGTGATTCAATGTATGAGAAATAATATTTACTTAAAATGTGGATACTGTACTTTAATTTACCACAAGGAAAAAATACATAGCTAATACGTAGAAATTGGCAAGGCCACATGCCTACGTCTGAAAATAGAGGATAGAACTAACTACTCTAAAATAATCAACAATTAGACAAGAAGGTGAAAAGGCGTCATTGTCAAAATGCAAGGGATAAGTTGTTGTCATTTCCACTTTGTTAGTGAGAACAGTAAAATAAGAAAAAGAAAACGGTGCCAAGATGAAAACGTGATAGTCATAATGCTACTGATCAGTTGTTCTTGTCATTTTCCCTTGGTTTCATGAGCATAAATGAAAGGCATTGCTTTTACAATGGTAAGTTATCATAAATATGAGCAAATCTTGGAAGAAAAATTCTGCAATAATTTTCCGCGACAAAATTCCACTCCATTTGAAGGAGTGCAGAACCAAATACCATAAGTCCAAGCAGGAAATCAGTGGCATGTGTATCAAGTCCAATACTATCAGGCAAGGAAATCGACGGTAATGTTTTTAGCACTTGGGGTATAGTATTGCCGCTGCCCAGGGGTAGAAGTATGAGTAGTGCCATTGTTTTGCCAATGACAATAAACTCTTGGTTTCTTGGTTTACTATTCTTTAGAATATACAGTTTTACTAACCTAAATAATCTATCAATGAAGCAAACACGGCTACATAAGTAAATATACCAATGCAAGAGAAATACAAATTTAAAAATTCTTACCAATCCATCACCTATTCGGCTTGAAAGAGACGGGCGCAGAGACGCCGGCGGCCAAAAGAAGTTCTTCCTGATGGCAGCGACGAGCTGCAGCCCGTCGCAGTCTGTGGGCGTGAGGAGCAGGAGGGAGACGAGGCACGCGCTGAGGAGCCATTTCAATCTGCTCCTCGGCCACCTCATCCTATATGTTCCGCTTGCTTAATCGACACCTAGTTCGTCGCCCAGCCGGCCATTGCTCCCCAATGGGGATCGAGCTCGCTCGATGTGCTGGTCTTGGGACCAAAGATTGTCGAGGTGATTTGCACAAGATGTTGGCACGAATTTGGCAAGAAGATAATAATACTCGCACTCAGGATTGGCTCGTGTTGATGCTGGATCTGGATGCCTCTGCACACGGATTAAGCACGAAAATGTCAGCAAGAACCGGGGGAAAAATGAACTTTTTTTTGGCGGACTATTATCTGAATCCCAAAATTAAGTCGGATTCGCGGAGATACCTCCGATTCTTGGCGGCCGGAAACCAGTTTCGCCGGAGGAGAATGAGCCGCCGCCACCGACCCACGAGCCTGCGCATGATACGGCGGACGGAAAACGAAAAAAAGAGGAAAATGGGAGTAGCCTCCCGTCCCTTGTTGCTTCATAGCTTGCTATTTTTGGCGGAATGCTTTTCCTGTGAGGAAGAAGAGGCTCCCCTTGAGGCTAGGAGCAGCCACCGTAGCTCAGCGGCGATTAACGTGGCGTTTGGTTCTGGTAGTAGTAGTATCTAGGAACCACCTGAATCACGGGACATTTTCGCATGATTTGGAAATTGTTAGAGCAAGATCCGGGATAAAGGTAGGGCATATACAATAGTTTTTTTTTAAACGAGAGCATGTACAAATAGTTCCTATATCAATGGGAAATGCCCTACCTTTGAGTGTGGTTTGAACTATTGATTTACGTAATCGGAAGTAACTACTTAGGTTTACGACGAAACCTTAGACGGCAAATGGTCCATAGTACGTGTACATGTCAGCTCTAGTTAGACGACGCCGCCTGTCGGTTTTCTCCTCTCGCCGACCCCATCGGTACCCCTCAAGCTTCTGTGCCTCCTGCGGTAGGCTTCGCCGTCACCGCGCCAACCCCATTAGTACCCCTTAAGCTTTTGCGCCTCCTACAGAAGTGTCCCGGCATCAGTAGCAGCTTGAGGATGGGCGCCTCGTACATTCTCTTCGGTTGCCACACTATGTAACACCCAAGATCAATCTAAGATACAAGCGAGAGATGATCTAGTAATAATATGAACACCCTGAAGCGAAAGTAGATGTTAAGCATGATGTCGATGAAGACCAACCCTGGTGGTGAGAATGTTGTCGAATCCCCGTGCTCCCTCGTACAAGATCAAATGATTTGATTTCTCCACTAGTATCTCTGACCCACCGGGCGGACGAAGCATCATCGCAGAGCCACCCGTGATCTAGCTGCCACCAAAAGGCCAATGCCACTATCGCCACCGGATGTTGCCATGCCGCCTGGACGAGCGGATATGTTCATTCAACGACACGCTAACACAAAGCACATATCATGCAATATCCACACATGCCCTCATTGGGAGAACCAAGAAGATCGTGCTAACCGCAGGGCATGCTCGGGCTTTGACCAAAGACATTTGGCAACATTACTGATCAGGGAAGAGGAGGCGAGGGTACAGAATAGGCTGGGTGGCGGTGATGACTGACGTGCAGTTGACGAGGGAATCTTGATGTGGTGTTGCTTCTTCGCTCCCCGGCAACGGCGCCAGAAAACAGTCTTGATGGCCCTTGAAGAGGTTGATCTACGGCGCCGGAAAACAGCTTGATCTCCGGTGCGTAGTTACCTGCATTAAAAGTAAATGAGTTAGGTTGAGACTCCAAGTGCAGAGTGTGTAGTAAGTGGAAGACGTGTTTTCCCCACGAGGGTTTAATATCGAACTCTCGGGGAATCAGTAGTGAAGATATATTTTCTTATCCTTCTTTTGGTTACCTACAAAATAAAGTTAAATGTTTTGGTCCTCAACCTCACCTGTGGTTGTCAAGCACAAGGTGTAAGAATGATATCAAGATAGTTATGCAATGTAAACAGGAAATAAATATGCAATGGCAGTGGATGCAATGGTAAATGATATTTTTGGGTTTTTTAATGATGTATGCAAGATGAAAAGTATTTTTGTATTTTCGGATTTAATGATGGCTGAAAATGGAAAAGTGGTATATGGTGTTGGAAAGGTGTTTCTTATGATTAAAAATGGACCGGGGTTCATGGTTTCACAAATGCACTTTCTCTTTATAAAGTGGCAGACAATGGAACACACACAGAGTTAACATATGAGATTGTAACACAGGGTTTGATAACAAGTTACTTAGATATAGGGGAATCACGTCCTAAAATAGAGACATTTTGGTTATTAGTCTCTCTTATACTCCACCAAGATGCGAACTAAATCATAACACCTCGGTAATTAAGATAACTCAGAGTATAGCTTTAAATATCATGACATGGAGTGAAAATAAGAACATGCTAGATCTAGTCATAGAGTAGTGGCAATGGTCACGCCCACATCCCCGGTAGCATGGTATTTTAGTTTATCCCTAATGAGGCAACAAAGTAAAGTAGAGATACCCAAGTGGATCGCAGAACTTTTTCTCACGTTCACTGCACTATTGCAATCTCAAACATAAATTAACTCATAGAAAGATCCACCACATAGGTATTACAACGGTGACCGTAATCATGTTCAGCAGCTCATACGGTACTAATTAGTGAAGTTCAAGAGAGGAGAGATACATAAGTTACTTCCACAAACCCATAGTCCAGAGGTGGACTACTCCTCTTCATCATGGAGACGACGGAGAAGTCGATGGAGAAGATGGAGACCACGCCGGCAGCGCCCCGCCGGAGTTTTCCCCCTCCAATCTGCAGCTCCTGATCTTCGTTTCGGTGTTTCTGTGTTTGTGCGGCGCTCCTTCCAGAGAACGTCGGGGACCTTTTTTATAGGCGTTTTTAGGTCAAGACGGAGTCGATGGACGAAAGATCGACGGCAACGGAGCCATGAGGCCCAAACGAGTGGGCCCCATGCGGCCATAGTACCTGGCCGTGTGGGCCACCCCCTTTTCGCCTTGCGGGCTCCGTTTGCTTGATTCCTTCGCTCCTACGTCTTCTTCCTTCCAAAATAGCGACCTCTGTATTTTTCCAGAATTTTATGACGACGTTTGGGTCCCTGAAACATAAAAGGTAAAAAATAGGGTTTTCTGCCTGCGCAGGGTTAATTCCATAAAAATAGGAAACAATTATTTTATTTCCTAAAATCATTAAATAACAGTGGTATAACCCTTATATGATGCAAATATGATTGGAATATAAGTGATAAAGTGCAAAGTTCATGTATGCATTTTACATGCATCAATTAGGCGTTGGATATAGCCTCCCATGGTGACAACATGTTCACTGACAGAGCTGTGCTCCTCCATCTTACATGTATAGAATTTATCAGAGATCTCATATCTCTCAGCACGGATCTGAGTCTGAAACATGGTTTTCAGCTCTTCAACCATCTGATAGGCGCCGTGATGTTCAAAACGCTTCTGGAGATCAGTATCCAGAGATGTAAGGATGGCGCAGGCAACTATAATGTGGTTATCTCTACGCGTCTCAAAGACGTTTTGTTCTGCTTCAGGCGCATCGTCCGCAGGTGCGTCACCTAGCGCAGCATCGAGCACATAAAGCTTCTTACACCCAGTGAGGATAATCCTCAGGTTGCGGTGCCAGTCAATGAAGTTTGTACCAGATGATTTCAGTTTTCTTTCTCAAGGAATGCGCTGAAGTTGAACTGAGCTACGTTGCGGGCCATGATCTACAACATTTTAGCAAAGACATCTTTAGACTATGTTCATGATAATGAGTTCATATTAATCAAATTACTAACGAACTCCCACTTAAAACAACATCCCTCATAGTTGTCTAGTGGTACACGATCCAAATCCACTACACCAAGTTTGATCTTCACGAGAGAAGATGTAGTTTCAATGGTGAACATCGAAATGTTGATCATATCATTCATATGACTCGTGATTAACCTTTCGGTTCTTCGTGTTCCGAGGCCATGTCTGTACATGCTAGGCTCTTCAAGCTAACCAAAGTATTTCCGCATGTGTAAAACTGGCTTACACCCGTCGTATGTGAACGTAGAGTTTACCATATCCGATCATCACGAGATGCTTCAAAACGATGAACTTTCGCGATGGTGCATACTAAGGGAGAACACTTTATCCTGATATTGTGTGAGGGATCATCTTATAATGCTACCATCGTGCACACACAAAATAAGATGCATAAAAGGATAAACATGACATGCATAAAAATATGTGACATGGTATAGCCTTTTTATTGCGTCCTCCATCTTGAACGCACTGACATGTTCTCCATCATGGCGCCGTGCTCATGTAGCGCCTTGGTTGTCTCCACCATGTTGCATTCCAAATATTGCTAACTCATAGCGATAAATAATGCAATTACATGGTGTTTGAAGTTGACACGCATGTCATACAATAATTAATTAAGACAACCATATGGCTCCTGCCGGTTGCCGTACTCATCGACATGCAAGTCGTGAAACATTACAAAACATGATCATCTCATACATCTCAAATATATCATATGAATAGTTTGGGCTATACCATATCACAAGCACCCCTGCAAAAACAAGTTAGACGCCTCTCCCTTATTCTTTGCAAATTTTACGTGGCTTAGGGCTTACGAAGAAAGAACCGTTCTTACCTACGAAAATGAAACCACAACGGTGATAAACAAATTATCAACCACCCGTTGTAGATTAAATCTTAACTATAGTGGGAGAGACAGACACCCGCAAAGCCACTTATGCAATACAAGTTGCATGCCAGTCGTGGAACAAGTCTCATGTACGCGGACATGTAAATTTAGTCCGGGCCGCTTCATCCCATTATGCCACTAAGATTCAAAATACACAAAGGAAGTAATAACATGATTATTAACGCCCACATACACATATGTGTTCTACCCGTACCAAAACATCTACGCATAGAACCTGGCTCTGATACCACTGTAGGAGTTCGCGCGATAGAAAACAAAAAATTTCTCTCACATGCGGAAGCAACACTCAAGATCTAATCTAGAAGATGCTAGTAACGGGGAGAGTAGTTCATCATACCCTCGAAGAACACACGCGTTGAACGTTTAATTCAACGTAGCTCGGTGAAGTTGTTGACGATGTTCAATCCGATCAGCACTGCAAACGAGCGGCTCCTCCGGAGGCTTGCACACGTACAGCTCGATGACGTCTCCCTCTTCTTGATCCAGCAAGCTAGAGGGAGAAGTAGGTGGGATCGATTCCAGCAGCACGATGGCATGGTGGTGGATATGGTGGAGAGTCCCGCGGGCAGGGCTTCGCAAAGCGGTGCGCGGGAGGTAGAGGAGCAGCAAACAAATGGTGCGGCCCAGCCTTTGTCATTTGGTGCGCCTCTCTACTCTCTTATATAGGCAAGGGAGCAGCAGCCACTTAATTCCCAAGGCAGTAACCTCCCTCTTTAAAGAGTGGTAACTCCCTCTCCTTTAAAAGGTAGTAACCCCCTCTTTCAAGGGTGGTAACCCCCCATTTAAGGGTTGCCCATTGATTTGCCACATGGACCACGGAGGGCTGGTCAAATGGATCAGTGGGCCACTCTTGGTCGTCCAGGACAGGTGGGCCCCACTGTGGGACCATCTGGAACCTTCTAGAACATTCCGACACTCTGCCGAAAAATTCCCGAACTTTTCCGGAACCCTTAAATCAACTTGCCATATATAAATCTTTACCTCCGGACTCTTCCGGAGCTCCTCGTGATGTCTAGGAGCTCATCCGAGACTCCGAACAATATTCGGACACCATTAACAAAATTATCCTAGAGCTATTCTAGCGTTACCAAACATTAAGTGTGTGACCCTACGGGTTCGAGAACGTCCAGACATGATCGAGACACCTCTCCGATCAATAACCATTAGAGGGACCAGGATATCCATAATGACTCCCACACATTCAACGAATATCTTTATCGGTTGAACCACTATGTCGTGGACTATACAATTTCCTTTGTCACGAGATTTGATCGTCGGTATCACTATACCTAGTTCGATCTCGTTACCGGTAAGTACTCTTTACTCATTCCGTAATACAATATTCTCTGTGACTAACTCATTAGTCATGTGCTTGCAAGCGTTACTGAATGTGCACTACCGAGTGGGACCAGAGTATATCTCTCCGAAAAACGAAGGGACAAATCCTAGTCTTGATTCATGTAATTCAACAAGTACTTTCAGAGATACCCGTAAGACACCTTTATGATCACTCTGTCACGAAGCGATGGTTGATGTCCCCAAAGTATTCTTCCGGTACCCGGGAATAAGATGATCTCATGGTCTAAGAAATAGGGATACTTGACAATAAAAGACATGACAATATAAACTTAATGAAACGATCAATACTGTTATGCTTAGTCGGGTCTGTCCATCACGTCATTCTTCTAATGACATGACCCCTTTAATTAATTAACAACTCATGTTCATGGTTAGGAAACCATAACCATCATTAATTAAAGAGCTAGTCTAGTAGAGGCTTACTAAGAACGCGGTGTTGTTTATGCAACCACACATGTATTATGTTTCCGGTTAATACAGTTATAGCATGGAAAATAAACATATATCATGAACACGGAAATATGATAATAACATTTATTTATTATTGCCTCTAGGGCATATTTCCAACATTATGCATGTTTTTTCTTGACTTCCTAGCTAGTTTATTTGTTTTGTGGGAAATAATGTTGTCTTCGTCTGAAAGGCAATGTGAACTACTTACTCCATTCTAAATTATACGATGTTATAGCTATTACAATGTGTACTATATATGTAGGCGAAAATAAGTAAATCTGCACATAAAATGTGTTTAGATATATTTGGAATAAGAGAAACGTTATAGCATATTATATTAGTATATTTGAACACGGAGGGATAGTACTCGAAAGAAGTCCATATAACCCCACAACTTTCAGGTTTCAGACGTTAAGCCCCCCTCAACTTCAAAATAGCACATTTAACCCCCTCAACTATGCAAAACCGGGCAATTGACCCCCTGGGCGGTTTTGCATAGTTGTTTTGGTGAGGTGGCCTGTTTCCAATACCAGTCTACTCATTTTTTGCCCCTTCCGGCACACGCACACGCGCTTCTCCTCCACTCCACAATATTCCGTCCGCCGCCCTCCAGGTCGACCAGGCCGCGGGCCGCTGTGCTCCTCCGTGTTTCCTTCCACGCCGCGCGCCCGCGCCCATCTTCCTCAGCAGCCCGCGGGGCGCCGCCGTACCAGCCCCTCGCCCGAGGCGTCTACCGGGGCTCCTCCTGTGCAGGTTGCAAGCTCCGGTCGCGCCCGCCGCGCGCGGGTCTCCGGCCGCGCAGGCCACCTTCCTTGGCCGCGCGGGGACACGTCGGTCACGCCGTCCACCGAGGGTGAGTTGGGGAGCTCCGCTGGTGACGAGCTCCTTCGTCCATGGGCGCGTCGGCCACGGAGGCCATCCTCCTTGGACGCGTCCTCGCCGCCCTTCCGCCCTTCCACCCAGCCAGCTTCCGTATCGTGCTCTCCACGTGTGCTTGCCTAGCTGTAGCCACAAGGGTGCCGCCGCGGTCGTCTGGCCGTTCTCGCGCGTGCCCGGACGCATGCTCTTGTGGAGAAGAACGATGGGAAGGGGAAAAGAGAGTTGACTGGTATTGGATACATGCCACCTCAGCAAAACAACTAGTCAAAACCGCCCAGGGGTCAATTGCCTGGTTTTGCATAGTTGAGGGGGTTAAATGTGCTGTTTTGAAGTTGAGGGGGCTTAGGATCCGAAACCTGAAAGTTGTGGGGGTTATATAGACTTCTTTTCTATAGTACTCCGTAGTTATAAAACCAGCTGGGCCGGTTGCTGCATGTGGAAAAGAAGTAAAGAACGAAACCCAGCGAGAGGAAACATCATTCACAGCGAACTGAACAGCCAGGGTAGCTAGGAAAGCTGTGACCGATGGGTCAAGCGATGCAGGTGTGCCTCCGTCTCCATCTCCATGATCTGCTGCTGCAGGCGAGGTCTTCACATGCAGCCCTGCTAGTCCTGGTCTCTGTCCTCTTGGCGTCCGTCGTCGTCCTGATGTTGCGCCACTCCGGGAGTGGGACGGCCGCCGCAAGAGCCAGAGAAGAGTTGCTGAACAAGCTGCCTTCTCCCCGCGGCAGGCTCCCCGTCATCGGCCACCTGCACCTGGTGGGATCCCTCCCGCACGTCTCCCTCCGAGACCTCGCCGTCGACCACGGCCGCGACGGCCTCATGCTCCTTCGCCTCGGCGCGGTCCCGACGCTCGTCGTGTCCTCGCCGGCCGCCGCGCAGGCCGTGTTGCGCACGCATGACCACGTCTTCGCGTCCAGGGCACACTCCCCCGTCACCGACATCCTCTTCTACGGCTCCACGGACGTCGCCTTCTGCCCCTACGGCGACCACTGGCGGCAGGTGAAGAAGATCGCCACCACGCACCTCCTGACCGCCAGGAAGGTCCGCTCCTACCGCGACGCGCGGCAGCACGAGGTGAAGCTTGTCGTGGCCAGGATCCGCGACTGCATCGGCGCCGCCGTCGACCTGAGCGACCTTCTGAACGCCTTTACCAACGACGTCGTGTGCCACGCCGTGGCCGGCAAGTCCTTCAGGAAGCAGGGCCACAACAAGCTCATCCGGGAGCTGGTGGAGGCCAACTCGTCGCTCATCGGCGGCTTCAACCTGGAGGACTACTTCCCGGCGCTGGTGAACCTGGACGTCGTCAAGAGGATGGTCTGCGCCAAGGCCCGAAGAGTGAAAAAGATGTGGGACGACTTGCTCAATAACCTCATCGATGACCACGCAAGCACGCCGGCGTTAGAAAACGGCAGAGAGGACGGCGACTTCATTCACGTCTTGCTCTCTATCCAGCAAGAGTAGTACAACCTGACGAGAGAACACATTAAGGCTCAGTTGGAGGTACGTACACGTACGTATAGTATGGCGATCACAGTCAAACATCACCTACACCGTTACACGTCACATACTAGCTAAGCTAGTCTAGCTCACCTGCATGTAGTTGATTTTTGGATAAGTTTTGAGTGAGCAGGGATTCACCTACACAACCACATTTTTTACATTTCTCCTTTTTATTTCTCCCGAACTGTATAGGTATCGCACATATAGTCTTCAAACCATTGAGGTCAGCAATAAAAGAATGTCGTTGTCGAAAGATAAAACTTAGTTTTGGTGTGCAACATAAATGACTAAAATATATGTTTTATTCAAATATATTAATTAAGTTATAAATAGTTACACGGTATCAAACAAACTGAACTATTTTCTAGTCATTTTTAGTTACAATTTTGGATGACCAGCAAAGTTTCAAGTCCATATGATACTTTATTGAGAGATACAAAAAGAAGAGAAAGCGCTACATAGTGAGGATGAGCTAGCACAATCCTTGACATTTTTTTCTTATATAAGAATGTACCAGCTGATCCGTATCTCCTGCCTGCCGCCGGATCCGAGGCGGCGGATCTGGCCGGTGGGTGGCTGAGCCAGGAGGGCTTCGCCGTGGCGTCGATCTGCGTCGAGCTCGTGGTCTGCTGCGGCAAGGAGGTGTTGCTGGTGGAAGAGGGGCTGCGCCGTGCTCGTTCACCGCCCTAAGCTCCGCCGCACGCGGTCGTCGGGCCGTGTCCGTGCGGGAGTCAGGCCTTGCGGCGCGCTTCAACTCTGGAAGCTCCTCGGGCAGTGGATGCTTGGTGGACGGCGAACCTCTTCCTCGACGCCGGCGATGTTGCTGTTGCTTTCCCAGGCTCGGTTTCCTCTACGTATTTCGTTTCTGTACTTTGTTTGTGTACTGTGTACGATGTATGTGGTACCTTGGTGTTTAATATACGTAGAAAAATTCAAAAAAAAAAAAAAAGTATGTATGCAGATCATGTTTGAAGCTGCCACGGACACATCATTCATAGTGCTCGAATACGCGATGGTCCGGCTCATGCAAAACCCCCGCCTCATAACCAAGCTACAAGCCGAGGTGAGGAGCAGCATACCCAAGGGAAAAAACATGGTCACCGAAGACGACCTCAACGGTTTGGCCTACCTAAAGGCGGTGATCAAGGAGACCCTCCGGCTCCACATGCCGGGGCCGCTCCTCGTGCCCCACCTCTCCATGGCCGACTGCGAGATAAACGGCTACAAGGTACCGTCGAGGACGCGCATCATCGTCAATAGCTGGGCTCTCGCGAGGGATCCTAACGGCTGGGAGAGGGCCGAGGAGTTCATGCCGGAACGGTTCATGGAAGGCGGTAGTGCCGCGGCCGTAGACTATAAGGGGAACGATTTCCTCTTCTTGCCGTTCGGGGCCGGGAGGCGGATATGCCCCGGTATCAACTTCGCGACCGTCACCATGGAAATCATGCTAGCCAATCTCATGTACCACTTCGACTGGAAGCTACCACCAGGATCAGTCGAAGGTGGCATAAGTATGGCCGAATCATTTGGAGCCACAGTGCGCCGCAAGGAGAAGCTCTTCCTTGTCCCTCTAGGGCCACAAGATTAACATGATGGCTGGCCATACATATGTTGTGTTTTATGCGCAGAATATTGAAGACTCGACCCAGTACTACCTATCGCAATAGTATCGTGCATGTGCCTTCTAGGCTTCTTGTTAAGCACAAGTCTAATAATGCATTGAATAAAAAAGCATTACCGTCAAAACGATCATAATCCTTCTTGAGATATCGGTAAGATCCTGAAAAGCATTATCATGCTGCCTGGGACTGGGAAATGCAAGGTCAAGGCAAGTCAGTGGAAGAAGCCAGAACACGGGTGGCATCTCAAGCCTTGTTAGGACTAGTTCAGTTACGCAATGTTTTTCTTACCTGGATCTAGTTTGGCTAGGCAGTTTACCTTTCGCCAAGGTTTTCTCCTGATTTTACTGAAAGTAACATACACCGTCAGAAAACCTTCACCTTCAGCCAGCACACAGAAATGTCAGATGAGATTGTTCATCGATGAGCCAGACGGTACATGAATCAATCAATGAATCATCATGTAGTCGTAGTAGTTCATACAATGGTCGGCACTTCACACTCCCCTATCGAATTACAGTTTTCAAGCCTCAACCTTTTTGCCGATAAAAAATGCAAGCTATATGCATAGGTATATGAATAAGAATGGTCGTGGACTTGTTCTATGAGCGAGCTAGGCCGCCGGAAAACTTGCGTAGGGATTATCGGCGTTGGCCAGCTTGTCGTTGCCAGGTCTTGAAAACACAATCTGTGTGCAAGCGGAATATACAAGGACATATGTTAGCGCACTAGTAATCGGGAATTATATAGGCACATATGTTAGCAGTAGTAATCGGAAATTATATAAGCACATATGTTAGCAGTAGTAATGGGAACACACAGGTCTTGAAAACAAAATCTATTTAGTGATTTTTGTAAACAAAATCAACCAAAATTTGTCAATGCTAATTTGATAGAAACGGTGCTTTTTATCCACCTGTATGGCTATTGGCTATTTACTTGAGGGCACGGGTGATTGGTTACCAAAACCTTGGAAACACAACCTGCTGGAGAAATTATATCTGCTATTTGTAGTCAAGAAGATAGTTACCTGGTAAGTGCCAAGCGTCCGAGACTTAAAACCAGCCGCGCAGTATATGAAATAGTACTCCCATACACGGATGAATTTGTCGTCAAATCCCAGTGCCAAAATTGCTCTGCAATCCATAAACACATGACATACATATATATTGTTATAAGCTTCATGGATTTATTGACATTTCGTTCAAAAATGGATGAGATGCATGGAGGCTCACTCTTTGTTGGCCATGAAGTTATCCCTCCAGCGTATCAGCGTCGGGTAGTAATGGTACCCGATGTTCTCGACCTGCTCGATGCTGCACTCCAACAACAACTTATATGATTTATCTCCAATTTCACGAACCAGCTAGTTCACAAAGTTCAAATCGTAGGGGAGTTCCTATCAATAAAGAAATGATATATGTGAATTCTGTACCAGAGCCTCGATGCAGAAGACATGGCAGATGTTATCCGGGTAAAGGAAGGCAGGCAGCCCCCAGGAAAGATGTACTCCTTTATGAAGTCGGAGCTTCTCCTGTATTCCTCATACCGCTCTTCTGGTATTGATATGAACTGATAAGAGAGTAATTTAAATTTAGTTAGTTGATGGTTGACGATTCATCCCGAAAGTTGAGTCGAATCAATTATTAGCATGGACAAAACCTGGAGGACAAATAGGCCATCCTTAGCCAAGAGAGATTCGCAGCAACGAAAGAAATCGTCCATGAATTCATGACCAACTCCTTCAATCATCTCACTGCATGTGTCAACAAGAAGTAAATATTTACTTCGATCCAATAGATTCATATCAGCACAACAGTATTAGTACTTACCACGATATGATCCTGTCGTACTTACAACGAGTAGGTATTTGACGGTAGTCACACAGCAGAAACGTTATTCGATCCTGACAAACACAATGTATCGATGTTATAAATAGACAACATAGAGGAGAACTTGTCAAACAAAATTAATTTCTTCAAGGACATCATAATCATTAAGTACGCTCAAAGTTAAAATAATATTAAGAGTTGTGTCTGAAGTAGTATAAAACCACAATTTACCTCTAAACCAGCTTCCTTCACTTTCATTTGAGCATATTTAAGTTGCTCCTCTGACAGTGTAATCCCTGTGTATCTGCATCCAGTTTGCTTCACCACTTGCATTGCTAAGCTGCCCCAGCCGCTACCGATTTCAAGAATATGATGATTTTTCTCCACTTTAGCCTTATATTATTACATATTTATCAGATCATGTATGTATCTATGCATGTGCTCATCAAGTCTTAATACCTATATCAGTAGTATTACCTTCTTTATCAGGAGGTTCACTTTACGTAGGCTGGCTACTTCTAAGCTTTCATCCTCCACCTATAAAGATTTCACACACCTTAATTTACATGCCACATGCACACTTAGTGGTTAATACGACTACTGATCACACGATTAACAAACCTTGAATACTGCACAAGAGTAAGTCATCGATGGATCCAGAAAAAGCGAGAAAAAATCGTTACTCTGCATGCACATTTGAGAATTTGTGATTGGTCAGTGAGAACATCCAGACAGATGAGGACAACAGAAAGAAAATGCATTGGGAATGACCAGATCATAGTGCTGAGAGATGTTTCGGCGAGTTTGCGTGACAGTATTCTTCCGTGATATGTGGCGCAGGAAATATTTTGCAGATGCGATCCCAGCTGTTAAAAGCATGGGTGTCCACCAACCCCTGTCAATTAACCACACAATTAGATACTAGATTATTGATTGCTTCAAAGTTGATAGATTTGTTACCTCTTACTGGCAGCACTGTTGCTACTCTTCTGCACATCTCTGTTAGCAATGAGAATCTGCAGCGAAATGGTCTTGTCAGGTTGTATATAAATAATACATCAACTTAATGAAGTAGAATGCAGATCTTTTTTACCAGGAAAAGATTCAGGAGCCCTTCTCTTTTATCAACAAAAGAAAAATAACCATTGATGTATGCATCTGCCAAACCAAGGTCCGCTTCGGTTGCAACCTGTAACCGCATTTCGTTTTGACATGAGAAATGTACCATAGGAACCGAAGAGAAGATGAGAAGAAATCGTAACTGGACCTTCCAGTAGAAGAGAGGGTCATGAACTCGCATGACAGATTTGACAAGGCATTTTTTGTCCACTTCACCAAAACTGAACATAGTGCCACCTTGTTCAAGAATGCTGTGGACTAACCAAGTTAGATTTTATCATACACAATGCCTGGGATTATATCGAGAGCTTAATGTTTTCAGAACTCACATCATGTTGCCGATGGTTACGTATTGATTGAGAAACCTTGTTACCAGAAGTCGAGCCCCAGCTTCCGTCCAAGATGGGACCATCTGCTTTGGGTTCAGAAGAAGGCTGCTCTTCTGACCAAGCAAACCTTGAGCCGCTGATTTCCCTGCCTGCATGCAAAGACATCCAAATTAAATATGACATCCGATCCTGTATTTTGTAGAGGAAAAAAATGTTGTGTAGACAGGCAGTACCTTCAGGTCGTCTTCATGGAAGCCATAACCTGCATGATCCAAAACATAAGACACCTAACAGAAATATCTGTAGTAATGAAAATATGCTAAAAGAAAGAAGTCAGGCACTTACCCTGATATGCCCCGCAGAACCATATTCCTCTGTTTCCCTGGATCTGCTGAAGCTCCACGGAAGCCTTTGCAGCAGCAACAGACGGAACAGGATGGCTAGTGTTCCATTTGAGCAGGATATGATCTGGGACATGCGGTGGATTCAGTGTCACAAGGAAGGGCTTGCCAGTAGATTCGATGTTCTGAATTTTGCAAGCAAAGATGTGAGATGAGATCACTGTCGAAAGGAGTATTCATCAAATTATCTGCCTGCATTGCTGATGCTCAGTTATACCTGGAGCAGATTTAGCCAGTAGGTAACAGAGACACCGCTGCTCGTCGTTCCCAGGAAATTCCACGCGCTCCATGCCGACGGGTTCCGTGGCATCAATGTTTTGTCGCAGTGGAGGTATATGTCACTGCAAATAGTAATAGTTCAGGTATGAGAAGGGCAGCACTGTCTGCAGAGCAGTCTGCAAAAATAGATTATAGTAGGAAAAAACCACTCACCTGTAGACATATTGGAAAGCGCCCAGAATTCTCAGTTCCTCGTGTGTTGCTCCATCACCTAGCATTCTCAGAGCATCCGGTGCATGCGCGCCAAATATGATCTTGTCGTATGTCTCCTCTGAACCGTCTTCCTCCACAACTCTGTAGCCTCCTTCAGAACTTGAAACGGATTTGACTTGGCAGCCGGTCTTGATCCGACAGCCCATGTTTTCCAGTTCTTCCCTCACCTACGTACGTACATATGCACATGAATGACATGATCAAACACTACACTTTTGCAGATGACAGCTACAGTGCAATACATTTAAGCGTACCTTGTTAACATATGTATGCGATCGACCCTTGACGGTGAGCCATTGGGGTCGGCCAAAGATCTGTAGAAGGTGATGGTTGCGGCAAAACGAGAGCACGAAGAAAGCGGAGAAGCCGAGGACCCCCTGCGATGGGCACGACCAAATGCACGCGCAGATCGGGATCAGGTAAGCTTCCTGGAAGAGCTGGGAGTACCCGTGCGTCTGGATGAACTTTCCCAGGGTCTCGTCTCTGTCCAGGTCGGGGTTGTTCTCATGGTCCTCCAAGTAGCTCAGGGCGTCCTCCTTGAACTTGAGTATCTCGCGGATCATCTGCCAGAAGCCAGGGCGGAGCACATTGCTCTTTTGCGCCAGCAGGCCAGAGAGGCCGTTCCGGCTGCCCCACTCACACCTGCCGCCACCGGTGAGCTGGGTGCTCACCGAGAGGGACATGTCTGACGTCTCCATCTCCACGCCGAGATCTTCGAACCATTCCAGCATGTTTGGGTATGTCACCTGGCAAGTTTTGGTGATTGTGATGCATGGTCAGCTGTAAATTCAGTAACTCACAGATACACTGTTATTCTTAAATTATTAGAAATGGGTTCAAGCATATTATTCTTGCTCATCTGGAGGCCTTTTCACCGAAAGCTTCAATGGAACTCAGTCAACAGGGATCGTGTTTTTTTAAGAATATACAGAAAATGTCCTTTTGCACTTAAAATTATCTGAAACAATATTTTTTGAAACGATGGCAAAAGTGAAACAATTTAAAAGTACATATAGATCTGTGGTCAAAGTTGAATAAAATACTTGACTTAAGACAAAAATAATAAGCCTTAAGAGGGGGCATAATCATGAAATATTTTCCATCTCAAAAACTCAAATATATTTCAATAGTCGGTCATCAAAGATTGAGACTGCACGTATTGTATGGCGTCATCAATTTTGGAACGGAGGTAGTACTAGTAATTTAGGTAAAAATTTACATTTGTTAGCTATATATGTAAACCTTTGATGTAAGAATAACACATCAACATATATCTTGGGAGTATCGGCCATCATAGCACGTTTTTTCTTTTTATGTCTTGGGGAATATTGTCAGCCATCTAGATATATGCATGGTATGCATGGGAGTAATTTATAACCTTCGTATAATGGAAATAGATAACTATACATGTTCAAGACATTCCAGTTCAAGCTTGTTATACATAGCAATTTCTTATCTATTGGAATTGATTGACAAACCGGTGGAATAATAAAGCAAGCGAAAAAAAGGAGTACAAATGAGGAAACAAAAAGGCTGTGACTCGAGGGGATGCCGCCGGCTATGCATGTAGACTAGTTCACAGACAGAGATGGACCAGATATAGCCGGCATCACTGGTTAGCTCAGACATAGACAAGACAAAGGGAAACAGCGGAAGGCTTAAGGCCTAAGCTAACCAACAGGAAGGACGACATGTTTTTGATGTAGACTGTTGCAGAGACAACGATGAAGCACTGATTTTTCTTTTTTGAATTTACGATGAAGCACTGATTAGTCCAATACAAGACAGGGGAAATCATCCATAAGGAAGCTCAAGCTAACCAACAGGAACGACATAGGTGAGATTATTACAGAAACACATGTGTCTGTCTCCGTCTTGGTAATTCTTGTTGACAGGATCGTTTTTGGAAAATTTACTGTTCAAACTATTTTGGAAAACGGGGGTAGTAGTACTAGCCAGGTTTGACAGCACGCGTTAGTTTAGGTGCACATTTACTGTTCTTGACTAAATAGACTCTTCATGTTAGAACAAGCCATGACAATATTCAGGTCAGTTCTAGTAGAGTTGGACTTGTATTAAGGGGAGACAGTCAGACAGAGACAGGACAGGGAGACATAGACACTTAAAGAGTTAGACATGACAGTGGAAAACAGCAGGAAGCTCAAGCTAACCAACTGCAAGATCGAAGTGGCGGCATAGTGAGAACGCCGACAGCTACTCTTATTCTGCCTTGGATAATTCTTTTTGACACAAAAGGGATTTTTGGGGCAGCATTAACCGTTGAAACTAAGGAGTGATGTCTGACAGATGCCCAAACAGAACAGTAGCACAGTACCAAAATGAGAGATACAGAGATATATTTTGTGAAGGCCATATGCAAGTAGCTAGGCAGATTGACTGGTTGGTTGGGCCACATAAGGCAGCGGGCTAGATTGGGCAGCACGTGAAGATGTAGTAAGTGGAACTGTTTTTTTGAAAGGTAGTAAGTGGAACTGTTGGTACATGTGTCCCTGTCGCCGCCTCATCCCCTGTTCTATTTGGGCCGTGGGCGGAGACCATTGTAAGGCGATCGCGGCGTCCACGTCGCCCGCTAATTACCACCCACCGACCCTTTCCATCGATCGTCCACCTACCTTGTATGGATTCAACTGGTCGTTTTGGTTAAGGATCCAAGTGACTAATGCCGATACAGGGAATTAATTGTAGGATCGATGATTTTTTTCTAAAAAAAAACAGAATTGCCAATACACAGCGTTAATGTATTACTAAATAATGATTAAGGGATGCCAAATTGCCAAGAACACATGAGAGCAAGATTAATTAGGGGGGCAACAAAACATATGAGAAGAAGGAAAGAAATAAAGGCATTCTTAAGAACTCGAACCATCCAAGGTGTATGTAGCGCCTACGTACTCCGTACAAGATACGAAGAAGACGAGGATGTCATGAGACGGCGTGTGTGTGTGTATGTATGGGAATCCATGTACGTACCCTGTTGAAGACCATGAATCCGAGGTCGAGGTGGACGCCGTCGACGTCGGCGGTCCTGGCGTGCCCGCCCAGGCTGTCCTCCGCCTCGTACACCGTCACGCGCGCCCTGCCGCCGCCTCCCTTAGCCAGCTCGTGCGCCGCCGCCAGGCCGCTCACGCCGGCGCCGACCACGGCCACCCTCATCTCCTCCATTGGACTTGTTCTGGTGCGGGAGTGAACCAGTCAACAAGTGGCAATGTGCTGCATTGGCATTGGCGGTGAGACGAGAGGAGACGAGTGGCGATGATATAGAAAGCAGGCCTGCGCGTCCAGCCGCATGGATAAGAAGAGGAGGGAGATGAGCCACCGAGGAGGGTTTGTTTCTTAATTCCTGCTTTGGTGGCTAGTTAGTCGCGGACGGGCCGCACGCCCATTCCTCTTGGCGGCCCACATCACACCTCAAGCTGCAGAGTCGTCTTTTGCTAATCTGGTGTTTTTTTTTCAGATAAATAAAAGGGTTTTGATGAAGCACACGCTAGGCTAAGGTGTTGAAAAGAAGAATAGCTAACGAGGCACAAAGACAACTACATGTAGACAGCAAATAAAAATGACTCGTGTTGTTTTATTGTGATCTAAATTTGATTAAGATAAAGGATAACTTCTGCCAGATCGAAGGGAGGCCTGGAAAAAGATAGGGGCACCCCTCCCAATTAACATAAGATGCACCTACTAGTTAGTACCTGCAAAAAAGATACACCTACTAGTGATGTTAATAACTTTTTACTGTATCAAACAGTTGATTTCATGTTTTGGTTAGCTGACTTACTTTAGCATGTTTTGCAATGTACCAGGAACCTTATCGTCTTTCTTCGAAATGTTTATGTAATGATTGTTGAAATACTCGCGTGATGTTCTGTCGTCGAGCTAGTTGTGTCCTTCCAATTGGAGATAGGTGGGGGGGATTACGTATTTTTCTCGAGATCATTGAGATAAATTGAATCTATTTTGATATTTATCTCATTCGCTGCTGATAATAGTGGCATCATTCTTAGCTGCAACTTGCTTTTCAACCGGCTTGGCTAGATTATTTTACATATGAACACATGATTGTGAACAGTACAATGTGGAAAGATTGTAGGTGCGGTAGTATCTATGCTCGGTCGAGGCGCTGTTGTGGCGGTGAACAAGGAGGCACTTGATCATGGACACCGGTCGGCGGTGAAGGATATCTACTCCCGCCTACAGACATGTGATATGTCATTCATCGATCGGATGTCGTAGGACGGATTCTATGCGTTGACGCGACGGCTGCCTTGGATCCCGCTACAATTCTGACAACTGGCTTCTTTGTGTCGCTACTCTGTACACATATCCGAAATTGTGTACCACAATTGGAATACTAATTTCGGAGTTTTATACAAATGAGGCTTATTTATAATAAACATTCTTATTTTTTACAAGTCATTGCCGCTAATATTAACATGTTTTTATTAATACAATAGCTATTTTCCTATCACCATACAAAGTTTTTTGTTATAAAAATTAAACACATATCATTATGAAAATAAAATTGTTGATTTAGTATTTGTTTTAATTATATAATTTGAAATTTTCGTTTTGAAATAATTTTTTGAATAATCCCTATATATTTAAACAATGCATAAAATATGACACAATCATATCTATTTACGATCTAATTTAGGCATATTTGTATCTAGAAATATCTACATAGAGGGTTCTATGGTGCTCAAGCCTAATAATATTTGCATAATAGTTGACGAATAGGAAAGTCAAGATTCACTATGGAAAAATTCATATTATTGGTGTGTCACCGGCTTTGCCTTTTTTCGTGAGATTTTCATTACTAAATTTAGTTATCTAACCAAAGAAGGAAAGAAATAGTTTGATATATAGTAAAAAATAATATTTACATTACTAGTATGCGTATCTTTTGTATGTGTATAGTTATTAACATGGATTACCACTATAAAGATATCCGTTAAGCCAATGTTTTTTGGGATGATTCGCAAGTTGTACATCTCTGGCGTTTGTAAGCTCTCTCGATATAGATAAGTTTTGAAAAATGTGGCGTGGATGTGTAGGTCGAGATCCCGCGGTGAATGGGAGGCCAGTAACACCGCCTAATTAGGCCTATGGGATATCTGTGTATCGGTAGCGCCACGACGACTTAACAAGCGCCCCCTCCCCCTGACAAAATAGTCAAATGCAAAAAGAACTTGACATTCTATCTCTCGTAGTTTCCTAGCGCTTCCTTGACCTTTGCTTGTAAAAGTGAGCGAGACATTTCATATAGCATCTTTGTTTTTTGAGATAACAACTGATGGAATTTCAACAATGGCGAAACCGATTACAAATGACTCAACAAAAAAAGGAAAACACAATATGGACACAGACTTCTGCAAGAATGACCTCACACCGTACTTCCAACACGCAAACAAGCCCATCATCCTCATCATCACCAACCAAGTACAGAAACCGGACCCGAAAGCAGCACATCTTCAGACACCATCGAGTCACCGCCGCCGTCGTCGCCACATTGGGCTTTGAACACCGCATGAGTGCCCACCCCGAGGGGTGAGAGCTAAGAACCTTTTCCAGACATCGGGCAGACGGGAGATGGGGAAGACCAAGCAGTACCTCCAATCCAAGATCACCGGGCAGTAGGTCCCAACCACCGACACCACGTCTAGACACCCCCTTCCCTTGCCACAATGGCCGGCCAGAAGAAGCTTCAAGACGTGACAGTCGCATCTCAAAAAAAGACCACAAACAACCCTAAAGATGAAGGCTGTGGCGCCATCCCCTTCCACTCCCTCGCCACCACGGCTGGCCGAGGGGAAGACGACAGCATCAACAGCCCTCCGACACCCGAACAAACTACAGAAACTCCACGGCAAAATCGAAAGTCGACCGTGCCTGGAGGAACCACCCTCCCCAGATCCGCAAATCTGAGAGGATACCAGGCCAGCTGCTCACCGGAGCCACCACACATGGCCTTGCCGAGATGGGGATCGAGCTCCAGCACCCTTATTTCGACGCGACGCCGCCTCCACTATCCCGGCGACGACCCCCGAATCCCTACCAGAACTCAATCCCCCACCACCGGCGATCCAACGAAGCCCCGCCGCCTCCATGGAACCACCGCCGATTGAGGAAGAAACCACCGTCGCCGGCCGCCCAGTCTTTGATCAGGCGTCTTCGTCGGCGGCGGTAGAAGGGAGGGGAAGGCGGGCGGCCTCGAGCAGGGGGTTGTGGCGACCCGGTGGAGGCGCGGCGGCGCCCACGGGAGCGGTTTTAGGGTTAGCGATTGGAGATCCCCCGATCAGTACTCAACCAAGTCCATTTTCATATAGCATCTTAACAACTTTTGATAAGTCTCACCTCCTTATTATGGTCTTAGAGTAAAATATTTGATGTCTGGCTTTAATATCTGTTGTTATAAGTATTATAATTGTTTGTTTGATAGGCTTTTTTTTCTACATCTGATTTAATGGAGCATGCCAATTGTTAACTCCGAACACTCATATTGACACACCTTCTTTTTTCTGATCAATGAAATCTAAGGAAGTTATAAATTACATCGCGAGGAAACTAGACGTTTATCGTTTCAAGTTATAAAAAATTGCCTTTTGAGTTTTCAAGTTTTTACTCACTTTTTAATTATAATATAGAGATAAACCTCTAACTGATAAACAAATTATTTTACCTCATTTGTTTCAACATTTTGTATGACATGTTTCCGCAACAACGTGCGAGGTATCATCTAGTTTAGTAAAAAGTAAAACCCACAAATACTTTTTGAATACTTAATAACAATTTAACAACAAGAAGAAGAGCCGAACAACCTCTTCGCGTACGAGCGAACGTTTCAGCGTATCACTATCAGCGAATGAGACCCCCGCGACAGCCCACGAAGGCCCAGATAGGCTGATGCAGCTGGAATTGGCCCAAGTATTCTGTTTTTCCTTTGTTGTTTTTCCAAATCGTGCAGAACTTTCAGAAACTTGTACTGTTGTACATACAAACGAAAATGCCTATATATACTCGATTTTTTTCGAAAACGGCCGCCCTACCTTGCCCTGTGGGGAGCTTCGCCTTCGCCCCTGGCGGTGAACCCTCCAGATAGCACCGTCAATTTTGACATCTCCACCCCGATTGTTGCGCTGATGAGGATCCTCACAATCGCTTTCATCTTCTACTACACTGCGTGCACGCTAAGAAAAATCAGCTCGAGTGCTGCAGGAATTGATCTACATAGTGGCAGAGCCAGGAATTGAGTTGAGTGGGTCGAACATATAAGATCGAAAAAATTTAAGGCAGCAAAATAAGTCTAGTTGGTCTGGCAATTCAATTTTCATAACTCATGAAGGAGAACTACCAACAATATGAAATAACATAAACGTAACTTATGAACCATAGTAACAAATGCACACAAAAAACAGTTCTTTTAGTACACATGACGATTATTGTTGTAGAACATTATTATTTTTTGTTGAACATTTATTGTTATTTAGTTCATTACAATTTTTGAAGATTTTTTAAATAAATATAGAAAGTTTTGTATGTGATACATAAATATTCATTTACAAATACGAGAACATTTATTTTGATTAATATGAACGACTGTTGTTTACACCTATTTATTGTTGTTAATATTTTTTTGAGGGAGAAAAATACATTTTTTGAGGTTCAGAAGGAAAATGTCACGGGAAGATGTTTTTGAAGTTCCGGACGTGCATATATATCCGCTACATATTTTCAAAAAAGATCCGGCTCCTATGGTGGGCCGTTGCACGGAGATTAGAGGTTGACATTCCTATCAAATCTCTACACATACTAATCTCCCTATGATTCTTGCCATCTCCTTGCTTCAAATGTCCACATCATGGCGGACCCCACTTAAATACCAATTAGTAAAATACTAAAATCACAACATCATGATGGACCATAAACCACATCTATAATTAATATCTACACACAAAAATATGTTGGATACATACACATGTTTTATATATATTAAAAACTCATTAAAATAAAATTTTGATTTAAAAAAGAAGAATAGCTTTATCTTCCCTTAAAATTTCTCTCTTTTCTGTAGCACAAAATATAAAATGCTTACAAAACTTATAGAGCATGTACAATACATACACGTAGTTGTATGCTTTATTGGCAAATAACAAAACCTAGACATGTCGTTTCAATTTTTGTAAAATAAGAAAATGTGGTGAGCTCAAAGCTACATGCACTTTACGACAACTCTCCCCCTTAACCTGTCTTTGCCGCCAGTGCCCACCATAGCATCACTTAGACTAAGTTGCACGACATAACTTTTCTCTCCACTTCCCTCGATCCGTATTTTAGCGAAACATCTGTTCCGCTTCAACTTTTCCATCTCTCCGCACACACCTTTGGCTCCAGTAAGCCCCTTGGAATACATGGCACATCCATCCCCGATGTCGCCTCTCAAGTCCATTGCTAACTTGCAAGCCACTTGCTCTCCCGTCGGTGCATATTTTTGTGGCCACCCAACACTAGTGAGGTGAAAGACTTTCTACATCTCTCGTAGTAGTTGCATGTGAATACTCATATCAACTTTCGCATCGGCCGCCGATGCCGCCGTTGTTGTTAGTGGTGGCGACTCGGTGATGGTGGCACTTGCGGTTGCTACAGTGAGCAACAATTGGATGGTGAATGGGGGTAGTATGATGAATCAGACGCATTTTGTTGGATGCCACCTAATTACTGATAAAAGATCATGTGTGTATTAGATTTGTGGACATTTTCTCAGCACTATGTTTGCTTATCTCTCACTTATATTAAGAGAACAGATTATGTAAGCAAGTGTATGCGTGTATTTGGTAGACGGTAGGATGAATACACCGAAAAAGAGCTATGTGTGTCTAGCCTCACATGATGTCGTTAGCATCTAACGTGTGGTGAAGATGACAAACTATATGTTTAAAGATGGGCATTAGTGTAATTAGATATATATTCAAAATTATTGGTGGTATTCATGCAATTATTTTAGTTAATATTTTATTTTATACTCCCTCCGTTTGGAAAAGGATGTCACAAAAATGGTCTACTTATAGTTCATTTTTGTGACATCCTTTTCCGAACGGAGGGAGTATAATATAATACGGATCTGACTCACAGATTAATACCGTTAAATCTTGCGTTGCTCTGTTTTTAGTGCATTATTTAGTATTTATTGGTAGAATGATCCTCCAGTTTATAGTAACGATTCTACTCGATAGAATTTTTAATTTTGCTACAATGTGAGATAATTAATGTCAGAAAAGTCTACTTGATTTCATTACAGTAAATTAATGACCTCGAGGATCTTGATGGCTAATCAAGTCATGAATAATCTATCTTTTGAGTCTGCAATGTTCATCATATATATCGTACATTGTCTACGATTGTCGGAAATTTGTTCAAATTCTTTTGTTGAAATCTCGATAAAACCATATACAATTTAACTTTCATGAAATTTCATAATTCTGGTTGTATTTCGATTGTCTAACTGAGTATCTGATAGATTAATCTTTGTATGGGTCATATGCTCTATCTCTTGAGTGGTGTAGCCCTAACCTTGCTACAACTCACATAATTGTGTTTCTTTTTTTACTTCTCTATTTTTATGTGAGGATGCCTAAGTGATCGTGTTATAAGAGAGTGAGCGAGTGGTGCATTTTTTTCCCTTATTGCTCTATTTACATATTTAAAATTATTTATTTCTTTATCCATTGTCCAGGTGCAGCAACCGTGCATCTTTTCCATCCAGCTAAACGGGACGGACGTCGTGGGCTGCCGAGCGCTACGGTTGTGGGCCTTACTCCTGGTCTTGTGCGGCAGCGCGCACACGTACTCCTGCGCGCGCCTCCCCTCGCCGGAGAGCCCGTCTCCCAGCTCCTTAACGCGCCACTGCCTGATCAGGTGCTCCACGATGCCGCGTGTTAGGTACTAGATAGGATTCACTCTCGATTGTCTCAGTTCTCTCGGATCAAACGAATACAGGGGAGTTTGGTACAGAAGATAGCAGAAAGGAAATCAGAGACGCAGCTTTGCCGTAGCCAACATTAGCCGTGATCCCAAGGATAACCGTGTCTACTGGGGAAGCTTCCTTATATGCTGTCTGCTTGGACGGCTTGGTCTTCACTTTGTCCACTCGGGCCCAATGTGATTGCGGTTAGGCTGTACGAGACGCTTGGGTCGAGCTGGAGCACGGGCGAGGCCCACGTCGTGTCCTCCTTCGTCAGGTACGCTGACATCCCCTCCTCCTTGTGAATTGGCTTGTCCCCAAGCCAATGCATCCGGGAACTGGTGTTTAAGCTCTATCGCATCTTCCCAGGTCAGTTCTTCATCTGCGCCTGGAGACCACTGAACTCGCACTTGTTCACGTCGTCCTGAAGGAGTCTGGCGCCAGCGACGATCGAGTAGCTTGACAGGTACAGGAACGACGTCAGTAATGACAGGAAGAGTAGTAGATGCTTTGGTACCTGGTTTGAGCACTTTGCGGAGTTGTGACACATGGAAGACCGGATGAATCCTTGACTCAGTTGGGAGATCAACCTGATAGGCCACTGCATTGATGCACTTGGAGATGGTGAAAGGCCCGAAATAACGAAATGCGAGTTTTGCATTGGTTCGGCGCATAACTGAATTCTGGATGTAAGGCTGCAGTTTGATAAAAACCTCTTCACCCAACTAGAAAGTTCTCTCAGTGCGTTTTTTATCAGCCTGGATCTTCATGTACTGTTTTTCGTGGTTGAGATTGTGCTCCAGTAGCTGTTGTATCTGCTTTCTCTCCTCTAACCAGTGTTCTAGTAAAGGAGCCGTGCATGTGTGGCTTGCCTCAATACCCCAGTGTTGAGGTTCGTGTCCATAAAGAGCAACAAACGGTGACATTTTAATTGCTGAATGGTAGCTGGTATTATACCAGAACTCTGCCAACGAGATGAACTGACTCCATTTTTTGGGGCTGGCATGGGTGAAGCAACGTAGGTAAATTTCCAGGCATTGGTTCACCCTCTCCGACTGACCATCAGTCTGTGGGTGGTACGCTGAACTCATCCTTAGTTCACTGCCTAGTTGCTCGAAAAGTTCCTTCCAAAACTTGCTGGTGAAGATAGGATCCCTGTCCGACACCATGACTTGAGGCAAGCTATGTAGCTTAAACACATTGTCCAGATAAGTTGTCGCCACTTTAGTTGCTGTGAAAGGGTGAAGCAATGGAATAAAGTGAGCATAGCGTGTGAATTTGTCGACCACTACCATGATGCAGTTGGCATTGCCTGAAGTAGGGAGACCCTCCACGAAATCCATTGTCACCGTTTGCCAAGCTGCCTTGGGGGTTGGCAATGGTTCCAGCAAACCCGGATATTTGATACGCTCAGGTTTAGCCTGTTGGCATGCCATGCATGTTTGGACAAATTCTTTCGTTTGAGCTTTCATTTTGGGCCAGGCAAATAGTTTGCGAACTTTTGCATATGTTGCAGGGAATCCAGAGTGACCCCCTATCTTGCTTGAATGGAAGGCTGACAGTATTTTCTGTTGCAACTCTATAGAACCTCCAAGCCAGATGCGTTTCCTGAAGTATAACAGATTGTCGTGCCATGAAAATCTGCCTTTAGGATCAGGTGCTTGCTGGAGACGCTGGATCCACTTTTTAGCATGTTCATTAGTCAAGTAGCTGACTCTGACTTCCTCAAGCCAGACTGGCTGACATTCAGTCACTGTGTTCAGAGTGATGTCTTCCGGGTGCCGACGTCTGGATAAAGCGTCTGCGGCCCTGTTCTCCAGCCCTTTCCTGTAGCAAATCTTGTATTGCAAACCCAGGAGTTTTGTGAATGCTTTTTGTTGCCAGACAGTTGTGAGTCTCTGTCCTTCAAGGTGCACCAGACTTTTTTGGTCCGTTCTGATGATGAATTCCTTGTGTTGCAGATAACGGCGCCATTGTTCTATTGCCATTAGTATAGCAAGACATTCTTTTTCGTATGTGGATAAACCTCCGTTTCTTGTCCCCAATGGTTTGCTCATGTAGGCAATGGGGTGGCCGTCCTGTTGGAGTACTGCTCCCACTCCAGTGTCGCATGCATCCGTGTCCACTACAAACGTTTTGCTAAAATCTGGAAGTTTTAGAACTGGTGCTTCGATCAACTTCTGTTTGAGTAACTGAAACGCGGTTTCTGTCTCACATGTCCAAACAGATGGCGCCATCTTCTTGAGCAGGTTAAACAGTGGCCTGGCAATTATTCCAAAATGCTCTACGAATTTGCGGTAATACCCCGCAAAACCCAAGAAACTCTGCACATCCTTGACTGTCAGAGGTGTTGGCCACTTCGCCACTTTGCTAATCTTGGCTGGGTCTGATGCGACCCCATTTTTGTCGATCACGTGGCCTAGATATGCAATTTTTTGCTGGCCAAATGAGCACTTGGAACGTTTGATCTGCCATTTGTCTCTGCGAAGGAGTTTCAGAACTTGTTCCAGATGTACCATATGTTCCGGCAGGCTGCGGCTGTATACCAGAATGTCATCAAAGAAGACCACAACACACTTGCACAGAAGAGGTTGAAGAGTTGCATTCATCGCACCAAGAAAGGTTGCTGGTGCCCCAGCTAGGCCGAATGGCATGACCTTGTACTCCCAGTGTCCTGCATGGGTTTGGAACGCTGTTTTGTACTCTTCTCCCGGTGCTAGCCTGATCTGGTGGTAGCCTGCACGAAGATCAAGCTTGGAAAACCAGCATGCGCCCGTGAGCTCATCAAGTAATTCGTCTATCACCGGGACTGGATACTTGCTGATGACTGTCATGGAGTTGAGTGCTCGATAATCCACGCAAAGCCGCCTTGTCCCATCTTTTTTCTTAACAAGTATGGCTGGAGAGGAAAAATTGCTTGTGCTGCGCTGAATCACTCCGGAAGCTAAGAGTTCAGCTACCTGTCGTTCGATTTCAGACTTTAGTTCTGGTTTGTGCCTGTAAGCACGAATGTTAACTGGTTGGGATCCTTGCATCAGAGGTACAGTATGATCACAGGCTCGACGATGAGGTAAAGTTGTTGGTTCAGCAAAAATATCCTCAAAGTTTGACAGTAACGACTGAACTGCATCGGGTGTAACTTCCTCAGTGCACACCGTCTCCCCCAAAGCGTATACATGCACTAGATGGGCTACTGACCCTTGACGACACACAGTTGCTAGTTCACTTGATGAAATAGCGGCGCACTGGATTGGGTCATTCGTGTGCCCCTGCAATTTGATCTGTCCGTCAGAAGTGTTTATGGTCAGATATTTGTCCACCCAATCAATGTATGGGTTGTGTGTCTCCAGCCAGTCCATACCAAGAATCACATCGAAAGCACCCAATGGGAGGACCTTCAAATCTGTCTAAAATTGATGGCCCTGAGCTGACCATTGACAGTGAGGAATATAAGTAATGCATCTGTGTTGAGACCCGTCAGCAACATTGACCCTACAGGGTTTATCCAGAGGTGTACTGTCTGGCAATTGTGCTGCAAGCTGTGTATTGATGAATGACGCTGAACTCCCAGAATCAATCAGGATAAGAATTTCATGCTTGGCGATGAAAGCATGCAATTGTATCACCCCTGAATTTGCCATAGTGGAACCTGTCATAGCATGCAAAGAAATTGAACAAGCTATTTCTTCCACTTCTTCAGAACTTGTTCCTGGGCTTTCACTTCCAGTAACTTCTTCCTGAGAGAACAGAGCTAAAAGCTCTTCCACAATATGGAGCTGCACTGTTTGGGGGCACACATGTTCTTTACTGAATTTTCTCCACACATGAAACAGAGTCCCTTGGCTCTTCGATAGTCCCTGAGTGCATTGAGCTTATCATCACCGCTACGTCTTGCTCTGTCCAAACCACGACTGTCAGCCGCACGACTTACAGAAGTTGGTGGAGCTGGTAGTTGCTGGGACTGTGTTTGTCGAGCAGGGAACTTGATGAAACGATGCTCATTTCTACGAGGAGGTGACACACATTCGCCTTCTGTTACTTCCTCTTGAAGCAGAGCCAAAGAGCACGCCGTGTCGAGATCAGTTGGTCTCTGAACCATGACAACTGAACGAATGTCCGCCCTTAGTCCCTCGACAAAACGAGTAAGAAAATAGTACGGGTGAGTAGCATCTGTATAAGACACTATATGATTGATAAGAATATCAAAACGCTCTATATAATCAGCCACCGTAGAAGTTTGTTTGATGGAATAGAACTGTCTAATGAGTAACTGGTGTCGATCACGTCCAAAACGCGTGCACAAAAGTGACGTGAACGAGATCCATTCTAGAGAAGCTATTTTTTTCCTAACTGACTGAAGTATTGTATAGCGAACATGTATAGCGAACATGCTGAAGTATTGTTCTGCCAGGGTAATCCACAAATTGGGATTATCCCCAGTGAACGCAGGGAACGGAAAATTGGGGGCGTGACAGCCGAGACCCGCAATGATCTGACTGGACATGAGTTGTGGATCCGAAGTAGAAACCATAGGATGTTGCAGGGAAACCATACCCGTGACCGGAGGTGCCGACGGCGACGCAAGGGTCGCCGCCGGGTTACCCCCGGAGAAGATGTTGACGCCGAGGCCTTGCCCGTGGATCGCCTCCGATGGTGTTGCTGAAGGCTTGGTGGCGAGATGAGCCGTCACCGATCCACCACTTGACGCGGGCGGGGGTTGCGCTCGCTGGATCTCGGCGACCGTCGCCTGGAGCTTGGCAAAACGGGCCTTGAGATCGGGTTTCCATCCGCACAGATCCGTCAGTTGGGCGGATTGTGCTTCGATTTTCTGCGCCGTGGCTTCCTGTTTCGCCATGACCGCGATGCCGTTGGAGTCGACGGAGGCCTTGAGCTCGGCGGCATCCTTGCGCATGGCGTCCAGGTACTCCTTAAGAGTCGGATCCATGGTGCTCAGAAGGCGTCTCCGATCCGCTGCGTGCCGACGAGTGTCTGGAATTTTTTGGTGGGCGGATTGTGAATCTGGTGGCTCTGATACCACGATGTTAGGTACTAGATAGGATTCACTCTCGATTGTCTCAGTTCTCTCGGATCAAACGATTACAGGGGAGTTTGGTACAGAAGATAGCAGAAAGGAAATCAGAGACGCAGCTCTGCCGTAGCCAACATTAGCCGTGATCCCAAGGATAACCGTGTCTACTGGGGAAGCTTCCTTATATGCTGTCTGCTTGGACGGCTTGGTCTTCACTTTGTCCACTCGGGCCCAATGTGCTTGCGGTTAGGCTGTACGAGACGCTTGGGTCGAGCTGGAGCACGGGCGAGGCCCACGTCGTGTCCTCCTTCGTCAGGTACGCTGACACCGCGGTAGTCGGAGGCCGTGTACACGCCGGCCTGCTGCGCCACGGCCGCGTAGTCCGCGAAGAGTTCACCGCTCGGCCGGCGGCATCCGTCATCCATGAGCGACGCCGGCATGGTGATCCGGCGGCGCATCATGTACGCCAGCGCGCGCACGGCGCCGTCCGGGTCGACCTCGAACAGCTTCTCCACGATGCGCGTGTACGTGACCTCGTGGCGCTTCTCGTCGGAGGCGATGGCGCCGCACACGCGCGCGAGCGCCGCGTCGCCATGCGCCCCGGCGAGGCGCGCCGTGTTGCCGTGCGAGATGGAGGTGGCGCGCTCCTGGAAGGCAACGTAGATGAAGCCGTGGTACGGGCTCCGGGCGGCCTTCATGACCATGCCGGACTGGATGAGCCGGTGGACGGTCTCCTCGACCCTCCTCATGTCGACGTGGCCAGAGAGGAAGAGGTACCTGTTGAGCACGTCGCCGTGGCGGTTCTCCTCGGCGGACCAGCCGCGGATCCAGCGCGCCCAGGCGGTGGCGCTGGCGCCAGTGAGGTCGCGCACGCCCTCGAAGCGGTTGGGTATACTCTGGTACGTGGGCAGCGCCTCCTCCGTGACCATATTGCCCACGAGGCAGACGAGGTGCGTGTCGGGGATGCCGGCCGCGCGGGAGCGGAGATCGGAGCAGGCCGCGTGGAAGCCGTCTGCGCCCAGCATCGCGGGGTCCGGCAGCATGTCGGAAGGCTGCCACGCCGCCTCGGCGGGCTTGAGGAGAGGCAGCACGTTAGCCTCCGCCCGCGGCTCCAGCTGGTCGAACAGCTCCAGCTTGGCCGGCTCCAGGTACCTCATCCATTCCTCGTCGCCGTCCTCCTCCTGCTGCTGTTGCTTCTTATTATTCAGCTTAATCAGTGCAGGTGTGCAGCTGTTCATGTCCGCCATGATTCTTGTTTGTCCACGGGTACCAGTGCATCTCCTGCTGATTTTTTTGAGCTAGGTGACCCAGTTTATAAGGAAAACCGGATTCAAAAACCATATAAGTTGTACAAATGAATTTCACAGACAAGGCGACTCGCCGCCCACACGACACAAGTCGAACAAACGCCACAAAACATACTACCAGTTCTGGAGCAGCCGCTCCGGCGTAACAACCAGATCAACCTTTGCATTACCCGAAAGTGATCCAGTCATACATGTGCTGAATTTCCATCATCGATCTTGTAATAATACCTTAATTAACCGGTACGTACCAGTATGGTACTGAAGGATTCGTCAGTGTTCTTGCCCATGGCTGAGAATGGTGGTACACTGGTAGCAATCCTTGCAGCATTGTCATACAAAGAACGATCCAGAGTTCAAATATGTCTAAGAAGCGAGAAGGATGAATAAACGATGCATGCAGAGCTCGGTGAAGTGACTATTTATATATGGTCGACAGAACGGAGAAAGATCAGTTTTTTATGTCACCGTGGGATGCTTCCCCGCAAGAAGAACACATGTTTTCGTACGTTTGACAATGTTCCGCTTTTTCAACACGGCTGCTACACTGCTACGTTTGACAATGTTCCGCTTTTTCAACACGGCTGACAATGTTCCGCTTTTTCACCATAAGGTCGCCCTCATCCCCTCGCTCCGCTACAGTGCCCGAGGGGCGATTTTTTGAGAGTCGACTACCGAACCACCTCGCTCGCCGGTGGGACGTGGGTTCTCCCCCCTCCGTCGGCCGTTCCGGCGGCGGGAGGGTGGGGAAGCCCGTCCCACGGCGTGTACATAGTGTAGGTCCTGGTAGTTCACCGGCCGGCGGCGCTCGGGAGGAGATGGAGCTGCAGGTTCGGTTTTTGGTGTCGGCAGTGATCCCCTCTGGCGGCGGTGCTCTCTGGAGTTCCTCTACCTCGCGGCCGACTTCTCCGAGCTCGAGGTTTCGCGGATCCGTCGAGTTCGTTTCACCACGGCCAGGTTCGGGTCAGCGGCGGACCTGGATGTTGAAGATCTGGAGGATGCTGTGTTGGTTCTTCGCAGCAACGGCGGTGAGCTCTGGTGTAGGCTCTTCGGAGCCGACGATCGACGACTTCCCGTCTGCGTGTGGTGGCTCCAGGCGATCCAAGGTTGGGGAGTTTCGCAGCGGCGCGCCATCGACGGCATCTGCTTCGTCACCGATGCCGGAATCCAGTGGTATTTCTTGTAATTTTGCTTTCTTGCTGGATCTCTCTGTAAGAGTGGGGAATTAGTGCAGCTTCCTCCTTCGCTAAAAAAAAACACGGCTGCTAATATTTCCAAAAAATAAGACACGGTTGCTAAGTGCCCTCCAATAAATAAACGGTTATTCTAAGTAGGAGACGTGTCCCACGGAGTCGTTCCGTCCAGCGCCTCAAGATTCTCGCTCGCCTCCATTGTGCGGGGCACGTCGTCCTCTTTATCTAATCAGCGCCAGTACCAGTCTTATCCTCTTGCTTGCCTACAGCCACACAATGACCGAGCCCCACTTTTCCCCTTTTCCTCTTCCTGCTCCAAGCGTGGATGGCTTAAAAAATCCAACGATTTCGAGCGGCGGCGGAGCAGCCGATGCAGCTGCTCGCGGCGGCGCGTGCAGCTAGGTAGCTGCTGAAGGTGGTGCCGTGGTGGTGTGCAGTCAGCGGAGCACGCGCGACCGCTGCCGTTGTCGCCCGCGTCTCTGCTAGATGGATCAGACGGAAGAGGAGGAGGGGAGCAGGTGCTAGCAGGCACGGCGACCGGCGGCCATGCGCCCATGGCGGCAGCAGGCACTTCAAGGGGGTGGGCGCGCTCCCATAGCGCAGCATGCAAGCTGACGTCGTGGATGGTGTACCCACGGCGAAGCAAAGGGACGGTGATGGGGCACGTAAATCCATGGTGGAGCTGGCACGGCGACGGGGCGGCGTGCGTCCTTGGCGGAGCTGGCACGGCGACGAGGGAGGCCGCATGCCCATGGCGGAGCAGGTACGGCGGCGGGCTACTGCACGCCCATGGTAGAGTGGACACGCCAATGCACGATAACCTGGTAATGGTGTTTAAGTAATCTGGCAATCTTGTGTAAGTAATCTGGTAATCATGTGTAAACAATCTTGTAGTGGTGTGTATGCATTCTGGTGATATTGTTTAAGCAATCTGGTAATCATGTGTAAACAATATGGTAATTGTGTATAAATCAGGCAGTGGTGTGTAAACAATCTGGCAATTAAGTGTAAATTATCTGGTAATAGTGTGTAATTAATCCGGTAATTATATGATCCGTGTATGATAATATTTATGTGTGAGCAATCTGGCAATTAGGTGTAAATTATCCGATAAAAGTGCGTAATTAATCTAGAAATTCTATGGTCCTTGTATGAGAAATGCATAAACATTAGCCAATGAACCCGGCAACTACGTGATAAAACTCTGGCAACTGTGACGTACAAAAAATAGTTCAGATATTTACCTACTATCTGATACAAACATGACTAGATTAGGTGCTATATTAGCCAGACTCGTGATTTAGCAGTAGTGTAGCCATAGCAAGATTTATGTATGAATAAATTTACAAAAGTAGCACTAGCATAGCAGCTATTTCACAAAGTGCGGGTCGAAGAAAAAAATGGATGAGATTTTGGTCAGATGGAACGGTAGTGCCAGCTAGAATGAAAAGTAGGTCAACGTCACGTGGGGGTTGGGACCAACGCGCGCAGAACAATTAGCGCGGGGTGATTAGCAGGCGCCGGATGGGAAGGTATTCTGGGGCACGTTCGTTTGGTAGCAAAGTCCATAAATAAAACTTGTCCGTAGATTGACGAAAGTTTATTCGTCTCTGACACAACAATTTATTGACAGATTCCAATATTATGACATACTACGAGATACTATTAGTCAGAGGAAAAAACATGTATTCTAAGAGGTATTTTCAGTTGCCAGAGAGAGGAGACGAACAATGTACAAACACCTCTAAAGTTATTGACATGGTAGAGAGAGCCGGTAGAATATTCTCAAGTTGCAAATGAGGGAGTCCATTTTTGTAGAGGAAAATCCTTGCAAATCTCCACAATCTCATACCACAGTGCCATGAGCTTCGCATCAAAATTCCTTCCGAAGGTAAATTTCGCAAGCATTTGAGAGATAGTAGTGTTTTTCTCATTGCAAAATTGTGTAGATTTCCCAATACTGCAAAGCTAGCGGGGAGGTTCAGGCCTGAGTCCAACCACGGCTAGTTTCCTTAGGATGAGTCCAATGGGCCGACGCAAACGGACACACCTTTGGTCCGCGTTTGGTCCGTTTGCGTCGGCAAAAAGACAGACCCAGTCCGCCCCTGTCCGTTCTTGGTGCCAGTGCGTCCAACGGCCGACGCATCGAGTCTGGCTGCCTTTTTTTTTTAACTTAACATGTCATATATGGGCCTTTTTCATTTATAGATAGGACAGGTGGGGCACAAACGGCCATTTTACATAATAGTTTTTAAACGCAAAATATAAAAAGTTTGCCCTTCGCGGGCTTCTACTTCTTCTTCTTCTTCTTCTTGGCGTCGTCATTCCCGTCGAGGATGATGTACTCCGGCTCCTTCCACAGGTGCGCCGGTAGTCCGCCTCGCGGTGTGACGACGGCCGGCGGTGTGGGCGGCTGCTTCTGCGCCTCCTCCCCCTCCTCTGGGAGGGGCGGTGCCCTCGGTACCTCCCAGACACCGCGCCCGGCCTTCGGCGACGCGAGCTGGAAGACGGCGAGGAGCGGCGCCGGCGCACGCTCAGGGGAAGGGGATGGCGTCGGGGTGGGCGTGCGCATGCGGCGACGGCGTCGGGAAGAACCACTCGAGGACCCCGCCTCGTGGTCGTTCTTGCCCTTCCCGAATCTAGGCCACCGGAGAGGCATCGCGTCGAGCTGGGCGGCGGGAGGGCTAGGGTTTGGGTGGGGTTTGGTCGTCGGAGAGGGAGCGGCGTCGGGAAGTGAAATGGGTGGGGGCTGCCCGTCCCTATCCCCTGGCATTAAAAAGGACTGGGCCAGGGGAGGCTGACCGGCGACGGGTGGCTGCCAGGCGGGGTCGGGGCGGATACCATGCGGGGGCGCGCGGACGTGTTTTCTCTCTGACGCGCGTCCGTCCCGACGCATCGGTGTCCTAAATTTGGGCCAGGGATGCGTCGGGCCGGACGCGCGGCGGACCAAAAAGCGCAGCGCGGTCTGCTTGCGTCGCCCTGTTGGGCCTTGTTTTATGCCCTCGCGGATAAGAACGGACCGGCACGGACTCGATGCGTCGACCCGTTGGAGTCCTCCTTAGTTTTGATCGATATGGTGCACAACAAGCATTTACATGGTTGTTAACCGTGGAGAAATGTCTCTCCAACTCTCTTATTTTCCGAAGATATATCTGTTTTTTCTTTATACAGCAACACACACACCGTATCTGCAGCTCTTTCGTTGTCAGAGTTGAACGACAGAGAAACATCTGCGGGCTGTGAACATACGCAAGAGATGCTCCACAACATATCATAAGCTGCAGAAATGGAGATGCTTGCCTCCTTAAAATAAAACTATATAGAACAAGTAATGAAATCTCTCTGGTTAAGTAAAAACCTGGTTTACAGCTGCGAACCGCCCTCTAAGATTCTTCGGTGTTATTTCTGATATAAAGACCGGGACCTGTTTAGGTAACACAATTTTCAGACCGAATTCGTTGGAGAAAGTAACAAGACAGAGCTGTGTACTGTAATTACCACGTATGAAAAAAGGCCAATTCCAACTCCAATTGAGAGCCTTCCAAGGTCAAGCCATACGGAATTCTACAATAAGATACAGACAAAATAAGATAAGGTAATAAGATGACATATTTTTTAACTATTTCAAAGTTAAAGAGTAGGTACTGAAATGCACTGAAGACGAACTACTTAACGAAAGGAGGGAGGGGACCTTAGAAAGGACTATACAGAGATATCCAAGAATGCAGAACACATCTGATATTGCCATTGCCTGCACACCACGATGCACATGAAGTCATTTCATCGAAAGCATATAGATCCCCAATTTTGACGCTTTTGTTAGCTCAATTAGAAGGATGAAAATCGGATTAGTACTTACACATCGTCGACCTACTCGGTCGGCCATGGTTCCGCTTGGAATGGCACCCAGCATTGCTCCAATGGTTAGTATTGAACCAAAGACAGAATACTGCATGACATAGTTAAAAGCACATATGCTTACATTAATATTGATTACTGAGCCAGGTCACAACCATCAAGATGAGCAAATGAAACAATTATATATGGTAGCACCTCAGCTAAGGAAAGATGAAGGTCACGCATGATCCCTTCTGTTTTTTCTTTATACAGCAACACACACACCGTATCTGCAGCTCTTTCGTTGTCAGAGTTGAACGACAGAGAAACATCTGCGGGCTGTGAACACTCAACGCATTCCATCACGATCTCTTCTCTTTCAGAACCGAAGGCTGCAGGGCAAGGTGGAAGTGAGGGTTTGGAATGCAATCCATCCACCCAGCATTCCATTACGATCAACCATCATCGGAGCTCGTCAGAGCCTGTCGGCAAGGCTGGGGAAGCGCTCGAGGATCCAGGTGACTCCCCTGATGGCCACCAGCGCTAGTTCGCCGGGCTTGGTGGCCGGCTCGACGCAGTCCCGGCCATAGACGATCTGCAACCGCTGCTGCCGCTGCGGGTCGGGCTGGCAGCGGTAGAAGCTACAGCCCCGGCTGAACGGGAACGGCCGCCCCTTCCACTCTGCACATCCAACCCAGTCCCGAAACTCAAGAACACTGCCGGGACGGGAAATGCGCGGCCGGAAAACGAAAGAGAAGATTTTTTGGTGGGCGTACCGAGGTGCCAGGTGACGCCGACGGCGGCGGGGTCGTCGCCGGAGATGTCGTCGATGACGAAGCGGAGGTCGGGGCTGACGGAGCCCATGAAGTCGCCGAAGAAGCCCACCACGCGGTCCCGCCCCACCATGGGCCGCGGGAACACCAGGTCCTCGTACACGCACCCCTCAGCGATCAGCGGGGACACCGCCGCCAGGTCCCGCCGGTTCACGCCCTCGTAGAACTCACGAACCACCTCCGCCGCCGCCCCCTTCGCCGCCGCAGCTACGAGCGCCGCCGTCCTCCTCCTGCTACCGGTTGGTCGGAATCGGAGGGGACCGATCGGACGATGCCGGACGCCGCCGAGGTGGAGCGGCCGCGTCGCCTGCGCCATGCTCTGCTGCTCCCGTTGAGTTCAACCCGCAACTTTATTTTTCGATGCACATAAAACTACACAAGTGTACAACATTTTTGCTGAAAATGATGCCGACCAGATGATTTCCCCCTCAAATTACGTTGCTACGAATACGAAACAAAAGTAACACCCGTATGTCTACTATATTTTGAATGATATGTTTAGATATGATACATGATAGGCACCAGTATTACAGTATATAGGCACTCGAGAAATCAACAAGATACATGGCTATGGCTATGGGTTTGATCTATGCACTTCGATCAAGTCCAGTAGAAAAAGGCGCCAATGACGAGTTCATGGACGCTTGGATCTCCTCCAGGGTCCTTCCTTTGGTCTCTGGGACCAGCCGCTCCACAAATACGACGGTCAGCCCACAGATGCTCGCGAACATGAAAAATGTGCCTGGAATTAACCCGTACACGATATAAAGTCAGAATAACATCAGAAAAAAGTGCCTGATCAGCCAGGTTAACACCATGTTGCTACTGCATTTACCGTAGGAGCTCCACAGCAGGAGGAAGTTGAAGGAGTACGAGACGATCCAGGAGCCAAGCCAGCTTACTAAGGTCACAAGGCTTCCTGCCGATCCTTTCATGTGTATGGGGAATATCTGCGTGTCCAGCAGCAAAATGTGGTTAAATTCATCGATGCTGCCGATATAGTTCTACTCTGCAGAGCCTGTTCGGGTACACTAATCTCAGGTGTTTTTCGGTTAAGGCAGAGAAGGTACCTCTGACATGATAACCCATGGTATTGCCCCCATGCCCAGTGAAAAAGATCCAGAGAAGACCTGGTTTTACAAGCAATAGTAATGTTCACAACAACTAGGCATAAGGCATCTCGCTGACAGTAAAACAGAAAGCAAGTAATGAATCACTATGTCCAGACCAGAATCCCTGCTAAAGCCAACACCACGTTCAGGTCCATTTCCCAATGATGTTCCTGTTCCAGAATTCGTAAAAAGTAAAACTACTGGCAAATATGTCAAAACCTTCAAATGCGGCTCGGGATGCGAAGATACTGATTTTTAAAAATTTAGAAAGTTACATTATGTTCGGCTTAAACAAATTCTGGAAATTTTAATAAAGTACATATAGATGTCTAGTATCTACGTTTAAATTTGCATCGAATTATCTTTTTTTTTCTTCTGATGTGACCTATACGAAAAAGATAATGCAAAGAATGTAATCAAGTTTTTTTTTTTGCTTACTTAGAGCCATATTTTTATGTTTCTTGTGTAGCAAAAAATACAACATATTATGCTATAAAACCTTTACACGTTCGTGGACAATATTTGTATGTATGCGTGGATTTTTTTCCCCAGAATTTTGTGAAACTTCAAAGTACCATTTTCGAATTTTGTTTTAAAAAATAGGCTCCCTAGTGCTCGGGCTCCATATCTGTGCACTGGCAAGTATGTGGCCTACTAATTAGGAGATCAGTTTGAGTGAAGTCATACCTTAGCCAAGAATGACACACCGACTAATAAGCAACCAAGGCATGTTCCGGCTGCAGAGACCTGCAATATTGCAACGTAAGAATTACTATCTTAGAATGCATTATTAAATGTTTCTAGAATCTTTTTTTTTATTAAATGTTTCTTTTACCATCAGGAGTGGCCTCCTTCCAGCCTTGTCCAATAGGAGCACCCCAAGTGTCGTCATCGGAATCTATAAGGACACTAAAGTTTAACCATATACCTAAAATCAGTGCGAAGCAGAAATATCTATATAGGAGCCATTTTTAGGAGACCTGGACCGCAACCATAGCGAGCATTCCCGTGTTCCCCGACGAGAAACCTGATTCATGTCATGGCTAGTCAGTACCCAAAGTTAGACATGGTGAAAATTGTGTACGATATTTATAACCAGTAAACAAGAGAAAGTTAAGGCAACCGGTCGCCAAAATTCATTACCAGCCGAAACAAATATCTCACTGGCATAGAAGCAGATTGCATTCACTCCCCCAAATTGTTGAAGGACCATTAGCCCAACTCCAACCTGACAACAGACCGGACACGTTAGGAATCTACAGAAATGACTCTTTCCTAGCTAGAAATGCATAATTAAGATATTTACTGTAACAGCATGAATATAATCCTTCTGAAAAAGATCCAACATCTTTGCCTGTGGTAGGAGCTGAAGCTTTTCTGTGAAATCCTGATTATATATATTATGGAGTTAGCTATATCATATAGTAATGCATGATTAAGTTGGTTTTCTATTCTAACTCTCAAGTACATAATAGTTCAATACTTTGATTTCTGTGGCCTCTTCAGAAATGTCAGCTTCTGTTCCCCTCAGCTTCTGTAACGCTTCCTCGAGTGCACCTGGATGCCCGAACTTGGCCTGCCATGCATTGGTCTTTCATCAAATTTTTGTACCGAGGGAATTAAATTGTATGCTCAATTTAATCAATATTTGTATAAAAATAAGTATTTCTAACTTTCTATTGACTTGGGCATAAAGCATCAGCAGTACAAGGAAAGCTAGCTACATGTAATAGTTTAATATTTGACAAGGACACACATTTCAAAATTCTAGAACTGAAAGATAAAACTAAGAGACTCATCAAGTATCACCAGTACAAGAAAATCTTACAGTAAAAAAAAACAGTACAAGGAAAGCTAGCTACTTACAAGCCATCGAGGAGATTCTGGAATCACAAGAAGGCCAGCAAGCTGCAGTAAACATGGTGTCACTCCTACAATGGAAACAACTGACATTTAATTATACATATTAATATGGATCAAATTTCTAGTCTACAAGTCCATGCATTTTGAAGCCAATATGGTAGACTGAAACAATGACCGGTTTAAAGTTTAAACCTGTGCACTGTCGAATCGTCATACAACAGACATAACTGAAAACCTATGCACATTGTTATTAGAATGGTAGAAAAGTACATTCAGACAAATTAATTTACCAACGATTGCCAAGGTACGCCAGGTGATAAAGGTTCCCAGAGCATACGCAAGAGATGCTCCACAACATATCATAAGCTGCAGAAATGGAGATGCTTGCCTCCTTAAAATAAAACTATATAGAACAAGTAATGAAATCTCTCTGGTTAAGTAAAAACCTGGTTTACAGCTGCGAACCGCCCTCTAAGATTCTTCGGTGTTATTTCTGATATAAAGACCGGGACCTGTTTAGGTAACACAATTTTCAGACCGAATTCGTTGGAGAAAGTAACAAGACAGAGCTGTGTACTGTAATTACCACGTATGAAAAAAGGCCAATTCCAACTCCAATTGAGAGCCTTCCAAGGTCAAGCCATACGGAATTCTACAATAAGATACAGACAAAATAAGATAAGGTAATAAGATGACATATTTTTTAACTATTTCAAAGTTAAAGAGTAGGTACTGAAATGCACTGAAGACGAACTACTTAACGAAAGGAGGGAGGGGACCTTAGAAAGGACTATACAGAGATATCCAAGAATGCAGAACACATCTGATATTGCCATTGCCTGCACACCACGATGCACATGAAGTCATTTCATCGAAAGCATATAGATCCCCCATTTTGACGCTTTTGTTAGCTCAATTAGAAGGATGAAAATCGGATTAGTACTTACACATCGTCGACCTACTCGGTCGGCCATGGTTCCGCTTGGAATGGCACCCAGCATTGCTCCAATGGTTAGTATTGAACCAAAGACAGAATACTGCATGACATAGTTAAAAGCACATATGCTTACATTAATATTGATTACTGAGCCAGGTCACAACCATCAAGATGAGCAAATGAAACAATTATATATGGTAGCACCTCAGCTAAGGAAAGATGAAGGTCACGCATGATCCCTTCTTGAGATGGCGATGAGTAGCCCACCTGCAAAACAGGGAGCCACAGTTAACTTCCACCATCCAATACTTATGCTAGAACACTAGTACGACAGTTGTTGCACCTAATTAAACAGGAGTGCTCACATATTATCGTTTTCAGATCTTAATTAAATGCATACTCTGTACTGGATATACAAAAAATAGCAAGTTAGCAACAGCGATGGGCTTGGAAAAAGGGAGATACCGAGATGCCGAACACAAAGGATCCACAAACTGCGATGGCGGTGCTGCCGACGACCACCCAAATCGATGAAGCTCTGTGATTCCTTGCCACCAACAGGGGTTTCTTGGCCTCTACTCCCTCCCATTCCGTAGACATAGGGCCTGTCAGGTTTCTCCTCTGGAACGACACATGTTTTCATTAAAACTTAAGTAGCTTAAATGGCTAATGATCAGTTGATCACTGGCTAAGGAACTAAAGAAATCATTAATGAGAACAGGCAAACATAGCAACAACACGATCAATGAGGTGATGCTACGGAAGTAGATGTTTCCTTGATAGAGAAATCTCACACCCATGTCTTGGCATAACCAAGCGAGAGTTCAGATTTAAGATTCGGCAGAATCAGGTTGTGAAACAAATGGCATCAAGGGTTAAAAATTACGATTTTGCAGCTACAGACTACAGTGAACATGCGTGCAAGTCAGGAATTTTGTACTATGGCTAAATCCGCAGAATCAGGGGCGAACCAAATGGCATGAATATCTGAACTACAGAGAAGCAGATTTTAGCTACCATGCCCTGAATCTTACACCTTTCAGCACAACACCCTCCACCATTCCACCATGTTGCAGGAGATAATTTAATTGCGAGCACGACTCGATAAAGAATATCTCAACCGCACGAATAGAAGGATCAGAGGAGCAAAGGGTAGAACTTGTATACACCTACCTGGAGTCTGCGGGAAGCTCGCCGGCGGCGAGGTAGCACGGGCGATAGACGCCGGAGACGAACCCGCTGAGAAAGCAGAGGGAAGTAGCGCTGACCGAGGCGGTACGGTTTACAGGGGCAGCGGAGAGACGCCGGCGGGGGATTGGGTGGTGGCGAGCTGGTCAGTGTAGACTGTAGAGCGGGAGGGGAGTGGCTGTGTGTTGGAAAAAGACAAGCAAGAAACGACTAGACTAGCATCTCGCTTTCCCCCGCTGGATCGATCGATCCTGTCGTTTCTTTCAGCTGATTGCTAACTCCATCCGGCCATCGCCTCATTTCGAAGTTTAAGTTTGACTATTTAAAAAAAACCAAAATATGAAAATATGTTAAGAAGGTTATACCAAATCTTAAGTTCATACCCAATAAAATTTCGAATCATGCTATTTTCATAACATATACTCCCTCCGTATCAATAACAAAATATAAGACTTTGTACCTACTTTATACATACATGTATCTGAATATGTTTTAGTGCAAAATTCACATGAAGCTTGTACTGAAACATATCTAAATACATGTGTGTGAAAAGTAAATACAAAGTCTTATACTCCCTCCGTTAAGATGTTTCAGTTTTTGTTCACATCACATGTATCTAGATGTACGTGGACATATTTTAATTTGTATGTACATTCATTTGGGTTTGCACCTAGACAACATGTGAGCTAGCTAGAACACATTATATTGTGAAACAGATGGAATATTTTGATATTGATAAAAAACTTAGTGGTTAAACTTAAAACACGAATAACAAGAATGACACGTGCATTGTGAATTTGGGATGGATGCATCAAGACTAAAAGAATCGATCTAACATGTGTGTTTATTGGAAACAAGAGTTTAAGATAGGTTTATTGCCCCTTCAAAAAATAAAGATATACTTATTGTCCCGGCATTGAAAAAAGTAGCAACTGCCGAATCGTTTGAACGCTAAGATGAACTAATAAACATTAATAGAAAACTCCATACCAAAGGATTGACATTCATAATTTTATTTAATTTTTAAAATATTAACGAAATCATAGGCAAAAATAATCATAGCAAAGGGGCTGAATCTTTCAACTCTCTGTGGTTATTATTTTGAAGATTTGAAAGTGTGCACGTTTAGATCACACATTTATCATTTTTTTAGCTCAACATATAAACTATTTTAAATCAATATTTGCATGATTCTCGGATACAACAATAAAAACATGCATGATTATTTTTTCAGATTTAAAAAAACTTATAAATGGTTTTTGGCAAAGAAAGAGACCATGAAGACTCTACTCGATTGAACGGCCAATTACCGTGTACTATGATTGTTCTCATGTCATATCTACTTTAACCAGTAAATGAGTTTTGTCCAATTTCTCCAATTAGTTTGAATTTGAATTGCAAAGTGGGTGATTGCTTGCAACAAAAAATTCCAAAACAGTTTTACGTACAAGATTTTGTCATTCTTGTGTAGCTCAAAATATAAAGTATTTCAACTCGAGAGTTTGCTTGTTTTGTGGGATATATAATTGACCAGGACATAGAGGAGCCAGGCGGCCATGAAACGAACGACACCGCCACACCGCAACTCATCCTTGGCGCCAGAGCAAGCAAATATAGATCAAATACAAGAGGGCATTCACGAATGGGAAAGACGTCTCGCCCCGCACCCCGCATCCCCCACCCCAACCCTACCGACGGAACTAACCCTTGCCCAAACGCGCCTGAAGAAAGCATATACGGAGAAACCCGAGCATACACAGGAAAAACGTTGTCTTGCTCGGTCTACACCATGATAACCAGTTGTGTGTAGTTCAGCAGGAACCAGAGCAGTACACACCATTCATCGCGGGAGTTGAAGCAGAGCAGGCACATATCTTGATGTTGCGGGAATCAGAACCTACACAAAAATGGAAAATGTAAAAAACTAAATATAATTGATAATGCATAGGTTTAAATGTCTAAATTTGTTATTTTGTGTAGCCTATAATATGAAGAATTTTGCATTTAAATTCTGCACGCATGTAGTATACATCACGAAATACTCACATTGTTCTTCAGATTTTATGAAAAAATAAAATAATTTTTTTAAAAAAAATAGAGGATCCTTGGAGCTCAAGAGATAATCCACTTTTCGTTCACTATACAGGATTTGTTTTTGAAATACTTGAACAATTATTCTGTTATGTCTTTTGCGGTGAATTTCTATTCATGTGTAAGAATATCTTCTAAAATTTACATGAGCATAAATACGTGAGAATATATTTTTGATACGTGAATAGTTGATTGTTACGATAAATGAACATTTTCCCAATTATTTAAATAATTATACAAAATTTATAAAATAATTATGTTTTCAAGATTAATATGAAAACAATACTATATCTCTTATTGCGCCGAATAAAATGCCCCATATATTAACAATTAGCTTGATGCTAATTTAGTTTTCGCTTCTTAATTGAACTATTATCGTGGATTCGTAATCTCGTCCGACCATTGTGTGCCTGTTGGAAGGGCCTGTGGGCAGATCGTTGACTAGGACTACGCCAACTGTACAGTACATAATTTTATTAAAACTTCAAGATAAGAGGTTGAAGGTTCTTGGGAGTCGGGAGATGCCCGAGCCGGTGTGATTATTTATCACGAACTACAGAGCAATCGTGAGTATATTAAGAAAGTAAATGGCAACTTGGAGTTGCTGGGTGTTTTTTATCGTCGCCACTAATTGAGTAGACACTGCCCAGATCTACATTTGCACATCTTGTCTTCTGCATGGTATTTGCTAGGTTTCTGCGCAGCTTGTAGACATCTCTCATCTTTGGCTTCAGAGAGAAAGAAACTCCAAAGTCCAAACCTTCGTGGCGACGATGAAGCCAGTTGGACCTGATTAGTACAGGTACAGTTCTCTCCTAGTCTTTTTTTTCGAAACTGGTTCTCTCCTAGTCTTATGATCTTCTCCTGGCATCTCCTTTTCCGATCTTCTTTCAATATCTGGTAACTATTGTGACCAGCCAACCTGTGATGTAGTGTTGAAGTGTAAACTCTGCGCCGTTTGGAGAAAAGACTTTAGCAGCCTCGCTGCTCTACTTTCGCACATCTTGCTAGTTGCTCGCTACACGCTCTGCCCAGTTTGGTCAGATATCTTCTCCTCGCAAAGGAAGAATCTCCAGTGTCCAGATCTGTAAGGCGATGATGTAGCCCATTCGACCTGATTAGTACAGGTACGAGCTCTCCTATTCATCCGCTTCTCCTCCCCTTTTTGATCTTGTTTACGCATCTATGAACTAGTGAAACCAATTTATGCAGCAAGCAATCTGTGACGTGTGATGCCGCGATGAAGAATATATTTGAACTCTGCGGCGTTGACTGAGAACGGATTAAATATTTGCCAACTGGATTTTTCTAATTCTGTTCGAGACTCGGAGATGTGAGAAAAAGGTATCGTTTCACACTAAATATATTTGCAATATTGGTCCGATCGACTTCGCTTTTCTGATTCTGGTGCGCATGGGTCATCGAAGAAATCAGAAAATCCCAGTTCCGAGTTTTGAAGTGTTCACAAAACAATTCCCATACGTGTGCCGTTGCCTCGTTGGTGTAGGATCATGTTGCACAGTTGGTCAAAGTCATAGCATGTGTCCTTGTATGTTTTGGCAAAGGAAGAGAATAGTGGTTGAACCTCTGTCTAAAAATAAGTTTTTCTAATTTATCCAAATATGGAATGATATGTCTATTTGTTTTCATCTATAGATTTACCTGGACAAATCTAATACAGTTATTTTGGGACAGAGAGAGTATACCCTAGCTTTTACACATGCACATTTTGTACGAATATATAAATGTACGGCGTGTTAATCATGTCATTTAAACCTAATGACTCGGCAAGAATAAAGGCACTTGGACTTTCCCATTCCCAGTGATCCCACGACTGTGTTCTAGCGATGTCCTGCTCTCGGGGGACATCCTGGATGTCCCGGCCATAGCTGATCCCAGGGTGGGGTCGGGATCCTCTAACTTTGCATTCCCTAACTGGGGATCTTGCTATTGTATCTCCGACTCTCCGTCCATTGGAGTGCCTATTTGGGATTTGCGGGGCGAACTGGTTTCGATTGGGGACTACTTCGCTTTTTTCTTGCCTCTTTCCACGTCATGCATCTAGGCGATTGTTTTTATAAGCGACTTTATAAAAAGTTTAACCATTTCGGCCTCTGCATAAGAATACACACAAGCACAAACCATATATTCCAAAAAATAAATAAAATGTAACACTAGACGAATTGTCTATCTATTATATACTAAAATCAAAAGGAGAGAGTTTTCGGAGGCGCCACGTTAATCCACATGGGGTAGAAATATATAATTTGTTAATTTTGGTTGTGACGGTTGAGATTAGAAGATGAAGCAAAATGAGAGTGTTTTTTTAGGCACCACGTTAATCGACACGGGGTAGAAATATATAATCCGTTAATTTTGGTTGTGATGTTTGAGTTTAAAAGATGAAAATGTTGCGTACAATATTAATTGGGTACAAACAGTTTTTTTTCAACACGTGCTCTATTTTTATTTATCTATTAGAAATCTAGAGTTGCGTTGATGGCGTCTATGCTGAAGTACAACTGATTTAACTAGATATAGGGACGCATATCTACGTTGATGGAGTCCAGGCCAGATACAACTGTACGGATAGCCTGATCAGTAATGGGGGATAAAACAGGAAAGCTGATCTATTCCAAACTAAAAAACTACTCCATGTAATCGGATCAGCTATTACTAGCTAACACATGTGCGTGCCAGGAACAAATAATACTACACTAGAATATGGTTGCGACCTGTAAATGTACGATGATTTACACGAAAATTTAATTAGGATATTGGAGTATATGCTTGTGTCACCTGAAAAGTATTTTGTATGCCGAAAAATTATGAACAAAATTTTGATGTAAAAAATGTTTCATAAAAACCATTTTTTACATCGAGTTTTGTATATTTTACACACAACACAAAAAATATCGGTTATCCGTGAGACGACTCTGTGACCATATAATGTCAACATGTACACGAGAATTGTTTTGTCCGATTTTTCTAACATCTCACAACATGTGCACGAGAATTTTTGTCCGATTTTTCTAGCATCTCACAGTACGTTTAATATGTATTTTCATCTCCGATTTGCACTATACACGAATATCAACTACAGTAATATATATAATTAAATACATACATTGTATAAGTTAAGATAATCTTACAATTTTAGAAAAACAAGAGACATAAACTTCAAAGAGTATAAAAGAAGTTGTGGCAAACGTAGTGGTGCCAAGGACAAACCCTGACAAGACAAAATGTTCGACCACCTCTAAACCAAAATACAAAGAATTAGACGGTGTATTTCGTATGAAACCATATCTACCACCAAGACATTGTCGTGAATAATGTACATATACAATACACACAGACTCGGAGCTTAGTGAAGTTAGGTGTGGCCACCGCACTTGGCTTTGGACTAAGTACAGAAGATTCAAAATGTTTTCTAGTATTATTCCTTTTGCCTGGCGTGTGCCAACTGCCAAGGCCTGCATGATACGCCTCGCATGCCCTTAGGAAATATGTTCAACAACTTCTACCATGGTTTACACAAAATAGTGATGCCATTTTTTTTGAGTTCTGGCTTACGCAGGGGGACAAAGTGGATGACTAGTATTGTATATTACATATATACACCTAAGGCCATGGCTGCACTTAGAAATGTTTCTCTGATATCTATTGTATGCCCCCAACATATATACTATGTTGGTTTCTTTATTTTTTCTCCCAATGTGAAGTTCAAATATACATTACAAAGTACCTTACTATGATTTCTAGCGATTAATTAGCTTTTGTTTTCCCATGTAGATTCAGTGTAAATGGATGAGATTGAACCTTGATGACTGCAACTATATTTTTCTGAAATACTGAAGTCAAACTGCACGACTAGAGATGGCTGAGATTGCTCTTCTACTTGTCATAAAAAAGATTGGCATAGCTGTGGCAGCACAGACAGTGAAGTGTGTTGAAAAGAAAGCTGGGCTGGTGGCAGCACTTCCAGAAAACATGAGGCTGATACTGCACTTAGTACAATAAATTTACACCTTACACAACTTAAAGGAAACAAAGACTGGACTACACCAATAGCCGGTGTGAGTGATGTTCCTGCAGCAAGTTATGAAAGCAAGCAACAACTGTATTTTCCTGGACACGATTACTCAATCTCTGATGATGAGCTTGTGGGAGTAGACAAAAATAGAGATGCCTTGAAGAAATTACTGAACTTGGAGGAATGTCCTCAACTGCAGATCATTGCTGTGTGGGGTATGGGTGGCATAGGAAAAAGCACTCTTGTCGATTCTTTTTTCAGAAGTCATTCATCCAATTTTGAATGCAATGCATGGATTTCTGTCTCTCAGTCATACAAACTAGATGATATTTGGAGAAGCATGCTGAAAGGAATCTATCCAGACAATAAAGAATTTGATGCTGAAAAGAGGAGCAGTGAAGAGCTACAAGTTGAATTGAAGAAAATTCTGGAGACAAAGCGATATTTGATCATATTGGATGATGTATGGACAGGACACCTGCTGATCTTTTTAAAGTTAAAAGGGTTCTAGTTGATAAGGGCAATGGAAGTAGAGTAATAATAACAACCAGGATCGAGGAAGTTGCTTCAATAGCTCATGATGGCTGCAAGATCAAAGTGGAGCCTCTCGAGGAGAAGAATGCATGGCATCTATTTTGCAGGAAGGCATTTCCGAGAATTGAAGATCACATCTGCCCAAAATCATTACTTGAGTGTGGTAAATCCATAGTGCAGAGGTGTGCTGGTTTACCGCTAGCTCTTGTAGCCGTAGGGAGCATACTGGGTCTTAAAGAGCAGAATGTTACAGAGTGGAGGCTACTTGATGGTAAGCTTATTTCGGAGCTACACAACAATAAGAACCTTTCTCATGTTGAGAAAATACTGAATCTAAGCTACAAAGACTTGCCCGACTATTTGAAGACTTGTTTCTTGTATTGTGCCTTGTTTCCGGAAGACTACAAGATCCATAGGAAAAGATTGATTAGATTGTGGGTCGCTGAAGGGTTTATTGAACAGAGTGGAACATGCAGTTTAGAAGATGTTGCTGAAGGTTACCTGACAGAGCTCGTTCGACGAAGCATGCTTCAGGTGGTAGAGAGGAACAGCTTTAATAGGATTAAGTGTCTTTGAATGCATGATCTTGTGCGCGAATTAGCAATTTTCCAATCTAGAAGAGAGAGTTTCAGTACAAATTTTGATGATAGCCATGGGTTGATACAAATGGAGTCAAATTCTCGTCGCATGTCGGTGCTTCAGTGCAAACATGACAATGACATTCAATCAAACATAAGTCAACTCAGGCTTCGCACATTCATAGCATTCAGCACCAGCATGGCTTCATCTTCATGGTTTTTCTCGGGGTCTAAGTACCTTGCTGTGCTGGAGCTATCAGGCTTGCCTATCAAGACCATTCCAAAGTCAATTGGAGAGCTGTTCAACCTCAGGTATTTGGGACTCGACAACACCAATGTGGAGGTACTCCCAAAATCTGTCGTGAACCTTCACAACCTGGAAACACTTAGTCTTGAAGGAGCTGACTGTGTGAAACTCCCACGAGGGATTGTGGAGTTTGAAGGACTTGCAAACTCTATCTTTCCACTGGTGCTCCATTTATTGGGCAATGGACACCACAGATGTATCGTTTTCCACTGGAGGATATGGGCATAATTTATGACAGAATTGATCAACTCCCAACGAATTCGGACCGCCGGGAGTCATAATCAGCCCCTACCTTCAAACGATACATTTCCCAAGTTATGACGCCACAACGGCAGTCCTTCATATCAGTAGTGATGCCGATGTTGTGTAGTCATCAAAAAATGACGCCAGAAAGTCTCAAAACACTCAGCAGGACAGCAGCACGCCATGTGTAGTGCAACCATATGTCTCCGCGTACTTAACTTGAACCTGTTGGACGGCCACAGATCTGCCTCCAAAATTGATTTGACAAAAACCTGTACCGAGTAAACGCTCGTCCAGGACCGTGGCCATGACTTTGCTCAACTGAAAAAACAAGAGGGAAAAAAGATAGACGAAAAAGAAAAGTCACGGCTGAGCTGATCAAAGCTTGATGTCAAGTACTTCAGCAAGACCCTAGCATGGGCCGCCATCACTTAACATAATGTGAGTGGAACCTTTACCATTTTCTTACATAATACTACTTCCTCCGTTCAAGAATATAAGGCATAGTTTGACAGCCTAAGTTCAAGCTTAACTTCACGACAATCAACACAAGATGACTAAGACAACGTTTTTTTTTCTTTTGAGAGAGAATGACTAAGACAAACTCAACGGAAAACAGTAATCTCGTTAGCATTTTCTCCTTGCTGATATGGCACCTGGTGTAGAAGAAGAAATTAATTGAGCTATCTCTATATTTATCGGTTGGGTTGGTCTTTCTTTCATCATCGTGGAAAGTAATATGCAACTCTACAACAGAGATTTCTTTTCCTGCAACAGTTTTAGGAACCCCTTCTGCATCTAATGGCATATCATTCAGTAGTATTGGTATTGTTAAGATGCTAGATGAATCATACTCGATCTTTGAAAGTTTTGAGTCTATGGAGCCGTTTGAGGGATTGTGGAGTTTGAAGGACTTGCAAACTCTAGGTTCAGTCAGAGCTAGTAAAGTTTTTGTTGCAAAACTAGCAAGTTTATCTCAGCTGAGGAGCCTTACTATTACTGGGGTAAGGAGCATCCACTGTGCACAATTGTGTGACTCGCTATCAGAGCTGCACCTCCTCTCAACATTACAAATACTAGGAAAATTTACGCGGCGACACGCCGCGCCCGTGTGGAAACCTGTCCAGGAAAAGAAACGCAGATAAATATGCATGAAATATATTTGAAACTTTTCTGAATATTGTTGAATATTTTTGGAAAAACAATATTTTCATATTATTGAATATTTTCTGGGGGAAAATATTTATTGGGAAAATCTCCAGCAAATTTTGTATGAAAAATATTTTAAACTTATAAAATTTGTTGAATATTTTCTAGAGGGAAAATATTTTAAAAAAAATCTGCAACAAATCCTGTATAAATTCTATTTTGAAACTTGTAAAAGTTGGTGAATATTTTTTTCTTGGGAAGAAAAAATATATGGAAAACTAATCGTCTACAGTGCGCGTAACGTAGGCGCCTCGAGGGAATGCTGAGAAAAACTATTTTAAATTTGTAAAAATTGTTGAATATTTTTCGGAGGAAAAATATTTATTGGGGAAATCCAAATTTCATCCTTTTATGTATTATTAAAATTATGATAGATGGGACCAACATGTCAGGGTTTTATTATTTATGAAATTGTCTAGTAAAATTTTAGATAACTGACAGGTGGACCCGCGGTGACGTTAGCAAGTGACGTCACATGTCGGGAGCCATGCCCGGCTCTGCCGAGCTCGCGCTCGGGCAGGGGAGCAGGCGCGCGGGCCTGGGGCCACGCGGATCCGCTGGAGGGCGTTGAGGCGAGCCAGGCGGGTGGCACCTCGGACCAAATGGTCGCCGGGGCCGCCGGCGGCGAGCAAATCCGCGTCGGTGGACAGCGAGCACGGCGACGGCGAACCAGAGCGCGGGGAGGACAGGGAGGAGGTCCTACGGGATCGGCGGCTCACCAAGAAGAGGAAAGAGGGGTCGGGGAAGCCGGGGAAGGTCAGAGTTGACCGGAACGACCTCGGCGGCCGGCGACCGGAGTCGGGGAAGATGCACAATTTATCGGCGATTTCGGGCGTCCCGGCTCGCGTAACTCGTGGAGGAGATAGAGGAGGCGACGGCGGAGCCCTTGGCGGTCTTCTATTCGTGGGAGGAGGTCTGCAACGGTGGCGGTCCGCGTCGACGCCGGCGGCGGCTCCGTCCGAGCGGAAGAGGAAAAGGGGGAGGAGGAGGCTGAAAACACTGTGCGCACGACGTGGGGAGCGCTTTTGATATAGGTAGGTAACATAATTTTTGGGAGAAGAAAAAAAATTCAAAAAAAAACTAAAAGAAAAATTCGCAAAAAAAAAAACTGTAGATGTGCGGCACTGTAGAAGTGCGGTTCTGTAGCACTTCTACAGTGCGCGCGACGTGGCTGCCTCCATAGGCCACTGAAACGGTGCGGCTTGATATATAGAATATAGATAGACAAGCCAGCAACGAAGATGAGGTGCTCCAGCTTGAAACTTTGACATTGTCAAACCGTCTTAAAAAGCTCTGTATCACTGGGAGTTTTTCCGAAGGCACTTTGAAATCCCCGTTTTTCTCAAACAGTGAAGATGCACTTCACGAGATATCTCTAGCGTGGTCCCAGCTCGCGGTGAACACACTGCCGTGCCTCTCTGAGTTTTCAAGTTTGACCGAATTAGCTCTTTACAGGGTGTATACTGGACGAGAGCTGAACTTCCAACCAGGGTGGTTCCCAAATGTGAAGACAGTTGTCTTGTTGGATTTGCCGCACGTCAGCCAAATGTGCATACAGAAGGGAGCTTTGATCTGCCTTGAACTTCTTTCCATCCATGGACTTGTCGAACTGCGGGCCATCCCTACCGGCCTAGAGCATCTGGCATCCTTCAAACAGGCCCGATTTACTAGCATGCATGATGATTTCAGAAGCAATGTTCAAGCGGCCAAACTAGAGCATATCCCGATAGTCTTGTACTGAATATACTGTAAGTGAAACTTCCTCAGCTGGCCAATATACAATGTTCGTACTGCTCAGTGTGCACGATGGCCTGCAGTCCTGCACCACATATCCAAGCTTTTGAAGCTGACAAATTTCCGTTCTGTTGCAGATCCACAATGAGACGGATCTTTCTTGGGTGGATGGCCTGCAGTTATTGCCGTCAAAGAGGGATCTATCTCTGTTGAGCATCAGACGATGCATGAGACAATTATCGTCCTTGCTATTATTGTTGGTGATTATTTGAACATTAGCTGGTTTGTAATAATGCGTGGGAATGATTACTGTTGCTACTATCTCATCTCGGTTTTCCATTAGCTATGTCTAATGATGTTAAGCTACTATTTGAGAACATTATTTTGTATTTTTAACTAGCACTCGTGTAATCTCGAAACAGGCTTGCGCCCCGCTATATTAATATAGCAACCATCATACAACTGTTGAGACCGCTGGGGCAGTAGCAAATACATGCCCAAAAATAAAAGAGAAAGAAAGGCAGAGAAACAAATGCCGACAAAGGCGGATCAACAAAACGAAAAAATCCCGTAACCACTGCGCACACACACGTCCCACATGCTCCTAGAGCTCCGAAGCGCCGCGTACCAAACAACCCCTTCAAGAAGGAAAGCGACGATAGCGACGCTGCTGCCCGGATAGACCTAGGGTTTCCCCCGGTACGCAAAGGGAAGAGAGGGAGGGAAACAACCGACGCCCTTCAAGAAGGACAGGTGACACCCGTAGGCGCCGCCGCGTCGATGCCGGACAAGCCGACATGGAATTCTCCCGACCCCATCCTTCATCCCGGGTGATCCGAAGCTCTCCACGAAACCGTCCACCAACCAGCGCCGGCGGTCACGGAAACCTCACCGCTGTCTCACCAAGGACCAAAGAAGTGAGGCCTGCACGACGGATGAGAGAAGCATGGCAAGGACTAGGGGCGGTAGCACCACAGGCACGTGGGAGGGACCGACCTCCACCGCCGAAGGCAGTAACCGACCGGACGCAACAGCTGGAGCATACCAGGCCCACACACCCGCAGGCCCGGCCGGGCACCGGAGTAAAGCTCCTGCCGTCGCGCTGCAGCAGGCTTCCTCCTTTTGTCTGCCGAGAACGACGACGCCACATCTGAGTCGCCCCGCCTAGACCCATCTGGGGCCCTAAGGGCTCAGATCTGGGCCGGGAGGGCGCCGCCGGCCACAAGCTCTGTCGTGGGTTTGTCACGTTTGTCACGTCAGATATCATGGATGACTTCGTAGGTGTGGGATTGTGTGAGTCGATCGTCTCCGAGCTAAGGATCGCAGGGCACGAGGAAGACAATGTTTTTTACCCAGGTTCGGCCCCTCGATGCGAGGTAAGACCTACGTCCTGCCTATCCTAGATTGGTATTGATATGAGTATGGTGTTACAAGGGTTGGCGATCGATGTGTCGAGTCACCTATCTCTGGATGTATGAGATCTAGGGTTTAGAGCTTGGATTCTCTCCTTCGTCTAGTCCTGCGAGTCCTCTTTATATAACCAGAGGCTCGTCATGTTACAAAGATATTACTTGGAGACTACTCTTCGTGCCTTTCAAGTTAAGTTATCTCCAATCTTCTGGATCCTTCTTCTATCTTGCTGTGACTCTTCGTGTTGGCCCACTTCCGTGCAAGCCTGCTGATTATAAGCCGCATTATTTGTGGGCCGCGGGTTAATCTATTTATCATTCCCCCGACATTAGCCCCCAAGCTTCTGGGTGATTCGTAGAATCAGGCGGAAGATCTTGACTTGATGATGATAATGTTGGCTTGCATATGTAGAACTTGCCGACTCGCTGGTGTTAAGTCGCAAGCGTTGCGGCTTCTTGAGCCGCTGATGTAGAAGCGATGAGTCACTAGCTTTATGGCTTATTTGGCCGCTGATGTAGTATCACCAGCCTTTGAGGCCAGAGGCGTCTTGTTGAACTTTGGCAACTTGTGATGAGCCGAAATCGTCGCGGCTTATTAAGCTGCTATGCTGCCAACACTCCTGTCTTGGTCACATTGAAGCTACAGAATTGCGGTAAGTTTTCCGCGAAGCCTTTGGTGAAAACCACATTTTCCTGTTGGATGTAAGACTGAGCTGAAATCATAAGAATAATAACTTATGAGCGTCAATACATATTAGCCAAATGTGTATATAAGGTACTGAGTCATAGACATCAAAGCAAACAAACATAGGCACAAATAAGCAGGGCAATCATTAGAATACAATTTGTCATGTTATCATGACGAGCCATTCGAGCACATGTTGAATCATGGCGGCTCAAGAGTATATAGCCGCAGCCTGTATTTAAAAATTTCCGAGTCGCTGATTTGACTCGCAAATATATATTATCATGTGCTGCAAAATGAAATCTGCATATAAAACATGGTATATCAATATAATAAAAACCGCCAGATAGTGGTAGATGTGTAGCCCCCGAGGGCCGAGTTGTATGCATAATCATGCTACTCGGGACTCAAAAATGTCACAAGTTAAACAGAAATTTAATTGTCCTAGCCCATAGGCATTAAGCAGGCATGCTTTTGTCATCCTGATTGATGTCATATCCTGCAAATAAGTTGAGCAAAAATGTTGCTTTCAAGATAATAATGATATTTGGAGTAGAGCGAAATTGCTTATAAACTCCGAACTGTGAAGTATTAGTTGAGCCATTAAGAAAAAATATAATTCCAGTCAAGACTCTAGATATAAATTAAGGAATCATCCTTAAAAATTCCACTTGATGTGGCTGAAAATAAATAAATAATGGTGGCTTTATCAGCCGATATCAGGAGATAAGTATCTCAATCGTAAAAAATCTGGTCGTGCCAATTCAAACTCATATGGCCGAGTTATAGGTTCCTGTTAAATCAAAAGGCAAAGCCCCCAAGGAAGCAATGATGATAGCTTGATGATAATATGTTAGCCTTGGCGGCTGGTAATAATTATGATAAAAAGTTAGTACTCCGCATAATAGCATATGGTACCCTACATGATAGCATAGTATAATCTGCATGATAGCAAATGGTATGTCGCATGATAGCATGTTGTAATCTGCATGATAGCAAATGGTTGCATAATAGCAACTTAGCTGCATGATAGCAACTAGTAAGATGCATGATAGCATATGGTACTTGACTCAGTATTTCCCAGATCTAATGTGTGTTCAGGGTTGAGAACGGCCATGATAGGCATTCAGACTCGACAGACGTCACACGCGGGTACTTTAGTCCTTCTGAATTATCTCTATTACCGTTAAGTAGGTCTTCGCTCGGCTCAGTATTTTCCAGGTAAAAACGCGTGTTCAGAGTCAAGAGCGGCCATGATAGGCAATCAAGCTCGATTGACACCGCGTCCCAGTACTTTGGCCGCATAGTGCAAAGATACTTCTGACTTAAGGCGAGTATAACCAGCATAATTTGCCACAAAGAGCGATTCCATGAGAATAAGCCGAGCTTATAAAGCTACAAAGCCCCCGTGAAACCCAGAGATTAGTGAAATAAAGGCTCAGCGACTCAAATTGAGGCGAAATGACAAACCCCCGGATACCGGTGGTGCCCGCTTTATTTCACAATCCTGATGTGTGACCGCACGTAGGCGGCAGTCGACTTTTGATATAAGCAGCTGCAATAGCTGTGACGATAGCTCTGAATAGCTTTGATGATAACCAACTCTGATTAGCTGCAAATGTGATACATGGGTCACTAATTTGACCCAAGGATTGATACAACGAGTCACCTGTTTAACTCAAATATCGATAAGATGATGATTCGTTAGTGACTCGCAAACTGATATAATGATGAGTTGTACGACTGTTAAAATGGTATGACAATAAGTCGGTGATGATTCATAAAGTGATATAATGACAAATCATGAAATTATATAATGGTAAGTCATGAACTGTTACAATGATAAGTCATGAAATGATATAACGAGTCACCAAATATCAATGCTTGAACATGTAATGGTAATCTTGATATGTTAATATGCCCATTTGCAGGCGCAAATAAAATTCAATTCAAGTTGTAAATAGCTAGACTATGATAAATGCAAAGCGAGTTATAAAGAACTCAAATTTAATAAATCCAATACATATTGTAAGACCCTACTTTGAGAAGTAGAGGTAATTAGGCATTCAAAATGATCTGAATTTAAAGTTGGCAACATGATATCATTTGAATCGCCAAGACATTGATAAGAGGCATAATAACCTAGATATGCATCCCCTGAGATAAACTCGAGGGTGAAACTTAATCTTGTTGATAAAAGCCAAACAACTGCGAAATTCGAGCGTGAAAATGACTTATCTTGTTTTTATTCTGCTGACATTGAAAACGCGATATGATCCGCAGTCCGTAGACGTTAATCCGTCGAAGTCGAAGTAAGCCGCGATGGCATTTGATTTCAACCATGGCAAGTCAACAAAATGTTGATCATGTTGAGCCGGATGTGGCTTGGTTGTTTTTCTGCAGCATCAGATTATTCCTCACAAATAAATACGATTAATATATGATGATAAAGATAATTGATAATTTTGAATATACGAGCAAACTGATGTGTAACCAACGGTGTGTGGATCAGATGCAGGCATCTAAATAGACTTGTGTCAGATTAAATCTTCTGAAATAATAACTGAGATCAACTTGTAGTTTTCTGATTTGTAAAGATTGATCTAAATTTTACTTCTGCGAAATGATATATTTTGAATCGCAGAGATATGAGTAATAAGCCGCGTAAACTAGATATGCAGTTCCCAAGATTGCCTCGAAGGTGAAATTCAAAATTAACTGATAAAAGTGAAACGCTGTGAAATTTAAACATGATAGCAACTTATCTCGCTTTTATTTCCCAGACGCTGATGGCGTGGCTTGAGCCGCATACGGTTGCTGGAGTTGGCTGTTCTGGAACCGGCACTGCTGCTGATCGTACTTGTATTGTTGAGCCGGGGGTATGTCCGTGTCCAGCTTTATCAAACTATTAGCTGCCGTCTGCACGGGACAATTTCGACGCAAGCTCGTGCGCCGTTACTAGATTTTTTCCTTTGCTTCCTGAGCAATGCGTTGTTGCGGATGACAGGTGCTGGTTCTGCCAGCTCAGCCTACGGGCAAATAAAGGAAAAAAGTCGCAGAGGTATCTGTTGACTGCAGCGAGTCGCAAAGTTCGCCAGCGACTCGGAAGCCGATGTAGTTTTCTGGCAAACTGTCGAGAAGCGGTGGGAACCCAGCCACGCACGAGCAGCGTTGACGTAGAGCCCACAGTCCCGGACATATACCGCGCATGAGTCGCCTTGTCACGCTGCGCGGCTGATGTGGGAGACAATCGTGCGAGTCAAACAGTAGTCGCAGTGTCTTTTATGATTGATTGAGTCGCCACATCTTCTCCCCTTTTTATTTTTCCTTTCTTCCTTGGAATCTGAACCAACGGCATTTATTTGATTCTTGAATCAGCTTCCTTGATACGTCTGAGTTGGAGCTGGCTTCACGTGAACTCGCACTCCAGGATGAATATGGCCCAAAATACCAGTTCTGGTCAGACACGGTTCCTGACTTGATCCGGCTGGTGGGCAGCTTCCTTCTTTTCTTTTCCCCCTGAAACTCGCACGTAGGTTTCAACTTGGGTCTTGATCATGTTTTAATTTGATTCTTTGGAAAGTTCGACCATGGTACTCGGGCTCCTAATCGTGTCTGATTCAGACTAGGACTGTATTGCGCCGAGATGTTTTCCCTTCTTGATTTCGCGAATTTGCATAGACACAAAACCTGCTGCAGTGCACGAGTCGCCGACCGAGATCTAACCGTTGGAATTGTCTCAAACTTGTTGGAGGGTTTCAGGATTGTATTTCGCAGGTCTCCACCAGAGGGATCTTCGAATTAATGTGCGAGTCGACCTCGATAATTATTTTCCCAAAGTCGCGCGGAGTTCCGTCAGCTTTTGACAGGGTTTCAGTGTTTGAGTCGCCCACGGAGATCTAACCGTTGGAATCCGATGCGCTTTGCACAGCTGCTAGGAAACTCGATTGCGCATCTTCCACCGAAGGGATCGTCGAGATGAGTTTCGAGCCGCCGCCGGTGATGTCCGCCATACGGACGTTGCTGCTGTCCTGTAACCCGCGCATGAGGGTCGTTTGTCGAAGTTGAGCCATGAATCGCGCGGTCGATTTTTTCCATACTTTCTCCTTGAGCTTGAAACGGCGCGACAATGAAGTCGCCGAGCTTGAATCGACGATGAAATCCTTGGTCCCTGGCACAGATCCAGCGCGGAACGTGACGCTCTTGACCGCAGGCCCCACGGTGGGTGCCAAATGTCGTGGGTTTGTCACGTCAGATGTTATGGATGACTTCGTAGGTGTGGGATTGTGCGAGTCGATCGTCTCCGAGCTAAGGATCGTAGGGCACGAGGAAGACAATGTTTTTTACCCAGGTTCGGCCCCTCGATGCGAGGTAAAGATCTACGTCCTGCCTATTCTATATTAATATTGATATGAGTATGGTGTTACAAGGGTTGGCGATCGATGTGTCGAGTCGCCTATCTCTGGATGTATGAGATCTAGGGTTTAGAGCTTGGATTCTCTCCTTCGTCTAGTCCTGCGAGTCCTCTTTATATAACCAGAGGCTCGTCATGTTACAAAGATATTACTTGGAGACTACTCTTCGTGCCTTCCAAGTTAAGTTATCTCCAATCTTCTGGATCCTTCTTCTATCTTGCCGTGACTCTTCGTGTTGGCCCACTTCCGTGCAAGCCTGTTGATTATAAGCCGCATTATTTGTGGTCCGCGGGTTAATCTATTTATCATTCCCCCGACAAGCTCGCCACGAAGACGCCCCGCCGCCATGAGGCTGCGCCACCACCGCCCTGACCTCCGGCCAACCGCCCCCGGCCGCCGGACCTTTGCCCGCCAAGGAGCACCGCCGCCAGTCGCCCGCCCCGAGACAGGCCGCCTACGCGCGGGGAGAAGCAGGTCCGCCGCCGCCGGCACCAGCCGGGCAACACCCGGTGGCGCCCGCCGGCGGCGGCGGGAGGGGAGGAGGAGGGGAGATGCTGGAGCGGAGGGATGCGGGCCGTCCCAGTCACCCACACGGGAGGCGACGGGGACGAGGTCTCGTGTGTTCCAAATCTCTCCGGCACGTACCCACTCGTGTAATAATGTCGAAAACTACAGATACTTTGTCGACTACATTTGTACCGTGTAAGATCCGACCATCTATATATTTATCAGCTGCACTACTGTTGCCAAGTTCAGGACCTGTTATCATCTGATATGTTTCTGCCTTGTGTATTCGGTCCTTGTATTATCTAGAATGCCAATAGTATTGGTTTATCTGAAGGAAACTCTATGTTGCGAACCTTCCTGAAGCATCTATCTGCCCATCTCTAAACAGTTTGTCAGATGGGAACTGAGGCAGGCAAACAAATCGGTAGTCCAAAGAAATCAGTAAGATAGAAGACCCAGGAACAGTCTTTGGACAGAAAGCAGAGGAGTGGATCGGCTAGCACACCATGAAACGGGAGGGTGCGAGGGGAGCACGCATCTTGATCGATGCGACGGTGGACAAGGGCCGATCTGGAGCCTGTCTCTCTGAAACCCGCGTGCGCGCGAGACGGAAGGAGGCCGTCTTCCTATACCAATCTCCATGTTCCATCTCTCCCCGCCGTCTCTGGCCGCCCCGCTCTGATGCATGGCTGGTGTGCTCGCCGGTCACCCGCTCCTCTTCCGCGGCCCGCTCCTCTCTCGCGCGAACGACGCAGCGGGCCTCCTCCCAGTCCGGCTCGCCCACGCCACTCTCGGCGCCTCCAAGTTCCCTCCTCTTTGCAGATGGGAGCGGCGGTGAAAATCCGTAAAAACTCATCAAACAACTTGCTCGTGCACTTTAATCACAAACACGCCACGTCAAACGGTTTTTCTCTTGGACCCATGTGAGGTGTTCGATGAAATGTGGCGAAAGAGAAAAAAATCTACTTGGCCATCTAACTTAGAACACTAATATACACAAAGTGGCACGAGGATTGGCTCGCTGATGCAGTTGTTCGCCAGGAACGCGAGCGGCGTGATCCTGCGCGGCGGTTACCATGGCGGTTGGAGCGACGCGGTCACCACAGCGGTTGAACATAACCTAGGTGGGCAGAATAAAGGGAGAGGGGTGCCATTCGAAAGAAATGTGACTTTGCCTTAAAAAATCGATGTACTGTATACAACATTGTGTATTACAAAGCATCAACCGCTGGGACAAACAAACCTGCATCCAAGTTACTGATGCATATTGGTTTGCGGCACTACTTAACTACCGTCATATGTCATGGAAGAACTTGTAGGTCGTGACGTGAAGCACAATTGCTCTGATAGCGCCGATGCATGCGAGAGCTCCGACGACAGAGAACAAGATGGCGGCGGTGGATCCAAGGGCCTTGATAGCACACTGCAACCCCGGGTTCTTGGGGAGCTTCCCAACCTTCAGAAATAGTAATATTGGCAGCACAAAGTCCAGTGGGGTGAACCCAACAGCTCCACAAACTGATACAAAGTCCCCAAAGAAAGGTATTGCTGCAGCAACGAGGGTGATTGCCGCCATGTATACGGAGGTGTACATCAGCCTCCACAGCGGTGCTCTGTACCCCGTGTTCTTCCTCACCTGAACGCGATTTTCAAAGAGTGCGTATGTCGGCCTGCAGTATATCTTTGGAAAGAAGCACAATTACTGGGTGGTTAACCAAAAATATTTGATGAAATTAAGAAATTGTCATTATTTGATAAAATTTAGAGGTTCGTTATTAGTTACAGTTACCTGAAAGCAACCTATGATCTGAATCACTGCAAATATGTTTGCCATTACAATTGCACATGCTGGAGCAGTCAGGGAGGATAGGATGTATGGCTGGACTTGAGAGCCAAACGCCCAGTAGCCACTAAATGCCAGCGTCCAGTAGGACATGACGATCAACGAGTACGCCGTCGACACACCCTTGTACATGTTCCTCCTGGCCGGTTCTCGCAAAGTGCTCTGTATTTCAGCCAATTTTACTGCATAAGAATGGATGCCTAGTAACTAGTAAGAAATTAATACGAAGTAAACTTGTGACGGTCACCTGAATTTCTGGCAGCATTGCGTCACCAAAGGAGAAGGCTATTGTGCCCAGCGCGTTGAAACCTCCAAAAATCTTAGTTGCATGAGTTCCTTGCACACTGTAGCCAACTTCTTTCCGGTCAATCCGATGTCCTGCAGAAGAACAGGATGTCGATTCATTCCATGCCTTCAGAAATTTTAGTAGTTCATCATCCAGAGTTAAAATTTGTTTGACTTTACCTTCATATATTGTGACAGCGATCGCTGTCACAGCAAATCCAGTGGTGCTAGCAGTGCAGGCAGCGTTCACCCACCGGAGGGAATGTATGTCAGGAAGTTGGGAGAGGAACAGCTGGAGTGCGCCGAAGAGAAGGATGAAGTGCTGCAGCGTCATTGCGCCATCTTCGGCGGCGTAGTAGTGCTTGTAGACAGCCTTGAGGCTACTGCCAGCCGCGATCTGGATCGCAATGTTGTTGCCAATTGACGCCACTTGCTGAAAGAATGACACGTACCAATAGCCCGAAGGACCTTGAAAAAAAGATAACTTCTTGTCATCACTCAAGGTATTTTCTTGTCAACTCGTCAGGGTACCATAGTTGATGAATTACTAGTATTCTAAATAAAAAAAAAGGAACGTTTCAGTTGAGGAAATTGTAGAAGCATTGGTCTCAGTAAGATAGTTTTGCAACCCTTAACAGAGTTGGTACAGTTGCAGTATTCACGAAACAGGCTTTCGCCCAGCTTTATAAATAAAGCAACCACCACCATACAACCACGGATACAAACACAACGCCACACAAGCTGGGGCCAACAGCAAACAAACGCCCAAAACAGAAACAAATGAAGACATAGGTGGGAAGACTAAACTACGGTGACCCGCAACCGTCGCGCCCTCCGGAGAATCACCACCACGCTCCAAGCGTTGAATCGTCGAGTACCAAGCAGCACCTTCAAGAAGGAAAACAATCGCTACTGCCCGGACCATTACTGGTCCTAGGGTTTCCCCCGACACTCACAGGGCAGCAGATGAGGGTAGCCACGACGCCCTTCAAGATGGAATGATGTCACCCGAGGGTGGCACCGCGTCGGTGTCGAACGAATCCGACAAGAATTTCTCCCGATTGCCCTATCTACCACCCAGCGATCCATAGCATAGGAGCCCCGCGAGGACGAAGCCTCGTCAACACAGACACTCCACCCACCAACTTGCGCCACTACGGTTACAAAGCCGCCACCAGCATCATCTTCCCGAGGAGACCATCACGAGGTCTACGAGCCGAAGACGAGAAGTAGCTCAGCACGGGTTAGCGGAACCGCGGCCACGCGGGAGGGAACTGCCTCCACCGCCGAAATGGTAGTTGATCGGACGCAGCCGCAGTGCACACCGGTCCCCATTAGGCCCAGCCACCTGCCGGTCCCAAGGGGTCCAGCCGGGCCCAGATCGGGCCCGTAAAGCCCGGCCACGCTGCAACCGGAGCGGCCGCCGTCGCTGCTGAACCCCGCACGAGCACCTTCACCTTCAGCTGCAGATCGAGGCAAACAGGGCAGGCCTGCCCACCTCAACCCAGATCGGGCCCAAAGGGCCCAGATCTGGGCCGACGGGCTCGCCGGCGCAGCCCTGCCGCTGCTCGCCGCCCCGCCGTGCAGTGCGCCTCACTGCACTGCGGGAGCGCCGCCGTGCCGCCACCACCGGCCGGAGCCGACCAGCCGCCGTCTGAGAAGCACCGCCGCCGTAGGAGAGCCGCCCCGCGAGGCCTCCAACGGCGCGGGAAGAGAACATCCGCCGCCGCCGGCTCCGCCCGGGCCGCGCCCGGCGGACACTGCCGACGGCGGCGACGGAGGGAGCCGGGGGGAAGGGGCGAGGCGTGAGGGAGCCGAGGCCGCGGTCGGCCGCCGCGGGGGCGGCGCGGGCGCGCGAGGGAGGAGGAGGAGGAGGAGGGGCAGGCGGCGGCGGCCGGCCGGCGGCGGCGGCTAGGGTTTGGCTAGGGGTCGGGTCGCGAGAGCGAGAGGATGGCTTCCCTCTCTCTGTATTCTGGAAGAAGGGAAGAGCAGCTCGGGAATGAGCGTGTGAGCTGGGCCAAGGGAAGGAGGACAGGTCCGGGTCGTCGATCCTTGCGAGGTCGTCTGACGCCGGCCGCAGTTGCAGTATTCTCACATGGATAACTCCAATATTTCAAGCAACGGAGGAAGAGACAGAGTAGTAATTTGATATAAGAAAAAATGAACTCACCATAGATGCTCTTTGCAAGGAGCTTGTAGCTGGTGTGCTTCTCTCCGTTCCACTCCCACAGCGAGGCAATAACCAAGCTTGAACACCAGGTAACTAGTGTCCCTATGACCAAACTGGAAACACCTATGGTAGAAAATTAACTGACAATCACTGGACCACAAAATGAATCAAAAATATTACAAACAGAATCAGCGATGGTGGAACAATTTACCCAGAGGCCAGCCGAGGGATGCAAGAGCAAAGGGCAAGGGAGCATAGGCAGCCGGGGTGGCGATCGTTGTCGCCACGTGGAACGCCGCGTGTCTCCAAGTGCCTCTCCCTCCCTCCGCGCCGGCGCCGGAGATCGCTGCCTCCCTGTCCATGCTGGCATCTCCCGTAGTCTGGTCCTCCTGGGCACCACCTCTCGTCGGTGACATCTCCATTCTCCAGTGGCACTTCTCTTCACGGGACTTCCGTAAGAAATTTGGGAGCACAAGCGATCCACGACCGGTCCTTATTGTGTGGTGACCGAGACCCTCTCTGCTGAGAAAAAACAGAGAAAGTTGAGCTCATATAGGAGTACCGTGGAAATGGAACACACGCTTTGGTATAAAAGCAACGAAAGCCAACCAGTTCGTTTCCCAAAAGTATTGATTTGTGAGGGAAGTCATCGACTAGGGAGTCCCTTTGTCTTGGTTGTATTTCCAGCCTCCACCGACATCGCCCCTTCACCTATTTATTCTCCCCGATTGGATACTCATCTATTTGCCTGAATAAGACTTCAGATGATAAAGCACCGGCGTAGAGATGGTTGCTGGTGTCGGTGATGACAATAGACTTCAGATGATAAAGCACAAGTGCGCACGTTTTGTGTACATTATGGACACCATCGAGTGGGTGCTCTGATTGGATACTCATCTATTTGCCTGAATAAGGATTTGAGTGTTCGGTCCATATGTATGAGATAAAGGACAATTCAGCATGCACGTTTACATACTTGCCTGTATTTCCTTCACATACTAGCCGAAACCGGAACACGTCACAGTTTTCCTTGGGTAAATTCTTGTCAGGCTCGTAAGAGTGTAATACCTGAGAAATTACTAGTAATAAATCATCAAAAAGGAAAAATTCAGTTGAGAGATGTGTAGAAGCATTGATCTAGTAAGGTAGTTCTGCAACTCGAGCAAGGGTCTTGGAGAGAAAAAGGACTGGGGGTCCCTGGCCCACTGTCATAAGATGAAACTTCATTTTGCCTTTTGCTTCTAAAAGCCCTGTAATAAGTTTCTTAGCTTTACTAGGCTTTACTTTTGCTCCCTGCTGAAACATTTTTCTCCGATGAGCATGTCTCTTAACTCTGTTTCGTTGATCTATCCATGGAACCGGTGATTTCGATCCCTGTTTTTCTAAAAGAGTTCAGGTTAGTACTCACCACATAGCAAGGAGTGTTAGGGGTTTTGCCTCCATTTGGGAAAATAACAGAGATAACGTTCTGGCTCTATATAGTGGATTCTACTATATTACTGGAACATCCAGATGTATCCAGTACAAAGACTGTTGTGATTAATTAAGCAAGTATCCAACTTGTAGTAGTAAAAATCAATGAAACCAGACATGATTGTTCTCTCTAAAAAAGACAAATATTACTGTATTTACAAACTTTCCTAAAGTCAGCTCATACTTATTGGTGTTTGCACTGACAAGCTTGTTTAGCCAGATACCGGCCTTAATGATGATGGTGGCCATTTATAATTTGCTAGGTCAACTCGTAGGAGCATTCTCCAAAGCGGCGTACAAAAGTGTAACAGAAAGAAGAGCAAGAGGGGTACATTATCACAATATAAATCCATTGGACACGGTTGTTGAGATCTTGACTATTTCTGATTAGCTTGTAAATATGAAGTAGTATTAGCAAGACGGCTCCCAACCCAGAGGCCAGCCAAGGGATGCAAGAGCACATGGCAATAGAGCGTAGGCAGTTGACGTGGTGATCGTGGTGGCCACTTGGAATGCTCTGGCCATAGGACAGTGGAGACTATATTACTGGAACCACCAGATTTATGCCTGTAAATACTGCTGATTAATTAACAAAGCATCCCTCCACTTGCCCTAAAAAGCAATAAATCCAGCCATGATTTCTTTTTCCTGAAAACAAGACAAATGGTCTTAACTGTAAAGTCAGCCAATGGTGTTTGCACTGACAGGACAACGGTTGCTGTGAAAGACAAGTTGTCCATCCAGTGCTATGACCTAGATACACATAATCTCAATCTAGATCACCAGCCTCGCGTCACAGGTTCTGGATCTGAATCTCGATTACAACCACCACGGATGTCTCGTGGGAAGGAGGAAGAGAGGGAGGAGCAGGTGAGCATAAAGCTACAATGATCATCGATAATGACAGCTTCCTCTCGCCAGCAGCTAAGTCGTGGTTGTTGCTGTTGCTTGTCCTTCGGGCTGGGCCAGTTTGGTCTTCAGACGGCCCACGGCCCGTCTAACATCGCGTCGCCTACGGCGCCGTGTAGATGGTGTCGTAGCAGGTCCCTCCCATTGAAACGCTGCTTGTCCCCAAGCAGGTGCCATAGGGAAACGATGACGAAGCGCAGCTTTTCCCAGCTTCTCAATTCTGAAGGTAAATGCGTCCAGGTCACTTGAACTTGCGATGTGTAGCCGTGTCCTTGTTTGATGTCTCTGGTAGCCGTGATCGCCAATGGCTGAATTTCAAAGCATTGTTCAGTAAGAAATTGACAAGCAGAGGTGGATTCGATAACCTGATCAGGAGGAACCGATTTCTTCAGCTGCGAGACATGGAGGACCGGATGAATTTAACTACCAGTTGGAAGCTTCAATTTGTAAGCCATCTTCCCAATTCGAGCCAGAATTTCATAAGGACCAAAGTACTTGAAAGATAGCTTGTGATTGCTTCTTCGAGCCACCGACTGTTGAGCATAGGGTTGCAGTTTCATATAAACTTGGTCACCCACTTGAAATTCCCTTTCAGAGCGCTTTTTATCCTCGTGATGCTTCATTCTCTGTTGTGCTCGAAGTAGGTGTTGCTGAATCAGCACCATATGCTGTTCTCTTTCTTCTAACCAGCCTGCTAGATCTGTGGATACATTGGACTGCAGATTAGCAACACCTAAGTGCCTTGGTGTGTAGCCATACAGTACCTGAAACGGGGTTTTCCCAAGAGCAGAATGGTGGTTGGTGTTGTACCAATACTCAGCCAGAGGTAGCTGATGACGTGAAATACACACGTTCATCGGGAACCCCAAGAGGAAGGTATGATGAGTATAGTAGCAAGTTTCCCTCAGTAAGAAACCAAGGTTTAATTGGACCAGTAGGAAGTCGGCGATGTTCTGAAGGTTGTTGGTGAAGGAATGTAGTGCGGCGCAACAACAGGGATTCCGGTGCCAACGTGGAACTTGCACAACACAATCAAATTACTTTGCCCCAACTTAACAGTGAGGTTGTCAATCTCACCGGCTTGCTGAAAACAAAGATTAGGCGTATAGTGTGGAAAATGATGTTTGCTTGCAGAGAATGAAAAAGAACAATGATTGCAGTATGTTGTATTTCAGATGTAAAAGAATGGACCGGGGTCCGCAGTTCACTAGTGGTGTCTCTCCATAATAAAATACTAACATGTTGGGTAAACGAATTACAGCTGGGCAATTGATAAAATAGAGAGGTGCATAACAATGCATATACAAGTCATGATGATCACTATGAGATTTACTTGGGCATTACGACAAAGTACACAGACCGCTATCCAGCATGCATCTGTGCCTAAATAGTCCACCTTCAGATTAGCATCCACACCCTTCCAGTATTAAGTTGCAAGCAACAGACAATTGCATTAAGTATGGTGCATAATGTAAACAATACAAATATCCTTAGACAAAGCATTGCTGTTTTACCCCTAGTAGCAACAGCACATCCACAACCTTAGAACTTTCTGTCACTGTCCCAGATTAAATGGAGGCATGAACCTACTATCTAGCATAAATACTCCTTCTTGGAGTTACAAGCATAAACTTGGCCAAAGCCTACACTAATAACGGAGAGCATGCAAGATCATAAACAACATATATATGATAGATCAATAATCAACTTGACATAGTATTCAATATTCATCGGATCCCAGCAAACACAACATGTAGCATTACAATAAGATGATCTTGATCATGATAGGCAGCTCACAAGATCTAAACATGATGACACAAAAGGTGAACTATCTAGCTACTGCTATGGACCCATAGTCCAAAGATGAACTACTCACACATTACTCCGGAGGCAGGCATGGCGATGTAGAGCCTTCCGGTGATGATTCCCCTCTCCGGCAGGGTGCCGGGAAGAGCTTCAGAAACCCCCCGAGTTAGGGTTGATGGCGGCGACGGCAGCGGATGTTTTCTGGAAATATGGCTCGGTGTTTAGGGTTTTCGCCTCGGGGTGAATAAATAGGTGAAGGGGCGATGTCGGTGGAGGCTTGAAGTAATAATCATAGAGATCTCGAGCGCCTTTAAGCCCGCCACGGTGATCCGCCCCTTAATTGATCCCCTGAAGTTAATAACATGCTCCTCCTTCTTCTTCATTTCCTCTTGCATACTCATCATCGACATGACGTCCTCTTCGTCTCCGTCGTCGACGAACTCCTTGAAAATAAACTCATCGATGGCCGAGTAACCGTACTCCTTACCGGACGAAGAATTCATGCCTACATACATGGACACTTAATCAAAAATCCGGCTTCGGCGTTTCAACAAACACTTTGAGAGCGAGGTGGATGTCGGCCGATGCAAAACATACCGGAAACGAAGCGTTAACGGTGAATTCGTCCGCCAACGGGCTCCAGCGAACGAAGAGGACTTAGCCGTGGACTCTGTGACTTCGGGGACGGCGGCGAAGTCGATGGGGGACGGCGACAGAGCACAGTGGTGTGGGCAAACTGGACGGAGCGAAGGTGGAAGAGGAAGAAGCAACGGTTTCCGTCCGATTTGAGGGAAAATTGGGTAGGCCCGCCTTGACATTATCCGACGTGGTGGACGCGCCCGGCCGCGTCCGGGCGGCCCCAAACCCGCACTACATATGGGCTGACTTTGCGGTGTGTCGGATCACCCCGGGCGTTTGGTCTGACCATAGGGGGTCCGTTGGGTCGCGGTTTTTGGACAAAAGGCCGTCCGGGTTGTCCGCCCGGACGTTTGGGCAGAATTTGGGGCTCCGGTTGGAGATTCTCTAATGGGCATGCGGCTCATACCAAACTAAATTTGCAGAAAATGATCAATAACTTCAGACATGCTACATATATCTCCTACATGCTACATATATGATATTGATCCTTTGCATTACGTTTTAAGTTCAAGTAAAATTCATTGGCAGAAAAAATAATATAAAGAAATCGAGAAAACACGACCTCGCGAGCTCTGCCCTACTAGCTAGCTTCCAGCGGGCCATTTGTCTTCTTTGGGCTGCAGTTTGGCCCAGCCCGTACCGCACCTCCTCCTCTGTCTCCGCTCGACTACTACTCATCTGGTGCGATGTCGACGCCGCCGTCTCCGCTAGAAACGATCGTCGCGGACGCCTGACGCCAGGCCTGCGATCGTCAGCTCAGCCTCCGGCACACCGTGGGGGTCGTGCTTCCGCCACGCCGCCGTCGAGCTCAGCGCGGCAGACATTCCCCTAATCCCCGCCGCGGCGCCGCGTGATCTGGTCGTGCGTCAGACAGTTGCGGACTCGCATCTTGCGGCCGCCGGTGACGCACTGGGCAGTGGTGCATCCGTTATTCCGTAGTATCCCGGAAAGGATAGAGACTCAGAAGCATCATCCACAGCCCACAGGACAGGAACAGACAACAGTGTAGCGCCCGCCTGACCACCAGAATTCAGAAAGTTCAGAGTTTAGACCGTAAGTGGAGACAAACTTACAGTGTTTTCAATCTTTATATGAATTGTTATTCTGATCATTCATATTATTTTTCCAAAAGAAAAAAAGGATTATGAGAATCATTGCTCCGCCCCTGCCTCCCCGCCGTGGTTTGTCCCAAGCACATACGGCTCGTTGATCACAAGTCTCCACCTATAACCATAGTTTTAAATAGCCCCAATCACATACGGCCTTTTCAGAATCTTGGCGCTAAATGATAGTGCATTCATGTACAATTTCCCGCTATACCCCATTTAACTCTGATTTAGCCCGGTGATAGTTCTTTTTTAGGATGGACACTATTTTTATAACCCGTTATTTAAAACATTTACTATATCTGCATTCTGGCCAATTTCTTATTTTCCTTAATTTTGTGGGGTTGTAGAGACGAATCTAAGATGAAGAGGCGGTTTGTGAATCTGGTGTCGCGGCACTGGGCCAACCGGCCAAGGGCGTCTACTCGTTGCGCCGCATCGATCCTTATGTTCATTTCTTCTACGGGTCAGCAAAGGCAGCGCTTGAAGCAGCGGATGAAGCGGCCGAGAAGAAGGAATTTAGACCAGACACAGAGATCCTGCAGCTGCCGAGCCCAAGCATGAACTTCCCTGGGACCACCATGGACATGTTCGCGCTCTTCAGCGCCGACGCCACCAGCGAAGGCAGAGTGGTCTACGCCGATCTCATGGGCGAGGCCGATATGTACGACGCCGACAGACGTGCCCAAACCAGCCTGGGCCGCCTCAAAGCGCCAAAGGGGTTTAGGCCGATGTGCCTGTCCATCGCGCACCCTGGCGCTGACAACGACAGCATGTATATCTTGGACAGGTCGCCATGCAAGGGCGCTGGCCAATGCTTCGAGGTCCTTGAGTCCATGCCCATGCACAGAGAATTAAGCATGTCGATGCCGCCATGGCGCTGGCGGCTTCTTCCACCGTCTCCCTTTGTCCGGCAACCTGGTTATTAACGATCTTCTGTTGCCTCCTTCGCCACGGTGGCTGACTGCAGAGGCTGTTCCACCATCTACGTCTCGTGCGGTCGTGGCATCGGCACCTACGGCTTCGAGGCGGCGCACCCCGACTCTAGCCGGCATCTAGGATGGAGTCCCTCGGAGGAATGGAGACACGTTGGTGACTGGAAGCTGCCCTTCAAGGGAAGAGCTCAGTACGTGCCAGAGTTAAAGCTGTGGTTTGGCTTCTCACCATTCAGCCCCAACCACCTGTGCGCTGCAGACCTCTCTGCCATGGACCATCAAGGAGCACCCACTACGAAGGTATCCTGGCAAGACCTGAACCCGCCTGAGGGAGACGTGTGGCGTCCATTGAATCTCCGCAAGCTTGTCCACCTGGGAGATGGCAAGTTTCTCGTCGCTAAGGGCTTCAAAGAAGAAGCCACCGGTGAGATGTTTGTTGTGTTCACCGGCGTAGAGATGGTTGCTGGTGTCGGTGATGACAATAGACTTCAGATGATAAAGCACAAGTGCGCACGTTTTGTGTACATTATGGACACCATCGAGTGGGTGCTCTGATTGGATACTCATCTATTTGCCTGAATAAGGATTTGAGTGTTCGGTCCATATGTATGAGATAAAGGACAATTCAGCATGCACGTTTACATACTTGCCTGTATTTCCTTCACATACTAGCAGAAACCGGAACACGTCACAGTTTTCCTTGGGTAAATTCTTGTCAGGCTCGTAAGAGTGTAATACCTGAGAAATTACTAGTAATAAATCATCAAAAGGAAAAATTCAGTTGAGAGATGTGTAGAAGCATTGATCTAGTAAGGTAGTTCTGCAACTCGAGCAAGGGTCTTGGAGAGAAAAAGGACTGGGGGTCCCTGGCCCACTGTCATAAGATGAAACTTCATTTTGCCTTTTGCTTCTAAAAGCCCTGTAATAAGTTTCTTAGCTTTACTAGCTTTACTTTTGCTCCCTGCTGAAACATTTTTCTCCGATGAGCATGTCTCTTAACTCTGTTTCGTTGATCTATCCATGGAACCGGTGATTTCGATCCCTGTTTTTCTAAAAGAGTTCAGGTTAGTACTCACCATATAGCAAGGAGTGTTAGGGGTTTTGCCTCCATTTGGGAAAATAACAGAGATAACGTTCTGGCTCTATATAGTGGATTCTACTATATTACTGGAACATCCAGATGTATCCAGTACAAAGACTGTTGTGATTAATTAAGCAAGTATCCAACTTGTAGTAGTAAAAATCAATGAAACCAGACATGATTGTTCTCTCTAAAAAGACAAATATTACTGTATTTACAAACTTTCCTAAAGTCAGCTCATACTTATTGGTGTTTGCACTGACAAGCTTGTTTAGCCAGATACCGGCCTTAATGATGATGGTGGCCATTTATAATTTGCTAGGTCAACTCGTAGGAGCATTCTCCAAAGCGGCGTACACAAGTGTAACAGAAAGAAGAGCAAGAGGGGTACATTATCACAATATAAATCCATTGGACACGGTTGTTGAGATCTTGACTATTTCTGATTAGCTTGTAAATATGAAGTAGTATTAGCAAGACGGCTCCCAACCCAGAGGCCAGCCAAGGGATGCAAGAGCACATGGCAATAGAGCGTAGGCAGTTGACGTGGTGATCGTGGTGGCCACTTTTTTTTTTTTTGTACAAGGGTAGGCCCCGAAGGACCTAGAGCTCATCATATATTGACGGTGGGAGTACAGATTACAAGCAGGCCCATCAAGAAACTAGAAATCACAAACAGGACCTTGAGATTTACAACCAGAACCTCGAAAAGAAAAAAGAAAACGCCATCAAGTCCTTGAGGTTCATCACCACCGTAGCAGGTTACCAGCCAGGCCAGAGACGGCGGCGCCGGGGACGAACCACTTGGTCCAGAGTCTCCGTGAAGTGCCCAGCCAGAACCAGAGATCCTCCGCTGAAGAGGAAGAACAGCCAACAACTCGTGGCCAAAGAGGGTCGCCATCCGACCAGGAATAGCAGGGGCAAGACGGAACTGGCCGTCATCACAAGTCCCCCACTTGTGAACACCAAGATGAGCACGCCGGCCAGACTGTGGCAGCCTGTCAGCCTCCTTCCCTTGGCTTCCAACACCACGCTGGCCACAAGGAAGAAGAAGAACCGAGGCAGCAGCCACCTCCACACCAGCAACAAACTCCAGATCGAAGAGATCTGAAGCTGAACGGACGAACTCGGGGTTATTCAAGCACACACCTGTAGATCTGCTCCTCCAACAGGCCTTCCACCATGGAAGCACGTCGATGAAGAGCTTCTCCGGGTCATGGTCGCCTCCCGAAAGCAACCACACCAGGCGCCTAGGAAAGAAAAACAACATCTCGCCATTCGCCACTTGGGACCAGCCTACAAACCCTAAACCTACTGCAACAGTGAGGAGAACTACACCTTCTATAAACAGAGGAAGCGGCCACCATCTCCAGCTCCTCTCCAGTCGGCAGCGCCGGCAGTAGAGGAGAGGAACGGCAACGGGACGGAGTGGGTGACTCTCAACTGGGAGGTGAGGAGAGAGAGAAGAAAGGGGAAAGTGTGGTGGCCACTTGGAATGCTCTGGCCATAGGACAGTGGAGACTATATTACTGGAACCACCAGATTTATGCCTGTAAATACTGCTGATTAATTAACAAAGCATCCCTCCACTTGCCCTAAAAAGCAATAAATCCAGCCATGATTTCTTTTCCTGAAAACAAGACAAATGGTCTTAACTGTAAAGTCAGCCAATGTTGTTTGCACTAACAGGACAACGGTTGCTGTGAAAGACAAGTTTGTCCATCCAGTGCTATGACCTAGATACACATAATCTCAATCTAGATCACCAGCCTCGCGTCACGCACAGGTTCTGGATCTGAATCTCGATTACAACCACCACGAATGTCTCGTGGGAAGGAGGAAGAGAGGGAGGAGCAGGTGAGCATAAAGCTACAATGATCATCGATAATGACAGCTTCCTCTCGCCAGCAGCTAAGTCGTGGTTGTTGCTGTTGCTTGTCCTTCGGGCTGGGCCAGTTTGGTCTTTAGACGGCCCACGGCCCGTCTAACATCGCGTCGCCTACGGCGCCGTGTAGATGGTGTCGTAGCAGGTCCCTCCCCTTGAAACGCTGCTTGTCCCCAAGCAGGTGCCATAGGGAAACGATGACGAAGCGCATCTTCGGTTTCCCAGCTTCTCAATTCTGAAGGTAAATGCGTCCAGGTCACTTGAACTTGCGATGTGTAGTCGTGTCCTTGTTTGATGTCTCTGGTAGCCGTGATCGCCAATGGCTGAATTTCAAAGCATTGTTCAGTAAGAAATTGACAAGCAGAGGTGGATTCGATAACCTGATCAGGAGGAACAGATTTCTTCAGCTGCGAGACATGGAGGACCGGATGAATTTGACTACCAGTTGGAAGCTTCAATTTGTAAGCCATCTTCCCAATTCGAGCCAGAATTTCATAAGGGCCAAAGTACTTGAAAGATAGCTTGTGATTGCTTCTTCGAGCCACCGACTGTTGAGCATAGGGTTGCAGTTTCATATAAACTTGGTCACCCACTTGAAATTCCCTTTCAGAGCGCTTTTTATCCTCGTGATGCTTCATTCTCTGTTGTGCTCGAAGTAGGTGTTGCTGAATCAGCACCATATGTTGTTCTCTTTCTTGTAACCAGCCTGCTAGATCTGTGGATACATTGGACTGCAGATTAGCAACACCTAAGTGCCTTGGTGTGTAGCCATACAGTACCTGAAACGGGGTTTTCCCAAGAGCAGAATGGTGGTTGGTGTTGTACCAATATTCAACCAGAGGTAGCTGATGACGTGAAATACACACGTTCGTTGGGAACCCCAAGAGGAAGGTATGATGAGTACAATAGCAAGTTTTCCCTCAGTAAGAAACCAAGATTTAATCGGACCAGTAGGAAGTCGGCGATGTTTTGAAGGTTGTTGGTGAACGTGGAACCTGCACAACACAATCAAACTAGTTTGCCCCAATTTAACAGTGAGGTTGTCAATCTCACCGGCTTGCTGAAAACAAAGGATTAGGCGTATAGTGTGGAAAATGATGTTTGCTTGCAGAGAATGAAAAAGAACAATGATTGCAGTAGGTTGTATTTCAGATGTAAAAGAATGGACCGGGGTCCACAGTTCACTAGTGGTGTCTCTCCATAATAAAATACTAACATGCTGGGTAAACGAATTACAGCTGGGCAATTGACAAAATAGAGAGGTGCATAACAATGCATATACAAGTCATGATGATCACTATGAGATTTACTTGGGCATTACGACAAAGTACACAGACCGCTATCCAGCATGCATCTGTGCCTAAATAGTCCACCTTCAGGTTAGCATCCGCACCCCTTCCAGTATTAAGTTGCAAGCAACAGACAATTGCATTAAGTATGGTGCATAATGTAAACAATACAAATATCCTTAGACAAAGCATTGCTGTTTTACCCCTAGTAGCAACAGCACATCCACAACCTTAGAACTTTCTGTCACTGTCCCAGATTAAATGGAGGCATGAACTATCTAGCATAAATACTCCCTCTTGGAGTTACAAGCATAAACTTGGCCAAAGCCTACACTAATAACGGAGAGCATGCAAGATCATAAACAACATATATATGATAGATCAATAATCAACTTGACATAGTATTCAATATCATCGGATCCCAGCAAACACAACATGTAGCATTACAATAAGATGATCTTGATCATGATAGGCAGCTCACAAGATCTAAACATGATGGCACAAAAGGAGAAGACAACCATCTAGCTACTGCTATGGACCCATAGTCCAAGATGAACTACTCACACATCACTCCGGAGGCAGGCATGGCGATGTAGAGCCCTCCGGTGATGATTCCCCTCTCCGGCAGGGTGCCGGGAAGAGCTTCAGAACCCCCGAGTTAGGGTTGACGGCGGCGGCGGCAGCGGATGTTTTCTGGAAATATGGCTCGGTGTTTTAGGGTTTTCGCCTCGGGGAGAATAAATAGGCGAAGGGGCGATGTCGGTGGAGGCACGAGGCCCGCTCCCCACATGGCGGCGGCAGGGGGCCCACCCGCGCCATGGGGTGGGGACGGCGCCTCGTGCCCCCCTTCGTCTCTCCTTCGGACTTCGTGAACGTGTCGGGAAAAATAGGAACTGGCAATTTGTTTCGTCCAATTCCGAGGATATTTGCAGAACAGCTTTTCTGAAACCAAAAACAGCAGAAAACAGGAACTGGCACTGTGGCATCTTGTTAATAGGTTAGTCCCAGAAAATGCATAAAAATGCATGAAGTGTGAATAAAACATGTAGCAATTGGTATAATACAAGCATGGAACATAAGAAATTATAGATACGTTGGAGACGTATCAAGCATCCCCAAGCTTAGTTCTACTCGTCCTCGAGTAGGTAAAACGATAACAACAAATAATTTCTGAAGTGACATGCTACCACATAATCTTGATCAAATAATATTGTAAAGCATGTGAGCTGAGATCAAATCATTCAAAGCAAAAGTCTATAATTGATATTCAATAAGAGATAACAAAGCAAGATAGTTAAACAAGCTAAAAGTTTTCATGAACTATTGCTTTAAAGACATGAAACCGTACAAGGTTCATTAAAGATGTTTTAAGTATCCAATGTAGGAGTTCTATCCTTCAATTCCAAGCATCAAGTAATTTTTCATAACATAGAAGGATTCAGTCAAGTAAAATAAACATGAACGTCATGAATCAACTGTTTCGAAGTCTACTCAACCGGTGAGCGTAAGCATTTGGTATTGGCACCAGGATGTTATGGCTAAAAGAACATTAATGGGGGTTTGGAAGGCCAAAGGAAGAAAGTCTCACAAAGCTATAAGTGATCATTAGACAAGAGGAAGTCTTATAATCGAAGCTATGTAAGGAGTAGTGATTGCCATGCAACGGATGCACATAGAGCTATATGTGTATGAAAGCTCTCCAATGGAACTAGTGGGGGTGCATCCAACTTGGTTGCTCATGAAGACCTAGAGCATTTTTGAGGAAGCTCATCATTGGAATATACAACCCAAGTTCTATAGTGTAAATTCCCCACATAGTTATACTAGTAAACATGAAAACTCTCTCACATGGAGTATAGGTGCTAAACATGAGCACAAATGATGACTATGAATATGCAGGTGCTGAAACATGAGCACAAGTGTGGATAAAGGATAGTAATGTTGCCCCCTTTTTCTTTATTCTTTTTTTTCTTTTTCTTTTTTTCTTTTTTCTGTTTCTCTTTTCGATGGCCTCCATGGCTCTTTTCACTTTTAGGGGCAACATCCTAATATGACAACACACTTTTTGGTACAAATAACTCATAATGAACAAAACATGATGTATGAAACTGTATGCCTCTGCCAGTGTAGCAGGATGTGCAATGATCTAGCGTAACATGGGTAAACCACATCAGCTGTATAGAATCATGCAAAGCAATATATAAATGATAAATGACAACAAGTCATGTAATGTAAGATGGAAGTTGCATGGCAATATATCTCGGAACAGCTATGGAAATGCTGTGGTAGGTAGGTATGGTGGCTGTTTTGAGGAAGATGTATGGGTTTATGTGTAGGAGAACAAGAGAAAGTCCTCCCACGGGTTTGGATGTACTGGCGAAGTATGCACAACTCTCAATGTGAGCAGAAGGCAATGCACAGCACCGAAGAGGCTAGCAAATTTGGATGGTGGAAGTGCCAAAAACCGTAGCTTAACATTAGTCAAAAAGAACTCACAAGCTTATTGCAAACAACTAGCAGGTTCAACATTAAGAGCATGATTAAAATTCACTCCAAGAAGGGCCGTTCACGGCGGTACAAGTACCCCGCTAGATCCCTCGACCTTCAGCACAACTAGTTATTACGAATCACTTTTAGACATGGAAAGCTATCAAGTCCAACTACACCTTCAACAATTTTAGTAGAGTTTGTAGTACGGTACAAGCTTAAAGACAACAATCCACTAATGATTTTAACTTAACTAACCAGCAAGCTTTACCATCTAAATATCTCAAAACGTTTGCAAAGAATCAAGTTATCAAAGTTCAATGATCTACAAGATTATGCAAGTTATTCATTATACCACTACCACATGCAACATTTTCTGAACCAACACATCAACCAAGCAACTCTCCAAGTAATTTACAAATGAAACAAGAGAGTACTTTCCACAAGAATTAACAGCTCTAAAAGAGATGCATGAAAAACAGGAGCTAAAAGCATAGCAGTAGCTAGATAAGAATACTCAAAAGATATAAGTGAAGAATATGAGTATTCACATGAAAAAGCGGAGCGTGTCTCTCTCCCACACAAGAATGCTAGGATCCAACTTATTCAGAAAATAAAAACAACAAAGCAAAAATAAAAGCACACAGACGCTCCAAGTAAAATACATAAGATGTGGAAGAATAAAAATATAGTTTCACTAGAGATGACCTGATAAGTTGTTGATGAAGAAGGGGATGCCCATCCCCAAGCTTAGACGCTTGAGTCTTCTTGAATATTGCTGGGGTGACCCACGGGGGCATCCCCAAGCTTAGGCTTTTCACTCTTCTTGATCACATCATATCATCCTTCTCGCTTGCTCCTTGAAAACTTCCGCCACACCAAACTCAAAGTAATTCTCATTAGAGGGTTAGTGCATAATCAAAAATTCACATGTTCTACTGTGACACAATCATTACCAAGCTTCTGGACATTACTACAGCCACTGATGTTTTATGGAGCAAAGAAATCCAATCAAACATAGTAAAAGAGGCAATGCAAAATAAAAGGCAGAATCTGTCAAAAACAGAACAGTCTGGAAAGACGAATTTTTTCGAGGCACTTAACTTGCTCAGATGCGAAAAATCAAAACTAATGAAAGTTGCGTACATATATAAGGATCATGCGTGATTTTTTCAGAATTTTTCAATTTTTCTGGAGTGAATACAGCTCAAAACGGTGGACAGCAAAAATCTGTCACTGCGCAGAAATCCAAATTAGCATCAACTTTCAACTAGAGACTTTACTTGGCACAACAATGCAATAAAATAAAGATACAAAGGAGTTGTTACAGAAGTAAGCAACACCTTGACTCAAAATAAAATAAAATGACAGAAAATAAAAAGGTGGGTTGTCTCCCATAAGCGCTTTTCTTTAACGCCTTTCAGCTAGGCGCAGAAAGTGAAAATCAAGTGTTCTCAAGAGAAAAGCATCAACATCATAATTTGTTCTAATAATAGAATCAAAAGGCATCTTCATTCTCTTTCTAGGGAAGTGTTCCATACCTTTCTTGAGAGGGAATTGATACTTAATATTCCCCTCTTTCATATCAATAACAGCACCAACAGTTCGAAGAAAGGGTCTTCCCAAAACAATAGGACAAGATGCATTGCATTCAATATCCAAAACAACAAAATCAACGGGGACAAGGTTATTGTTAACCATAATATGAACATTGTCAATTCTCCCCAAAGGTTTCTTCATAGAGTTATCAGCAAGATGAACATCCAAATAACATGTTCCAAAGTGGCAAGTCAAGCATATCATAAAGTTTCTTAGGCATAACAGAAATACTTGCACCAAGATCACATAAAGCATTACAATCAAAATCATTCACTTTCATTTTAATGATGGGCTCCCAACCATCTTCCAACTTCCTAGGGATAGAAGCTTCAGTTTTAATTTCTCTTCCCTAACTTTCATGAGAGCATTTGTAATATGTTTTGTAAAAGCCATGTTTATAGCACTAGCATTAGGACTTCTAGCTAGCTTTTGCAAGAACATAATAACTTCAGAAATGCTACAACCATCAAAATCAAAATCATTATGATCAAAAGTAATGGGACCATTGCCTCCAATACTTCGAAAAATTTCAGCACTTTTATCAGAAACAGTTTCAGCAGTTTTAGGCAATTTTGCACGCTTTATAGTAGAAGTGGAAACATTGCCAACACCAATAACATTACCATTGATAGTAGGAGGTTTACTAACATGTGATGCTTCAGCATTACTAGTGGTGGTAATAGTACAAACTCGAGCTATACTATTCTTTCTATCAATTTCAGCTTCTCTTTCCCACCTAGCATGCAATTCAGCCAACATCCTAATATTGTTGTCAATTTTAACTTGGATAGCATTGCTGTAGCAAAGGACTTACTATCTTTAACCTCATTAGGCATAACTTTCAGTTTCAAAAGATCAACATCAAGAGCAAGACTATCAACTTGGAAGCAAGAACATCAATTTTACCAAACTTTTCCTCAACGATTTGTTAAAAGCAGTAATGACTTCAAGATCAGAGGGTACACTCCTACTATTGTTGTAAGAATTACCATAAGAATTACCATAACCACTACCACTATTAGAAGGATATGGCTTATAGTTGTTGTTACCAAAATTATTCCTATAAGCATTGTTGTTGAAATTGTTGTTTTTAATGAAGTTCACATCAACATGCTCTTCTTGAGCAACCAATGAAGCTAAAGGAACATTATTAGGATCAACATGAGATTTACCACTCACAAGCATAGACATAATGACATCAATCTTTTCACTCAAGGAAGAAGTTTCTTCAACAGAATTTACCTTCTTACCTTGAGGAGCCCTTTCAGTGTGCCATTCGGAGTAGTTGATCATCATATCATCAAGAAGCTTTGTTGCTGCACCAAAGTGATGGACATAAAGGTCCCTCCAGCAGCCGAATCCAACAAATTCCTTGAAGAAAAATTTAATCCTGCATAAAAGGTTTGGATGATCATCCAAGCAGTCAGTCCATGGGTAGGACAATTCTTTACCAAAGATTTCATTCTCTCCCATGCTTGGGCAACATGTTCATTATCAAATTGCTTGAAGTTCATAATGCTACTTCTCAAAGATATAATCTTAGCAGGAGGATAATATTTTCCAATGAAAGCATCTTTGCATTTTGTCCATGAATCAATACTATTTCTAGGCAAAGATAGCAACCATTCTTTAGCTCTTCCTCTCAAAGAGAAAGGAAATAATTTCAGTTTTACAATATCCCCATCTATATCCTTATACTTTTGCATCTCACAAAGTTCAACAAAATTATTAAGATGGGCAGCAGCATCATCAGTACTAACACCAGAAAATTGCTCTTTCATAACAAGATTTAATAGAGCAGGTTTAATTTCATAAAAGTCTGCTTTAGAAGCAGGTGGAGCAATAGGAGTGCATATGAAATCATTATTATTTGTGCTAGTGAAGTCACACAACTTGGTGTTCTCAGGAGTACTCATTTTAGCAAAACAAACTAGGCCGAAATAACAAAAGTAAAACAAGTAACTAATTTTTTGTGTTTTTGATATAAAGAAAGCAAACAAGACAAAATAAAAATAAAATAAGCAAGACAAAAACAAAGTAAAGAGATTGGAAGTGGGAGACTCCCCTTGCAGAAGCAACTCGACTTCCCCGGCAACGGCGCCAGAAAACTTGCTTGATGACGTGAAAGACACACGTTCGTTGGGAACCCAGCAAACACAACATGTAGCATTACAATAAGATGATCATGATCATGATAGGCAGCTCACAAGATCTAAACATGATGGCACAAAAGGAGAAGACAACCATCTAGCTACTGCTATGGACCCATAGTCCAAAGATGAACTACTCACACATCACTCCGGAGGCAGGCATGGCGATGTAGAGCCCTCCGGTGATGATTCCCCTCTCCGTCAGGGTGCCGGGAAGAGCTTCAGAAACCCCCCGAGTTAGGGTTGACGATGGCGGTGGCAGCGGATGTTTTCTGGAAATATGGCTCGGTATTTTAGGGTTTTCGCCTCGGGGAGAATAAATAGGCGAAGGGGCGATGTCGGTGGAGGCACGAGGCCCGCTCCCCACATGGTGGCGTGGCAGGGGGCCCACCCGCGCCATGGGGTGGGGACGGCGCCTCGGTGCCCCCCTTCGTCTGTCCTTCGGACTTCGTGAACGTGTCGGGAAAAATAGGAATGTGGCAATTTGTTTCGTCTAATTCCGAGGATATTTGCAGAACAGCTTTTCTGAAACAAAAAACAGCAGAAAAGAGGAACTGGCACTGTGGCATTTTGTTAATAGGTTAGTCCCAGAAAATACATAAAAATGCCATGAAGTGTGAATAAAACATGTAGCAATTGGTATAATACAAGCATGGAACATAAGAAATTATAGATACGTTGGAGACGTATCAGTAGCCATTGTGCCCATTTCTTCGGAGAGGCGTGTACAGCACATCGTAGATATGTCTCCAAGCACTGGTTCAGTTTCTCTGTCTGTCCGTCCGTTTGAGGATGATTTGCTGAGCTCATATTCATCTTAGTGTCAGTGAGGCGAAATAATTCTTGCCACGGTTTGCTTGTGAATACTGGATCACGATCTAAGATGATGATTGTGGGTAGACCATGCAGTTTGTACACCACATCGAGGAATTTTGCAGCCACAGTCAATGCTGTGTATTGATGTGACAACGGAATGAAGTGCCCGTATTTTGTGAGCTTGTCGATGATCACCAGAATGCAATCAAATTTCCCTGAGCGAGGCAACCCTTCGACAAAGTCCAAACTGATAATGCTCCAAGCTTCAGTGGGAATCGGCAGGGGATTCACTTTTAGCCTGCTGACAAATTGTGCATTGCGCCACATACTGTCGAATGTCCTCTTTCATATGAGGCCAGGCAAACAAGGATTTGATTCGCTGATAAGTACCAAGAAATCCTGAGTGTCCTCACACCCCACTTGAGTGAAGAGAGAGCAGTATTGCTTTGTGGGCTTCCTTGTTGTTCCCCAACCAGATACGATCATGGTATCTGATTAATCCCTGATGCAGAGCATATCCATTTTCATTAGGTGATTGAATGCTGAGCTCTTGAAGCAGAAATTTTGATTTTGCATCTTTGCTATAGCCTTCTTCTATAATTTCAAGCCATTTTGGGCGACACAATGAAATATTGTATAGATTATCAGCATCATGTTCCCTTCTGGACAATGCATCTGCCGCTGTGTTATCTGTGCCCTTGCGATATACAATCTTGTACTGCATGCCCATCAATTTGACAAACGCTTTCTGCTGAATGTCTGTGACCAACTTCTGATCAGTGAGATGCACTAAGCTTCTGTGATCTGTCAGAATTGTAAATGGTGCTTGTTGTAAGTATGGGCGCTATTTTCAACCGCTAGCAGGATAGCTAGGCATTCTTTCTCGTAAGTGGATAGTGTTTGTGCCGTGATCCCTAATGCTTTGCTTAAGTATGCAATTGGGTGCCCTTTTTGAGTCAAGACAGCTCCCACTCCTCGCTTTGAGGCATCTGTTTTGACTGTAAATGGCTCAGCAAAGTTTGGGAGTGCTAACACCGGCGCTGTGAGCAGCATATGCTTCAAGGAATCAAATGCTTGCTGATGAGTGACTGTCCAATGGAACAACGTGTCCTTCTTGAGCAGATCAGACAACACTCGACTGATGAGACTGTAGTTTTTGATGAATTTCCTATAGTAACCTGTCATCCCAAGGATTTCTCTGACTTATTTGACATTGGTTGGTGTCGGCCAGCTCTGCACAGCCGCTACTTTACTTGGGTCTGTAGCAATACCCTGTGCACTGATAACATGCCCGAGATATTCCAGCCTGGGTTGAGCAAATGAACACTTACTTTTCTTGATTGCAAGCTGATTCTGCTGCAAAAGATTGCACACTTGGGTGAGGTGGTGTTTATGAGCTTCCAATGTAGGACTGTAGATGAGTATATCATCCATAAATACCAGACATATTTCCTTATCATTGGAGCGAAAATGGAGTTCATAGCTGACTGAAATGTTGCTGGAGCGTTAGTGAGGCCGAAAGGCATCACTCTGAACTCATACAGGCCTTGGTGAGTTTTGAATGCTGTTTTGTGCTCATCTTCGGGTACCAATCTGATTTGATGGTATCCAGCACGCAGATCAAGTTTAGTGAACCATTTTGCTCCAGATAGTTCATCTAAAAGCTCATCAACAATCGGCATTGGATACTTGTTCTTGATAGTTATGCAGTTTAGAGCTCGGTAATCGACACAGAAGCGCCAAGTGCCATCCTTCTTATGAACCAAAATCACTAGAGAAGCAAATGGACTTGTGCTTTCTTGGATGATACCTCGCTGTAGCATATCAGATATCTGCTTTTCTATCTTAGTCTTCTGATGTGGGGCATATCGATACGGTTTAACATTAACTGGAACTGTACCGGGCACTAATGGAATATGATAGTCATATGATCTGTGTGGTGGTAATGTTGTAGGTTCTTCAAATAACTTGTCAAATTTTGCAACAGTTGTTGTATTTCTTCCGGAATTTGGTTGTCTTTGTTGTCTGCCTCAGTGCTAGCTGGTTCAGTTTCAGAACTCATCCGACGCAGCTCCAAAATATGGCAAACTTCACACTTATTGATCAGTGTTTGCAGCTGTTCAGCAGATAGATTGGCGCAAGAATCGACAGTGTCATGCATACCTCGTAGTGTAATTCGAGCTCCTTCATGCTTGAACCTCATGGTTTTCTTCTTCCAATTAACCCACATCTTGCCATCGTTCTGATTCTCTAGCCAATCCATTCCTAAGATAATGCCGTAGGAAATCAATGGAAGTATCTTGAGATCAGTGATGAATTTGTGACCTTGGGTATGCCAAGTGACCTGTGGCAGATATTTGCTGCAGTCAATGGAACCTCCACCAGCAACACTCACCTTGGCCAAAGGCATTGTGCTTTCTGTGTATTGCAATTTGTCGGCTAGCTTTTTGCTGATGAAATTGCTTGTGCTGCCCGAGTCAATGAGAATAATGACAGATTGTTTGCCCACTAAACCTTGCAATCTGATGCTTCTACGGCTTGTTGTACCTGACATGGCATGGACTGACAGTTTCATCATGTGTTCTTTGTCATTATCAGATTCATCAGAGGAATCAGTATCGGAGGTTGGCTCTGGAGATGATTCAGTGTATTGAAGAGCATCCAACATTTCTTGCACGACATGCAGCTGAACTTGTTGTGGGCATTTATGCATTGGGCCATATTTTTCTCCACACCTGAAGCATTCACCTCGAGCTCGCCGTTGTGCTTTCAGAGATTCAAATTTGCTTGGTGTTGCATTCTTGTCAGGTACAAACTTGTCTTCAGTTTATGCCCCAGAAAGCCTGGCATCTGACCATTTTGCTTGTACTTCTGCCTGAGAGCATGCATCTCGATGTGAGTACTTGGAGTTGTGCACATTTGTATCTTCCACCAAAAGAGCCTCCTACGTTTGAGCCCGGGAATAAGCCAGATCAACTGTTTCAGGATTATGCAGCTTAATAGCTGATCTTATATCAGGTTTCAGCCCTGCAATGAAACGTCTGACAAAGAACGTTTCATCGTAGGAATGATTGTATAGCAACACTTTGTGCATAATTTCTTCAAATTTGTGAGCATAATCATCTACTGAGCTAGTTTGGTGGAGTGTAAAAAGAGCATCAACAGTTTTAGCATATTTATCTCTATTGAACTTGCTAAAAACTTCTACACATAGTTCTGCCCAACTGCCTATACTATGCAATGCCTCATATGTCTGAAGCCAAAGGGCAGCATTGCCTTTGAAATGCATAGTTGCAAAATCTACCCATAAATGACTCTGGATTTGATACAACTGAAAGTACTTCTCACAATTCTTCTTCCACCACTTAGGATTATCACCATTAAAGTGGGGAAATCACTCCTAGGTAACCTAGGTCCAGAATTCCTATGCCAAGCATGATTATGCTTAGTGTGTTCATTCTCTAAATCATCATCAGACAACAAAAATTCATTGGCCTGGGGAGTGGATCGCTCACCCCTGACCAGGGTGCGTCTAGAGGTTTGATCCTCTCTGAAGGCAACACCCTGGTGTGTCGAGTCTGGACGGTGCCCTTGAGGCCGAAGCGTACCCGGGCACAGATCAGCGTGTCCCGGGGTCGAGGACGGAGGGGCGCCCTTCTCGATGGAGGTGATGCGGGTCGCCACGTTGTCCATCGACTGCTTCAATTCATGCACCGATTTGTCCAGCGCCGCGTTGGCCTTGAGCACCAAGTCGAGCGTGGTCTCGGCGCGCTTGGAGGCGGCGGTGAGCTCGCCTTGAGAGACCGTGAGCTTGTCCAGCGTGGCGTTGATGTCGGTGATGCGGTTGGCGTTGAGCTGCCCCGCCTCCGCCGTGGCCTTGTTGGCCTCGGCTGTCGCCTGCAGCAGCCGCTGCAGGTCCACCAGCGTGGTCTCCGCCATGGCGACGCGCTGCGTCAACGTCGGATGGCCGGATCTCGTTGTCGGCGCTTACACGACTTCGATCGCACCGAATTTTTCCCCTTCGGATCGAAACTAGGCTCTGAATACCAATTGCTATGACCTAGATACACATAATCTCAATCTAGATCACCAGCCTCGCGTCACACACAGGTTCTGGATCTGAATCTTGATTACAACCACCACGAATGTCTCGTGGGAAGGAGGAAGAGAGGGAGGAGCAGGTGAGCATAAAGCTACAATGATCATCGATAATGACAGCTTCCTCTCGCCAGCAGCTAACCCTTGCTGTTGCTTGTCCTTCAGGCTGGGCCAGTTTGGTCTTCAGACGGCCCACGGCCCGTCTAACATCGCGTCGCCTACGGCGCCGTGTAGATGGTGTCGTAGCATCCAGTTACCGCGTTAACGGTGAGTAGTCGGCTAGTGGCCATGTATAATCTGATAGGTCAAGTGGTAGAAGAAGAATTCTCCAATGGGAAGAAGTGTGAAGAGCAACAGGCATACATGATCATCATAAAATAAACCCGTTAAAAATGGTTTCTGAGATCTTAATTATTTCTGATTAGTTTGCGAATCTGAAGGAGTATTAGCATTGGTTTATTTCTTTTTACTTTTCCAAATTAATAGCTAACTTCACCGTTGACTGTAATCTATATCATGCACAGTCATTCCGATCCATGTGAGTCGCCCCGATAGATGGCGCGCGGGTTAGGGCTGGGGCATCATGCTTATACCTCCCTAGAGCGAAGGGGAATGTTCCATTTTACTTTCTTTATACACGTCGATAGAAACAGTAGTACAAATGTACAATATCAGAAGATCGATGGCGTCAGATCCGGTGCGGGGTCGTCGTTTCCTCGGCGTCCGGTGCTGGTTCTTGGGGAGGATGCGCCATGGCCGATGTTCGTTCAACGGGTCAAGCTCCGGCGTGCTACGGCGGACGATCCTTGCGGTCTTCTACATGTGTGGGGGTGCTCCCCTTCCCAGGTATGGCGGCGGCCTTGTTTCCTCTTCTCCGGCGGCGTCGCCGGCGGTGCGAAGCGGCGGCAGGGTCAGTGGTGGTTCAGCTTTTTTGTTGTTGTGTTGGTGTTCTGGCTCCGGCTGTGTAGGCCTGTGTATGTACGTTGTATTGTATTGCTCTTCTGATGAATATACACGGGTCGCGCTCAAAAAAAAAAAATCAGAATGTTTCCAAGGAGATTATTTTATATTCTATAATGCCCAAAGGTACAAGCGTTCAATTAATTAAGGACAAACGCCGAATGGGATACATGTCAACGATGATATATGAGCTTTCTATGTAACTTGGAATGTCATAGATTTGAATCATTCATGTGGAATAGCTCTTAGTTGCAGGTTACACTTTCTGTGTACGTTCAAGCCAAATTCTTCAGACATGTCAAACGAAGCCATGCTAGCCCCTTCAGGAAGCATCCAGTCGAAGTAATATAGAATGTTGGCCAACGCGAGCTCGAGGACTGACGAGCTGAACTGCATCCCAGGACATTGCCGTCGCCCGGCTCCGAAGGGGGTGAATTCAAAGCATGTCCCACTGTAATTTATGTCACTATTCTCAAACCTCTCGGGTATGAATTCTTCAGGATTGCTCCAATATTGTGGATCTCTTGATACCGCGAAAACATTGATGTATACATTGGTTCCCTTCAGTATATCGTAACCCATAATTTTACAATCCTCTGTAGTCCTGCGCTGAATTAGGGGACCAGGCGGGTGTAACCGAAAAACCTCCTTAATGATCATCCTCATGCAGTGGAGTTCATGAAGGTCATTATTGGTAATGACAGCTCGATTTTCACCTAAGACACCTCTGATTTCAAGTTGAACCTTAGCCAAGGCCTCAGGGTGACACATAAGCTCTGACATAGTCCACTCCAAAATGGTTGCTGTTGTGTCCGTGCCACCTGCAAATATGTCCTGGAAACGAACACTATCAGATATATTGCATGTATATTTATTTGCGTAGTAGCATGAAACACTGAAATAAAATTTATCGTTCGGAGAACAAAGAAGTGTTGAAACAGAGTTTATGAGTGGCTTCATTCCAACAAAATTTCTTGCCCAAACCTCAAATAAGTACTTCAGTGCCATAATAAATATAAATATACTCACAAACAAGACGGCGCCAATAATCTCGGTGGATAGCGAGAACGGCAGAGATTGTTCCTTCTGTAGCCTGAGCAGCACGTCAAGGAAGTCCTCGTCCTCGTCTGTAGTCGGTGGTGAATCCTTGCGGTCCTCTATGATGTCGGCGATCATGGGCTGGATGCGGCCGTAGCATCTCTTCAGATGGCGTTCGCCAGTGCTCAGCCACCGTACCAGCCTCGACGACGGGAAGAGGTCGACGAGGTAGAAGCCGCCAAGCAGAGCAAAAACTTTGCGTAATTCATGGAGGTACTTGCCCTGCTGTGGGAACTTGCCACCGAACACGGCCATCGTCACGACGTCGTTGGCAAGCGCCAGCGCCTTCTGGCTGATGTTGACGGTGGCGCCAGGCAAGGCCGCGATGGAGCGGACAAGGCTGCCCACCTCCGCGGCCCTGATGCCCTCCATGCGCCTCACCTGCTTCGCGCTGAGGAGCTCCATGACGCACACCTTGCGCATCTCGCGCCAGTGGTCGCCGTACTGAGCAAAGACGATGCCTTTGCCGCCGCAGCCGACGATGTCGATGGTCCTGCTGCTCGGCCGGCCCGCAAAGACGGGGTCGTTGGTCTTCATCACCAGCGCCGCCGCCTCTGCGCTGGAGACGATCACGACGGGGACTTGGCCTAGCTTGAGGAGCATCAAGGGACCATATTGGCGACACAACTTGGTGATGGTGCGGTGTGGGAGGACGCCGACGAGGTGGTGGAGGCTTCCGATGATCGGGAGTGTCCATGGCCCAGGAGGCAACTGCTTTTTGGGCTTGTTATAGCACAAGGATCGCTTGAGAAACCAAACTGACATGAGGGTGCATAGAGCTATGAAGCACAAGCTTAACCATCCCTCCATGGCAGGCATCGTATTGGCTACTTGTCAAATGTCTTGTAGCTAGCTTAGCGATACATGTATGTATATGTATATACTGCTCGATCACGTCCCCAACTTATATTGGAACTTTTTTATTGAATCAATTGTTTATTGGAACCTAATTCGGAGCTGTTCAGATGCCTCCTGTCGTTGTGTGAAGCATTATTGCTCAGTAATCTATATAAAATGAAAATAATTTATATACTTCCTGACAGTGACATTTTCGTTTTCATGTGTATATATTCAGTGTAAGCACACGGTTTGGTTGATTAACAAAGCATCCCACTTGCCATAAAACTCGATAAAGTCAGCCATGATCATTCTTTTTCTAAAATAGATAAATGTTGTTTACTAACTTTCTGAAAGTCAGCTCTTCTATGATTAGTGTTTGCACTGACAGGTATTGCCGGGCCTTAATGCTGAGTCGTGTACCATGTAGAATTTGCTACGTCAAATGGTAGGGGCATTCTGCAATATGGTGTACAAAATCCAAAACAAAAAAGACCAATGGGGTAAATCATCACGATACCATAACGACCGCTTTAAAGATAAAATTTCAAGATCGGAACGACCGAGTCAGTAGCCTGGCGCAAACTATCGAGGCCAATGGGCCTAGTTGCCTAGCCTTGGATTAGAATTGGATCAAGGCATCCGACCAGCGACAGAGGAAGGGGGGGGGGGGGGGGGGGGGGGGGGGACAAGCAGAGGCTAAGCACCTCCCCAAGAATCAGATTTTCTTCACAAATGTCCTAATAATCATGCTTAGACTTAGTAATTCTAAGATACGTTGCCCCCTCCAACATGATTCAGCCCCCTCCAAGGTTTTTGCCCGGCTCTGTCCCTGCATGCAACACCATTTGACCCGACGAATCAGACGTTGAGACCCAGGCGACTACGCCTCTGCCGCCGTCGCGCCCACGACCATCTTTGTTGTTACGAGCGTTGCCTCCTGGCTACCCCTCATCATCTCGGCCACCGTCCAGCTAGTCATCCCCGTCCCAGTCCCTCTTATCTTCTTGTTTCTTTCTACCTAGTTCCAAGTCACGGTCCCTTCATCCTCCGCTCGCCCTACTCAAAAGTTCGTGCTCTCGTTTGTTGGTTTCCTCCTCTTCCTGGACCGTTACGAAGACTGAGCTAAACCATCAATCATTGTTCATTCAATTAAGAATGTGCGCTTACTCAAGAGTTTTAATTATTACATCTGGCCTCTGTATAACGAGGATGCACACGGCCATAGCAGATTCTCAACAGATGATAAAATAAAAGGCGGAAACCAATTAATTTGTAGACCACCTATAACTATGGAGGCCAATCATCCGTAGATCACACTGTCATCCATGTCAAATAAAAGTAATACTCGTCGTGTCTTTAAATCGTGTAGACACCATAAATAGGTCTAGCAGGTTCTCCACGCCTTTTAGAGGTGACCGTGAAAGGAGAAAACTTGTACATCGGTAGAGGACCTACACAAGAGAAAAATCTTACTGTTAATTTTTTTTGTCATTTTTACATAGTTAAAGCGACCAATTAATGGAAGGGCTCCCACCCTAATATTTTTTTCTAAAATTGTGATTCATACCATTTAGCGATTTGCCAAAAATCTTTGCAACAGTACCCGGACGATACAACTTAGAACCTATCTGGATGACTGATCATATAGAACAATCGTTTTTGTGTTCAACGAATAAGTGTTTGATTGTCTCATCGTGATGATAAAACACACACTTTGTACTTCCTGCCAATTACGTTTAACAAGTTTGTCCTTCGTAAGCTTTACCCCTTTACCACCAAAATAATAATTTCAATGGAATCTTTATTTTCCAAAAAAATTATTCTCTGCTTTTAGTAAATGTATATACCAATAAACTGAAACATCTTAGCACCAAGGTTTTATTTCGAAGTAGAAGATATTATACTGATAGTAATTTTCCACCCAATATTGCTCATACAAGCATAACCTGTAGCTAATGCGTCCACCGCATGACTTGTCCTTGTAGCTAATGCGTCCACCACCTATTGCTCATATAAGCATAACCTGTCCTTATAACTGGCAAACTGCCTCCATGAGTTTGGAGGTTTCTTCTCATAGTTTTCTACTACATCTCATGTATCCGACTTGCTAGAAAAAAGAAGAGAGATCGAAATGGTAATTAAGATGTTTCGTACTGATCCATGTCGATATGAATCGGAGGCATAGGGAAAAACAGCAACGACTCTTTGTTGCATGAGTTTCCTCTCGTTCTTGTAGCACGTGACACACATATAGGAGAAAATCATGTGTGACGTGATTCCTATGGAGAAAAGCGGGGGATAGCGCAATATTGACATCTCTGGCATATCCGGCGTTGAACAAGATCCCACCGGTGGTGCGGTTTGTGCACCTGACGGAAAACATGCCCACCTCTACGTCCACATGCCCAACCTCGAGCTTCGCTGCTTCAGGCAACCGCCAAGAACAGGTGCCGGCGACAACCACATCCTTCTTCGCATGGGCAACCACTCCGTGAGCGCCGTGTTTGTCAGCGCCGAAGCTTAAAGATCATATCAAGCCATTAGGTTCAGCGACATGTTCTAGCTGTAATATTTCACTAAATTAGCACAAGAGAAATCTAAACTAGTGAAGTAACACACTCGTATATAAATTTCTCTTTAGATCAGATAAAAACAAGTTCTTAACCAATAATAAAATATAAGGTGGAAAACTAGTAATGAGGGAGAAACAGTCGATCGCCTATGACTATGGAGGGCCATGTCAGGAAACAAGTACCGCTTTCCGTGTCTCCAACCGTGTAAAGACCTCCATAAATAGATCTAAATTCTCAAGGCCTTGTATAGTTGACCATGAACGGAGAAAACTTTTACTCCGGTGGATGGCATGTATTTTAGTAGAATTCTTCCCGCTAAAAATCATTCTGCATTGCCGAAGCGACCAAATAATAGCAATCTCTCCCAACCTAATAAGAATTCTAAACCTTTAATCGATACAATTTAGTCAGCTTCCAAACATATTTCAACGCTACATGAAGGATACAAATTTGAAGCTATCTGTATGGCTGATCATATCAAACAATTTTATTTGTATTCGAAAAATAAGTGTCCGGTTATCTCATTATGATTAGGGGTGGGCACAAAGACTGAAGACTGAAACCGACCAACACTAAAAAAAGACAGCTGAAAAATTGGGTAGCAATATTTAAAGACTTTATTCAGTTTGGTCAATTTAGTCATTAATTAGTTCTCGGTAACTGAATAGACCGAATTGACCGAACTATACGTGGTAGTGTTGAAAGTTGGTCAAATTGCTACATTTAAATAAAGTTTTTGTTAGGTACCGATGAATGTTTATTCCTGTTAATTGATAATAATATGCAAAAAAAAAGGTCAAAATATACAACCGAAATGGTGCCAATTATTTTCCATAACAATATCTAAGTTCTGTGGTGTCAACAACTACCACGCTATTCGATCATGACTGAAACTGAACCCCAATTATGAGATACCCGGATTTGTCGAGTACGAAAACACACATGTTTATTTCGGTTATCATTTCTGAAACACCGAATTTGATATGGACAGAACTAAAAAGAAGGATTTTTCGGTCATGACCGAACTCCCACCCCTAATCGTGGTGACATGCACACTTTGTACTTTCCTGCCAATTACGTTTAGCAAGTTTGTCCTTCGTAAGGGTACCCCTTTCTGAAGACACCAATCCCCAAAAACACCAAATCTTCATTTTCCGAATTTTCGTATTCTCTGTTTTTATTAAATGCAGATACCAATTTAATGGAAACATCTTAGCAACATGGTTTTATTTTGTAGTAGAATATTATAATGATAACAATTATCCACAACCATTACTCATTCAAGCATGACTTGTCCTTATAGCTAATGCGTCCACCAACCGTTGCTCATATAAGATTGATTTGTCCTTATAGCTGGCAGGCTGCCTCTAGAGTTTGGAGGTTTCTTCTCATGTATCGGCCTCCCTAGAAAAAACAGAGTTCAAATGATAATTAGGATGTGTCCGACTGATGCAAGTCAATATGAATCGGAGGCATATGGAAAAGCAGCTACGTCTGCTGTTTATCTAAGTGTTGCTATGTTTGCTGCAGTACGTGGCCCGCACATAGGAAAATCTCACTTGTGACGTAATTCCTACGCTGACCAGTGAAGGACGGCGCAATCTTTGATTTTCCTTCCTCTCAGCGCGTTTGTGCGGTTTGTTCGATTGACGGAAAACATGGCATCCTCTACGTCCAGATGCTCGACAGATAATCTGCCCTTTGCTCGCCTCGGTCCACGTCGCCTGCGTCGGCCACAACGCATTGTACAATATGCTCTCTTAATTTTAAGAGAAGCCTATTTTGTGCATTGTACCATATGCCCTCCCTTATTAGCATAATTTCTTTCTAAATTTAATTAATTCTCATTAATTGCTAGAGATAGCTACAAGAGATAACGCATTGTACAACTACTATTTATTGCCTTCTCTTAGCGACGACGTGGCAAACTAAGGGAAGACCAACCTTCTCTACCATTATACATGCCCTGAGGCATCTGAAAATACGTCCCATAAGACATGGAACAAGATGGTTATAGATGACTAACATTGGCCGTCGAATGCTGAATAATTATTGGGAGTTTCTTGGGAGAGCTTCACTTTCAGCAACTCTAGACCTACAGAAAAATGTCTGGGAGGAGGGTAGTTAGCTCCAAGAGAGGATTGTTATCAAAGTTCGAACCACACTTGTTTAAGTATCTTTAGATTTTTTTATTTAAAGATCTATTTATTTTTTGTGATCCATGTCTTAACATTTGCTAATGCTCGTTGTGGATGTCTTTTCAGAACATTGCTTGCACTCTATTTAAACATTTTCAGCAAAGAAAAAAAATACAAATTTGTTGCGATGTGTACAAGGAAAATAAAATATTATGATTCAGTAAAATATTTAGTTTATATCACTATCTTCCCTCCTACAATAACACGTTGCGAAACATCCTAAATTCATGATGCACATGGATGACGAGGAGCTTTGTGGCATCTATGTATCTGCTGTTCCGCTTGATATGCACGTGTGTGACAAGCAGTTTCGTGGCATGTATATATGCATATTCTTTTTTTTAGCAAAAACCGGCAGGAGCTCTGCCTATTCATTATAGAAGAAGAGAAACGTAGGACATTACAAACCCACGCAAAGGAGACAAAACCCACATGCGGATTACTCCCGACGGATTAGAACACTCGGCGACCCGAAGGGTGCAACGCACACAAAACCTCGCGGAACTCCTCGAGAGCTAGAAAGGCCACTTCAAGGTAAGTCTGGCGCGTCGCAGAGAAGATGCGCCGGTTTCTCTCCTTCCAGACGTTCCACATAACGTAGATGAGTCTCCCGCTTCTTTCCCGAGCCCGGACGGGGGTGGTACTCGAGGTGATCTTACTCCACGCCTTGTCGATGGATTCGTGAGGCCCGGAGAGTGGCCCAAGCTTGTCCACGGACCAAGCATCAATGGTGTTCCACACCGCCACTGTGAAGGGGCACTCCATGCAGAGATGGGATGCCGTTTCGGGATGAGAAAGACAAAGCTGGCACAAGGGGTCATGGTGGCAAGGAGATCCGCAGTGAGGATGCGATTGTGCAGGACCAACCAGGCAAAGAACTTGGCCTTAGGCTCCGCAAAAGCCCTCCAAACCTTAGAGGACTTGAACTTAGGGAAGGAGCCTTCGAACTGAGCAGCGTAGGCCGAGGAGGCAGAGTAGCACCCATCTGCCGTCCAGCGCCATCTGATGGTGTCAGCCTGATCCGTCAAGAGGTTGGTTTCTTGAATAATGGTGGCCAAGTCCGGGAACTCGGCAAACTGAGTAGGATTGGAAAGTCTCGCCACCGACTGGATCCAAGTATCGTTCTGAAGCTCAGCGCTCACCGTTCTGTTCTTCCGAGTAGCAATCTTGAAGAGATTCGGGGCCCTCATGGAAAGGGGGCCGCCCGACGACCAAGCATCGTGCCAAAAGAGGGCGGTTTGACCGTTCCCCAGGGTGATCTCGGTAGAAGCCCTGAAAAGATCCAAGTCGGTGGCATCACAAGGAAGGGGGGAGCCCACCCAGGGACGATGAGGTCCAGTCCATTGCAGCCAGGGCCAGCGAAGACGCAACGCCCTGCTGAACCTATCCAGGTCCGCAATCCCCAAACCACCAAAATATTTAGGCATACACACCGTCTTCCAGTTAACAAGAGAGTGTCCACCGCTGACGGCCTCCTGATCATCCCCATGCCAGATAAAACGACGGGAAGTGCGGTCGAAGGAACGTTGCGCCCATTTCGGAAGAGGCAAGACCATGAGGTGAAAGGTGATGATGGACATGAGGACCGACTTGACCAAAGTCACCCTCGCAACACGAGTCATGTTCTTCCCCATCCATCCAGGAAGACGGGCACGGGCTTTGTCCAAGAGATACTGGAGGTGGACCCGACGAAGGCGCTTATAGTGGAGAGGAAGGCCTAGATAGCGACCGGGGAACTCCATGATCCGAGCAGGGAAGGAAGCCAAGATGGAATGGAGATAAATGTTATCACAGCGGATGGGGAAAACCTCCAACTTGGTCTTGTTGGTGATTAGACCACTAGCGCTGCCAAAGACGCCAAGGATGTTGGAGATCGCCCGAAGCTCCTCAAAAGAAGGATTGGCGAAGATGCCCGCGTTGTCGGCGTACAGGGACACTCTGAACCTAGCCGCACGAGCAGGGATCGGCTGGAGGATGCCCTGCGAAGCTGCCAACTCGATAATACGCTGAAGAGGGTCGATGGCGAGGATGAATAGCATGGGGGACAGCGGATCTCCCTGACGCAAACCTCTAGCATGACGGAACGGCCGTCCCGGCGTCCCATTGAGGAGGACCCTGGAGGAGGCGGAAGCGAACAAGTGACACACCCATTTCCGCCACGTGGGTTCGAAGCCAAGCTTTTCCAACACCTCGATCATATAGGCCCAGTTGACCGAATCGAAAGCCTTGGAGATGTCAAGCTTGAGGTAGAGGCCGGGAGAATGAGATTTGTGCAGCTCCTTGAGAACGCTCTGGACCTGAAGGAAATTGTCATGGATGCACCGCTTCTTAACAAAAGCACTCTGGACGGAGGAAACCAGCGTGGGGAGGATAGGTGCTAGACGGTTCGCCAACAGCTTTGAGAAAATCTTAGAGACGCTGTGGATGAATTCTCCCCCACCTGGTACATTGAAATGACCCGCTTCTTTTTCCTCAATATAATATTTTGAACGTATATCTTCTCTGTATTTATTTAATGCAGATACCAATGAGCTGAAACATCTTAGTACCATGGTTTTCTTTTGTAGTACTCTCTCCTATCCATGTATTATATTATGTGTCAGAGGAAACGTATGTAGTATGCATAATTCGCTACCTGTAGTCCCGACACTTATATCGGATCAGAGGAGTAGATGATATTACTGATTTTTATTGGGAGGCATATGATAGGGTAATGCGTCCGCCAACCATTGCTCATACAAGCACGACGACTTATCATTATAACATGCATGCTGCCACCGGTGTTTGGAGGTTTCTTCTCATATAGAGCCTTCTACTTGTTATCTACCTCGCGCTAGAAAAGAAGAGATCAAAATGATAATCAGGGGACTGATGCAAGTCGGTATATATGAATCGGAGGCATAGGGAAAAGCAGCAACGGCTGCTGTTTAGTTGAGTGTTACATCCTCGACATCAAGGACATGCCACATTGTTGCTCCAGTCAATCTTCGAGAACATAAAACCGTCGTTGGGCTCGCACGCGTCAGCTGAGGTTCACTTCATCGACGCGCGGCTGCAACAACTGCGACACCACCTCATCGTCAGCAGCCGCTCCAAGAGCACCATTGTCATGAACCTGGAAGAGACGATGGTCGTTAACTGCGTGTTGTTTCGGCATAAGCCATGCGGGCCGGTCATCTCCTTTTGAATTGTTTCAAACCAAGTTCCATGACACGCTGGACAACGTTAACACTAATTGCTCTAAGAGATAATATATGCAGCGAATTGGCTCCGCTCACATAGTCTCATGCCTGGCTTTTAAAACTGGGAGTGAAAAAAAAATGCAAGAATATTATACTCCCTCCGATCCATATTAGTGGGCATAGCTTTGTCTAGATACACATATACCCAGTTAATTATTTAGATTAGATACATGTGTGTCTAAACAAAGTTGTGCCCACTAATATGGATCGGAGGGAGTACAAAAATGTACACACAGATGCTGGACTTTTTTTGTACGCGTGTAACTTTCACTCTGAATGACACTACTTAGTACTTCTACAAGAACAATATTTAGAATACACATACATTTTTTTTATACACTTAGTAGTCACTCGGTTGTCGAGGGCGCGCCACTAGTCTTTTTTTTAGTCACTCGGTTGTCGCTCACTTTCATAGCCCATGACTCATGTTGTTTTCTGGTGATCCAAATTCGTATGTACTGATAAAGGCCAGCTTGTGACGTAGGAGAGCGGAGCGCCCCGGAAGGCCCATCCGGTATGCACGGAAGGGGGTGCGGGGGGCGGCAGCCATCCGCGGTACGGTACGGATCGTTTCCGAGTCGGACTGCAGCCGACTTAGGGTTTGTCCACTATAAATACATCTTGTAAGCCGCCGGTTAGGGTATGCCAAGCCATACATTGTAAACCCACGGCGTTTGTAATCTCACCCCGATATAGTGAAGTGATTGCTGGCTGGCGCCCGTGGTTTTTTCCTCTCCTTTGTTTGGAGGGGTTTTCCACGTTAAATCTCGTGTCCCCGTTGGTTTGATCTTTCCGCTACTTCATCGTTTCTTGCTATCTTTTGTAACAAGTGGTATCAGAGCCCGTGTTTCAGATCTGTTTTCAGATTAGGGTTTTGGATGGCATCGATGAAGTTCGATCTACCGTTGCTGGACTACAAGACGAGATTTTCGTTATGGCAGGTCAAGATGCGTGCGATCCTCGCACAGTCCAATGATCTTGACGAAGCGCTGGAGAAATTCGGCGATAAGGAGGCGGCCGACTGGACCGCCGATGAGAAGAGAAAAGACCGTAAGGCTGTGTCTCTTATTCAACTTCATCTATCTAATGATATCCTGCAAGAAGTACTACAGGAGAAAACCGCAGCCAAGCTGTGGGCTAAGCTGGAGTCGATCTGCATGTCCAAGGATCTCACCAGCAAGATGCATGTGAAGATGAAGTTGTTCTCGCACAAGCTGCAAGAAGGTGGTTCGGTAATGAATCACATATCGATCTTCAAGGAGATCGTTTCTGACCTAGTGTCGATGGAGGTAAAATATGAGGATGAAGATCTTGCACTTTTACTTCTAGTTTCGCTGCCAAATTCCTATGCAAATTTCCGTGATACCATACTGCTTAGCCGTGATGAACTAACCACCGCTGAGGTTTATGAGCACCTCATGACGAGGGAAAAGATGAAGGGTATGGTACAGCAGGAGGCGTCGTCATCTTCCAAGGGTGACGCTTTGGAGGTCCGAGGAAGGCCTCAGCAGCGAGACAACAACAACAACTACAACAACAGAGACAAGAGCAAGGGCAACAGAGGTCGCTCAAAGTCTAAAGGCCGTGACAAGTTCTGCAGGTATTGTAAGAAGAGTAGTCACACCATTGATGATTGCTGGAAGTTGCAGAACAAGGAGAAAAGGAAAGGTACTTACCAACCGAAAACTAATGAAGGTAATGATACCGGTGAGGCTGCTGTTGTTGATGGTAGTTCTGATGGCGAATGCCTAGCTGTTTTAGCTGCATGTGTTTCTCGTCAAGATGAGTGGATTCTAGATACTGCATGTTCTTTTCATATTTGCTGTAACAGAGATTGGTTCAGTTCTTATGAGTTAGTGCAGACTGGAGACTTCGTGCGTGTGGGAAACGACCAGCAATGCACCATTGCTGGCGTTGGATCTGTTCAGATCAAGACACATGACGGCATGACACGCACGTTGACGGGCGTGAAACACATACCAACCATGGCGAGAAATTTGATCTCGCTCAGTACCTTGATTGTGACGGGTACAAGTATACCGGCGGAAACAGACTTCTGAAGGTATCAAAAGGTTCTCTCATAGTTATGGTTGGTGATATGAATTCTGCTAAGTTATATGTTCTTAGAGGTAGCACTTTATCTGGTACTGTTGCTGCTGTTTCTCATGATGATTCAAGTAAAACTAACCTCTGGCATAAGCGTCTTGGACACATGAGTGAACTTGGTATGGCAGAATTGATCAAGAGAGAGTTGCTGCAAGACTGCAGTTTGGGAAAGATGCAATTCTGTGAACATTGCATATTCGGTAAGCACACAAGAGTTAAGTTCAATGCTTCCGTTCATACCACCAAAGGTACACTTGAATATGTACATGCTGATGTTTGGGGGCCGTCACGTAAGCCCTCTTATGGTGGTGCTCGTTATATGCTTACTATTATTGATGATTACTCTAGAAGAGTTTGGCCTTATTTCATGAAAAATAAGGATGATTCGTTTGCTGCTTTTAAGGAGTGGAAAGCTATGATAGAAAGGCAAACAGAGAGGAAGGTGAAAATACTTCGTACTGACAATGGTGGTGAATTTTGTTCGAATGCTTTTAATGATTTTTGCAGAACAGAAGGAATTGTCAGGCACCTCACCATCCCGTACACGCCTCAGCAGAATGGTGTAGCGGAGCGGATGAACAGGACAATCATGTCCAAGGCTCGCTGCATGATCTCCAACGCTCGCATGAGTAAGCGTTTCTGGGCTGAGGCGGCAGCCACCGCCTGTTACTTGATAAACAGGTCACCATCTATTCCCCTCGACAAGAAAACACCTATGGAGGTATGGTCAGGTACTCCTGCTGATTATTCACAGCTTAAAGTTTTCGGTTGCACTGCTTATGCTCATGTTGATAATGGGAAATTAGAGCCGAGAGCTGTTAAGTCTGTTTTCATTGGTTATGGTTCGGGTGTAAAAGGATATAAGTTATGGAATCCCGAAACTAACAAGGCATTCATGAGCAGGAGTGTTGTTTTCAATGAATCTGCTATGTACTTTGATAAGTTGTCCTCAGATGTTTCAGCTAGTTCAGATGAGGAACAGATTCGTGTCGAGGTGGAGCACTCCACTGAAAAGGAAATTGTCACTGAAGACAATGATGGTGATGCGTCAGATAACTCTGATTCTGATAATGATAATATGCCTGATTCATCCCCTGTTATGCAGCAACAAAATCTGTCTATCGCAGCTGGTAGACAAAGGAGGAATTGTGGTCCTCGACCACGTTTAATTGAGGAGTGTAACATTGTTAATTATGCTCTGAGTTGTGCAGAACAGGTGGAGCATGGACATGAGCCGTCCACGTATACTGAAGCAATTGCTACAAGTGACCGTGAGAAGTGGATCTCCGCTATGCAAGAGGAGATGCAGTCACTTGAGAAGAATGGCACATGGGATGTTGTGCGCTTGCCTAAGCAAAAGAAAGCAGTCCGCTGTAAGTGGATCTTCAAGAGAAAGGAGGGTTTGTCTCCAAGTGAGCCTCCAAGATTTAAGGCAAGGTTAGTGGCAAAAGGCTTCAGTCAAATCCCAGGTATTGATTACAATGATGTTTTCTCTCCGGTTGTCAAGCATAGTTCTATTCGGACATTTTTCTCCATTGTTGCTATGCATGATCTTGAGCTTGAGCAGTTAGATGTTAAAACTGCGTTTCTGCATGGAGAGTTGGAGGAGGAGATATACATGGACCAGCCTGAAGGGTTCATAGTGCCGGGTAAGGAGGATCTTGTTTGTAAGTTGAAAAGGTCCTTATACGGTTTGAAACAATCTCCTCGACAGTGGTATAAAAGGTTTGATTCATTTATGTTGTCACATGGCTTTAAGAGGTCTGAATTTGATAGCTGTGTGTACATTAAGTTTGTTGATGGATCGCCTATATACTTGCTGTTATATGTTGATGATATGTTGATTGCTGCCAAGAGCATGAAAGATGTCGCTGCCCTCAAGTCACAATTGAGCAGCGAATTTGAGATGAAGGATCTTGGTGCTGCTAAGAAAATCCTAGGTATGGAAATTACACGTGACAGAAAGTCTAGGTTCTTATTTCTTAGTCAGCAAAGTTACATTAAGAAAGTTCTTCATCGTTTTAACATGCATGATGCAAAGTCTGTTAGTACTCCTATTGCTTCGCATTTTAAGTTGTCATCTACTCAATGTCCTACTACTGATGATGATTTGGAGTACATGTCTCGAGTTCCATACTCTAGTGCTGTTGGTTCCTTGATGTATGCTATGGTCTGTTCACGTCCTGATTTGTCATATGCTATGAGCTTGGTGAGTAGATACATGGCTAATCCTGGTAAAGAACATTGGAAAGCTGTTCAGTGGATTTTCAGGTACCTCCGTGGCACGTCTGATGCTTGCTTGAAGTTTGGCAGAGCTGGTGAGGGACTCGTAGGCTATGTGGATTCAGATTTTGCTGCCGACTTGGATAAGAGGAGGTCCCTCACAGGTTATGTGTTCACCATTGGTGGTTGTGCTGTTAGTTGGAAGGCAACACTTCAGCCGGTTGTTGCCCAATCCACCACGGAGGCTGAATACATGGCCATTGCAGAAGCAGTTAAAGAAACTGTTTGGTTGAAAGGTTTGTTTGCTGAGCTTTGTGGAGTTGATACTTGCATTAACCTGTTTTGTGATAGTCAGAGTGCCATTTACCTTACTAAGGATCAGATGTTCCATGAGAGAACAAAGCACATTGACATCAAATACCATTATGTGCGTGATGTTGTTGCACAAGGTAAGCTGAAGGTATGCAAGATTAGTACTCATGATAATCCGGCTGATATGATGACAAAGCCTGTTCCTGTTACTAAGTTTGAGCTATGCTCAGGCTTAGTTGGTATCACTGTCTAGCCCAAGAGGCTATTTGGCGCCGAAGGTGTTTTCTTTGTTGTTTCAGGGGTAAAGGTTCTCGTTGATGCTACAAGATGGAATTTGTCTCAAGGTGGAGTGTTGTTTTCTGGTGATCCAAATTCGTATGTACTGATAAAGGCCAGCTTGTGACGTAGGAGAGCGGAGCGCCCCGGAAGGCCCATCCGGTATGCACGGAAGGGGGTGCGGGGGGCGGCAGCCACCCGCGGTACGGTACGGATCGTTTCCGAGTCGGACTGCAGCCGACTTAGGGTTTGTCCACTATAAATACATCTTGTAAGCCGCCGGTTAGGGTATGCCAAGCCATACATTGTAAACCCACGGCGTTTGTAATCTCACCCCGATATAGTAAAGTGATTGCTGGCTGGCGCCCGTGGTTTTTTTCCTCTCCTTTGTTTGGAGGGGTTTTCCACGTTAAATCTCGTGTCCCCGTTGGTTTGATCTTTCTGCTACTTCATCGTTTCTTGCTATCTCTTGTAACAACTCAAAGGTCCAGAAAGCAGCAATCCCGCTTAATAGGCGCCTATAGCTGGTATCAGTCGGGGGCCCAGGAGTTGACCAGGCAAGGACTTGCCGGTGTCGCATATCCTTGCTACAAACGGTCCCCCACTTGGTACGGCCCACTTGTGGAGTTTCCTTGATTTCTTTTTTTTTCATTTTATTTTCTATTTCCTATATAATGCTTGAATAAATTTTATATTTTTCCAATTTATCAGACGTGTTCATTAACATGAAAGAACACATTGCCGAGACTATCTTTTTCAAAGGACGTGTTTGTGGTAGGCTTCAAAGTTAGTGGCTAGGGCTGAAATTAATAATCTAAACTCGTGAACTGAATGAGTAGCTCGTGACTCGGCGTCTCACGAGACGAGCCAAGTTTCATTTATGAACTTGTTTGTCGACCTAGCTTGCTTGCGAGTAGCTCGATAACTCGTTTAACACATATTAAGTATTCAAACAAGCGCGTATAAGGAAAAAACCAGTAATTTCCCTACTAATTTTGAAATAGAACAATGATGATATTTTTACAATGTAGATCAACACAAAAATATGAAACCTCTGCACCATTATCGATGCAAAAAATATTTACAATTTGACACGAATATATAAAAAAATTAATATTTTTTTATTTGAGCGAGTTAAACGAATTACTCGCGAGTTTACCGAGTCGAGTAGGTTTTATTTCTGAACTCCTTTGTTCAACGAGTCGAGTCTCGTCAGTTGAGGGAGTCGAGCCGCTCGGCTCGAATTTCGGGCCTAGTAGTGGCCTTGTTCTAGATGAAATGAAGTACTACTACTAGATTGCAAATCTTTTTTTTTTTTTTTTGGAAATTCGATTGCAAATCTTTGATTGAACATGGATACATTTGTCAGTTGTATGAAGAACGCAAACGTCTCGGGTTGAGGTGGTTGGGACGTCACATCGGCAACTTTACTCTTCCAAAAATGGGGACGAATCCCCCTACCTCCGTCCAAGCAGACGGCGGCGGCGACGGCGACGGCGGCGGCGGCCACGTCCTCCTCCTCGCCTTCCCGGGGGCGCAGGGCCACCTCAACCCGATGCTGCAGTTCGGCCGCCGCCTCGCCTACCACGGCCTCCGCCCCACGCTCGTCACCACGCGCCACCTCCTCGCCACCGTCCCGCCCCCGGCGGCCCCCTTCCGCGTCGCCGCCATCTCCGACGGCTTCGACGCCGGCGGCATGGCCGCGTGCCCGGACTTCGACGAATACGTGCGCCGCCTGGCCGCCGCGGGGTCCGACACCCTGGAGGCGCTCTTCCGTTCCGAGGCCGCCGCGGGGTGGCCCGTGCGCGCGCTGGTCTACGACCCGCACCTCCCGTGGGCGGGGCGCGTGGCGCGCGCCGCCGGCGTGCCCACCGCCGCGCTCTTCTCGCAGCCGTGCGCGGTGGACCTCATCTACGGGGAGGTGCACGCGGGGCGCGTCGGGCTGCCGGTCGTGGACGGGAGCGCGCTGCGGGGGCTGCTGAGCGTCGAGATGGGGCCCGAGGACGTGCCGTCGTTCGTCGCGGCGCCGGAATCGTACCGGGTGTTCCTGGACGCGGTGGTGGGGCAGTTCGATGGGCTGGAGGACGCCGACGACGTGTTCGTCAACTCGTTCCATGAGCTCGAGCCGAAGGTGAGGTCCCTTGCTCGTATCCCCCACATGTTCGCTACCATGCTCAGGTGAAAAGTTCAGTCAGAACCAAACTGTAGAGATGTGAATCTTCTGTTTGAAGTACGACTTATATACTGATCTAAGCAGGAGGCAGATTACTTGGCATCAACATGGCGTGTGAAGACCATCGGCCCTACACTGCCATCGTTCTATCTTGACGACGATCGGTTGCCTTCCAACAAGACGTATGGGTTCGACCTCTTCGATAGCACAGCACCGTGCATGGCATGGCTAGATGGCCAGCCTCCTTGCTCAGTGGTCTATGCCTCTTATGGAACAGTCGCTGACCTTGAGCCGACTCAGTTAGAGGAGATAGGCAATGGATTGTGCAATTCCGGTAAACAGTTCTTGTGGGTTGTTAGGGCTGTTGATGAGCACAAGTTATCGGAAGAACTTCGTGGCAAGTGCAAGGAGAGGGGCCTAATTGTTTCATGGTGTCCCCAACTTGAGGTCTTGTCTCACAAGGCCACAGGTATGAAATTGGTTACATGTTTGAGCAGAAAAAAAGTCAATGCATCTATCTTACAAGTTCATATATAAAAACAAGCTGAACGCGCGAACGAGATGATCAAACTAAGGGGAATGTTTAATAACCAATCACTGTTTATGTGCGGTGTTGAAACATTGCCCGTGAAGTCTTATTTTGTCTCGTGGTATTAGTACGTTCTCTAACTGTTCTTAGTTTTTAGATTATGTAATGCATTGATAAATTGTAGTACTCTCTCCCCCACCACCCCACCCTTTCATTTCACATTGGTAGCAACTACAAATTTGTGAACAGAGATCCTTGTTTTCAGTTCTATCACTAGGAAACAATCTCAACTATTTTGAGGCCACACGTTAATGGGAAAAGGCAACATTTACGATATGAATGTTAAACTGGAAAGTACCGGATGCACACATACAAACATAATGTCGTAAATAGGGACTATATTTCCTGAGAATCACGCAAGGCAAGTAGAATGTTTAGAAACCGCCTATATCTACTTTGACCAGTATAACCGGATAAATCAGCAGGTCAAAGATATAGACGCGAACATGTTGACTGTAGATTGTGCACAATTTACTGCACATGCTTCCTTAGGCTGTCTTCATTTAGTTTACTGTCGACCATGGAGTATTGGTTTGTAGTTTTTAAATTGTTAGAGCCTTTGAGGTTTACAACTGCCCCTATCTTTTCTACCAGTACTAGGAAACCTGCGGGGGAAAATATAGAAACCTGTTCTTAGACTTTTCTTCACTTAATTAAGTGTTGACCGTGGAGTAATGGTTTCTAATAATCCTGTGCTACAAGTTTACTGTCGACCATGTAGTAGTAATGTGTCCTTAACTTACAAAGAAGTATATTATGCATCCAGTTAACATACTTTCAAGTTATGTAATCAGCAAAATCTTGTAAGCTCTAGCTTATCTATTAATTAAATCCAATTCTGTCGAACTCAAAGTGTTTAAGGGCAAATTTGTAGTGTAAACATTGAGTGATCTGTTCCAAATAACAAAACAGCTGGTCGAAGATGATATTTTATTTCTGAACTCATCAACAGGTTGTTTCTTAACTCACTGTGGATGGAACTCTACATTAGAGGCAATTAGCACTGGAGTACCACTGTTGGCAATGCCTCAGTGGACAGATCAGCCAACTACAGCAAAGTACATTGAGAGTGCATGGGTGATTGGTGTGCGGGTGCATCGTGATAAAGAAGGTCTGGTGAGAAAGGAAGAGGTAGAGAGGTGCATAAGAGAAGTATTAGATGGTCCGAGGAAGGAGGAGTACACAAGGAATGCTTATAGGTGGATGAAGAAGGCTAAGGAGGCGATGCAGGAAGGGGGGGAGCTCGGACAAGAATATTGCCGAGTTTGCGTCTAAGTATGCTTCAAGTTGACATTGAAAAGTTCCTACTGTGGCAGGGAGATGTTGTATTTGAAGTTATTATCATGTGTACACTATAATATCATACTTTACAGGGATGAATGCTTTATTTTCTTGTGCTGATAGAAATAATAGTTTACAGGTCGCATATTATCAGATCTGCAGTATCCTCTCTGCCCAATATATGAGTCTTTGGGGCTAAACATTTCTTATACACCATTCCGTCTTAATATTTATTTAAATGGCACGTGCATTTCTGTTGCACTAACGGAAGTTCTCTAGTTTGTCAGATATGAAAGAAAACAAAAGATATTCAGACAGATATGCGAACTATCCACTTCCACAAGATATGTATGCAAATCTAATTGAACGAAAAAGCAGAAGAGCAGGTTTGCATTTTGCATCTTCTTTTTCCTGCATTATGTAGTTCTTTTTATTAATTCGTTCATTTAAACAGTAAAGGATGAATTCTCTTTCTGGAATTATAATACTCCCTCTGATCCCAAATAATTGACGCAAGTGTAACTATAGAATTGTACTACTAAAGTTCATATCCCGCGACAGTTTTAGTGGATTAGAGGGACTATAAAATAGTCAGAAACATGGAACATGGACTTCTCTTTTAGCTATATGTTGTTGGTTTCCTGGGCAGGCTTATTGATGTCAACATGGATAAAGTCTACTCAGGAAAAACTCCCTTTTCTATAACCAGTTGCACAGCTGATAGTCAGTCAGACCTTGAGTTTGAATACTTTAGCATTTTGATGAAACATATTTAATTTACAGTTTAGACTTTAGACATGAACAACTGTCACTGACAGCAAATATTTCCAATCCAAATGGCTTTCAAGAAACTAGGATAGACATTCTAATAATTTATTACAGAATTCTGTGTGTGTTGGTCATTAACTGTTCTGCAATGTGGCAGTGTTAGAAGTAGAATAGGGCCCCTTTTGTTTTGTCATGTTCAGCCTATATTATTTTATCATATTACTGCCATCCAACCTACAACCGGATTCATTATCCAATATTTAACACCTCCCACTTTCTAGAAGTTGCATAAGTAATTTTCTGATGGTATGGCTGCACCAAGTCTATTCCCGTCTACCTTACATTCTTACAAATGGAAGTGAGATCTTGCCAACCGAGCGAAAATGCTATCCTATGTTCGCATTTTGCTGCCTTAGCATTTCCCCTATCAATCAGCATTTCTTCTACTAAGTGATGGTGAAGTATCGTGGACCTATTACCACAGTCCATTGTAAATTTCTAAGCATTGGCTTGTTGCTCTGAACATTCGTATGCCAGTATGCTTGGTACAGTATGCTCTATTGAACGTAGTATATGGACCACCTAATTTACAGACATACAGAAGATGATCTTCTAGGCTTCAACAGCTGGTCTGTTTCCTTTGGATGCCCCTTTCCATTAATTCGTAAACCTTAGTACTCCCTCCGTTCTAAATTAGATGACTTTCTATTCGTGTACATGTGGATGTATATATACATGTAACATGTCTAGGTACATCCGCATGTAGACAAATTGAAGTCATCTAATTTGGAACGGAGGGAGTACTTAGTTACCTGCGCAGCTATAGATTGATCTGTTTGAAGTTTGTCTGTCATAAAGTACCAACCAAGAAGGTACTGTCCTTATATTTGTCATGTCTTTTTCGATGAGAAGTTGTTCCACTAACTAAAGATGGACTTTTCTCCATGGAAGTGATGGTGAGACGTCCAGATATACTAAGATTCTTTTGTCAGCAGTTTGCTCATTGATAAGACTATATGTCTATATGATAAAAATAATTGATTCACATTTAGAAATATACAAATTTCACATCTTGCTGAACTACTCCTCTGTTCAAAAATTTAAGATCTTGTATTTGTCTCAACATAGCCGGTCCCAAGCCCGGATAAAGGAGGAGTGTTGTGATAGGCTTGGCAAGCCAACGGAAAAAACCCAGCCAGTCTTATGGAGATGAAACCCAAAAGAACCTTGTTGGGGCGTAACCCTCTTAGCGACGCGCCATATCGGAACCCGGTGTGGTGTCAAATGGGCAAGGGCCGGGCCGCCACCCCTTGGTGGCGCGCCGTATCTTGGTCTGGATACGGTGATAAGTGAGCAAGGATCGGTCGTCGCATCCTTAGTGGCGCGCTGCATCGACGCCCGGGTGTAGTGAAAAATGAGCAAGGGTCTTCGCATTTGACTCGACGAGTGCGGAGGGTAAGGAAGTTAGCCGAGCCTAGGAGGATCCGCTTAGGTAGCTGGAATGTAGGATCCCTGACGGGCAAGTTACGGGAGTTAGTTGATACGGCGATAAGGAGGCGTGTTGATGTCCTATGCGTCCAAGAGACCAAATGGAAGGGACAGAAGGCGAAGGAGGTGGAGGATACCGGCTTTAAGCTGTGGTACACGGGGACAACTCAAACAAAAATGGGGTAGGCATCTTGATCAACAAGAGCCTCAAGGATGGAGTAGTGGACGTCAAGAGGCAAGGAGATCGGATTATCCTAGTCAAGCTGGTTGTTGGGGACTTAGTTCTCAATGTTATCAGCGCGTATGCCCCGCAAGTAGGCCACAACGAGAGCACCAAGAGAGAGTTCTGGGAAGGTCTTGAGGACTTGGTTAGGAGAACCTACTGGTGAGAAGCTCTTCATAGGAGGAGACCTCAATGGCCACGTGGGTACATCTAACATAGGTTTTGAAGGGGTGCATGGGGTTTGGCTATGGCATCAGGAACCAAGAAGGGAGGATGTCTTAAGCTTCGCCCTAGCTACGACTTGGTCGTAGCTAACACCCTCTTTAGAAAGAGAGAATCCCACCTAGTGACTTTCAGTAGTGGCCAACACTCTAGCCAGATTGATTTTGTCCTCTCTCGAAGAGAAGATAGACGCGCTTGCCTTGATTGTAAGGCGATACCTGGAGAGAGTGTTGTCCATCAACATAAGCTGGTGGTGGCTGACTTCCGTTTTCGGATTCGTGTCCAGCGGGATAAGCGCCCAAAAGTTGCTAGAACAAAGTGGTGGAAGTTAAAGGGAGATGCAGCTCAAGCTTTTAAGGAGAGGGTTTTTAAGGAGGGCCCTTGGGAGGAAGGAGGCGATGCAAACATATGTGGATGAGGATGGCGACTTGCATTCGGAAGATTGCTCAGAGGAGTTTGGGGTGTCCAGGGGAAGTAGAAGGGATGCTAAGGATACCTGGTGGTGGAACGTTGAGGTCCAGAAGGCTATTAAGGAGAAGAAGGACTGTTTCAGACGCCTATACCTGGACAGGAGCGCAACCAACATGGAGATATAAAGGGGCAAAGAAGGCCGCAAAGCGAGCGGTGAGCGAGGCAAGGGGTCGGGCGTATGAGGACTCTACCAACGTCTTAACACGAAGGAAGGTGAAAGGGACATCTATAAGATGGCGAAGATGAGAGAAAGGAAGACGAGGGATGTCAACCAAGTCAAATGCATAAAGGACGGAGCGAATCAACTCCTCGTGAAGGACGAAGAGATCAAGCATAGATGGCGCGAGTACTTCGACAACCTGTTCAATGGAGAGAATGAGAGCTCTACCATTGAGCTAGACGATTCCTCCGATGATACCAGCCGACGCTTTGTGCGGCGTATCCAGGAGGCTGAGGTTAGGGAGACTTTGAAGAGGATGAAAGGAGGCAAGGCAATGGGCCCTGATGGTATCCCCATCGAGGTGTGGAGAGGCCTTGGAGACATAGCGATAGTATGGCTAACTAACTTTTCAACCTCATTTTCGGTCAAACAAGATGCCCGAAGAATGGAGGCGGAGTACATTAGTGCCAATCTTCAAGAACAAGGGGGATGTTCAAAGTTGCACTAATTACCGTGGAATCAAGTTGATGAGCCATACAATGAAGCTATGGGAGAGAGTCATTGAGCACCGTTTAAGAAGATTGACAAGTGTGACCAAAAATCAATTTGGTTTCATGCCTGGGAGGTCTACCATGGAAGCCATCTTCCTGGTACGGCAACTTATGGAGAGATATAGGGAGAAGAAGAAGGATCTTCATATGGTGTTCATTGATTGGAGAAGGCGTATGATAAGATACCACGAAATGTCATGTGGTGGGCCTTGGAGAAACACAAAGTCCCAACAAAGTACATTACCCTCATTAAGGATATGTATGATAATGTTGTGACAAGTGTTCGAACAAGTGATGGCGACACCGATGACTTTCCAATTAAAATAGGACTGCACCAGGGGTCAGCTTTGAGCCCTTATCTCTTTACTTTGGTGATGGATGAGGTCACAGGGGATATACAAGGAGATATCCCATGGTGTATGCTCTTTGCGGATGATGTGGTGCTAATTGACGATAGTCGGGCGGGGGTTAATAGAAAGTTAGAGCTGTGGAGGCGGACTCTAGAATCGAAAGGTTTTAGGCTTAGTAGAACCAAAACTGAGTACATGCGGTGCAGTTTCAGTTCCAGTAGGCACGAGGAGGAAGAGGTTAGGCTTGATGGACAGGTGGTACCTGAGAAAGACACCTTCCGATATTTGGGGTCTATGCTCCAAAAGGATGGTGATATCGATGAAGATGTGACTCATCGAAAAGCTTCTGGCGTCCTCTGTGATAGGAGAGTGCCACAAAGTTAAAAGGAAATTCTATAGGACGGCGATTTGACCTGCGATGTTGTATGGCGCAGAATGTTGGCCGACCAAGAGACGACATATCCAACAGTTAGGTGTAGTGGAGATGCGCATGTTGAGATGGATGTGTGGCCACACAAGAAAGGACGGGTTAGTAATGATGATATACGTGAGAGAGTTGGGATAGCACCGATTGAAGAGAAGGTTGTCCAACACCGTTTAAGATGGTTTGGTCATATAGAACGTAGGCCTCCGGAAGCGCCTTTGCATACCGGACGGATAAAACGGGATGAGAATGTTAAGAGGGGTCGTGGTAGGCCAAACTTGACATGGGAGGAGTCGGTTAAAAGAGACCTAAAGGATTGGAATATCACCAAAGATTTAGCCATGGATAGGGCTGCGTGGAAGTTAGCTATCCATGTGCCAGAACCATGACTTGGTTTCGAAATCTTATGGGTTTCAACTCTAGCCTACCCCAACTTGTTTGGGAATAAAAGGCTTTGTTGTTATTGTTATTGTTGTTGTTGTTGTAGATATTTCAATATAGACTATATACGGACGAAAATGAGTGAAGCTACACACTAAAACGCGCCTAAATACAAAAAATGCTAAAGCTGTTCATGGGCATTAGTTCATAAGCATGAACTTGGAATAACAGCGCTACTGCCATGTGAAACGTATTATGCTGACATGGAGAGAGGTTTTTACAACTTAATGAAAGTGACTAGGACTACAACGATCATGTACACGAGTAGTGAATTTTGTTGTAGGAAATCTGGGACATTCTGGTACATTCTTTTTCACTCTTAATGATTAATGAAAGTGCAGCCCTCCTGCCGTCTTCTAAAGAAAGAAAAAACTCTTGTTTAAGTTAGCACGTCTAAATAGTTCCTCTTAACTCATGCCGTTCTCCACCAAGAGTACTTGTGGTAGAATTTTATGTGATCACAGATGTTTTAATTACGTGAACGTATGGGGTAAATTTCACGTGAACAGGAGAGTAGAATTTCACGTTATTCTGACTTAGCTTGAGAATGGCCTCAGATCTGCTGCCACCAAAATACTCAGTTGGTTTAAAATACTTTCAGTGTAAAGTATATTCATAAAAATTAAGAAACGTATGTCATTAAAGTCTGTTTTATAAATAACTCTTTGCGCAAATTAGAGAGGTTCTTAAATTACTAAAACATAAGAATAATTGAGGGGAAAGAACAGGATGTTAGTCCAGATAATCACATCATCTGCTTTAAAGATTTTACCACCTAACTGAAATCACCTTTGACAGCTCTGTTTTCTCCTTAGTCTGCTTTAACCAAACTGCCTGCCATGCGGGAAAATTACCCCCAAGTGGAGATATAGATATATAAAGTCCATCTGAATTACATTAACGTCTCGAATTTGCAATGCATCCTTACATTTTTTCACTTATTTTGAGCATTCCACAATACTAAATTTTTTGCACCCAATTCCTGATGCAAAAGAAATTCCTGGAAAGTTACTCAATTGGACAGGCAATATGCTTACCCTACCAAAAGCTATCTCACCTAGGTGGAGATCCACGAGCTTAAGAGCCACTACCCATTGTCAAATGGAAATCAACAATAGAAAAGAAACAGAGAAACTCCTTGGTTTATGCAGCTCTATCATTTTTCTCTCTCTCTGCCTATAAATAACACATAACCAGCTCTTGACTCAGGATAGAAAACAAAAGCCAGAATCTAACTACTTTAAATCTATGGTTTGTCTTCCATCTCACGATGAAACTCCTTCTCCTGATTATCCTTGCCATGGTCATGGTTAACGGTTGTGCCATGGCTTCCCGCATGGCACCGAGAGACGAGCCAGTACATGCAGTAGTGAAGATGGTGATGAAGGCTGAGGGGACAGCTATCAACAACCATCATGCGATACCGAGGCCGGACTATGACAGCTGGAGCAGCCCGGGAAACATGCCGGGGAATGGCCATGACATCGGGAGTGAAGAAGCCAAGCCATGAGAAATAGATATGTATGCCTTTATATATATGTTGCAATCTTTGCATGCATGCATGTTGGGTATATATACATAATGCATGAACTATGAATGCTTAGAGGCATGTTGTGAACGTCTGATTGTGATACTTATATGTAAATAAAGGTTGAACTGACCATGTCTATATATTTACAGATATTGTCTTAATATAGAACAAAAGAATGCTATGTATTCATTGATATTCATGCCATAATATATGGTGTGGGCTTCCAAAGCTTGTTTATCCAGACTAGATCTGGAATCTTGATATTACTACATCTGGAATCTTGATATTACTACATGTTCAAGAACAATGCTATGTATTCATTGATATTTAGCATGATAAGAGACATCTAAGTAAACAAATAGCTTAAAAGGGTACTTATAAATATAAAACATTGCACCACATGTTCAAGAAACTACATGAATATGAAAGAACAATATAAATATTGTTCATAAGTATGTATAAACATGAAGCAAAACATGTAGACTATGATAATCCTTCACGAAGAATAGTCTTATATGTTGTTCCTAAATGAAACAGATACAGTTTGCAGCAAAATTATTGCAAGCTTACAGGTGTCTACGTGTGGGAAACATTAGCATGCTAAATTGTGTTTTCAATTCCCATTAGTTTTATTATCACTCTACTTATTCAATGACAAAAGAAACTTTAAAAAGCTGGCTAAGATTTACATTCACCGCTGCAAGACCCCTAAGTATAATTAAAAAGAATGACTAAGCTAACTAGCAAGAATGACCCAATCTTTATCTCATATATTCCGCCAGTATTTATTCTGGACCCTGTTGCTTGCAAAAGAGAACTTTGTCAGGGGATAGAATAATATCCAAATGTCCAATGGATCTTGAGTATTATTGTTAATATATATGCTTACATATTTAGGATTTTATTTACAAATGTAGAAATCCACCGTGTTTAAGAGTTTAGTGGCCACTAATAAGCTTTTACCTAATATGCTTACAATGATAGATCATGACACTTCCAGTGGCCCATTGAAGCTGTCGGGTTAAAGTCTAGGTAGGGTTATTCTCCACCAGTAAATAAAATATAAAGTCGCGTCGTCGCAATAAAAGCCTAAACCACTATCTTAGTGGGAAATACTATCAGTAGTGTTTGATGATTAATGCATAATTTATGATTTGATCAGAGCTATTGGGCAAGGTAGTCTGCATAATATTCAACATATAGGATATTTGCGAGTAATTTATGTCACTGGGCATAGTAAATGGCAGGTTCTAGTTCGGCTGCCATTTTTTAGTAAAGGATTCTACTGGTCCTAAAAGCATGACAAATGAACCTTTTACATCCCACATGAAGGATTTTTTATACTTGTGTACCATTTGATTATCTTTCAATTGTTAGCTTTTCTCCCTGCATGAATGGTTACCCTATGAAAAGAACTAACCTTCTCTGACTATATAAAGAAGTGTGCCTGACATGACCAAAACATAACCTTCAAGACACAGTACGTGCACTCTGAAACTAGATCATATCTCCCGGAGGAGATCCGTCGCCAGGTTTGACTCTTCGTTGTAATTTCTTCTTGCTCATGGTCATCTTTTCTACTTCGATCGTATAAATAAAGTGTATTTGTTTTATGATGTTCTTATGCCTCTCAGGCCAGTTCTATCACCATGAGAAAGCAAGTGAAAGCAAGCAGGATGAAGATCTTAGCCACCATGCTGGTCTTTTGCATGGTCACTCAAGCTGGTTTGGCGATTCGTGCCCCGGGGGCGGTGAGGAATGAAGATGCCGGTGAGGCCATCAGCACGAAACCCACACTTGGGACCGGGAGCACCACTGTGGACAACCACCATGCCATCCCACGGGACCAGTACAGCAACCATGGAGGAGGAGAGGATGGATCAGGCGGCAGTGGTGGTGTCCCAACAAACAATTAGTGCCTTCTAATGTATACATTATCTGCTGATGTTTCGTTTGCGAAAGACTATATAAACGCTTTGCATGTCAGCAGCCTTAATCGCGATTCATGTCTACATGAAGATGAACTGCATGCTGTGAAGAGACGAGTAATGTCCAAGCTATATATCTATGCTTTTTACATCCTCAAGAAGAACCAGTTATGTAATGCTTGTAATGTTCTCCTGTGTAAGAAGGCTCTCGTGGTGTGTTATAAAGGCACCCGTCAATAAAATTAACATCTGTAACATCTTATTCATGAAAAAAAAACCATGCATTCTTACAGAGTTACAGTTGAGTACTGAATCATGGTTTTATATTTAAATTATTGAGGTCTAAAATTTTTTATGTTGTTGATGACTATGTATAGACAACCTCATGTTATGGAATTTTTAGAAGCTACTATTTTTTATATAATTTTCTAATTTTTAATAGGACATTGTGTATCTAGATGTGACATACACACAAGATTTTTTTTAGAATAATTAAGTACTTTCACTTGTGCGCTACAGAAAAACAACTCTACAAAACAAAATGTGTGGATATCTAATAGCAGTTACATTGTACTGCATTGTAGTTTCTTTTGTATATATCACAAATTGTTTTTCATTACATGTTCATAGTGAGCATCTACATGTACATACAAAAACCATTCAGATTTATATTGGAATCCCTAAATTATTTTTCTCAAATTTTTAAACTTGGACAGATTCATTTGTGTTTTCGTTCCATGTTTCAAGATTATGTGTTTCACATGTTTGTCAATGTACTTTTACGCCAGTATAAAATACTGAGATCAATAAAATCAATTCCATGTCTGTGATTACAAAAGCTAAGTCAATGGATTTTTACGAGAAGTCTTCCATGAGAATAAATTTGAAGATGCTCAAAAATGTTTGTGTGGCCTCACCAATTGTATGTCAATATGTCACTCCAAACTGGAAAGTGTAGTTAGTTCCTTGTTTTGCAAAATATGAGAAATAAACAGATGTACCAATTAATTGGTAAATTTCGGTCATCAAAACTTGAATAAAATCACATGTTTGTCTTTCACAACATTTTACTCAATTTAGGATTCTAAAGTTATACTAATAAGGATCTTTTTTGAATGGATTTAATCTAGAACAATAACACGACACACGTGATATGCGATAGCAATCCCATAATTAGGGTGTGTTTGGTTCAGCTGTGGATTATAGAAAAGCTGCTGTGGACTGTGAGCTGTGAAAAACCCGTTGTGAGATGAGAACTGTGCCAAATATAAAAGTCGTTTGGCTGAAACAACTGTGAAACTGTGATTTTTACGCGAATCATCCGTGATACCCCTAACACCGTGGGAGTGCCGCCGACCGGAATTTCAAGCTTAGAGTTCAACTATACCCGCCGTGACCACCTAGCCCTCGCCTCCGGACACCTTGCTCCTGGCCATACCTCAACAGAGCATCGCCGGCGTTGGCCAAAACCTCGTCGGAGTTCGCCACGCTTCACCGGATTGCCAAGCCTCACCAGGCCACTGTGCCGGAGCACCTCGCCGGAGTTCGCCAGGCCTCGCCAGATCGCCGCGCCTCACCGGAGCACCTCGCCGGACCTCTGCCGGAACCTCCACCACCGCTGGAACAGCTCATCGAAGATCGGCAACCACACGCCGTACAACGTCGGAGCTAGCTTGTACGTGCCTGGGTGCTAGCTGATCAATCTAGTCAAGCTAGTAGTACGTACGTGCAGGTTCGGCTACGTGAGATCGATCTAGCTAGTCTACTTGGGATTGAAGTAATACTAGGAAAATTTCACGCGGCGACACCGCCGCGCCTGTGTGGTAAAATTAAAATTTGAAAATGTTCTTATTTAAAAAGTGGTTTGAAAGTCATTTTAAAATTTTGAAGTATGCAAATTCGAAACTTGAGTCGGAACGTTGAAGCATGTGGTTGTGTTTTTACATAAAATTGTATAAATGTTGGCTAATTTGAATTTGAATTATTCATACATGATTGCATTTTTTCAAAAAAAAAGTAGCATTCTGATATATTTTTCCAGTGGTTATTTGTGGGAATCTAAAAAAAAATATTGTTAGGTGGGGGAGCATTTAATAAATGTAACTTCATATAAGTGGAGGAACTACATTTATATTTTTTTTCTCGATTTTTATATCAAATTGGAATATTCAAATATGCTTGTGTTTTGCTATAAATAGTTAACATTAATTTTTCTGAACGTTTGGATGTATTGAAGCATGTGGTTGTGTTTTTACATAAAATTATTCAAATGTTGGCTAATTTGAATTTGAATTATTCTGATATATTTTCCAGTGGCTATTTGTGGGAATCTTAAAAAAAAAATTGTTAGGTGGGGGAGCATTTAATAAATGTAACTTCATATAAGTGGAGGAAGTACATTTGTATTTTTTTCTTGAAATTTTTATCAAATTGGAATATTCAAATATGCTTGTGTTTTGCTATAAATAGTTAGCATTCATTTTTCTGAACGTTTGGATGTATTATTCATATTATTCAATGGATAGGTTCAAAGCTATTGATTTTTGAACGTTCTTCATTTTATGGAAATTGTTTAAGTAAACTGGTCTGACCTGTCAGAAATCTAAGATTTTCTAAAAATGTTTCAAAAAAGAATAACCTTTATGTTAGTTTGTCTGATGCGGTTTAATATTATCGGCTAGAAATTATCGTGGGGGAGATCTTTTTTTTTTGTATTAACAACGGATAGTACTATTTAAAAATTTAGTATGGTGACAAACCGCGCTCATTGTGATTGAAAATACTGATTTTTTTTTCCCAGCGGGAAGGTAGGAAAATTATATTGGAAATATTCATACAAATTGTAAACATAAATGGACATTCATTAGTTTATGTGAAAAGTTTGAAATTTTCTTAAATTTTCTGAGCTGGAAAATGTGGTCAATGTTTTTTGTTGCAAATTTTTAGTGGTAAGTCTGAGAATTTGGTAAAATTTGGAAAATTTTGATATGTTATTTCCATTATGTTGTCTATATATATTTTTGATTTTTGAACGTTCTTCATTTTATGGAAATTGTTTAAGTAAACTGGTCCGACCTGTCAGAAATCTAAGATTTTCTAAAAATGTTTCAAAAAAGAATAACCTTTATGTTAGTTTGTCTGATGAGGTTTAATATTATCGGCCAGAAATTATCGTGGGGGAGACCTTTTTTTTTGTATTAACAACGGATAGTACTATTTAAAAATTTAGTATGGTGACAAACCGTGCTCATTGTGTTTGAAAATTTTGATTTTTGTTTCCCAACGGGAAGGTAGGAAAATTATACTGGAAACTATTCATACAAATTTTAAACATAAATGGACATTCATTAGTTTATGTGAAAAGTTTGAAATTTTCTTAAATTTTCTGAGCTGGAAAATGTGGTCAATCTTTTTTGTTACAAATTTTTAGTGGTAAGTCTGAGATTTTGGGAAAATTTGGAAAATTTTGATATGTTATTTCCATTATGTTGTCTATATTTATTTTTGGTGCAACTTTTGTGTGGAAAGTTTGCATATTTGTTAAATTTAGAAAATTCTGTTTTATTGTTTGTGTTATTTTGAATTGCAGATTAAAAATATGAATTTTTCGAATTTTAGCATTTTTCTGGACTTTTTTTCTGGCTGATAGGCGGGTCCCGCGCTGACGTCATGGTGTGACGTCATCCGGTGGCGGACACAGCCGCGCCGCCGAGCTCGACGCGCCGCCGAGCTCGCGTTCAAGCAGCGGCGCACGCGCGCGGGGCTCGGACCGCGCGGAGCCGCACGAGGAGGTGGAGGGGAGCCGGGCGGGCGGCGCGCTGGACCGTTTGGTCGCCGGAATCGCCGGCGGCGAGCGAATCCGCGGCGGCGGACGCCAAGCGTGCCGGCGACGATTCCTCCGCGCACGCACCGTCCCAACACTCGGTTTTGGTCGAGGATGGCGAGGACGCGGCGGCGCACCCCGCTGTGGTCGTAGATCCAATCGGGGAGGTGCGGTGCGGCCGCGCGGCGCGTCGGCGACGCCGCCGATTCTGTCGCCGCGGGAGAAGAAGGAGAAGAAGGGAGAGTTCTGCGGATGTTTTACAGAAAAGTCCTTGTGTTTTGATGTAGATACATATTAGTCCTTTTCCTCGTGAAACTGTGGGATGCGGAGCTATTTTCCGGCTTGTGAGGGTTGTTTTTATAAAAACATCACAAAGGAGCTGTGCGAGCCGTTGGATGAAGATCGTGCGGCGCAGAGGGCCGCACGCACGGTAGAAGCGAGTACTGTTCATGAACAGTGCCCACGCGCGATGTGGCTTAATCTGGAGCGTCTGTTCCGCTGATCGGACGGCGCAAAAAAAGCGGTGACGTGGAGGGGTGGAGGGAGGCCCAAACGGGTCAGGTTTGATATAGGTATAGATACGGCCAGCGCGTCTTGATTGGGAACGAATTGAGTAACGAACGGAGGTTGGGAGGCACAGTTGGACATGCGACGTGCTGCCGCCAGCCAGCCGACCGGAGGAGAAAGGCGTTCCCAGCCCTAGCTCTGTGTGGCGCCGCCGTGCAACGGAATTGGAAAAGTAAATAGCGACTCGTTTGGAGGATATGGCACACGATGTGTAGAGAAGAAAAACATAAGTCAAAGCAGTATCACTTACCGGTGGCAGTGGTAGGTAATTTTTGTATAAAGTTGAAATCTGAAACAGGAGAAGCAGGGGTATACCTGCTTTGGAAATAACACTAGGAAAAGCAGGCTGCTTCCGCCGAATCTGCTTCTGAAAATACCCCTTTGGTTAGCTTTCAGCTTTTTGACTGTAGAAGCAGGTTGAAAAAGCAGAACCAAACAGACCCTTAATTGTACTGAGAAATTAATGTTTATAGGTCTCGTGTGATCAAACTGAAAAATAAATGTTAGAACCATATAAAAACAAGAATGTAAAAAAACATAGATATTGTGAAAGAGTGAATCCCACCCTCTAATTATACACTTGTGACACTTACCCCCATATAATGAGTAATCATCTAGATTACCCACTTTATTAACTTTGCTCTTTTTTCCTGATGCATGCTCATTGGGAAACGTTAGTCTGAAAAAATCAGGACATCGACGAAGAATTAAACAGATGGTGAAATTAAAGATGGGCATGATCGTCGATCATGTCTTCCAGATTTTACATATTTTGTCGCGCCCCATTGATTTAACACGCTGGTCTATTCCAATGAAACATGCTAATGTTAAAAAGGGTTAAAACCTCGTTAAAAATTATATATGGTAGATTTTCTGATTTAAGACAATGATAAAATTAAAACTCTAAAAAGTTACAAAACCATAAATACAAATGTAAAATGTGAACGACTCACACTATTAAACTAAATTATGCATAAAAGAAATCTCTTGAAATTTCATGGAGACACACTCTAAACATGTAATGATGAGTGCCCAAGAAATTTAGTTTACACTTTCATGTTTTACTAGTAAAACTTTGACCTAGTGGTGTATTCTGGAGACTCTCCCTTTGGAAATTGACGTGTCATACATAATTAATAGTGAGTTAATTGGATCCAACCTGATTTTACAGTGGCAAAATGATAGCTAATTGTACATGATTGATTTTTACCACTGCCAGTAATTTCATATCAGTTATGAGATTATATATATTTTTTAACTAAGTTGCGGTAGATTCAAGTAACTATCTGCATAGCCAACTTGTTACACACTAATAGTTAATTATACAAAAATCAGAGAGCACCTGAAATAGTTCATCCCACTTATCTAGTGGTTTCCACGTTGCGGGAAATGAGTTAACCTATTTATTAGCGATCAGGTGTGGAGAATTATTACTGAATGGGCACACGTACATGCCACTATAAATGTCATAGTGGATCTAGCTATAGGCATATGTATAGCTATGTGAAATCCGATCTTTAGCCTTAATTAGTGTTTGACATAGTGAGATTCATGTCACAGAAAATTAGGTAATGTACAAAGAGGTATATGTATGCGATTGAATTAGGTGAAGATGAGCCGAAAACATATACCTATGAAATTAGCACTGACCTACAGCTTACTAAAGAAGCTTAAAGCCGTTTGTTGTCATCTTCTTGCCATGGTTTTTGGGTATGGGGGTGTACAAATTTGTAAGAATTCCAAATACACATCCATAGATTCATATCTACTCTTTTTTTTATAATATACTTGTATTCATACGGGAAACAGTACAATACAGACACAAGTACATACGTAGAAAGGAGCGAGAGAAAACAGAGGACACTGAAGCTTGCCCTCTCCTTCTTCCACCTCTAGATCGACCGACGCCGGAGCCCAGCAACGCCGGAGACGAAGACGGACACCGTCGCCAAGATCAACCAGCCTTGGAGCAGCAGAGCCCCTAGCCATAGGGCGTTGATGAGCCGCAAGATCCGCCACCTCCGACGAGGTGGAACTGAAGACGCTGAACGAGAATCGGCCGGGGGCGGCCCCCGAGCTCCAGCTGCACCAGATCTGTGGCCAGCACCACAGATCCCTCACCTTCTTGCCACGACCCTGCAAAGCCACCGTCTTGATTCCCCTCTCCCCGCCTCCTGCACACCAACCGCGAGACCCGAACCGACGCCGGAGGCAACGTCGGCTCGAAGAAGCAGCAGCCTTCCGCCGCCGTCGAGGATGACAACGGAACCGAGGGGAGGCTGCAGCCCAGCAAAACGACGACGAAGGCCACCCCATCTCAGCCCCGCCGCCCGAGATCCGCCGAATCCACACCCTATTCACACCACCGGAACGCAGATCCGGGGATCCCCCATCCTCCCGCCGCCGGAGCGGCCGACGGAGGGTGAGGAATCCCCCGGATACGCCGGTGGGCACTGGGAGAGTCGAGGTCGCCCTCGAGGTCGCCTCTGGAGAGAAGAGGAGAGGAGGGGGATGGGTTCCAGAAATATCACGGTTGATAGCCTATTCATATCTACTCTTTCACTCTTGAGTTATCTTTAGACCGTTTCAAATTTATAGGAGTGCCATATCCATAGATAGTAGTTCTCTTTTTTCTTGTATACGCTTTAGTCTTTCTTTAGTGGGGGTATAGAGTAGGGGGACCCAGAGCAGTTATTGCACTACTATGTATGGCAAGATTAATTCGCTAAGTCCCATCTTTATCACCTATATTGTATTATCCATCTTTATATGTTCCTACAGGGATTTATAAGAGTTATCTTTAGACCGTTTCAAATTTATAGGAGTGCCATATCCATAGATAGTAGTTCTCCTTTTTCTTGTATACGCTTTAGTCTTTCTTTAGTGGGGGTATAGAGTAGGGGGACCCAGAGCAGTTATTGCACTACTATGTATGGCAAGATTAATTCGCTAAGTCCCATCTTTATCACCTATAATGTATTATCCATCTTTATATGTTCCTACAGGGATTTATATATGTGTTTATCTTATGATGAAAGTGGGGAATTGTAGTGGAATGCAGGCACCTTTCCGACCACAGTATAAATAAATTTAGAAGCCCAAGGAAACCAGCTATCCAATTGGTCAGCATGGCTTGGCCAAATCTAGTTTACACCCGTAATCAGATAAAGTGAAGTGCAAGATCTACTTTTCACCTGTCAGGGAATAAAGTACAATAAAGTAAACAGCAACAGATAACCTCCGCACTTGACTTCATGTTGACTTCGGTGGATTTCAGCTAGATCTCCAACAAAATGACGTCCTTGAACATTTTTTTTTTATCTTTTCAGTAACGCAGATACAGTTTGGGAGTATATACCTGCAAAATGACACCTTTTTGTGTAGCTTTTGTGTATCGATCCGTGACAAGATCCACGCCCGATGTGCTCGAACAATATTGGGCCATAATTTTAACATTGATGGATTATCCCGTTATACCTCTACCTTAGATGGCATTGTTTGGTAATATTTTGATAGTTTATTTCAAAAATCTAGAGCTTAGTTTAAGATTTTCCGAAGTGAGCATTATCAACATGGGGAATGCCTCCCACCATGTGCATCCCAATTATACAGAGGTCGGGTGTTTACTCTATGCATGTAGGGTGTTGGTGTTGCATTTGATTTAATAACTGCTCCCCTTAACGAAAAAACAAATTTCCTTGCAACAAAATTATTGTTTTAATTAAATTTGGTTATCCTTTTTATATCAAGATTTTTTTATCTTGATGTAAAGGCTCCTCTAACATATGAGAGGTTTAACTTTATATATCGAGATATATAGATTATTTTAGCAAGGCTCTATTCTTCAGTGTGGATTGAAAATGGTTTTCCGACGTAGTTATATGCTTTGAACACTGTGTTATTAAAATAAAATTTTCACATAGAACTTCGTGAATTCTTCATCGTGTATCTAGATGACACAACTACAAAAGAGGTCGGATTGCATACAACTCACATGGGCAATCACACAATATGTGAACAATCCCGATAGAAAATTTAGTTACTACAGAATAACAAAAGCTCTCTCCTAGTGTCACCCTTCAGCTCATAATTTTAAATTGCACAAACTATGCTGCCATCCATGCCTGGAAAACATGTCCCTGATAACCCTGTCCAAGTGCGTACATGCTGGTGTTAAGAACTCGTGGTTGTTTTTGTTGATGAAGAATATACGAGGTATGGAGGCAGTGCATACATAAATACATAATATGTGCATAAGAACTTATATTCCGTTTGTCAAACCAATGTCATTACAGCTAAACCATGATGACCAACATAGAGTTGCTCCTCCAACAAGGATAAAGCATGTCACCAAATTGATAACACCTCAATAAATTAATATATACATCAGCAACACCTCAAGGTTGTGGTAAGTTGAACATGTTACCTCAATTTTTTGCCTACAGCTCTACCAAAGTGGCAACCCAGAGAAAATACGGCGAATAATTCATCTTGGATATAAAAAGGATAGCTCCCTTGCCGTTTTTTTCAAGAAACGCGCGAGAACGCACACCTTTTTCTTTATAGATAGGAGAGACATAAACATACACAAATACACGAAAAATCCACAACAAACAACCGCTCATAGTGGGAGACTAACATACACTAGTATCACGTGTACTAATCTATATTACTAGACTTCATTTATTATATTCAGAGTCATTTTCTCCTAGGATGTTGTATGTTATAGTAACATAGCATGTTACCATAATTATCTCTCCCCTCATTCAACAATAGGCCATGTTGAGCAAATATTTAGTTGGCACTGCAGATGTTGCATGTTACCACTTAAGTTACTGCACTATGAGAGGTACTCTAACGAAATATTTGTAATTTTAAGTTGGCATGTCAAATAGTTGGGAGTGTAATGTAATTGCTATGTCATTGGTCAAATGAAAGTTTGTCAATACTCGTGCTGAAGCGCTGAACTAATATGTTACTCTTCCGTTTTCAAGAATAGTGGTCAGGTTTTACACAATACGAAAAACACGAGGTCTTAGAACTGACGCTGATACTATTTTGAGGCTGTCGATGGAAGGAATGATGTTGGGATTTCACCCACGACAGACTTCGCCTTATGATCATGATGAAAACGGAAGGCATTGAAGATTGGGGTTTGTTAGACAGATCATTCAAGTTAGGCTTGTTAAATTATGGAGATGGTTGGTTTTCAGCTTAAGCAGTTGACGTGTTTTCTGCTGTAAGAAAGTGTTAGGTACTATGTTGTGTTCTTCATTGTAACAATATCGTTTTACGTTAGCAGTAGGCGGGCTCGAGGTTTACGTTTGGAACTTGGTTGCTACCTGAACTTCACACTATTGTTCCATTATATCCTTCTAACGGTGGAACCCGAGCCCACTTCTTGGTGTCCTCCTATAGGAAAAATTATCAAACCGTCGATGTCTTAATTAATAATTGAAACAACAACGAAAGTATTTGTATGTCTGATATCAATTTGGATCGAAGATGGGGTATATTTGTTCATTCGATAATTATGCAATTGCAAATATGAAAAACACGATTCTTGTTATCATTCGGATCTTATGGTACACACTCGATCGAGTACATGTTTAATCCTTCACATCTGAGGCATGTAATGATTGCTCTGTCTCAAATAGTTGATCTAGCATTCAAGATAGGTTACTTTAAAAACAAGACGAGTAATGTCCTTATTAGCAATGGAGTAGCATAAATTAGAGCTAATAAAGACTTTACTGATAAATAGGTTAACTTTATACAGAGCAAGATACTTTTTTTGACGTTTATAGAGCAAGAACTAGTCCAAAGAAAAACAGAGCAAGCTATAAACGTGAACACATAGTGTAGAAACAAGATACATTACACCATCACTTGTTTTCAGTTTGCTTCCACGATATGATATGGTGAGTCAGTGTCCTCCAGCTTCAGTGCCTTCCTTGGAACTCTTGAACATCCCTTGGCAGGGATAGTTCCCTAGTGAACACACATGATGCATTTCCTCTCCAGCAGGAGCACTCCTTCCATCGGTACTAGAAGTCAGTTTGCGCATCTCCTTCACTTCCATTGCATTCCCTTCAATGTTCCTTGGACGAATACAGGTGCAGGAGTTGATAAGAACCATTGCCATGATCACCGACACAAATAGCTTCATTTTCGGTACTTCTTGCATGCCCTATAAAAAACATACATATGTCAGTCATTGAGCATCACTTCACCTAACCTGGATTAAAGCAACTTGTACTTCCATGTACATGTTGAGCTATTTTATTTTTCAGATAGTAAAGGAAATGCATGGACATAAGACTGTAAAATGATCACCAAGCAAGGAAAATGCAGAAGTTGCAGCTAAACGCTTCTAGCTCCTTTTCCTTCTCTTAGTAGCTGAGAATACGTTAAGGTTGATGCACTACTTATAGCCGATAAAAGTGGTGATGTTGCATTTGAATTATTCAAGGTAAATCTTATGGGGTGAAAACTCCACCAATAAAAGATACTAGACAGCTGGAAGTGGGTGAATTTTCCTCACCTGATACATGACAGGTTAATTTAGATAAACTGTAAGACTTTATCCTCCCTGTAAAAACTACAATGAAGATTTACAAGGTTGACCAAAATTTAGCATCGAGATAAGGATGGTATAGTGAGATACTGAATGCACATGTGTTTTCTTGTCAAAATTTTGTATAAAACAAATTAAATAATTTAATATAAAATGAATTTGTCTGTTCATGAAATATTTATTGATTACATACTTCTCCAACAAACATTTCTAAATATGGGATCCATGTTTTCTAGGTCCATCTGGATATACCAAAACAGGTCACACCAGCAAGGCTTACTTTTGATTATTGTTCATGTTTACTTAATTTGGAATTATTACAAAACAATATTTTTCTTATGTTTTTTTCTTTTATGCTCTTTAGGGTGAAGAAGGAGGAGTCAACGATGATGCAAATAAAGGAAACAGAGGAGCTCGGCCTGATCTCTGCCTTGTTGGTGTATTGAAGCCGGCGTCGGCGTTGTTTTTTATTACGTATAGTTTCACATCGAAAGGGGAGTTTCTAATTTATTCATTGGTCATATAGGTCACTAAGGTGGCAGTTGTATTTTTTTTCATCATTGACCATGTTTACACGGGCAATGGTTTAGGTTGCCATTTCAGTGACAAGAATGTGGTGACGGAACGCTAAAACCATTATCAAAGAGACATTTCACTTTTGTAGTAATGTGATCCTCCAGCCTGAATTGCTGAAATATTTGGGCTTTGGGCCCATTAGCATTTCCAGAAAATCCCTAAAGGCCTATGTTGTGGCAAATGGTGGGAGTTTAGTCCCACATGGCGAGTTTAGAGAGATGTACACCAGCTTATATGGTGAGCTCTTCTACAATATGTATGAGGTGTTGGCTGTGAAGAGAAAGGAGACGATCCACCAACGCTCCTCCTCCTCCGCCGCCCGCCTCGCCACGCCACGCCTTGTCACGTCCGAGCCGATGTATTCTTTTTGTCACGCTGGAAAAATATGAACGGTCAACTGGAACGTTTTGTCTTAATGGAAATAAATACGAGCTGAAATGTTTTGTCCTAAGTGATCTTAAGTACAGGTGTTACCAGAATTCATTGTGGTTTATTGCGTCCATTTTTGTTGGACCTCTCTCCTCCTACGTGCCTATATAAGAGAGGTCGCTCCTCTCCAGAAGATACACGAGAAAGATCACATCTGCTCCACGCGCCGCCATAGTCGTTCCACTCGTTGTTGCTGCCATCGTTGATCCCATTCCGGTCACCGCGTACACGGCCGACTGGAGAGCAGGCCTCTGAAACCCTGCCTCTCCATATCCTGTATGGGAGAGGGGCGATTAGGTTTTTGGGGAGCGTCTCATACGCGATTGCTCGTCGTTTTCCGTCTGCTTCAACGACATCTGCATCAACTACGTCCGCGTCGTGTTCATCATCATCATGAGCACCGACGACACCACTGCTGCCGCCGCCGCTCAAGAGGCTGCCAACGCCTCTGCTGCTGCCTCCGCTGCTGCCACGGCCAACTGGCCTACTGGAGGGTATAACATGTTTATCTCTCTCCTGTTTATTTCCATGTTTGTAGTATTAGTCATATGCATAGATGTTTCTACTATATGTATTGTACACAGTTTTGTCATCAAGTTTCAGTATGTCATTAGCACTATTTATGTCATGTTCATGATTTATTATTGGATTAATTTAATCGAACAATTGCCTATATACTCAACATGAAAGAACCAAAGTTATTATTTGATGTACAGCCGGTAAGCATGGCAAAAACACCACTATTCCATTCTTTGTGAAACAATATCACATATACGGAGAAGATTCTAGGGCTAGGTAGTTTTAGATGTACCTTGAAAGTGCAAAAGCTGAATTGCTACCGCTGCAAAGAAAATGCACAAACTCGGTTTATATAATCTAAGAGAAAATAATATTTCTATGTTAAATATGAAAAAACAGACACTTAGGCATGTGGGAGAAAAATATCTTGTAAATTTTATAACAATTGACGTATATTTCCAAAACTATGCACGGGTCACGGATGTTCATATTTAAGTTCAAATTTTGTAACTTAGCTAATAGGCCGCCTAGATCATTTTTCTATTTTTTAAAGATAGGCAGCTAACTGTCATCTTTACATGCATATACATATATCCATTGTCTACATGCATGATTTTCTTTGTAATGTTTAAAAGTTTGAAAGGTGATTTTTGGCAACTATTTAAATTTGAGTTCATATTTATGTGCCCAGTTTTGAATATTCAGAATTATATCCAACAATGGGTACATAATATCACACTAGTAGAAAACCGACCTTTAGTCGCGGGTCCAGAGGGCCTTTCGTCCCGGTTCTGGACCCAGGACTAAAGGGTCGGGACTAGGGGGGGGGGGGGGGGGGGGGCTTTGGTCCCGGGTGTCCACGACCCGCGACCAAAGTGTCTCCACGTGGGCAGCGCTGCGCGCGTCATGCGTACCAACCGGGACCAAAGAGTTTCTGATTTTTTTATATATTTTAGTTTCGTTTTTTTGTTTGCTTTTTGTTTCGTTTTTTTCACTAGTAGAAAACACATAATAAGTAATCATACAAACACATAAAGTTATACACATAATAAGTAATCATATACATAAAGTCATACACATAATTAATGACCGGGAGTATGATTCATAACATACATGCATGGCCGGGAGTTTATACTACACCGAAAGCATGTTTCTCACACGTCAAGGACGGACAGCTACTACACCGAAAGCATGTTTCTCTACGGAATACAATAAGTATCACCGTGATAAAATTCTCCGTTTTTGTTCAGGACCTCCCTGTTCAAAAATCCCGCCAATTACTCTTGAATTGCTTTTAGGCGCAGCTGTGGTAGTAGCTTGTCCCGATCTTTTTCCATCTAGATCAATATAAGAAATATATGTGTGAGGTGTTTGAAATCATCATAAATTAATTTATGAATGAAATTCAACCTAATATTTGAATATTGTATACATACGTTTGCAGTTCTGGTTTGTCTATTCCGCTCAGTGACAAAAAGACGAATGTACTCGAAAACGTAGTAGGCACATAAATTTGTCCCTTGTGCCTGCTTCATACACCACTTTACAAAAAAAAGAATTTAATCAAAATAACAATCAAGCATGATAATGGTATTGAAACTGAAATTAAATAGTTGCGCAGACATATATATGTACTACTATACTTACGTTGGTTTCATAAAATACAGCTTATCTTCCCATTTCCCTTTAACCTTCTTCTTAAACCGTTCCCAAACCCTACCTGGCAGAAGAAAATAATGAAATGAGTTATTAATTACTTGATATCACAAAATGAACGAAAGAGGTCGATATAGAGTGATGATGACTGAAATTACTTGTCAAGAATTTCTTTCAGGTCGTCCCACAAGTCCATACTTTTCCTTAACGAGTCCATGACTTGAACGACTCCTTGGTCAACTCTAATGATTAGCAAAATCCAGTGGTCTCTGCACACGTTTATATGTCCATGATTCATCGACTACACTAAAAACAAGGAGTAAGCAAAATAGAATGGATAGAAGAGGTAAAATAACACTCACGAGAAGTTGTAAGGAAAAAGTATTTCTTCGCAGGTATTTTGCCTCACTAAACACTTGAGCAAGTTATTCTCTATGACTTCGGCATTGTACTTGACGACAACTGAATGAAAGAAATATGGGTCAATGAACCCAATACTAAAGACGCGGTTTCTGCATTCAGTGATCTTCATTCTGCATACATAATAATATAGTTAGATAATTCACAACGAACAAGCTGAGCTGGAGACTTAATTAAATTGCAAAACTAAATCACTTACAAACAATACAAACTGACGAGGGCTTTGTCGAGGGAGTCTTGGTTGAATAATTGAAAAATTTCCGAAAACGGCACATACATCGAGTCATCCTGGAATTGGAAATGCTCTTTCTTGACTGAAACCCAGAAAGCATCATGTTTGGCCTCTACGGCATGCTCATACCACGTATGCAAATGGCGCAGTTGTGTCGTCAGAGAGTTGACGAGCTCAGGTCTGACCAGGGTGCTCCCGTAGACATATTGCCATGCATACTCATACTCTGTGGGGTATGGGTCCTCTATACGAAAAGTGCCTTGGTCTACTACCTTATCGGGCATCACCTTGAACGCGGGGACCGACTGATTTGGCTGTTCTCCAAGCTGGGGCACTTGTTTCCCGGATTTCTTCATCTGCTGCCTCTTTAGGCGAAATGCCGCCTCCTTCTCCTGCTTCTCCTTCTCTGCTGCCATCTTGATCTGCTCTTTCTTTCTAAGAAATGACTCCGTCTGCTTCTCCTTCTCTTCACGAATTACCTTGCCCAGAGTACGGTCGTAGTCGCTAGGCGGACTAGGTGGTTGTGGCGGCGGTCCACTCGATAAGTTCTTCAATAAAGTTTCAACTTTTTCCGGTGGTATCACCTCCTTTGGCGGGCGCCGCTTCGGTCCCAATTGTTTTTTCACATCAGCCCGCACCTCCCTCTCGAGTTCATCTGGAGTCAAGTCATAAGATCTCTTTGGAAGAGGCTTTAGCAACTCGCGTTCCTCTCGAGTTTCTTGCGGGTAGTTTAAACTGCACCTCTGTGTATATGTCGACGGGTACTTTAGCTTGCGTGAAACAGTGCGCACAGTACTCTCTTGCTGCGACCGCGCGGGCGATGGACTCGCGCTGGGGTCCTGATCGTCGTCACAACGTGGGGAGGGTGGATCTTGATGTGGGAGGGGGGATCTTGATGTGGGGAGGGTGGATCTTGAGGTGAGGGAGGACCGCTACTCGGAGGAGTTGGGGGAGTGCTAGTCGGAGAAGTTGGTGCCCTTGGCGGCAAGTTTGGAAACACGATGTGTTCCTTCTTCCAGAGAATGATGTTCTTCTTGCTTCTCCGAGTGTCTTCTCGTCGTCACCTCCAGGAATGTCAAGACTCAGATCAGCATATAACGGCTCAATGTCATCCACCCCGACACGAGAATAGCCAGCTGCAATTGGGCCGTTATGGTATGTTGCTCCAGGCTCATTTGGTAAAGCATAGCCGACCGCCACCTTGAAGGACATGTTCTTCATCGTGCTATGTAGCTCACAATCTGTCTTCTCTGTGATATCATCCATGGGGTAGTGAGCCGACGCCGGTTTGTGTTCAGAATGTTGTAGCTGCGTGGAACCCACGCTGCTTTTCCGCTTATCAGATGGGGCGGCTTCAGGACCTTCTATCTTTCCGCTTATCAGATGGGGCGGCTTCAGGACCTTCTATCTCCTGCTGAGATGCCTTTTTCTGACTAATAAGGTCATGCTGCATCTGCTGCACTTTTTGTTCCAATGCCGATAACCGGCCTCTGTCCTCCTTCTTCTTTCTCTCACGGCTTCTGTAAGTATCAGCGTCTGCCGGAAAACCTTTATACCAACTAACTCCGGATCCATAGCCTCGACATCGTCCAACTTTCTCAGGATTCCCGAGTGCGAGTGACAGCTCGTCTTTCTCTCTGTCTACTTTGTACAGTCCTTTGCGAACTAGCTCTATTGCCTTCTCAAGTTCTTTGGTTATAAACACAATTTTGTCCGCCCATTTTCCTTGAGCAACAATCTTCCCTGACACAGGGTCCAACCCTGCCCCATGAGCGAACAACCAAAACTTGGACCTATCGGGCCAGTCCTTTGTCTGTGGCCTGATCCCGTTATCAAGCAGTCGTGCTTCGAAGGCTTCCCACTTAGGCACGGCAGCCTTGTACCCACCTGCCCCCAAAGTGTGGTGATATATCTTGTTCGCAGCATTTAACTTGTTTTGATTCGATCGGGCCACAGCGGCGTCCGATTCTCTTTGCCTCTTAAATATGGGCCACTGGGCTTTTTAACTTCACTTGTGCTCCAGTGAATTCAGGAGTATAATCTGGATCTTTTTCCTTCTCTTCTAAATAACTGCTCCATAAATTTTTCTTAAAAGTCCGGAATTGTTCGGCCATCTTCTTAAAAGTCCACTCCATGAATTTATCCTACCACCGCTTGTTGTTTTCAACATCTGGCGGTAGGGCGACATTTGTTAAGATCCTCTCCCAAAGCAACTCTTTTGTGTGGTAGTCGACATAAGTAAGTGCCTTGGTCAAGTCCTTCGCTTATTCCATTCTTGAAATGTGATCGGTACCAAGTCCCTAATAGAAACTCCGCATTGATTTATATATTTGCGGCGGCACTCTAAGCGTTCCAACGGTTCGCCATCAGCAGACACTATGTCGAATATAACCCTTTGACCATCCTTCATTGGCTTCGACGGGCCTCGTTTCTTCACTTTCTTCCCTTTCGACCCTTTAGATGCGGATGATTTGCTTGATCCAGAGGGCTAAAAGAAAAAATTGATTCGTTAATAAACGCAATACAACTCAAATAATACACGTGGTGTGGTCGATCAACAGAGGCTTAACATACCTCGCCGGAGTTTCTTAAGGTCACTTCATTATCTCTACAAATTTCTCCTTCTTCAACTCCCTCACCGGAGTCGTTCAGAAATTGGGAGCTGAAGTCATCTAAATTTACAGCATCTTCGTCACCGACAGGCGCTGCTGCACGTCCAGCTATAAGCATACACATACGTTCTTCCTCCTCCTCGTCTCTAGCGCCGACGTCCGGATAAAGTGGATCCATTTGCTCTTCAACCTCTATGTCAAGCTCCGGAAAATTTGGATCCATATGTAACTCGATGTCCCTGCAATCAATTTTGTAACAAGAAAATGAATCTTAAAATTTGCAAATTAATAGCAGCTATTTACCAAATTTAAATTCATAGCTAATATCTAATAGCAACTACAATAGCAAAAAATTACAAAATTACTAACACTTAAAATGGTGTAATTCACAGCTAATATTTAAACAACTAACACTTACATGTGTTGTATAAACTAACCTAGTACTAATATTTTGCTAACACTAAGACTTTCCTAACACAATTACAAAATTTCTAGTACTATGCAAATATCAAAATGTACTGAAACTATTGCATCTAAAAAATTGAAACCACTAACAAGTTTACCTAACAATTGTGCTAATATAACTAATATGCAGGGGAGGGAAATTACCTCGATCCGGCGGCGGCGTGCGCGGCGATGGGCAGCACGGCGGCGTTCCGGCCCATGGGAGGCGACGGCGACACGAGCAGCACGGTTGTGTTGGGGCGCGGTGGAGCAGCACGGCGGCGTGGCGGCCCATGGGAGGCGACGGCGACACGAGCGCGTGGGAGGCGCGCGAGGCAGGGGGAGGGAGACGACGGCCGCGGTCCGTGGAGGACTTGGAGGGCGACAGTGGCTGCGGCCCGTGGAGAGCGCGGCGACGGCGACGACGGGAGGGCGCGGCGACGGGCTCGATTTGGGGAAGGACGCGGCGTCGGGGCTGGGACACGGCGTCGGGGTGCGGCCGGAGCAGCACAACGGCCGGAGGAGGCGAGCGGCGGTGGCGTTGCAGAGGGGACGGCGCGGCAGCCTGGGCGACGGGCGACGGCGGCGGCGGCACGGGAGGGCGGAGACTTGGGGAAATTTCGGTGTGACTTGGGGAAATTTTGGCCGGAACCCCCAAATAGACCTTTGGTCCCGGTTCCAGCCACGAACAGGGATGAAAGGGTCTTTCGTCGCGGTTAGTAAGCCAACCCGGGACCAAAGGGTCTGCTTGGGCCACGAAAATTTGCGCGCCAAGGCCAGCAACCCTTTCGTCCCAGTTCGTAAGCCCAACCGAGACGAATGGGTTTTTTTTTCTTGTTTCTTTTTCTGCTTTCTTTTTCTGTTTTCTTTTCCTATTTTGTTTTTCTTTTTTCTTTATATTTAATTTAAATGTTCCAATATTTATGAAAATTGTATCTTATTTATTTTATATGTAATATTATCTATTTATTTTTAAAACATGCTAAACAACATGCTTAAAACAGTTACATGTTTTTCTGTTTTCTTTATATTTAATTTAAATGTTCCAATATTTATGAAAATTGTATCTTATTTATTTTATATGTAATAATTATCTGTTTATTTTTAAAACATGCTAAACAACATGGTTAACACAGTTACATGTTTTTTTCAATGTTTTTTCAATTCTTCTATTAATTTCTATTGTTGTTAATATTTCTAGACCATTATAATTCATTTCATTATAAATTTATAGATTTTTCTTATAATTGTATACATAGGCCCCGTTGGGATTTCGACACTCCGGAGCCCTCTCCGGCGAAACCTCTGCAAATTCTAGCACATCCTATTCTAACTATTCTAACTATATTCTCCGGCGAGCCCTCTCCGGAAACGTCTTGCCGCTGCTTGGATCCGACCAAACGGTTGCAGGACGTAGCTAGGGAACCCGAATATTTTGTGTTTGAGCGCCACTTCGATCCAAGCAGCGGTAAGACGTCTCTGATGATCTACAACCGTCCGGCAAGACATCTCTGATGACCTGCAACCGTTTGGAACGGTCGCAGGTCATCAGAGACGTATTGCTGCTGGTTGCCCAAAGATGCCTCTCCGAGTGACGCTGGAATGTTTTGTGTGATTGAGTGAGTGACGCTAGAATTCCGGGAGGGGGGCTATATATAGGGTACGTGTGCTTCTTTAGTCCCGGTTGGTAACACCAACCGGGTCATGTGGCTCACGAAGTGGTCGTGATACTGCTGATCCAATAGCTCACAATCCCTCAAAAGAAACACACCCCTGATCCAACGTCTCACAAGCGCTTGAAAGAAACACACGATCCGTGTCCTTCTTTAGTCCCGGTTGGTAACATCAACCGGGACTAAAGTCGGGCTTTGCGGAGCCACGTGTCCTCCCCCAACGCTGCCCTAGCCACGTGTCTTCCCCTAGCGCTACCCTGGAGGTCTTTATATATTGTCGTCGACGGGGTAAACCCTAATCCACCATTCCTAGCCACGAACGCATCGTCTCCACGAGATGGATCCGCCACGCCCGCCGCAGCGCCTTCTGGAATAGAGTTATATAAAAAAGTTTCATACATTATTACACATCAGCACCAACATTCTTATCTTATCCTCCATGGACAATCTTCTTCTACTTTCTGCCTGTCACTTTCTTCTGTTTGGGTCGTAGCCATGGACAAACTTCTACATTTAACAAGCGGCTTGGGTTAGTTTTCACTGCGAAGGGCCGGATTTCATCAAACTTATTGTAATCTTCAGACATGTCTGTCTTGTCCTCCACTCCCACGATGTTTCTTTTTCCTGAAAGAACTATGTGGCGTTTTGGCTCATCATATGCTGTATTCGCTTCCTTGTCTTTTCTCTTTATTGGTCTGGAAGACATGTCCTTGACATAGAATACCTGAGCCACATCTTTGGCTAGGACGAATGGTTCGGTGTTGTATCCAAGATTCTTGAGATCCACTGTAGTCATTCCGTACTTTGGGTCTACGTTTACCCCGCCTTTCAGGTTGAACCATTTGCACCAGAACAAAAGTACCTTGAACGAAGGTCCATAGTCAAGTTCCCATATCTGCTCTATGTAACCATAATATGTGACCTTTGTCCCATTGTTGTTTGCTGCATCAAAGCGGACACCACTGTTTTGGTTGGTACTCTTTTTATCTTGGTTCGCCGTGTAAAATATATTCCCATTTATCTCGTACCCTTGAAAAGTCAATATAGTCGAAGATGGTGCTCTGGCCAACAGGTTTAGCTGTTCTTCAACTGTGGTGTCACTAAAGAGACGTTCATGCAACCACCCGGCGAAAGTCTTCACGTGCTCCTTTTCAATGCGTTCTTCAGCCATTAATGAGCGTAAAATATTCTTGTGTTCCTCAATATACGGAGCCACCAAGCTCGAATTATGTAGAACTTTGTAGTGTGCTTGATTGAAAGAATCCCAGTCTGGACATAATGTTGCTTTCTTTCCTAGCGTTCCTTTTCCACGCAGTCTCCCCTCATGGCGCGATTGAGGGACACCGATCGGGTTAAGGTCAGGAATAAAGTCAACACAAAACTCAATTACCTCCTCTGTTCCATAACCTTGGAGATGCTTCCATCAGGCCTAGCACGGTTGTGAACGTATTTCTTTAAGACTCTCATGAACCTCTCAAATGGGAACATGCTGTGTAGAAATACAGGACCGAGAACTTTAATCTCTTCGACTAGGTGAACTATGAGGTGCGTCATAATATCGAAGAAGGATGGTGGGAACACCAACTCGAAGCTGACAAGACATTGGACAACATCATTCTGAAGAGTTCCTAGAGTTGTTGGATTGATCACCTTTTGAGAAATTGCATTGAGAAATGAACATAGCTTCACAATGGGTAGTCGAACATTTTCCGGTAGAAGCCCCCTCAATGCAACCGGAAGTAATTGTGTCATAATCACATGGCAGTCATGAGACTTTAGGTTTTGGAACTTTTTCTCTGCCATGTTTATCATTCCCTTAACATTCAACGAGAAGCCGGACGGGACCTTGATACTGCTCAGGACTTCAAAAAAGATCTCCTTCTCTTCTCTGGTAAGAGCGTAGCTGGCAGGACCTTCATACTTCTCTGGATTAAGGTGGTCCTCTTTCGTCTTCTCGTGCATATGTTGATGGTTCAGTCGTGCATCCGGTGTATCTTTCGTCTTCCCATACACGCCCAAGAAGCTTAGCAGGTTCACGCAAAGATTTTTCGTCACGTGCATCACGTCGATTGCAGAGCGAATCTCTAAGATTTCCCAATAGGGTAATTCCCAAAATATAGATTTCTTTTTCGACAAGGGTACGTGGTTGTTAGCATCTTTTGGAATGGATAGACTGCCAGGACCTTTTCCAAAGATTACTTGTAAATCCTTCACCATGCCAAATATAACATCACCATCAGGGCAGGTAGGCTTCTTCCGGTTATCTGTCTCATCTTTGAAATGCTTGCCTTTCTTTCTTACAGGATGCTGAGGTGGAAGAAATCGACGATGACTAGGGTACACAATCTTGTTACCTACCTGCCTAGGGCATGGCTCGCCCTCAACTTCACCAGGGTCATCTCGCCTTATCTCATACCGCAAGGCACCGCATATCGGGCATGCATTCAAATTCTCGTTCTCACCGCGGTAGAGGATGCAGTCATTTATGCATACATGTATCTTTTGCACCTCTAATCCTAGAGGACAGACAACCTTCTTTGCTTCATACGTACTGGAGGGCAATTCGTTATCCCTTGAAAGCAACTTCTTAAATATTTTCAGCAAACTTTCAAATGACTTGTCAGTAGTACCACTCTCTGCCTTCCATTGTAGCAATTCCAAGTTGGTACCAAGCTTTTTATGGCCATCTTCGCAAGTTGGGTATAACAATTTTTTGTGATCCTTTAACATGCTCTCCAACTTCAACCTCTCGTTTTCACTTCCGCTGTTTATTTGTGCATCAAGAATGGCCCGACCAAAATCATCATCGGGCTCATCAACAATGGGCTCTTCTTCAGCTTCGTCTTCCTCCATTGGAGTATCACCATCTTCAGTGAACGCAGGATAGGTGTCATTATCCTCTTCTTCTTCATTTTCTTCCATCATAACCCCTCTTTCTCCGTGCTTGGTCCAACAATTATAACCGGACATGAAACCGGACTGCAACAGGTGGAAGTGAATGGTTCTTGACGTAGAGTAATTCCGCGTATTCTTGCACAGACTACATGGACAAGAAATAAAACCACTCGATGGCTTGTTTCTATTAGCCAGCTCGAGAAAACTTTGCATGCCATTAATAAAGTCGATACTGCGTCGGTCACTACTGTACATCCATTGCCGGCTCATCTGCATTATATAAATATATCAAAAAACATTACACTACATCATGAATATATAATACTGACCAAATTAATTAATACTTCTTCATCACATTAAATCCAAAATAGAGTAGTGACCAAATGTAATACATAGTTCTCATAAAACATACAACTATCTCAGAAATTTAAATCCAACAACAAATGCGATCATAATCGTAACTAAAGTAACTATTGAACCAACAACATAATAATACCAAGCCTCTTGGCTAATGGCATAACTTCTAATTTTTTTAAGCTTCAAGCGCATCGCATCCAACTTGATCTCGTAAGCATCGATGACGTCGGCAAGCTTGAACTGGTGTTCATCGACGATGTTAGCAAGCTTGACCTCCATTTTTCTCTTCTCTTCTAGGCGGAGATCTTCACTTATTTTTAATTTAGCTTTCAACTCATCGTTCTCTTTCACAAAAAAATCGACAATAGGGTCCATTGGAATTTCCGGTTCAACTACCTTCTAGATAAATATATATATGCATGTCAAAAGTTGGTCGGCATGATTTTCATAAACACGAAACGCAACAAATATATGGTTATTAACAGCCATACCACATCCGAATAATAGAGGGGACGAGATCCGCTGTGGCCGGATGTCAAAACCATGGCACTATATATATCAAACAAGAATACAACTAAGAAATTTATACAAATAATAATTATGCTTCTAAATCATAAAACTAAGATTTAGTAAAATAAAAAAGAGACTCACCGAGTTGGTGCCGGTGACGAGACGGCGCGGGCGATCGACGGCGGTTAGTACGTGGACGGGACGACACTAAAACCAACAAATCATAAATTAGTGTAAGCTCAAAATGCATATAAAAATAAACTCTCTAACTTGGGCATTTCATCAAACACCTAGTGAGCACTACAAAAATCAAATGAGCTAAACTAGCAATCAAATGAGCTAAAGTTGCAACGCCGGAGGAAAGGATGATGTTGCTAACCCTTGAATAGATGGGGTGCTTTTAATCCTCACAAATGGTGCAAAAAAATAGAGATTAACTTGAGAGAGTGAGAGGAAATGGAGGAAAAATGAGTGTTGAACTCGAGCTCAAAATGGTGGTGGAGCTCGGGGTGGGAGATGATATATGCAGGGAGGACCCTTTGGTCGCGGGTCGTGTTACGAACCGGGATCAAAGGTCCCTGCCAGGGGGTCCACGGCTGCGCATGTGCCCGCATGCATGTGGCGACCCTTTGGTCGCGGGTCGTAACACGACCCGCGACCAAAGGTCCCTTTCGAACCGGGACACGAGGCGAGGGGCGCCGGGAAATATCAACCCGGGACCAATGCCCCATTGGTCCCGGGTTGTAGTGTGGCCGGGACAAAAGGGGTGGATGAAAGCCCTGTTTTCTACTAGTGTCACAGATCTACGCATTTGAAACCATCACCCCGGGCATGCCAATGTCAAGGTCTTCTAAGTCTCCTTGGCACCACCCAGCATCGTTCTCATCAACATCCATTCCAGGGATCTAGGCGATCTTAAAGACTGCTACCCAAATTAAAAGGCCTTCCATCTTGATGGAATTGTTCTCGGTGCAAATCTTACGATAGTGGGGATCGCGAAACTACGTTGACCATGAGCTTGCCTGTTTTCATACATTGATGGAACATGTCTATTGTTAGTATTATCCATGGGAGTATATGTTTTAGTTTGTAAGGATGACCCAATAACGCTATCTCCTGGTTCGTTTAAAAATTACAAAAAGTGCAATGATGTGTCGTCTCTTACTGTGCATTAATTGCTGGCTAGCTAAAACTGTATGTTGTTTGTCTCTATTTTATTAAGATGATCTGTGCGACGAAAGTAATTATATGTCACTCTTGCCTTTCCTTAGGCTATTTATCTTCAAAACTATATCTTCAAACCTGCTAACTAGATCTGGATGTAAGTACCCGGATCCAGGTAAGTGAAAATAGTTTAGTGATTTACTTTGAAAATGACCGTGTGTTCAATGGCAATGGAGAAACCTAATACACCATCTTTTTTGGACAAGACAAGTGAAAATCACACCCATTGCATCATTGCTCAAATCCCAAGTGACATTTTTTACACTGGATATGATAGGTCAAAACGGCAATATAGATCTCGCAAAGTAATTTTTCTGGATTGTGCCCTAAACAGTACGTGGAAAAGTGTTTTTGTTTACCTTACCTCTGAAGTCATGAGGGATGTAGTTTTCACCCCCACCACCATTTGCCCACAAAATCTTTGATTAGTGGAGACTCCATTTTCCAGGATAGACCGATCGACATATTTGAACAAACTAAAGAGGCAAACATCCACTCTTACCTCCTATAAGTAGCTTATCACATCACACTAATTGTGTTATCTCTAGTCTCTACTGAAGACAGTTGTACAAAGACCACTGAGTTCAACTGATTTGCACAAAGTTGTGTAAGTACCCCCTTTTATTGCATTTGGAAGAGCCGTTCAATCCCCTGCAGTTATCCTAACTAATTTTATTATTTCCCTAAATGCACTTAGTCGTAATGAAGCTCGGCGTGATCATGGTCGTTGGGCTGATTTTCATCAACTTATGCACCTGCATGCCAAGGGATGTTCCGAAGCATGATCACAGTCCAACCCTGCTGAAGAAGGAAGTTCGCAATCTGATGTCCGGCACTGATGGAAGGAACGGGCCTCCTAGCAACGACCACCAATGCCCACTTGGGACCTACCCTAATTGCCAACGGATGTCTCAGAACACTCAAGAACCTGCACTGGATGTTGGCGGAAACTGAGGAGAACATCTGTATTTCATGATGGAGCTTAAGAACGGAAGGACTAGCCCTAGTACCCTAACCAACATATACGGAGTAGCTTTTATCTCCACTGAGAGAGAATAATCGACATAAGATATGTCAGGTGCATACCGTTCTCTAGATGCACGGTACACTCCATCAGACTCTAGAATGTGTAAATGGTGTGGCGATATGTATGCCACCCTTGAATAACATATCTTCCAAAATATTCATTACAATTCACAGATGCGCCTATGTACATGCCAGGGAAGTAATATTCTCACACATAATTTGAAGGAACAGGGCAGGTCTCAAAGGACTTGCTGCTAGAACGTCTGAATCACTCCCAGGTGTGCAACTGAGACAAGCTCTTGCCCCTGCCGCTCCAGTCGGTGCTCTCCTCTGATTATTGGTTGTCAACGCGCTGGATGCATGGGTTTGGAGGGCTCGACATAGCTCACGAACACATTTGCGAGGATCGATTTGGCGAGTTTACTTCTTGTCTATGTGTGGGTTCAGCCTATGCGTCGATATATAGGAGGTGTCGCTGGGCGCTGCTCGGCAAAATGTGTTGCGCGAGCATGGTTCCAGTTGTGTGACTGGTGCCTTGATGGTTGGCACGTGGTGGTAGCATAGGGTGACTTACATGACGCTCTTCGGGTGTAAATCCAGCTCTGGTCTCCTTTGTTGAACCCGGCAATGGCGACACTCACTTGTTCAAGGTATCGTCGGTAGCTTGCCCCTGAATTCTCTTTAGGGTTAAATCCATTATCATGCCTCGGTAGCTGGATTCAATGACGTTGGATTTGCGGCATGTTCCTCTCGGAGGCGTCATTGTTGTAGCACAATCTTGATGCTTGACGTTGTTGTTTACTGCACCTGTTCTTGCTTTTTTAATAATTTGGATGGGTGCATCTTTGATGTCTTGAGTATCTCTATTAGTATCATGTTGGTGCAGAGCCGTTACTAGGGCATTGGCACGTCGAATTGAACCACACCAAACTGCAACCGTGGAGCCTAGATATGAAAAAACCATTCCATCACGCTGACGAGCCAAACATGTAGGATGTTTTCTGGCATTAGATGAACCAACAAGAGGAATCGATTTTCTTATCGGACAATACAATATGATGTGATGCGGTTCAAAAGTCCATTTTTTGCCGCTTTTTGGACACACAGTGCATGGTCTAAGAGCATCTCCACCGGGGGCCTCTAAATGTGTGTCCGGCACCCCCCAATTGGGCCTCCTTTGGGGGTGCCGGACATGTGTCCGGGCAACATTTAGAGGCCGCCCACAGCGGCACTCCCCAAAGGCCCACCCTCAAACGCGCGCAAACTGTCGAACACCTCGGGGGCGTTCAAATTCATTTTAGAAAAATTTGAAAAAGTTCAAATTTCATTCATATTTGTTATATATTACAAAAAGTTTGAATGAAATTTGAACGGCGGCCTAGCGCCCTAGCCTACAGGTCGTCCCACCAGTCGTCGCCGCTGCCATCGCCGCCATCGCCGCCGTCGTCGTTGTCGTCGACCACGATGTAGCTGGAGGAGGGGCCGGATGCGCCGTGGCTAGTGGACGCGCCGTCATGGCGACGCGGTGCACGGCTGCAGGAGGCGCCGCCGGAGGAGGACGAGGCTGCCGCCGTTGCCACCGAGGAGGCGATGGCGGCCATGTAGCCGGGGCTGTCGCGCTCGATGATGGTCACCGAGTCCGCGATGGCGGCCAGGAACCCCGGCGGGTCTCCGTCGTGCTCTTTCCGCAGCGGGGACGGCACGTCGTACCCGTACGGGATCATCTCCATGGGAGGTGGAGGCGTCCTGGCTCGCGGGCGGCGCAGGTAGAGCCGTCCGCGTGGTGGCGAACGCCGTGGTTCGCGGTGTTCGCGGATGACGATGCCGGTGCCTCCTCCACAACGTGGGGGCGAGCGCGGCTCGTCCTTCACCGGGCGGCAGCTGCGGCGCTGCTGCACCTCCTGGTGCCGTGGCCGCACGGGCAGCAGGCGCAACGGGGTGGCGTTCTCCGTCCTTGCATGCTGGCGCACGGCGGCGATGGCGGAGGGCACAGTGTGGGCTGTGCCGCCCCACCACTGGTGGCGGCCTTCCGCGTTGTGGCGGCCCGGCCGTCGAAGAACGCGAGCGCCGCCGTCTGCTCGCGCTCGAACCGCCGCAGCCACGCTCCCCAATTGTTATCGTCGTACTCGGGGAGGGTGCGCTCGTGCGGGGTCAGCCAGGAGCGGCGCCGCGCGATGTCGCGCCGGATCTGGTCCGGCGTCTCCGGCAGCGCCGGCACAGGGAGGCCGCCGTGGGGGGACGTGCGCCACCCTGAGGGCTGACGCGCGTCCGGTGGCACCAGCAGGCCGTAGCGGTAAAGGTCCCACGCCTCTTCGGTGGAGACCATGCGCCCGCTGCGCCTGCTGCTGCTGCCCGACTCCCAGTTGTTCGCCATGGACGCAGTGGGAGACTGGGCGACGGAGGATGTGGGAGAGGGAGAGAACAGAGGGCGGTGTGGGAGAGAGGGCGCCGTGGGAGGGGCGATTTAAGGGGGGCAGAGGAGGGGGCGGTGCGCGAGCATCCGCGCCGGCGTAAATGCGTTTCGTGGAAACGCCGCGACGCCGGCGCGTGGACTGCCGCGCACGCTGTCGCGACGTTAATGCGACACGTGCCGGCAGGACTGCCGCCGCCGTCTCGTCGCATCACCTCCCGTCCAGTCGCATCGCCTGGCCGTCCAGTCCCATCGCCTGGGAGACTGCCCGGCGACTGACCGCCATTAACGCGGCGGAACGGCCTCCTGCGCGCCTTCATTAACACGGGCGCGGCGCGTCGTGTGTATGACAGGCGGGCCAGCGCTGTCAGAGCCATGGCCGAGGCGATGTCTGGCACCCCCAGGAGGGCCTCCAAACTTGGAGGCCCTATTGGGGTGCCGGACATAAAATCGCTCGAGGCGAGCCTTTGGGGGGTGCCGTTGGTGGCGTTTTTTGGTGTCCGGCCCCCCAAAGGGCCTTTGGGGGTCCTTTAGAGGCCCCCAGTGGAGATGCTCTAAGTCTCTAGAACTTCTACAAACACAAAAGCAAATGTGAACTCTAAGAATTCATTTTGAATCCCATGTGCATATGCTCCCTATAACAAACAAAGATATTTTTGGAATGTCAAAACATTCTAAAACAATTCGGAGCATACATCCTCACACTCTATGTGCAAACTAGTACTTTGTATGGCTTGTTTACAAGAGACAAAAATATGTCTTGTGCAAAGTTTTATTTTAGCACCAAAAACTGTCCTTTTAAGAGAGCCCAGTTTTATTTCCGGCCTTCTACCCATGGATATGAAATCGACGACACAAAAGTTTGCACGTGGGCTGTGCCCCAAAATGGCCCAATCTGTTAGATACGATGGGAACTGAAGAATAGAGATGGCGACTGTACCTCATTAGGAAATTTCAGAAATTGTGCCAAGACGCTCGGGAGTTAAGTCATAAAAGGCACAAGAAATTCATATACATTTCATGTGAGATGATGCACATCTACACAATCCCTTTCTCGTTCGTTCAAAATCCACGCATAGATCGAAATGCCAGACAAGAATAGTATACTACACATTTATACAACTTGATAATTGTCCATACTAGACTAATTAATGGTATGGTTATGTTTATGTTCAGAGTCGTGCAACTAGAACACCTAATGATTCTCTGTTATTGCAACATGCCGTCACAATTGCAGAGGACCAGTCCCCTAACTACAGTTTGCTATGTATAGGTCTTCAAATGTGCTCATATTCCATCAGTCCATCACCTGTCATTTCTGCAACCGATCCTGCCAAGGAATTCTTGCAACCACTTCATATTGTCGATTCATAATGCGTATCTGGTCGATCTTGTTAGTGCCGACGATCTACACACAGTAACGGAATACCACTGTAAGTGTATATCCACCGCGCACCTATAAATATCACAATTCTGCCGCATAGAAAATATCCGACCTGAAGCAGACCGAAGAAAATTAAGCAAACACACCTCAATCGACCCTCACGGTATCGATGTTGCATTTTTTTTTTACTTGTAGCATTTTCAGATCATTTTCTCAATTTTTGTTCCTCTACATGCAGATTTATACCAAAACAAGTGAAATCATGAAGGCAGTTGCAGTTCTTGTGTGCCTCCTGTTGGTGATCACATCGTCTGCTGCTACTCCTGCGAGGAAGTTGACGGAGATGGTGGCCAGCAGACAGACCAAAATCAGATAAACAAGGAGATGACCATTGACGGGAGGCCGTCATCGGGCTACGGTGACCATGTCTGCCCAAGAAGCATGTTCCCCGCTTGCTCACAAAGGCTGGAAAAGGTCCTTTCTAATGGTCGTGCTTGAATGAAAAATTAGCTGCAAATGACCAATCAAGAGATATTGCAGCAGAAGTTTTATATGTATAAAATAAGCTGATGCTCTAACACCAGAAAGATCGTCTATTTTCGCTGAACTACGGTACATTAATAGTACAAGTGTAAGTAGATGCCAAATACACGGAGTATCAATAAATGCATGATGTATTATGTATACATTCAGATTGTATATCTATTATGTACAATTAAAGATGACTGCAGGTAAGCAGGTTCATAGTAGAATTCGATAGCGACCTCATATTGCACAGAACGAGCCTAAATTGCAGCCGAAAAGCATACGGGAAAGTCTAGATCCATTGCGCTCCTCTGCAAATTCATGGAATTGAGCTCATAAAAGATGATCAAATTTGTAACAAATGTTCAGTTGTAATTTAGGTGCCTTTACAAAAAATGGCCATTTTTTACTGTATAAAATAAATAACAAGAGATGCTAAGCACACAGTACCAGATATATTCTTTTTTACAATAAGTGGTAAATGATAATATTAACCCAGAGTTTCTTTTCTATATTAACATTCACGAACTTTCTGAGTCGGGAAACTCACAATGTGCATATGAACCTATGTTATAGATAATCTTGTTTGTAAGGGTCCATCTATAATCGAGGAAAGGTCACTTCAGATTCTAGTGTTCTAGTTTCCACATATTGAGTTTATACATGGCAAAACTAAAAATGTGATACTTCAGCTTTCCTCCAAAAATTAAAAAAATTGAATACAAATTAGGAAATTCCTGAGAAACATATGAACAAAATTGGCAATCCCTTATAACTACTATTACAACAAGAAACAAATGGATCACCGGGAACAATATAAAGTTCAAAAGGAGAAAGAAAGATACACATATGATCCAATGACCACTTGCATTCATGGACCATACATCTGTGCTCAAAGAAAAAACAATTCCTTCATTTTAGCTGAGAGATCATGCGACAAACCTGAAACTCATTATATGCATGACAGATGTAACTCAAACCACGTGACCGCCAAATGGCACGTCATCTTTTTTGCCTATGTGGTATCTATGTTACTACTTTCGTTACTCCCACTATGGATGTTCTTGATTGATTGAGTGTGTTGCCGCTTCAATCTATATACATTCCTATTTATTTTATTACTTATATGATGGAATTAAGGTACACTCTTCATACAAAAGATTTTATTACAGTAGCCTCATTGTGCATAACACCAAAGCATTACATTGTGTTTAAATTCCATATTGCCCATCCCAATTCACAATGTTCTAGCAGCTTAAGGCTTAGAACATGAGATTTACTAGATCCGGAATATAAATGCATCCCAAATATCTTATATTGAAAAGATAGAGTTAGAAACATTTGGGTCATTATGCGATAATAATAACTGTAAAAAAGGCGAACACGCAATTTTCTCATTGTGTAAAGACAAAAATAAGCTAAGTTGGTTTACTTTTGTAAAGTGAACTTTAACTGAAAATATTCAAGAGAACATGAATTCCTAATTTAATATATAAAAAATAACACAAACACCTAAAGGGGAATTTAATTATCGCAATTTACAATCCTAGGTAATACCGCAAGCAAAAACTCATCACTCTGATTTCTATGTTCTAACTTTATGATGTAAATACATATGTAGCGTTAGAAAGTATGGTTGGATTTTCAAAGAGTGAACAACTTTTATTTTGATTTATGTAATCAGGGAGAAATAGGAATAGTGACTCCTCAATATTAATAGGTTGATACATCCATTATCACCTGAACCAATCAAATAGGTCACTCTCAAGGACAGAAAAAATATAGAGCCATAAGAAAAATATAAATATGATCACACATGACACTTTCAAGTACTATACAACTTCTTTCGAAAGAAAACAATTTCATTCATTTGAGGTGAAGGATAATGCCATGCGGTGAACGAGATATTCTATTAGAGGACAACGGTAATTCAATCCATGCAAAGAAATGCAGGCATGTCGTAAGCAACATATTTTCTAACATGGCTTAGTGCACAGGCATTTCCTCTTCCAGCCAGCGCACCTGCCGCCCGTGTATCCCTCTGTAGCACATACACCTGCGCAGTTGTCATGTATAATGCATAGACCTTTAAACTGCCCACTTTCCAATTCGCAATCTCTCTCTGCTTTCGCTCGCGCCACCTCTGGAAAAAATATGTCAGACATTGTTTACGAACAGTTAATGAACGTCAATTAAAACATAACGAATGTTTTAATTGTCAAGGTATGCATGTCAATGAACCTTTTGTCGACAAAATATAGTGAAATTGCTTTAGAATTTCCCCTTCGGTTCTGCTTCAGTGTACCCCCTCGCCCATATTTAGAAGGGTAATTTGGTCATTTATCATTAATTAATTACTAAACTAATTTTAATGCAACCCCTCCCGATTGCCAGCAGCAGAACTGTGGCTCGAATCGCGGGCGGATCTCCACGGCGGCACGAGCCGAGCCGCATTGTGAGTTGAGCACATAAGTGTAGAGATTATCTGCTGAAACGAATAAGGGGGAAAAATTCAGAAATGTGTGATCGTCAGGATTCGAGCCTGGGTCTACCAGGAGACAAACGTGGAGCATAGCCACTGAGCTACAACTCAGTTAGGGATGAAAGCACAATCAAAGCGTATATAAACTTGACTAAGCTGAACAAATGTAGGGGACAGGAATCGAATCTGCGATCTCTTCGCAGCGCGCAGGGGCAATGCGGCTAGGGTAAAGTCAAATATTAATACATGTAGGAATTAAATACATTAAATTTTGTCATGGACTATTAATATTTCTGCACTCCAGCAAGTGAACCGACTGTTTAACAAGTGAACGGTACGCGATGACGACAAAGATTTCAACCTTTTTTGGCTCTGAAATTTAGGATCAGATTATTCAAAACTAATTTAAAAAAACTACCAACATGAAATTGAAATATAGATAAATTCATTTTCATAAAAACTTGATAATTATAGTGTGTGTTTTAATCTACTCAAATGACCCATTATTCTTTTCTACTATATGACCAAATTAGGCATACTTGACAACATTTTATTTTGTGACAAGTCTAAGTGGTTCATAGTCTAGGACCGGTGCATGTGGGTTTAAATGTCTAGTAGTTGTTATAGGTATGTATCTACCACTTTTGCTACATGTGGACCCACGTGCAACCCTTAGCTATATTAACTAGCATATTTGTGAGATGTGGACCCACATGCAACATTGATTACCATCTATACCTATATCTACCATCTTTAAAACATGTGGACCCACATGCTCAACAAATGTTTTGAAAAAGTACATTTTAGGTAAAAATTATATGAAAAAATGACTAATTGTTTTAACGAATCTAGCGAGAAATGAGGCTCCCTTTTAGGCACTCACGTGCTTCTATGGCTTACCCTGGCATAGTTAATGAGAAAAGTTAATTGGTCTACCCATTTCGACGTTGTTCCAAGGGGTAGACAACGTGCGACAGAAAGATCATCACAGTTCGTGAAGAATCTATGATATTATGCATCGAGACTGGTTGAAAATGGATTTGATCCTAATATTCACATGTAGGTGTGAAGTGAATTTGAGAAGACAATATCTAACCTCCAAATTCATAGATCTACCCATAACACTGTTGTGTTAAAAGTAGACCAATGCAACTCTCCTTAGCACCTCGGTATATATACTACCATCTTTGAACATGTGTCCACATGTAACTCTACTAGACCACAACACTCATAGTCGCAACACTCATAGTCATTTAGTTAAATATCTTCTCCCTCCGTTCGGAAAAGGATGTCACAAAAATAAACTATAGATAGACCATTTTTGTGACATCCTTTTCCGAACGGAGGGAGTATCACTTTGTGTGTATGTGGACCCACGTGAAAACACTCATATTGCGCCAGCTTGTTCTACCTTAGCACCCTTAGGACATGTGAAACACAAACGTCTACCCTACCACCTTTGTGATATGTGGAACCATATTTAACACTCCTATCTGGCATGTGTGAACACTCATAGTCGCAACACTCTTACCCATCTAGTATAAATCTATCACCTTTTCGGCATGTGGATCCACACGAAAACACTCCTATCATGCAAGTTTGGTCTACCCTTAACACCCTTGGGACATTTGGACCCACACACATCTACCCCATTCACCTTTGGACATGTGGACCCACATGTAACACTCCTATCTGGCACGCTAGGTCTCCCCTTAACACCTTCGGACATGTGTGGACCCACATGCAACTCTCAGTACGAGATACATAGATCTGCCCCTACAATGTTTGTGGTATATGTCATCTCACTGCAACACTCCTAGCCATTTACGTATATATCTATCAACTTTTGGGTACGTGGACCCACATGAAAATACTCCTATCACGCCAGCTTGGCCAACCCTTAGCACCCTTGTGATATGTGGACCCACACACATCTACCCCTATCACTTTGGGACATGTGGACCCACATGAAACACTCTTACCTGGCACACTAGGTCTAACCTTGCCACCTTCGGGACATGTGTGGACCCACATGAAACTCGCATGCGAGATATATAGATCTGCCCCTACAACCTTTATGATATATGTCATCCCACCGCAACACCCCTAGCCATCTAGGTATACATCTATCACTTTTTAGGTATGTGGACCCACATGAAAAACATTTTTATGACACCCTCTTGGTCTACCTTAGCATTCTTGGGACATGTGGACCCACACACATCTACCCCTACCATCTTTGGGATATGTGGACCCACATGAAACACTCATATCTGACCAGTTAGGTCTACCCATACCATCTTCGGGACATGTGTAGACCCACATGCAACTCTCCTTGCGAGATAGGTGTGCCCCTACAACGTTTGGATATATGTTATCCCACCACAACACTACTAGCCATCTAGGTATACATCTATCATGTTTTGGGCATCTGGACCACGTGAACCACTCTTATCACGCCAGTTTGGCTAGCACCCTTGGGACATGTGGACCCACAAGCAACACTCCTATCTGACCCGCTAGGTCTACCCTTACCACCTTTAAGAAATGTGTGGATCCACATGCAACTCTCCTTGCGAGATATATAGGATGCCCATACAACCTTTGGAATATATGTCATCCCACCGCAACACTTTAGCCATCTAGGTATATATCTATCACCTTTTGGGTATGTGGACCCACATGAAAATACTCCTACCACGCCCACTTGGTCAACCCTTAGCACCTTTAATTTGGACATGTGGACCCACACACGTCTACTCCTACCACCTTCAAGACATGTGGACCCACATGCAACACTCGTATCTAACCCGCTAGGTCTATATTTGCCACCTTCGGGACATGTGTGGACCCACATGCAACTCTCCTTACAGGATAGGTCTGTCCCTACAACGTTTGGGATATATGTCGTCCTTTATTAGGTCTGCCCCTACAACGTTTGTGTGGACCCACATGCAACACTCGTAGCCATTTATGTACACATCTATCACCCTTTGGGCATGTGGAACCACAAGAAAATGCTCCTATCACACTAGTTTGGTCTACCCTTAGCACCATTGGGATATGTGGATCCATACACGTCTACCCTTACCACCTTTGTGACATCTTGACCCACATGAAGCACTCCTATCTGGCCCGGTAGGTCTACTCTTACCACCTTTGGGACATCATAGGACCCACATGCAACTCTCTTTGTGTGATAGGTCTGTCCATATAACCTTTGGGATATATGTCGTCCCACCACAACACTCCTAGCCTTCTAGGTACACATCTATCACCTTTTGTGCATGTGGACCCACATGAAAACACTCCTATCATGTCAGTTTGGTCTACCCTTAACACCATTGGGACATGTGGAGCCACACATGTCTACCACTACCACCTTTGGTACATGTGGACCCACATGCAACACTCCTATGTGGCCCGGTAGGTCTACTCTTACCACCTTCAGGACATGTGTGGAACCACGTGCAACTCTTCTTGTGAGATAAGTCTGCCCCTACAAACTTTGGGATACATGTCGTCCCACTGCAACACTCCTAGCCATTTATGTACACATCTATCACCCTTTGGGCATGTGGGACCACACGAAAATACTCATATCACGCCAGTTTGCTCTACCCTTAGCACCATTGGGACATGTGGACCCACACATGTCTAATCCTACCACCTTTGGGACATGTGGAACCACATGCAACACTCCTATCTGGCCTGATAGGTCTACTCTTACCACTTTAAGCACATGTGTAGACCCACATGCAACTATCCTTGCGTGATAGGTATGCCCTTAATAAATTTGGGTTATATGTCGTCCCACCGCAACACTCCTAGCCATCTAGGTACAAATCTATCACTTTTTGGGCATGTGGACCCACTTGAAAACACTTATATCATGTCGGTTTGGTCTACCCTAGAACCATTGGTACATATGGACCCACACATGTCTACTCCTACTACCATTGGGACATGTGGATCCGCATGCAACTCTCTTATCGGGCCCGGTAGGTCTCCTCTTTCCACCTTCGGGACATGTGTGGACCCACATGTAACTCCCTTGTGAGATAGGTCTGCCCCTACAACCATTGGGATATATGTCTAGGTCAAGGTTTCTAGATTGGTACATTTCGGTCAAGATGTGTAGAGGTCTTATAGATATGTATCTACCAATTTTAGGACATGGATCCACATGCAACACCCCAACATATCTGAGACATGTGGACCCACATGCAACACCCAGCATATCTGATACATGTGGACCCACATGTGACACTAATAGACATTTACTTATATATGTACCATATTTGGGACATGTGAACCCACATTATAGTTTTGGTCAGGTCGTGTAGGGCTGTTGCATGTGGTTCCATATATCTATTATGCCATACAACTATGTATTTATCATCTTTGCGACATGTGGATTCACATGCAACACCCTACCCTATCGAACGGGGTAGACCAACTAGGTTTGTTCATTGATATTATAAGCACGTGAAAACTTAAAATGAAGACTCAGTTGTCACAAGATTCGCTGCACGTGGCAAAATATCCTTTTCGGCACGTTTGTTGGGCATAAATTAATAATATGCTAAATAAAATAATAAAATACATGTCTTGGTTGTACTATATGTTGGGAAAAATAACGGATCATTCCTATCAGGTCGAAAAATCACTTCCTATAATTATCAAGTTTTTCATGAAATGAGTTCATCTATATTTCAATGTTATGTTGTTAAATTTTGAGAATTAATCTTAAATTGTTTAGTGCTCAATTTCAATGATTATTGAATCAAAAAACGATGGAAATATGCCTTCTGTTCGGTAGTATTTTCAGTTCTATATGTTTCCCTTAGTAGATAATTATAATATTATGGAAGAAGATCCACAACGTATCACACAGATTAACGTAGTTTATGGTTGTGCTCCGTTTGTACGCTCGTTAGTCTCAGGTTCGAGTCCCCATCTCGTGAGCCGAACTCGGGGCAAGTTTTTAGCGGCTCGGCTTAGGAAATACGTGGGTAATATGGCCAATTAAATTAAAATGATATTAGACATTAATTAATGGCAAAAGACCAAATTATCCGTTTCAATTTGGGGAGAGGGGGTACACGGAAGAACAGCTCTTTCCCCTTTCGCTTATATAATCCCACAAGTGACCATGAGTTTGTGAAATACCATCGCGTGCATCAAATTTTACAGGAAGTTTGCACGGTCTAATGGAAACGTCAAATTCGTGAAGAAACTATGTACATAAATTAGATATATCTGGAAAGCTTTTATGTCGCAGTGTGGGTACATGATGTTATTCCTACAATTAATAGTCACATTTTAATGATACTTACCCGTAGCGACAACGACCAGTAGGAGGATGACAACGGCTGGGAACTTGCGTGATGACTCCATTCCTTATTGACAAGTGCTTGCTTATACACTGTATAATTCCCTGATGGGGTTGTTAAATTTGAATGACAAATTAGAACGGTTTCGCCGAGCTTATATATATATACACACAGAGGGCAACACCATGCATGCATGGTGAGGCATAATTCAGCACCGCAAGAACATCTCAGATCTATATATGGAACACACTAATAATAGTCCTAGACTGAAATATGCTTCACTTCTTTCTCGCCAATATTGTGAAGGCCAGGATCTAGCCTAGTTGACACTCCGTCGTCAATGGGAAATCGAGGCGAATAGGTCTGCTTGTTTCTCTGTTTTTAGACAGAAAAGGCCGGCGCAACACACGCTCATATGAGGTACGGAGTAATACATAATTAAAAACCACATGATCAGCATCTGGGACTTATATGGGTACAAAAAATAGCGTGCACCAAGAGGCACGGTTAATTTGGACAGCACACAGTGGAGAAGCTAGCTCGTATATAGAGCTGGGCAGAACATAAAGTCACCTAGCCGACGGTCATTCAACCATGGAATTTGTTGCTCGATCCTCTCATTTCGATTACAATTCCCCGATGCTTAGGCTAGCAGGGTTGTGGCTTCGCCACTGACAGTAGAGATTGGCACGGAAGCCCATCCTTGGTAGTATGTGTTAGACTATGTATTCGACTCAAACTCCAATTGTAATTCGATTAGACTTGTATTGCAAGTTAGGCAGGTTTAGCCTAGGTCGGTTAGCTCCTCTCCTTTATATACTCATTGTAATCCCGGCCAAATCAATCAATCAAAATAGTATCGATTCAATATTCTTTCATGGTATCAGTTTTCTGATCCTAGGGCATGCCTTCGCCCACACCTCCGCCCGTGCCGCCGCCGCCTCCGCCTCCCGGCTACTTCAAACGCCGGGATGCCATCGTCGCCAAGGCCGTCGCCGCCGCGGCCTCCTCTTCTAGCCGAGCCCTTACTACAAACCTCAATCCTCCTCCCACTACACCAATGGCTGCTTCTCTCTCCTTCACCGACACCATCGCCGACGTCTCGCCGTTTATCCCGGTCACCCTAGACCTCGCCGCCCACAATTACTACCATTGGCGGCATCTTTTTGAAGTTCACCTCGGCCGCTGCAATCTTCGTGACCATGTCGCCGCCGGCTCGACTCCTAGCCCCACTGATCCGCAATGGATCAAAGATGATCTTGCCATCAAACAATGGATATATACACAGGTGTCCACGAGATTTTCAACTTGGTGTTCCGCGATGCTGCCACCGCCGCCGATCTATGGACAGCTCTTCGTCAACTCTTCCAAGACAATGTCGACGCCCGCGTCAACAGCCTCCACACCGAGCTCGCAACACCGTGCAAGGCGACACCTCCGTCAGCGTGTACTGCCAGCGCCTCAAGTCCATCGCCGATGAACTCCGGGAACTCGGCGACCCCGTGGAAGACAGGCAGCTGATCAACATCCTCGTGGCAGCCTTGGCGAGCGCTTTGAGCGGCAAGCATGTTCATCCCCATGATGCGGCCCTTCCCCTCCTTCGCCGAAGTGCGCTCGCTGCTCCAATGGGCAGACGTCACTCAAACACGCAAGGAAGCTCGCCCACAGGCCTTTGCTGCCACCCCACGGCCGACACCGTCTTCAACGACGGCTGCCGTGCCGTCCACGCCTTCGGTGCAGCCTCCCCCTGGTTGGCGTCCCAGCCCCAACTATCGCGGCAAAAACCCCACGTACCGGCCGCCACGATCAGCTCCCTCGCCAGCTCCGTCAAGCAGCGCTCCGCCGCCTCCTTCGGCTCCTACAATTCAGCACCTTGGCGCTCTCCCCATGACCCGTGGACAGGGATGGTGCAGGCATGGCCCATGCCCTGGTCTGCTCCTTCTCCGATGGGCGCTCCGCCGGCTTACTCCGGCTCCTGGACGCCTGGCATGCGCCCCGCATTGGCGCTCCTGGACTACTCGGATCGCGGCCTCCTACGCACGCCTACTACGCTGCTCCCGGCTACTACCCGTATGGTGCCCCCATCGACGGCAGCACCTCCTTCTCGGTGCCACAGATGCCTGCCTTGCTGCCTGCACCTTCACCGGCCCAGCCCTCTACTTCGACACCGAATTGGGACCAAGCCGCCTTTCTGCAGGCCATGAACAACTTCGCTTCCCAAGGAAACTCAGGTATGGACTGGATCTTCGACTCTGGTGCTTCTAGTCACATGTCTTCTTCGAGTAATATGCTGTCAAATTGTTCTCCTTCTTCAATTTTTTCATCTATTACTCTTGGCGATGGTTCTTCTACTCCTATCTACTGCGTTGGTCACACTAATATTTCTACCACCACTAAACCTCTCCTTATACGTGATGTTCTAGTTGCCCCAGCCCTCATCAAAATCATAATTTTATCTGCAAGTTCACTTCTGACAATGGTGTTTCCGTTGAATTTGATCCCTTTGGTTTATCTGTGAAGGATCTCTCACCAAGGCGGAGATAGCACGCTTCACTAGTTCCGGCGATCCCTACTCTCTCCATGGAGCCCTACTGCCGCATCCCCCTCATCCATGGTGGCTTCCGCTGATCTCTGGCACCAACGACTAGGCCATCCCAACACTGCTGTTTTATCATCTCTCCTTAGCGAGTTTTCGATTCCATGTAATAGAGATACACATGATGTTTCCATTTGTGAGTCCTGTCAAACAGGCAAACATGTTCGTTTACCCTTTAGTTCATCTAGCTCGACAAGTACTTTTCCTTTTGAATTACTCCATTGTGATTTGTGGACATCACCATATACTAGTATTTCTGGTTTCAAATATTATCTTGTTATTCTTGATGATTATACACACTTTGTCTGGACCTTTCCTTTGCGCAACAAATCCGACGTTCACACCATATTTCTTAACTTTCAAAAATATGTTTTGTCCACTTCTTTTTGCCTATTCGATTTATCCAATGTGACAATGGCCGTGAATTTGACAATTTTCAAAATCGTAATTTCTTCTTACAACACGGAATTCTTTTACGTTTTTCTTGTCCTTACACTTCTCCTCAAAACGGCAGAGCGGAACGTTCTCTTCGTACCCTCAATGATATTATCCGCACACTTCTAATTCATGCCTCCATGCCACCCACCTATTGGGCCGAAGCTCTTTGAACTGCAACCTATCTTCTTAATATTCGCCCTTCCAAAACAAAACCAAACACTACTCCGTATTTTTCTCTCTTTCTTAGTCATCCTAACTAGCCCGAACTCCGCGTCTTTGGTTGTCTTTGTTTCCCAAATTCCTATGCCACTTCTCCTAATAAACTAGCACCTAGGTCTCTCCCGTGTGTTTTTCTCGGTTACTCCGACGAGCACAAAGGCTATCGCTGTCTCGATCTTCTCTCTGGTCGCGTTCATATATCTCGTCATGTCACCTTCATAGAGACCGTGTTTCCCTTTGCTAGCCGAACCACCTCAGCTCCCTCCGTACCTACGACACCACCTACGAGACGTTCTCTTCTGCAGCCCTTCCTTGTCCCTACCGCACCTTCGCCCAATCCACCACCAAACACTGTTGCATCATCACCCGAACCACCATCAAGCCCTGCCACGACAGCGTTTTCTCTCGATTTTTCTGCCGGCGCCACACCACCATCCAGCCCTGTCGCGACAGCGTTTTCTCCTGATTTTTCTGCGGCGCCACACCTCCTTCTAGCCCTGCCACGGCAGCGTTTTCTCCGATTTCTTCTGCCACGACAGACATCTCCGCTAGCTCCCCTGTGTCCGTTTCATCCGCTGCGCTGGACACAAACTCAATCACCCCTAGGCCACCACCTCGTGCTGTCCCAACTTCCAAACCTCAAAACGAACACACCATGCGTACCCGTGCTAAATCAGGATTCCGACAACCTATAGATCGCCTCAATCTCCATGTCACCCCTTCCATCTCTCTGATTCCAAAATCCTACAAAGCCGCTCTCCTTGATCCCAATTGGACTGCCGCTATGAAAGAAGAATTTCATGCCTGACTTCAAAATCAAACATGGCGTCTTGTTCCTCGTCCCTCTAGTGCCAATGTTGTCTCTGGCAAGTGGGTTTTTCGTCACAAATTTCACTCTGACGGTAGTCTCTCTCATTACAAGGCTAGATGGGTGTGTCGCGGCTACTCTCAACAACATGGTATTGATTTCGATGAAACCTTCTCTCCCGTCGTAAAACCTAGCACTATTCGTACTGTTCTTAGCATCGCCATCTCCTAAACCTGGCCTATTCACCAATTAGATGTAAAAAATGCTTTTCTTAATGGCTCTCTTCAGGAAACTGTCTACTGTCAACAACTCTTGGCTTCACCGATTCCTCTAATCCCAATCATGTATGTCTTCTTCAAAAATCTCTACGGTTTGAAACAAGCTCCTCGTGCCTGGTTTTAACGTTTCTCAACTTTCATTCAGACTATAGGTTTTACTCCTTCTCTTTCTGATTCCTCACTATTTGTTTATCACAAAAATTCCGAAATTGCTTATTTACTTCTTTACGTTGATGACATTGTTCTCACTGCTTCTTCGCAAAAATTTCTTTCTCGCATCATCTCTTCCCTCAGTTCTGAATTTTCTATGACTGATCTCGGGTCTCTTCATCATTTTCTTGGCATTGCCGTCACTCGTGATTCAGGTGGTCTTTTCCTCTCACAACGTCAATATATTCTCGACCTTCTAACTCGTGCAGGCATGCTCGACTGTCAGCCTTCTCGTACGCCTGTTGACAACGCCATTAAACTTTCTTCTGCTGGCGAACCTTTTTCTGATTCCACTTTATACCGCAGCCTCACCGGCGCTCTCCAATATCTCACTATTACTCGTCCTGAAATCTCCTATGCCGTTCAGCAAGCCTGTCTTTTCATGCAGGATCCTCGTATCTCTCACTATAATCATATCAAACGTGTTTTACGATATTTAAAAGGAACTCTTGATCATGGTCTTCACATCAACACTTCTGCTCCTACCTCCTTGACAGCATATTCCGATGCAGATTGGGCTGGTTGCCCGGATACTCGTCGTTCCACGTCCAGATACTGTGTTTTTCTTGGTAACAATTTGATTTCTTGGTCCTCTAAAAGATAGGTTACGGTTTCTCGTTCGTCTGCCGAAGCGGAGTATCGCGCCGTGGCTCATGCAGTTGCTGAGACTGTCTGGTTACGACAGTTATTATCGGAGCTTCATCGACCTATTCAGCAAGCCACCATTGTTTACTGTGATAATATTTCTGCTGTTTACATGTCCAGTACTCCAGTGCAGCATCGTCGTACCAAGCACATTGAGATTGATATTCATTTTGTTCGCGAGAAGGTGGCTTTGGGACAAGTTCGAGTTCTTCATGTTCCAAGTACTGCTCAGTTTGCTGATATCTTCACCAAGGGTCTTCCTACTACACCATTCAATGATATTCGGTTCAGTCTCAACGTTGTTGAACCCCACGTTGATACTGCGGGGGATGTTAGACTATGTATTCGACTCAAACTCCAATTGTAATTCGACTAGACTTGTATTGCAAGTTAGGCAGGTTTAGCCTAGGTCGGTTAGCTCCTCTCCTTTATATACTCATTGTAATCCCGGCCAAATCAATCAATCAAAATAGTATCGATTCAATATTCTTTCAGTATGTTTTAGCAACTTTGAGAACTAAAAATTAGTTTTTATTATTGCGAGGTCATTTTCTTTGGAAATGATAATGAGCATTAGGACCAGGGCCAATCAACTATTTCGTTGTGGCCAGCTCAAGCCGCCCACCTTTCTGCCGCGCCGGACGCCCTTGCCACCGAGCTCCACCACGCTGGCTAGCTGTGTGCGAGCCAAGCACCGCCAACGATGACCTCGTCGTGCCAGCCTTCCCTGAACCGTGCTCAGCTTCTCCTGGCTGCGCCGGTTTTCTACGTCTTCAATGTAGTAGACCTTTCTGTGAACTCATCTGGTTTTTCAGTGTAAGCTCGATCTTTACTCTTGGAGTGTCTAGGTATCCCAAAAAATGAATTAACATACAAGAAAACAAAAGTAGGAACGAAAAAGTAAAAAAGAAAAAATATAATAGTGGAAAATAATAATAGACAAACTACTTGGGAAAAAATAAACATAAGAAGAAACGAAAAGGTAGGGAAAAAAGAAACAAAGGACAAGAAGATGGGCCGGCCGCACGTGATCGTTTTTTTTTTTTTGCGATTGCACGTGATCGTTGTTACCGACTCGTTAGAAGCAATAAATAGTGACTATGATATTTTGTTGTATGTAGAGATGGTATAAATTAACACTAGATTTCAAATTAGTGACGTAATATGTCCTCCACTATATATTATACAGTATTTTCTACTAGAACTTGAAAAGTGTTGTACTGGTACAATGATCCATAATCACATCGAACGTATAAAGAGTTGCCATTGCCATGGACCACGGGCATGATTTATTATGCAGCAGTACAATACCACGTACACTAGTACTAGAGCTGGAAATACCTTGACAGTACAAACCTACCATTCGAGTCTTACAATACCAGTTACATTCCACACACATATAACGGATATGTGTAGATCAAACCGCCAACTTGATGATTAATTCGTCGATGAATCACAAGTTGGAACCCATGGTCCTTCATCTTGACTCGTAGTTACGGTTTGTTGAGCTGGTGGCCGTGGATGATGATACTACGATACAGATCCACGGGGATGTCACGGTGGGTGTCTGTGGTACGTAGTGGTAGTTTGGACATTTGCTATTTCAGCGTTCTTGCTCGCATCCCCTGTAAGGCTTGCACCGGATACCTGCTCACCTAGCGATGGACTCATTCCACCGAAGGGCTGTTTGTGTTCTGGCTTCGCTCTTCGAGCTCTTGGTTCGCGTATGCGCCACCCTCTGGGCCATTGTAGGAGAACATAATTAAGAAGACAACTAGTATCACAACGGTGTGTTTCGTCACCATTTTCCCTGCTGAAAATTGACACGCTTTTTCACAAGAATTATCATATACGTATGTTTAAGCTATATATATAAATCAAGGTACGTAATTCAAATTACATATTTAGAGAAAAAATACATGCGTTGTACTATATATCTACGCTACATGAATTACAACTAAAGTTAAGATAGACACGGTACAAGATCACGAGCAGTGGTAGACCTTCAAGATGAGTTTGCAGATATGCATATATGCGTACGATATTACATACATAATGAGGTTACGAAGAGAGTATATGAATGAACTTCTTAGCTAGTTATGGTAAATCATGCATAAATTTGGGGTAGACTCAACGAAGCGGATTTCAATACTATTTCTTGAAATGTTATTATGTCCCGTTCTAGCACCAAATGGGGAAAATTTTAGGGCCTCTTTGTTTCAATGGATTTTCAAAAGAACTGTTTAGGATTTGAATCTATATAGAGTTTTCCTATATATCCATTCGATTCGAAGGAACGAATCCTCCACAACAATTATGGATTGCTTCCCTACACTTGGAAAATTATGGTGTGTCTATGACAACTAGGACATATTATCAATATCTATAGAAATTTCCTAAATTTTCCTCTGGTGCAACAAAACAATGTTAGGATTCCTGTAGGATTCCAAATGCCAAGACCTTCTACGTACTACAGTATTTCTATGTATGCGTTTTTCAAATATTGCAACTCAAAGAGGACCCTATTTTCACATGGAGTAAAAATCCTATAATATCTAACAAAACTAATTTGAAGTGGGCTGGTTCGCAGTAGACTGCACAAGTCAAAATATTTTTTGATTATTACTTAAAACACATATACAATGACAAGTTGACCCGGATTGCTAATGGAAATACAACGACAAGTTGACCCGGATTGATAATGGAAACATTTGTTATTCAATTATATTTATTAGAACTCCTTGTGATTTCAAATGGATTACTATGTCCAATATCATACATAGAAATACCTCTTGCGACTCCTTAGTATTCATGAATGGACATGTTTGATTCTAATCCAGCAACCTACTTTTTTTTCTCACTAAGTGGTTTTGTTGTAACAATAAGATTCGAAATCTTGGCAAGTGTGAAGTGAAATGTCGAAGATATGAACTTTAAGTAACTATGATACACCACTACTATGGAGCACATGAATCATATCAAATATGTAAAAAGTATTATGAAAACTTACATGTTTCAAGCATCTCCTTGTTGGAAAGTATGTACGCTCGAAGTAGCTAACATACCTATATATAGGAGAAAGAGTCAGGGGTTTAACTGGACAACAAAAATGACCATCTCTTATGTAGGATAGTGGATACCTTGCACACGCAACTTTTACATAAATATTAATCATAGACACAAATCAATATCATTCCAACGTTCGACGAAATGTGAAGTGGAACACATTCTTGGCCAATAAAAATGTAAAGTTATGTAATGGCGCTCTTACCGAACGACCACTGTGGTTTGTCGGGCTTATCTAAAGATATTTTGTAATCCTTAGATGGTCTTACATTTTCTTGCACATAGGTATATTTATAAATAAAATTACTTTTTACTCTAAACCAATTTATGTTCGGTTCATTAACTTCCAAAGGACGGACAAATGAGATCATCATGGTATTAATTAGCATACCTATAGTTACACTGATTTGTCGTTACTCAAAAGGAGAAAGTATTTGTTTTTGTCTTGAACATCTTTCAACAATAGTCATTCTACACCACTGGATATGGTGTATATCATGATTTGCTAACATAGTCTAGGTTCTGAAACAATCCTTGGTCCTACAACCTTTTCCTTCCCTTATAAAAAAATATACCATGAGCCCTAAATTTAATGGTGTGTGCATCCCGCAAACTCAAACTTGCTTGAACGTTAATGCCAGATAATATCATATACGCCTGGATAAATTATACTAGATCATCGTTACAGTTTTATTAGCTCCTATATATCAGAGCTTCTGCACTGTCAAGGTTGGCTCAGGAGATACTGCTTTGTTCTGGTCAAATAAGTGGAATGGTGAGGTGCTTCGGTTAGTGTTTCCTAGGCTCTTCTCCTTTGCGCTTAATCCTCATATATCGGTGAAGGAGATGCTCTCCTCTGGGGATAGATCACAGTATTTCGCCCTACCTCTCTCACAGCAGGCATACGAGGAGTATCAAAGCTTGGAAGAACTGTTGTCTGAAAGTCTATTGAACCCTTCTGTTCAAGATGAATGGCGTACGATCTGGAAAGATGGAGTATACACCTCTCATAGATACTATCAATTATGTTTCCGTGATCAACGTGCCAGTAAAGTCTATGATTGGATCTGGGCAAGCAAAGTGTTGCTAAAGCTGAAGGTTTTTGCTTGGTTAATGGTCAGTGACAGACTTAACACTAGAGACATGCTTCGACGACGGCACTGGAATGTTACAAATGTTTTTCACTGTGTCTTATGCCCAACGCACGCGACCGTGGACTGGCTGCACCTGTTCTTCCACTGTAACTTCAGCTTACGTATATGGAACTACTTACAAATTCAGTGGACTGATGGAGACTCTTTTGAGCAAGTGTTCACACAGGCAAGGCAGCAATTTAGCAAGCCTTTCTTCGCGGAAGTGGTTATTCTGGCTTCCTGGCATATTTGGAAGCAACGCAACGAGGCAATTTTCCAGAATGTGATGCCTTCTTTTAGATCTTGGAAGAGAGGTTTCGTCAACGATATCACCCTGCATACGCATCGGGTGAAGGCTAAGCATGTGAATGAACTGTCATCATGGATTGACAATCTAGCTTGAGTTGGTTGTACATTCCCCCACCCCCATGTAATTAGTTGTAAATACTCTCTGTTCCTGTTTTGGTTCGATTTATTTTCAGTAAAATACTGTGGGGCTTTGGCCCTACAGTCAGTGTTTCTAAAAAAAAATCACATCCTATTCTTTGGAAGAAAAAAAAACCACACACTCACAAATTATGAACCGTCTCGTACAAATAATAAATGTGTAATATATCTAGTTATACATGTATCAATTTTTATCCTAAATCCTATATCCTAAATCCCTACCTGCCGTCTCTTAAACCTTGACTACATACGTATTATATGGTTCATTTAAAAACCGTCTAGAACTATATACTGCGACAAATGCATTGAAAGAAGTACATGTTAGAGATATACACAATGATTATCCGTCTTTAATACTTCGTTGATCTAGCTCAATTCATGGAGATTGTTTTTCACTGGCGGTTCGCGGTGTCAAGACGTCGATCACATTCATGGTTGTCGTCTCTGTTGTCTGTTATCCACGAGAGACACATTAAATATAGACACCCTCCGTAACAAATACTTAGCACACAAATTTAGTCAGAAGTCAATGCTTTCCATATTTTCCAAATATTGAGACGAGAGAATAAAACAACGACAATATTAAATAAGCACAGTACAAAAAACTATTTCTTACGGTGTCTATCTATTGGCATTGTACATATTTCCATATTTTTTGTATATATGGTTGACCAGACTTAGAAAACATATATTTACTTTTACATAGTTTATACGCCATGTATTTTGGGGCGTACGGGTGAGTATGGTCTATTATGAACGGTCTAGGATGGATTTTTCTGTGTTACTAGTATTAGCTGCAAAGGTAGACATAAACAATTACCCAGCCATCGTTTTGTTCATCTTTTTAAAGTATAACCAAGCTGAGTTTCACCAACCATGAAGGTAGAAAACAACATCAATTATATTTGTCAGTTGTGAAGTACCCATTTTTAAATTGGTTCCGATTAAGGTATAAGCATCACTAATTCGGCCACTGAAGGTAGCTAGCCACTAATTCCTGCCAGCTAGAAAGGTCATGCCCGAGATGAGACAAAATCATCTCTGCGATAATGCTATCCCCAGCCTCAAAGATTTATTTTAGTGTATCAGTTTCCATTATGCTTCCTAGCTAGGTAGACATTATCATTTGCTATATATTAGTTGGCACATAGTACTCATGTTTTCCAACTAAACTCTATCTTCTATTGCAAGAAAAATGTTGGCGTGCATGTGATTTTCACAAACATACATAGCCATTCCTACGCTACTCCCGAAAAGTAATTATTTCTTATAGGAAATATACCTCCTGATGATAGATCAGCCGTTGTCTCTAGTCCACTAAATATGAGCTAATGATTTCCTAGCAGGTTCTACAAAGTCTGATCATTACCCAAACGAGACAATGCTAGTAAACATCTCTTCTGTGATGCTATTTGTTCGCGAACCCTCTTGTGCCGGCAATGCTCACGATTCTGAATTGAAAAAAATAGTTAAAAATATATCAAACTATGAATTAGAGAAATTTATAACTAGTTCGGGAAAAGGACCGGATTGAGAACCATGGGTCGGCCACTCATTCGCACCTTGGAGCGTCTCTCTCCCCTGTCTACAGTGAAGGAGAGCGACTTTTGGATCCGGAGCTCGCGCCACCGCCTCGCCGTCGATCCGGTTGATTCCCCGCCCTCCGGCGTCGCTCCGGCGGTGGGAGGACGGGGAATCGCCGGATCCGTGTATATAGGTAGTGTAGGAGTGGGTTTCGTCGCTGCTGGCGTCGCCATGGAGGAGGAGGTGGCACTGGTGGTTCTTTTGCAGGTGGAGGTCTTCCTCCGTGGCGGCGGCGCTCCCTGGAGCTCTGGCGCTGCTCCTCTGCCGCTCCCGCACTCGCAGCTCTGCGGAGCTGCCGTGGGCGGTCTCCCCTTCGCCGGATTCCGCGGGACGGCGGATCTGGCGTCGACGATCTTCGTGCAAGCGGCTGGTGGATTCCGGTTCGACGACGGCGACGTCCGCTGGCGTAGGTCCTTTGCGGCCGGCGATCGGCGACTTCCCGTCCGCTCGGGGGTGCTCTCGATCCAAGGCGTCTCGGAGAGCAAGAGCGGCGGCGCGCCACCGACGGCGTCGAGGACGAAGACGGAGTCGATTTGCAGCAGGGATGTGACTGTAATTTTTATCATTCTGTGGACCTGTCTGTAATTGCTGGTTTTCTTCCAGCCCCTTGTACTCGAAAAAAAAAAGAGAACCATGGGTCGAGCCATTCCTCTGCCTCCTCATCCCGTTTGAAAGCAACGGTCTGGAGATATTTATCACTGCTGGAAAACGAGCGTGATCGGTAAAGACCAACATATACGTAGTTTTTCGAAAAAAGAAAAAAATTGCGAAACACGGTAGAGATACAGACGCTCACATACACGTGCACACACTCAGCCCTATGAACGCACGCACGCACACCCTACTCCTATGAGCACCTTCGAAGTACCGAGCCGGCGGGTCGTGTCTTGAGATTGACAAAGTCACCAGAGGCGCCTCGCTGTCGACGGAACGTCGCCTCCCACTGAAGAATATTCCGGCTAAATGAGAAATATCAGTGTCAAACCTGAGGTTTGAACTCTGTTGGGCTAGGGGTTCAACCACCCTCCTAACCATCTTGCCACATGCAACTTCTCTTTTCGAAAAAAATACTTGGCAAACAAAAAAAATACTCGGTAATGCCGTAATGGCCACCCTATACCAACTGTTCAAAATGGCACTCGGGTGCCGTAACATATGCCACATCAGCAAATACATATGTAGGTTTTTTATTTATTTTAAATACATATGTAGGTTGTCTACTTTTTTTTTTGCGTGGTATGTAGGTTGTCTGCGATGGCGGCAGATAGGCCTCCAATACGTTTGTAGTGACCGTATAACGTAGACCAAAGTGAATGAAGTCGACAAAGTTGAGTGACTCTTTCAGAAGGTTTAGCGAGCAGCCAGTACCGGCCCGGCCACCCGTAATGTAGGCGGCAAGCTTGTTAGGCCTCACTGTACGCTTGGGCCAACAAAAATTCACAAGTTTGCTTATTAATGGGCTAGAACCAAATAAATTACTCCTTTCTACGGGTCATTTGGAAGGCCCAACAGGCCAGGATCGCACTGAATCTGGCCCATAAGGAGGCATCTCCTTCCTTCCTCCCCGTATGTTCCACCGGCGGACCGGCCGTCCCCTTACACCAATCCGCCCTTCACCGTCGCCGATTGGTCTCCGGCGGCGGCGGGAGACGCCTGCTTCTGATACCACCGCTCTCGCCAGGTAATAAATCCATCTACATCTCCTCTTACTGCAATCCAGTGACGAAATGCTCTGGCTTAGTCTGTGTTCGCCGCCGATGTGTTCTTGCTGTTGATTTAAGCATTCGAGCAATCCTTGTTCACCGAGATAAGCTGAGATCATGTTTTCAGTACCTAGATATGTTCCTCGTTCTGTTTTCCTGGCGAGCTACCCCTGCATTCTCCTGAATAACATCGACAAGAAAATGGGGGCGGATCTGAATTCTAGGGCTGCGATAGTGTAGTCTGGGGAATGGAGACTAGAGCCCCTGAATTTCTCAGCCGTGTCGGAATGGGGCCAGTAATCTCTAATGCTACCATCAGAATCGTGCTGTAATCTTGTTCAGTTTCGTGTGAGATAATGGTAAACAGAGTACGGGTCCGTTTGGAAGCTCCGTAATTTTGAAGTATTATGAGAATACTTTGGTTTTCTAAAATAACTAGTAAAATGGCACGTGTAACGCACATCTACAAGATAATTATGTGTATTGTGAATCCTAGTTCTTGCTCTCGCCGGTGTCTCCGCCGCCTCCGGCTGCCGTTTCAGCACCGTGAGGTGGGGGGAGCTCCGGTAGCGCGTCGTGCGTGTAGATAGGTAGTTTCGCTGTGTGTGGCCTGGCGGCGGCATCGTTGACGGCGGCGATGGCGTCTAGGTGGCGGCCCTTGTCCTTCCCCTCCGTTCACCGTTCTGGTCTCGTCGCCGGGGAGGTCGTGAAGGTTTGTCCGTTGCTCTCCTCCTCCTCTGTTTCTCCGGCCGGCCGTGGTGGCGAGGGGGGAAGTTGGGGGCTGTGGGAGCTCCGGTTTTGGTGGTGGTTGTGGGGGTGGTCTTCCTCGGCGTTTCTGCTCTGGCTGGCCGTGGTGGTGAAGGGAGCGGCTGTCGCGAAGTTGCTGGGTGCTGCGGATGGTGGACCTGGACGGTGTCGAGTCGGTGGGAAGCTGGGTGGTGCGGGGAAGATGGCGCTCTGGCCGTGTGCGTTCAACGGCTTCGGTTTCCGTCGCGGTGCGGCGGACGGCTCGGCGGTCTTCTACAATGTGTGGAGGTGCTCCTTCCCCGGCGGCAGGTGGTACGGCGGCTCCGGCGACGGCTAGGTGCTCCAGCGCGCCGCGTGCGGATCCGATCGTGATCTTTCTCGGTGGCTTGGGGTGCTTGTTGCATATTCCTGGGTTCGGTTGTAATTTTCTTTTCTTTTCTTTTGGGGACCTGTTTGTAATATGCTCGAGCTACCTTTATATATGTGGATCGGATCTTTTTTCTAAAAAAAGTCTCTAAATTACTGTTTTAATTTCCATTTACTTTTGGTGAGCTTTTTTCATTATGCCTTTCTACTTCTCGCCAACACCGACCACACATCCTGCTACCACCTTCCCGCGATCATCCTCCCAAACTCACATTGCCCTTTCTACCACGTTCCGAAAGAAAATAATTTTTAATCATAAATTAACAAATTAATATTTGAATGCAAATATTAATATGATAACGACATATTTTTGTGGAAATCTTTAACAACCTTTTATTTAAATACAAATCTCTTAAAGTTAGAAAAATATTCCCACTCTTGTACACACCCTCCTCTTCACTAAATTCCCTGCTCCTAAGCTCTTTCTCGTCTAAACACGTGTACACATGTCTCCCTGATGCCAGCTTAGGGCATCTCTAACCGATCCCCAAAACTTTAGAGGAGTAAACCGACTCCTAAAACTTAGAGAGTAAAAGTACTCCTCTAAAGGTGGACGGCGCGGAACCGATCCCCTAAATTTAGAGGAGTAAACTTTTTTTTTGTCTCGCATGATCTTGGCATGGCCCTCGGCTCTATCCCGGTTGATGTATGCACGGCCGAACTGCGATCCAAGCCTCGGCCGCCGAACTTCATCGTTCAAAATGACGGCCATGGCCATCTCGACGTCGTCGTCGTCCTCCTCCTCTTCCTCCGACGATGAGTCGTCCAAGAGGAACTCCCTCAACCTCTTCATCTACACGTCGACGACGCCGTTCAAATTTGAAAACAAAAACTAACAAATTCGGCTAAAAAATCTCACCTTGCTATTCGGTCGAACACCTCACGGGCGGAGGAGGTGACGAGGTTGGCCGGGCGGTCGTCGGGTAGGGCAGAGGAGGCGTCAAGGGGGACGGTGCCTGCCTTCTACAGCCTTCCCAGCCTCCGACGGCTCGAAGTTGCGGCGAATCCACGGTGACGGAGCCCGATTTCCTCCAAATCTGGCCGGCGGCCGGCGAAAACGAGCTCGCCCCGTCGATTCCGGCGACGGCGAGAGGCGGCGAGCGAGGGAGAGGTGGGCCGGAGGGCGGCGGAGGGACCGGGGTGGGGGCGGCGGGGTATGGGGGTCGCCGGCAGCGACGCCGGCGGGAATAGGTGCGGCGGGTCGAGCGGCGGGAGGTTTTTTCGGAACTGGCCTCGGAGGAGTAAATTTAGGAGTCGGCCGCCACTTTTACTCCTCCGATGAGTAAAAATTCCCTCCTCTAACCGTTTTGGGGATCGGTTAGGTGCCGCCGCTGCCTATTTTTACTCCTCTAACCGATTTTAGGGGATCGGTTAGAGATGCCCTTAGGCACGGTGCCCGTGCCCTCCCCTCCCTCCCGGCTCCCAACGTTGCCGTGACGAAAGCTCCCTCCCCTGCATCCTTTACAGTCATGAGTAGTGGAGATTTAATATCATGAAAGAAAAAACTCAATATTGACGCAGTATAGATAAACAAAAAATTGTTCGAGGCCAAAAAAACTGGGGCCACATATGTAAGGCTAATGCAGACCAACGCTTATGAAAACCAATGAAGAAACCATAAAATTACATAAGACTCAGTAATACAGTCATGCGGATCATATGCTTTATAATTTCTTTACAGTCTGTATGCACACAAAATATGAATTACTTGGTTATCATGCTCTGCACTTTTCTCTCTGTACACACAAAAACTGAATTAGTTGTGTTTATCCAGTTTCCTCCGAAACCAAAAGGGAGAAAAGAAAAGAAAAGAAGGAAATGATTAATCAAACCAAAATGTGGCAGCTAACGCTTGGTTTCCGCTGCACCTGTCTGATCTCCAGCCAAGACAAGACTGTACAACTTCCCAATACACACAAGAACACCAGCGCGGCGATTAGCGCATACACGGTGACGCTCACCGTGGCACCCTCCGCAAGCGGCCAACCGGCAAGATACAAGGCATCGCCGGACACACACCCATCTCGTGATCTCCAGCGCCGCCCGTGTCCAGGCGCTCAACCGCTCCTCACCGTAGATTCGGCACGCCATCCTGGAGTAGAGCGCGAAGATGATGGCCAGCGCCGTCTTGGAGAGAGGCCCCGGTAGAGCACCGTCCGGCCGCCGACAACGAGCGGCTCCATCCGGCAGAGGCAGGTGGCGCACTCTCTGGAGAACCGCGACCAACGGAGCGCGTCCGTCCCCGTGTGGTAGGGCAGAACGACGGCGTCGAGGTAGAGGCTCGCGTGCAGGATCCCCGACACAGTGGACACCTCGAGCAGCGCGTACCACACGTCGCCGTCGACGGCGTCGAGGTAGAGGCTCGCGTGCAGCATCCTGGACACGGTGGACACCTCGAGCACGTCGCCGTCGGGGCGGCGGCAGGCTATACTGGAGGCAGTGGATATGACGTCACATCGACGGAGGTGGATCCGATGAGCTCGCACTGCGCACGTGTAGAGCGGTGGATAAATTGATCGGTGGAGAGGAGAACAAAAAGAATCGAAAGGGTACGGTGGCAATTTGGTCGTATTATGTGGTTTGGTGGGAGGGCAAAACGGTCCAAAACGGACAATGTTGAGTTGTCAAACATTGGGACGATCTGAGCCGTTTGATCGGATATTGAACGGTCCAGATTTAAAGTATCCCAACAAGTTAAGTTTGCTCTTTTAATAGTATAGTGAACGTGCACGTGTAATAAACGACCTCCACTATTAACCAATACATCGAAACACAAAAATACTGACTTGGATTACTCCACATTTATGCATGATTCTTTTTTTTTCAAATTTAAAGTGATCCCAGAAGTTTATTTTTTCCAATTTGTGTTTTCACCGAGATGTTTATTCTATTCATGATACTTGATAATCTTTAACGTACATGAAATAATTTTTTCATGGTAAAAGAGGTGGAGTTTAAGTAGTTTGGAGATAACTCTAGTCTCCTGATACAGTATTGAGAAGTAAGGATTTCACCTTCTGAGGCGAAGGAAAACGACCAAAGCAAGGTTCTCTTTTTATGCTTATACAGGAATACCAATAACTCTATAGCATTACAGATGCTTTATGTGTAATAGGTCGAATTAAAACTGCAGTGCCTTGTTGATTACATGATGATTTTCTTGTCTCTACAAATATAGGAGAATCAGTAGTATCACCAGTTTGATATGAAGCTGAGAAACAGTAGAAGCAGGACAATGTACTCACACATACATTTAGCTAAAGGCTTTAATCGGGGAATTTATCAACTATTTTCCTTTAAAGATTAAAATCAGATAATTTTTCAAAAGATCATCTACATTTTGCACTTGGTCTTAGTCTTGTGTATCTGTTGCCATGAAAAGGTGTGTATAGTTTAGGCAGGCGACATGAATCCTTTTCTTCCATGACCTATACATGTTCTTTTACCCCGAAACAAATTTGCACAAAATTACAGTGAGAAACATTCATTGAAAAGTTGGATACTCGCTTGTCCATCTTTTATGATTAGGCATGGAGGATGACATCTATACTGAGATACAAAAACCTAGTAAATCTGCACGTGCAACACACGTACAACATTAGGAAAAATCATCAAAAAGGTTGACCCCATTTATCAAGGTGAACAAACAATATAACAAAATTGCCATGATGTTACAATAGATTCAACTGCAAATAAAGTCGCCCATACTACATGTGTATAATTAACACGCCTTTCATCTCATGGCTTCGGTGATGACTTGAATCTTCTCCAACATCTCAACGGTGTCCCTTAAGATCATTGTTCCTATCTATATAAGCTGAAAACCAAGGGACTATCAGGCTCGCACGAAGAACAAATCTGATTTACGTACTCCTCGCCTTTGTGCCTTCTTAAAGAACCCCCACACTGGATATCTTCTTGCTGGAATAGCCATCAGATCTCATTTTTTGAGCAACCAACCAGACATACAGACTATAAAGAGATAGAAAGGGTAACAAATTGAGGATGAAATAAATAAAGCATTAATTGGATAAATATTTTTTCCTTTTTTTGTTGCATGATCCATTCCAGATTTTAGAAGTGTGTCTCCCTCTGTAAGCTCTCTCTATATATAATGATGAAAGTCTTACACCAACTTGATCACAGAAGCAGAGTTTTCTAGCCATTACTTCTATAGTGTATACAAATTGGAAGCACTTATATATAATGATGAAAGTCTAGTATGTGTATTGCAAATTTTCCACAGTCCTCGTAGGAAATTGACCACAAATCAGTCTCTTGCAATGTTGGAAGTACTTAGCATCTGCACACACACCTCAAATCCACAGTACCTTTAGTTGGAAGAGTAATTATCTGTCGAAATTATCATATATAAACTCTTGTAAATTCATCACCAGATTAACAGATCAAAGAGAAGGGGAAAACCTGGGCTGTTTCATGTAGCTGCTGCATATTTACATCGTACGAACTTAAATTCATGACAACTAAAGGATTGATGGATGTAAAAACCTTTGGAATTGATAGTGTTCTAAGGACCTTTCCTTGGTATTCCGAGAAGTACAGTAGAAACCCAAACATCTGGAATGGTAGAAACGTAACCATGGATGTAAAGAAAGTGAACTTAACCGATAACTTTTGTAATGGAAAGGGACCAGAAATATAATACTGGTAGGTTCCTACCTGCCCTCACAATTCCATTGACAGTGTCTGTTCTGAAACAGCCACTTTCAGTGGATCAGATCTTATCAAGTATGTCAAACAAAGAAGCTACCATTTGCAGTTTCACAAACCCGTAATTTCTTCTTTCAGTGTTGGCATAAATATGGTGAAGAGGAGTGTCGGTGCATTCATGCATTACTCTGCAATGCTACTTGATCACCAGTTGTAACAATTAATCAACACAAAAACACAACGGTACTTCGAAATAGATCTCAAGCAGAAAATTGATCTTCCAAGACTTTTCTAGACATTCATATATCTTAAAACTGGTGATCCTATATCCCCTCATCAGCGTTGGCATACAGATAGTCCAATATGACGGCCTTCCAAATCAATTAATCATTTTCACTTTATATAATTGTGGTAGTTGAAAAAGCAGAGCCAAAACTTGCAGACAAAACAATTATATTTTCATATCAACCATTTACCTACAACAACTGCTTAAGGTACAGACAAAATATCTATACTGAATCCTCATGTTCTTACTGGATCTGGATGTGCGTAGTTCCTGCCATCTAGCCTAGAACATTGTCCTAAGTACAGATCAGATTGTCTTGAGAACTAAGCTATTCAAACCAATTGCTCCTCCGCTCTCGTGTACACGTTTCCAGCAAAGATGAGAAATCCAATTAGCTTAGACTACAATCCAATTACATGGCAATCATTGCAAACAAGTTAGCGGTGCAGAGGTACATATTCCAAACAGAAAGTTCAGATTTAGTGATCGCACCTTCAATCCTTTAATTCATGTGAGGGAAATTGACGAGCTGCAGGTGACCGTAGGGGCTTTATTCAGGGTTGAAAGGGGGAGCAGCTCGGGTGGTCCTCGCCGGTAATCTGGAGCAGCAGACCATGATAAAGGAGGACGAAGGGAGGCAGCGTCGCGCGGGTGAGGCCGCGCTCACCGTCCACACAAAAGATGGGGAGGCGGGGACGCACGGTGGTGACCACGCTTGTCGGCGCTGGCTAGGGATACGCTGGGGAGGCGACCCAGCGGCGGGAGAGGGGCGGCGAGACAGGGGTAGGGAGGGGCTCGCCCGGGGAGCCAGCTGGTAACGGATGGGGGCATGCTGGAGGAGTCGTATTTGCGGCGGGGTGTGGCGCGCAGGGCAGAGGGCCGTGGCCATGGGGTGGGGAGCTCTGCGCCTGCCTCCCGCCTGCGCCTGCTGCGCCCCGCGCCGGCCGCGCGCCTTCCACCTTCCGCGTGCCCCGCGCCACCTCCCCAGCCTGTCCCGGTCACCGTCGCCCGTCTGCCGAGCGGGAAGGCGATGGAGGTAGCGCGGGAAGGCGAGGGAGGCAGCGCTACCGTCCTCCGCCGCGCCGGAGTTTCTGCCTGCATCGAGCGGCGCCAACGACCACTGCTCTCTGCTCCTCCCCGCCCAGCTTCTTCCCCATCTCGGTGCCGCCGTGTCCGGTGCTAGAACGGCGATATACAAAGGGGCGATGGACGGTGAGACAAAAACAAAGATAATGTTTCACGTTGGATTGAACAAACCGGTACGGTGGCAATTTAGTAGTATTATGTGATTTGGTGGGAGGGTAAAACGGGAAAAATCGGACATTGTTGAGTTGTCAAACATTGGAGCGATCTGGAGCGTCGATCAGATATTTGAACGGTACAGATTTAAAGTATCCCAACATGTTTGCTCTTTTAATAGTAGTATAGATAAAGTATGGAATACTTCAAGGTGTTTGGGTCAACAAAAAACTGCGTTTTGGAAACTGAATTATTGCCTAAAACTTCCGTTTTTTTTTTACGTATTGAAAACTTCGGTCCCGACCTCTTTTTTCCAAAACGGAGAAACACAACTCTCGCTCCTCCCCCACCTCCCCCACGTAAAACGCATCTGCTTCCTCCTGACGCCCACCGCCGCCGTCTATGTCGCATGGCGGCCATTCCTCTTCATCGGGCATGGAGAAAGCAAGCTCATGAGGAAAAGGGAAGGAAAGTTCGTTTTGGTCTAATTTGATTTCAGTCCAGCGCTTATGCAATCGTAGATGCGTTTTGCTCGCTGCAGCCAGACCCGCCGGCTGTTCGGCACCTTGGCAAGATGCTGGCCATGGTGATCGTGGCTCGGAAGAGCTTGCGAGACTGATCGAGTGACTCGGTGAGGATGCCGGGCGCCCTTACTTATGTGCGTTCCGCGCTCTGGCCACCAAGCGGCCGTGACGTCGTACGCGGTGAGCACATCCATGGCATTCTGGGTTGGTGATGGACCACGGTGGGTGTGTTTGCTCTGTGGGACGTTGGATGATCTACTGAGTTTAGTTGTTGAGAGTACAGTTGGTGCGTGTAGGCATGGTGCAGGACATCAGGAGAGTATCGATCATGGCATGTGCCCGCGGCTGATCAACAAGAATAACAACAGGAGTATGATCAGCCAAATACTAGGAGATCGGTGTATGATCAGCCAGCTCTCCTGAAAATTATTCTGACAATGCATGCATCTTTATCAGGTTATGTGCCTAAAGGCTTGCAGCCTTGCAGTAGATTGTTTGTCTCGTTCCCACTTGCTGCTCCTAGCACATGCACACATATTCTGAATTTCATGTAGTAGTAGATGATGTTGGCAAGGTCGAGTCAGATTCTACTACCATGCATCCATGAGCCATGCAGCGCATCTATCAGTCAAATGGAATCATGCATGCATGCATCGTACCCCTCGGTCAAAGCAGCAGCAAAACGAAACTTACCAAACACTTTGTAGTTTTGCTAAAACTGAGAAAATACTTTAGTATCAACAAACTGAAGTATTCATCCGCCTGGCACTCAAATACTTCAGTTTTGAGATACTTTGGTTTTGAAAAAACTTCACTGCCAAACTAGGCATAAATATCGAGGTAAGCGGATAAAAACCAACATGTTCATCACGTCAAAATTTAGCGAGATTGATGACTCAATTGCTTTAATATTTGAGTAGAGTACAAACGCTAGGGGTACACCCTTGAATGAGTGGGAGGTGGCAAAATTAGACAGTTAGCATGCCAGATTTCTTTTTTACCATCTAATTTGATCTTCTGAGAATAGGGTAAGGAAGCCACCTCTCTATCCTATACTTATATTATCCTGAAAATGAAATGTTGTAGCAATCTGACAGGTGATGACTAAAAGGCTAACTGATTGTTGAAATTAAGCTGTTCTTTATTGAGTTCTTATATGTTGAACTGAATCATTTTATGAGTTATATATGTTGATTTGGTGATCTATATAATCCCCAGCTAACTGATTGAAATCATGTATGGTATTAACTTAAAGTGTGTCAAGTAATTAGGATAGTATGGTATGGTAATTTGGAGTATTTACTTAACCCGTTGAATGTTCATGTAGAATTGCAAAGTTATTCATGTTTCATCACCATAATATGCAGCAAAGTGTATAGCTTTATTCAAAAGTGGCGGAGTTATGAAAAAACCTATAGACACTATGAGCGAGGACATCAGATTAATAAAAGAGAGAGAAACCTGATTGTAAACCTTCTCCCTAAATAAAACATAAGAACAATAGCTATCTCTCCTCCAACATCTATCGCTCTAACCAGCCTCCAGAGTTTGCACTCCTCTTTGCTTCTGTATTCCATAGAGGCTCAGATGTTGACCATAGGCGAGTAGAAATATTGAATGTGATTCCCCAGAATCTGCCAAGGCATCAATGCCGATGGAATGATTTAGTGCCACCAACATGTTAGGTAAAACCAGCAGACTGGACCTGACAATCTGATCACAATGAGTACCCTCCATTGCTTCTCCATATCAACCAAGTGTGTTGGCACTCAACTGCGCCGAAGCTGCGGGTTTCCGTGAATAATGTGGCACACTGGGAGGTCCCAAAAAATCAGCATGCCATGCATTATTCAGAGCCTCCTGAATAATGTGCTTGTCCCTGGTTCTTTTCCTCACAAGAGAGAAGATAGCTGGTCCAGGCATCTCAATTGAGTCCTTATTCAACCATCTATCCTTTAGCAAAATAACTTTTCTCCACATCCTAGCTGCAAAGAAACTGAAGCATGAATATCATGTTTGACACTGACCTTACAAAACGGCAAGCTATGTCTTATACTAAATATTTTTTTATTTTCTATTTCAATCTGTCTTCTTAATAGATTGGACAAGATTTCTTCAATTCATATTTGATGAAGAAGGAAGACAATATGCATGCTTACATGTTTCCTATTGTGATGATGTCTTTCTCCTTTTTGTTGCATTGCCAACAATGGGTTCCCTTATGGTGACCTGCTGTATTGTGTTGTTCGTGCTTTTGTTGATCTCGGAGCATAGCTCACTGAATGTTTTGCGGCATTTTATGACAGTGAGCTTCTTCAGGGAGAGAGGTAATCCCATCTGGGGGAAGGACTCAAGTTTTGGACATGTCTCTATGTACAGAGACTCAAGTGGTGTGAAATGCATAATGTTTGATGGCAATGATCTCAAATTAAGGCAGCCAATGAAGCTAAGTTCCTTTACTGAAGTGAGTTGTTGCAGCCATTGCTCCTGATCCTTGTTAAGAACTTCCAAGTAATAGGATGAGATATCCAGCTTATGGACCGTGGCTAGGCTGCTTGCTGGAAGACAACCAAAGAGAAGTCCCAAGCGGTCCAGAGAGAGCTTAACATGGAAGGAAGTGTTGACATTAGTTGTATTTTCAGATCCAAAGCTGGTTGTCTTCTCAGGGTTTGAGTCGGATACTGAAATGTGCATTTGGTTGAATGACGGCAATGGTAAAGGCCCCATCAACTGGGTACAGTTCTGAATACAGATGTCACGCAGACGCGGAAATATCTGTTGGCTGCATTTAATACCTGACCATCTTTTCCACTGACTCATGCCTTCAAATAGAAGCACTTCCAGGGCTGGAAATAACACTGCAGCATCGCCATAGAATCCAGCATCGATAGTTTCCACTGTTGTTAAATTCCTTATCTTTAATATCCTCAGGAATGGTAGGCTCCCAAAAGGTGGAAGGGACTTCAAATGATGGCAGAAGAGCAATTCAATGGAGTGAATGTTGGGCAAGTACTTACAGGACAGCCAAGAAGGAGAACTGATTCCCATGTAACCTCTGACACAAAGTTCTCTCAAGTTGGAATTTGGTTGTAACCCTTCAAACACGCCTTCATGGTCAGTGTTGCTGCTGCTTTGTTTGAGATGATTCCACCAGAGTGTTAACTTGTTCAGGTTCTCCTTCTTAACTAATCCTGCCTCAGATGATTCTTCCCTGCATCTTACATTCTGAAGATTTTTTATGGTTAGGATCCCTCGAAGTTCATTCAACTCTTTTAGTTGACATATATGATGCTTCATGTCACTCTTCACTTTGTACTCCCATTGGCTTCTCAATTCATTCCATACATCATCCAGTACTATCAAAGCCCTTTTCCCATTCAACTTATCCCGAAGTATCTTCTGAGCTTCATCTAAACTACTGATGCTGTTCAAGTCAGCAGATATGCTGAGATTATCTGACTGTGCCATCTCTTTCGTTAGACGTCCAACATCAAATTTATCTGAGACATGAAGCCATACTGCAAGATCAAAGTGACGGGTGCCACAGAAGTGATTATACACTCCCTGTACTAACGCAGTCTTACCAACACCACCAATACCAACAATCGATATGACATCATATGGTAGACTGGATTGTTCATTGATCTGAACAAGTAATTTGCTCAGATGTTTTTCTTGATTAAGTCGACAGGGAAACATTCCTGGGACTAGCATAGAGGTTGTTGTGCGGCACTGAACTGGCTGTTCTGGTCTGCTATCCTCTAGCTTCACTAACCGCAGGAATCTTTGTATCGTGCTATCAATATCTACAAACAAATCTATTACAGAAATCAACTCATCAATATCTTCATCGTAGAAAAGAAAGCGTTTGAGACCACAAACCCATTGAGTTACTGTTGAGCCGCTGCTACTGCTAGTAGTGGCAGCGCTAGTAATGATGGTGGTTGTGGATGAAGAGGATGAGCCAGCTGCAGCTGAAGCAACTGAGTTAACCCTGCCCTTGTCTTCAGCTTGTGCTTGTAGAACTCGGTAGTCAAACAAATCAAGAACATCCTCAGCCTGACAGGCAGCATCTTTGATCCTCCTTAGCCAACTTCCCATGGCTGTGTTCTTCGCCTGTACTCTCTCAGCTATGAGCACCACTTTTTGGATCGACAATAGGTTCTTCTCTAGGATTCCTAGTTTCTCCTTTGTGTCCTTCCGTTGGTATTCATACTGATCCCCAGCATAGGAGCATACCTTCTCAACGAGCTTGGTGATGAAGGCTGAGGCCACCCATCCTCCTACTTCTGAAGCCATTACAGCTAAGAGGCAGTAACTCCGAAGTATTTGTCAAATGATGGATTCAAGTAGCCACATAAAAGCAACGTGAATGCTGGTTTGAAGAAAGTTGGTATTTGGATCCAGGCAAGAAGGAATCTGAGTATAAAAGTAATGACATCATCTGAAACTTCCCCGAGCTGCATCGTCTCTTTGTTTTCGCCATATTCTCAAGAAGGTTAGTAAACGTCGCTTTTAACTTTTGTGTTTGCCATTTTCCTATGTCCTAGTGTGTGCTCTATTGGTCGTCTCGGTATGGCCTTCCAAGTTCAGATTTGATTACTCAGAAATATGAGATGCATAATGTAGGTACACCACTTTGTTTCAACAGTCTAGAGAATTTGACAACACTAGGCCCAAATGAAACGGGGAAAACTTAACTTCGTACCCCTTTGTATTATGTGCCTGAAGGTGTTACTAAGTAACATCATCACATTGAACCTGGAACCTTTGCCAGTTACATTCAGAAAGAAATCGATAGCCTCATTTCAGTACCTTGAAGGAGGTAACACAATATTGTAGACTATGTTTTGTGCATTTTATAGCTCCTCTGTGTTCAGTCCACAGTTAGGTAGTTAGTACGGCTTGATCTCTTGGTTGTCGGTGCTATATCAATGATTTTTAGCTCTCTTGATGGTACATTTGTAAACAATGCTATCCTTCTTGTTCCCATGTGACTCAGCTCTGCGTTAAGTTATGTGGCATCTGGCCTCTGATCCACTTGTATTTAGTGATAGATAATCCTCCACTTGAAAAAAATTATGTAGTATGGCAGATCTGAGAACCTGGTGATCCAGCAGCCACCTAGGAAATTTTGATAACGTGGCTCCAATTGGGCACCAGCTGTGGTGTGCAAATACTGATAGTTTAGCTTCATCCCAAGTTTACAAGATTGCGCGGAAGTTGCCAAGGGACTAGAAACAAAAGCGACGCGCAGATCCTAAAACGTTTGATGCTTAGATTCGTTACTTTCATTGCCTATGCTACATAGAATACTATTAGCAGAAGCAAAATCCAAATGGTGTCTTGTTTCTTCTTGTTTACTGTTCTTGTATAACTGACGTTTTCATGTCCTTTCCACGTCAGGGTGTGCGCCATAGGGAATCACCTCATCCACGTCAGCTTAGAATTGCGAAAGTGTATGATGCCCCCATGTTTTCTTGTTATCAACACGCTTTGGTTGTCACCGTGTATTTGACTATCTGAGGATTTGATTTACTGTTCTTTGGAGCAAAAGTGTACAGAAAATAACCACGTTGATGGTTGTAAGCATTCGTGTCAAGAGCAGCAGACACAAATGCATTCGTGTCGATGACTTTTGGACTCCATTTTCGCAGCTACGTGGTATGTGCAGTCTTCCCTTTCCCCCTGGAGTCAACCTTGGGAAGACAGTACCCCACCAAAAAAAGGAAAAAAGGCATCTTGACGGTCGCTGGAGATGGTCACGGGGCACCGTAGGGAGTCGCCTCATCCAGGTGAGCTTAGCGTTGCAAAAAAGGCTATGATGCCCCATGTTTTCTCGGCGGTTCCCTACTAAGCATTTGTTAAGCGTGCAACAAAAATGCGCTGCTAGTATGCATGTTTTCTCGTTATCAGACTAGTCATAGTGGTGAGTATCATACACTAGTATCATGATACTAGTCTATGTTACTACCTCTATAGTGGTTAGTAACATGTGTGTGGTATCATATAGTAGTGCATTTATTAGTCTATAGACTCATCTTGCCTCGGAATCTGCTATGTTATGGTATCTACCTATGTTACCACTACCATCTCTTTCATTATTAATTATAGTGACACATCAGCATTTTGGCAACATGGTATGCATGATACTACCTATAATACTCCCACTATGTCTAGTCTCAACACGCTGAAAGTGTTTGTGATTACATGGCAAATAAATGTGTTTTTCCCCTTACTGTAGTCCTGCTGTTTAAAGTGTATAATTTTGCCACTATATACCATGTTGACTGCTGGCAATTCTATTAATTCTGTTTTGAATTGCCACTGTTATTAATTGATCCACATGTTTTGTTTTCTCTCGAAGTATCAGGATTCTCTTTGGCAAATATCCAAGAGATGCTAGAATCCTGATGGGTTATGGGTCAATGTAAAGTTCAATGTGCCTAGCAGAAAACTGCGTGCTTGTTTTTTGATCTGGGCCTAGGGCTGATTAGGTCCAGGAACCATTTGTTTTGGAAAATTTACTACATCTCTGCACAAAGAGCTGATCACAACTGCTGCGCATGGAAAGTTGATCACAATTCTGAGTAATAAAAACAAAAACAAAAACAAAAACAAAAACTAAGATCAAACCAACTTCGAACATGCAAAGTTGCAAACTCCCTACATGTGCCAATCCAAAAGAAAATAGCTTCAACTTTATACTCGAGTTTTGATCAACTATAAAAAAATCTTTTATGTTGTAATAGTGTTAAAATAAGTTAATGATGCATGAACATATGGATTCATAAACTTGCACTAGAAGTAAGTATATACAAGCAAAGATCTGACGGACGAATCACACTTCACAATACTGTAAAAACCATCAAACGCTACATACGAGACAGAAGAAAGTTCCATGCTGAGACTGAAATCTGCAATCAAATGGCAACATTGACCCATCCTGGTCAAACGTCGTACATGAAGAACACAAGCAATTACAGTTTTAGCCATTGTCAATCTAGGTCTGAAGGCATGGAGCACCGAAAGGCTTCACAATCAGCATGTTGGGACGAACAGAAAGACAAAAAACAAAATCAAGGCCCTGGCGAGTAATTGGATCCCAAGCTCACCCCCCTGTCTGATAAGTGATAACCCAGTCCCACTGATGCGTCAATTACCTTTCCAATGGCCTGTGTATTGCTGCAAATAAAATGGTTAATTAAGGTTAGTCAACTACTCAGTTTTCACAGTACTGCGCACTCCAATTAGATTTTAAATTTACAAACTGCAAAACTTTTAAATGTGACCCTTAACACAAAATGTGGGCAAGACCAAACATCAGGAGACCAGCTGTGGAGAGCCTCCACTGAGATGAACAGACACCATCCCCTGACCCAACAATGCCATGTATGATGCAGTTTGTGTTTGAAAGATTGGACAAACAAGCGTTTTTCCTCGATGCCTGTGTTTGAAAGATTGGATCGTGGTTTGGCTAATGCTGAGTGGTGCAGTTTGTATCCTAATACAAATGTTTTCAATCTTCCTATTATGTTCGGGGATCATGCACCCATTCTTGTATCTACAGAATCTCAATTTCGAAAACCAAAACTCAGTTTCAAATTTGAAAATTGGTGGGCTATGGAAGAAGATTTTCAATCAACCGCAAAATCTGCTTGGTTATCTTCAGCCAATAGGCCTTTCCATGCTCGAACCACTAACCTTTCAGGAACTCTCAAGAGATGGTGCAAGAAAAAGAAGCCTCTCAGCCAACAATTGGACGACATTCAGGACCAGATTAATAACATTCAAATGCAGCCGGTCCAGGTATGAAACCACTCCCTTGAGGAAAATCTCATAGCCCAATATGAAAAAAATATGACCAAGTTAACTGAGTTCCATAGACAAAGAGCAAAAAAGCATTGGGCTACTCATGGGGATAGAAACACCTCCTTCTTCCATAATGTTGTTCTTAAGCGCAGGAGGAGAAATCGCATTACTTTGATTAAGGATGTGCAGGGAAACACTTACCATGATCCAGATGACATTGCAAAAAAGTTTGTGTCCTATTTTCGAAATATTTTCAGATCTACCAGTGCTAACAATGACAGGTCTCCCACAACCACAAGTCCACCTCTGGATTCAGAGGACTTCACATACTCAGTCCCGAATAAACAGGAAATTTGGCAAATCCTGAAGTCAATGAAAAAGAATGCTTCTCCGGGACCGGATGGATTTAACGTTTCTTTCTACCTCTTGGCCTGGAGTTGGATTGGAGATGATGTAACAACACTGGTCCAGAAGTTCTATCAAACAGGTATACTTCCTCCTCACCTAAATGATACTCATATTGCCCTGGTTCCAAAGAAGGTAGTTTGCCATTTGCCTGCCGATTTTAGACCAATTAGTTTATGTAATGTCATCTATAAGATCATCTCCAAGTCTCTTGCTAACCGCCTCAAAACGCACCTTCCTGATTATATCCACCCTACACAACAAGCTTTTATCAAAGGTAGACGTATTAGCAATAACATCATCATTGCTCAGAAAATTACTCACTCTTTTAATCTTACATCGTGGAATAGTCATGATTTTATAATAAAGATAGACTTGGCAAAAGCTTTTGACAGAGTGGAATGGCACTTCATTGCTGCTGCTCTAGAACGTAAAGGGCTTCATCGTCACTTCATAAACCTAGTCCATGCTTGTATTGCTACGCCGTCTTTCTCCGTTATAATTAATGGTCAGTCTTATGCTAAGTTTACTAGAAGCAGAGGCATTCGACAAGGTTGTCCCCTGTCCCCTTCTCTTTTTGTCCTTGCAGTTAATGAACTTTCATTGGCGCTTCAAGAAGCATTGCAAGCTAACCACTTGACAGGTATATCATTTGGACCAAGCTGCCCTCCGATTCACTCTTTGATGTTTGCAGATGATCTTATTGTTTGCGGCAAGGCAAATGTCCAGGAAGCTACGACTATTTCACATATCATTCACCAGTTTTGCCAGGCCTCAGGTCAAACTCCAAATTGGAGCAAATCTGCCATTATGTTTAGTAAAAATGTTAACATGCAGGTCAAACAGGACATAAAGCAAATCTTTCCGGTTCAGGACATTGACAACAACACCATACATTTAGGTCATCCACTAATCCTCCCATCAAAAAACAGGTCATCAGCTTACAACTTTATTTATGAGAAGTTCAAATGCAAATTAAGTGCTTACAAGGCCAATAAAATGTCCCATGCAGCCACGTTAACCTTGATAAAATCTGTTTTCTCCTCTATACCTGTCTATTATATGTCCAATATACTTTTCTCCAGGAAGTTTCTATCCAAACTAACGGCCATCATCAGGAACTTCTGGTGGACAGGGGTTAGGGAAGAGTCTACCACAAGAAGCTTGTGTCTTAGGGCATGGGCTGATATATGCACACAGAAGAAAGAAGGTGGCCTGGGCATTAGGAATTTGCAAGCAATTAACCAAGGCCTCATTCTAACGGCTGCTTGGAGGCTTGCAAAGGATCCACAACATCATTTGGCACAGATTCTTAAATCCAAGTATCACCCTGATACCTCTATTTGGCGAGCAAAACCAAACACTCCGAAATCTGCTTTTTGGACAGCTATACTCAAGGTGAGGCCTCTTCTATACTCCGCTGCTTTCTATCAACTTATGGATGGCAGTATTTCTATTTGGAGTACCCCTTGGTTTTCGGGCTGGGAAACCATTTATGACAACCTTATTATCCAAGAACACCCTTACAATTACCCATCTACTGTCAAAGATCTATGGATACCCAACCAAAAGGCCTGGAATATCCCTCTTATCCAAAGCCTCTTCACTCCAGAAACTGTTAATCAAATTATCCAAACTCCTATCATCTTAGCAGATGAGCAAGATACCCTTTGTTGGAAACTAACCCCGACAGGTATGTGCTCGGCAAAAAGTGCTTACTATCATTGCAGGACAAACTTGGTGCTCCCAGTCAACCAGAGACCAAAAGAAGTGCCGGTTCAGATCAAAAACCTACTTTTACAGGTTTGGAAATGCAAGAACATGGTGCCAAGAGTTCAAAATTTTGCATGGAGACTATTGAGAAGAGCACTTCCCACAGGAAAAAGGGCAGGTAAGTTCTCCATTCACATCGGGGAGGACTGCTCCAGGTGCGGAACGATCGAGGACGAAATACATCTATTTTTCCTATGCCCCTTTTCTAAAGCAGCCTGGTTCAGCCATCTGTGGTACATTCAATGTTGGGGATATCGCTTATTGCTAACTTATCGGCCTACCAGAGATAACAGGTAAATCGGCCGATTTATCGGCATATCAGACGGTTTATCGGCATATCAGCTGGCTTATCGGCCAATTTATCTTATCGGTCAGACAGTGATAAGAGATAAATCGGCCGATTAATCGGCGTATCGGAAGATATCTTGAACAGTGGGTACATTAGATCCGAAGTGCTGGCTTCAGATTATCAATCCATTCCAGACCTCATTCAGGCCATGCTTACGTCGGGCCACCCTTTAGCTTCACTCGAATATATCTACACATTTTTATGGTGCCTCTGGAAAGCAAGGAATGACCAACTTTTTTGCAGGAAAGCTCTTAAACCTTGGCAGGTGTTTGGTTCAATGCAGGCTATACTCCAGGGAGCCAAACTAGATGACCAGGCTCAGAACAGCCTGCCCCAAGCTCTGGTTCAGCAGCACGAGGCACACAAACTAGCTTCATCAGTCCAAGACCAGAGAAATGCTACAAATTCAGCTACCTCTCAGAATCCACACATCAACCTTCAGGTGTTGCCTACTCCAGGAACAACCATCTCCGATCCATTGAGCATTCCAGGCACAAAGATCTTCACAGATGCTGCATGGACGCAACAACATAACCAGGGCAGCCTTTCATCGCGGGCGGGGCTTGGAATCAGCATTGTGGTTGAAGGCGCTCACCATTGCGCTCAACTACTCATCTCAGCTATCTCCCCACCAGCAATTTCAGTACTACAGGCAGAGACTTTTGGTCTGCTTCTCGCAGCGAATCTGGCGCACCATCTTAAGCTCGAACAGGCCACCTTCTTCACAGACTCTGCGATCCTGGCAAAGGCAGCAGCTACTCGTAACATTATTGAAGACCCAGGTCATTGGCAGATTAGGCCACTACTTGCTGCTCTCTTCAGCAGCCCTTCCTTCCATCAGAAGAAAATCTTTCATGTTCCCAGGTGTACGAACTTCAAAGCTCACTTCCAAGCAAAACTTGCTACTAGGATTCACGACAAGCCTTTCTCCATCAGATGCCTTTCTAGCACACAACAAAATGTGGTCTGCACTTTCAGAGATGTAATCTCAGATTTCAGCGATGCTTTGTGCACGCTTGCCTCTGTAAAATGTTGTTGAGCTTAATGAAAAACTGATGTGTTCAAAAAAAAAAGATAGCAATGGATCAGATATTATTGATAACAAGTTTCTAGAAGCTGAGACTATGGATCCTACCATTCCAGTAATACTTTATACAGCTGTATTACATCCCAATTCCAGCATGATGCTTGTAGAAGAAGAAAAATGCTGTCAATTCTTACTTAGCATGTCAGTTGAGAGGAGATACGACCCATGGGATTGTTTTATGTTCTACTTACTGCATGTTCTATTTCTTGTGCTTATGCATGACCAAACATGAAATTACTCCAAGACTCTCGACTACAGTGTTGATACCATAGCACCAACAGTTTCTATATAAGGGAACAAATGGAGTTTCTAATTATAATTATTTTTTACGACTCTCCACTTCAGGGTTGATACTATAGCACCAAGAGTCCTTTATATGAGAACCATTTAATAAAATAAATTCTTAGCAGGTACAGAAAATATGCCAGATGGAAGCAGCCCTTAAAATTCTTAGCAGGTTATGGGAAATGTCCATTCCTATTAGGAAATCCTCAATAGAACTTATGTCTACAATGGAAGTTCAAAAGTGGCCTTCATGGCTTTTTTTGTGCCGCTGTTTTCAATTCAAGTGTACAAACATTAGGCATAACTGCCAGAGAATCATCCTAAGTATTAACCACATTTGAAAAGAAAGAATATAATCCCATGACCAAGTAGCAGGGTGTAATGATGATCTTAGTTCAAATGCCTAATTGTCATTGATTCAGTACACGAACTGAATTCCTGTGCTCTACCTGCTACAAGTTTTATTCCTTGTGCTTAGAGAGGACCAAACATGAAATAACTCCAAGACCCCACTTCAGTGTTGATACAACAGAACCAAGAGTTTTTTTGCAAAAGAATCAAATCAATATTAAATATCCAAAATTCGAACCCTTATAATTCTTAGCAGGTTAAGGGAAATGTCAGTTCCGATGAAGAAATCCTCAGGAAATTGGATGTGTAAGACAGCGCTGCAAAGTAATCTTCATAGCTTTGTTGCTCCACTATTTTCTATTTCAGTTTCACAAGTATTAAATATAGCTGCCAGAGAATCATCCTAAATATTAGCCATACTTGAAAGGAAGGAATATAATCCCATAACCGAGTATCAGTATGCAAAGAAGATCTTAGTTTGCATGCCTAATTTTCATGGATTCAGTACATAAAGGGAATTCAAAATCATCATCTAGGTAAAGTTAGCCCCGCTACAATTTGCGAAATGCAAAGAGTTAAGAAACATAAATTCTTCAGTTCAAGATAACCAGAAAGAAATGGAAGATTTCTTCTTGAGAATTATTTTAAACGCTGCAGCAAAACGGCTTCCAGATTTGAAACGAGTCATCAATGGAAGGGATCCATCAAGCGTAAAGGACCCATTAATGGCATTGCTCAAACCTCAGCTTTGAATGATAACTGACTTACCAACACTTGAGCTTTCACGCATATTTTCGATGAAATGCTTATGGAAATAAAATGTTACAAATACATTTTTTAAATTAAAATGTGGGCACTATCTACTAAATACTTATACTGACCAAGTATCAGTACGTAATGAGTCAATGACGATCTTTGTTCAAAGGGTTAATTGGATCTATGTCATTGCCCAATTCACAGATTGGAAATATGCCATTACAAAATTCGGACTTGGAAATATGCCACTCTAAATTCTTCATACCTCCATCTATGCCATTATCTTCAATACTAAACCATATACGGCAATTATATACTTTAGTATGTACCATTATACTCATGTACAAGACAGGTAAAAAAAGAAAAACACATCGCTAGCTAGTCAGAATCGCATCTGGTGCCCATCTCGCGAGTGAAAAAGGCTCTCCCAGCCGAGGAATCCTAGCGGCAGCGGCGGCAAGATGGAGGCCACCCAGCAGGCCGCCGGCGGCGGGAGGCGGCCTCGGCTGGAGGTCTCCCTCAATCGCTGCCCGCACATCTCGTCTGCAAGCTCTAGTATAGGCGGGCAGTTAACGGCGGGGCTTGCCGGAGGCGGTGCTGGATGCGGGAAGTCCTGGAGGCGCGGCTTGCCGGCGACGGTGCTGGATGCGGGGACTCCTGGAGGCACGGCTGTAGGCTGGAAGAGGGCATGGATTTGCCGGTTCTCTCCTTGAATGTACAGAGAGTTCTACATTCTTTCTTTAAGTTCGCTTGCAAAAATTCAAAAAAAGTTCGCTTGCAAATCTGTGTTGAATTGCGTTTGCAAAGATACGGAACATACTAAACATCAGTTTCAGGGTCCATGTGTGCCAGAATCGGCTCAGATTTCAACAGTACAATCATATTAATGTCTTTGATTTCGGCCAAATTTGACAAAGTTCTTAACATAGCCTAAAATACAGTACTATACACTTAAATACATGTATTTTTTAAACCGTTATTCTCTTTAGTGGACAAAATGGCATAGATAGAGGTATGAAGAATTTAGAGTGGCATATTTCCAAGTCCAGTTTTTGTAATGGCATATTTCCAATCCGTGAATTGGGCAATGGCATAGATCCAATTAACCCTTGTTCAAATGCCTAATTGTTATCGATTCAGTACATGAACGAAACTGAAACTCATCAAACCAATAAACAGTATAAACAGTTCGCTCGATGTAACTTCATCTTCAGAATTAGTTCAAACGCTACACCCAAATGGTTCCCAAATTTGACCAGCTTCATCAACTGAAGGGATCCATTTCAACAGTAAAAGACTTATTAATGCCATTGCCAAACCTGAGCTTGAAACGCAACTGAATTAATCAACATTTAAGCTTTTCACCCATTTGTTTCCATGAAATGTTTACCGAAACAGAAGAAGCATATGAACATGTAGTTTGTGTGCAATAAGCCCATTCAAAAAAAATTGAGATGCATTACAAGAACATAGATTTTAACAAAGGCGAGAATAATAAGATCATAAAAAGAAGCAGCTCCTCACCTGACAGTGATCATCACGTAAAAGGCGAAAGCGAAGCATTGGCATCTTCATCATCTCGACTGGGAAAGAACTTGTGTCGGATAAGGCTTTCTTTGAGCTTATACGGAAGGATCAGCAGGCTCTGCTCATGATACTGGAAGCCCGACAGCAGCTTGCCCTCAGCGTCAGCATGAACCAGCCCGTTAAAATCAGAGACCAGCACACCGCCCTCCTCACTGACGACAACCGCCTCCACCAAATGGCGACGCGCAGCTGAAAGGCTCATCTCCACCACCGGTAACTTGACCCGGTACTTGAGCTCCCACACCTCGCTCTCGTAGTCCTGCAGCACGCAGACATCCACCGCCGTCACGTCATCGCTGACGCTGGAGAGGCCGAGCTTGCCGTCCATCTCGAACAAGGTCGCGGACGCGGGAGCAGCGGGCGCAGCCATCCACCGGAACGACTCGGCCGTGGTGCTGAACACCATCACCATGTTACTGGTTTCCCCTTCTTCACTGGGTAAAAATGCAGGCTTTCACGGAGCAGGATGGACGGGCGGTCGGACGCGGTGGTCACAATGCCCCCCGCCAGCGCCTTCTCTGCAGACGAGGATGGGGAGGGCCGGCCGATGCACCTCCGCTTCCCGGAACCCAGCGTGTAGACGGAGTATGAAGCTTTATGGCCGGAGCGAGGGTTCCCGGGCGGTCCGGTGCCGTAGAGTATCCGGTGCTCGCCGGACGGGCGGTGGGGGTAGAAGCCGAGGAAGTGCGGGAAGAAGGGCTGGAGGACCCACTGCCTGGTGGAGGAGTTGCAGACGTAGAAGTTGGCGGCGGCGAGGGAGAGGACGAGGAGGCCGTCGCAGGAGGCCCTGAGCTGGAGGCCCGGGCGGCGGAGCGTGGCGAGGGGCGAGAGCGCGGCGACGCGGGGGGAGACGGAGACGGCGCGGAGGTCGTGGCGCGCGTGCTGGACGCAGGAGGCGACGGGGAGGGAGGGCTGGAGGCGGTGGTGCGCGAGCAGGAGGTCGGAGTTGGTGGTGGACTTGTTGAAGGTGAGGGCGCGGCGCCAGGAGCGGCAGACGGCGCGGCAGCGGAGGAGGGATCGAGCTGGCAGGCGGGGCACGATCTCCCAGATGATGATCTCCTCCGGGATGCCGCCGCGGGGCGGAGTGGCGGTCTCCGGCGTCGCCGCCGCCGGCCGGGGATTCATCTCGTGGCTAGGTCGAGCTCGTCCCAGTGACGCGGGGAAGAGGCCAGTGGCGATGATTTGGGCTTTCTGTTGGGCCAGTGTACTTTGTTGACTTAAACATGTCGATTTCAAAAAAAAAATCTTAAAAAAAAATAAATTCTAAAAAAAAATCTTGAAAGATAACTTGGACACTGAAAATGATGTATTCTACGGTCCTGCAAAATTTCAATCCGAAGTAATTTGTATTCTAACCTACACAAAAATGACCTTGAAAGATAACTTGGACACTGAAAATGATGTATTCTACTGTCCTGCGAAATTTCAATCTGAAGTAATTTGTATTCTAGCCTACACAAAAATGACAAATCCTGACAAATCTAAAACAAAATAGAATTTGCACTGTTCAATATCTCAGGTCAAGAATTTCTCATTCTTACACAGCCTAAAATACGGAATATCTCGCATTTTTTAATATCTACGATATTTTCCAGTTTTTTTTTAACTTAGTAACATTATTATTTTTAGAGGGCTCGTCCAGAACACCGTCAGGCAGAGGGAAAAGGGTAACCAAACCCCAACTCACTGGATCTTGATGTCCAAGTCCAAGCAAATCAAAACGATTAAATAACAACAAATTGGTGCGCTGGAATATAACCCATGTACGTACATATATAGCAATAACGTCCAGTAGTTTCTTGCTTTCTCCACAAAAAAATGGTCCACTGTGAATACTTCTATTTTGTGCATCTGTATTTGGCTTCTGTTATTTACATCCCGCAGTGAGTCTTCTATAAATTTCAGTAAGAAAGAAATTCTAGACCTATTTACAGTTCTACAAAAAATGAAGAAACTAGATATGAAAAAAACATGGTGAAATCGCACCCGGCTCATCTCTTCTTCAGCAAAACCATTGCCACAAATGCAACAATCCTGAAGAGCAGGCCGTACATAAACAGAACTAAAATACAAAGCTTGTAGTTGTTAATATCAAAACCGCTCCTGAATAGCAAGCCACAGCGGGTTATTAGCCAAACTCCAGGATACCTGCAACGAAAATAGAGCGCCAAGTTAGCATTAATAGAAGTATACAAATAGGAAACATAACCTTCCTGTACCGTGATAATCATGCATCTGGCTAAAGTATTTAACAACATGTTTTCATGAGAACGAAATTACCTTCTCGCGTTTACAATTATGAAGCCCTCTAGTGCCCACTTTGGATAGCTCAGCATCTTCAGAAATGTCGGGGTAGTCCTTTGAGTGGATAACAAGGTCAGGACCACAGGTATCAGTGCAGAACACTGAAAAAAAAAAAAAACTCAAGATTAGTCTCTGTACATGTAACCAGGCCTGCAACTTATGATTAGTCAGCATGGTACATACCAGCTGTGCCGAGCCTGGACTGAAACAGATGGCGAAAGTGTATCCTATCCCAGTTACACAGTATACAAGTGCGATGAGTATGGTGTAGTTATCAACAATCGATGATCTCGGATTGTTGAAGAAGTAAAACATGGAGAGGTAAATGATCGGCTTCAAGACCGTGCTAAAATGGTCGACAGTGTCCCTGGCAAGAAAGTACGCCAGCGTGCTCATCCCAGATTCTCTTTCCCTAAAGTACTGCAATCGTTCGAGTGAAAATGACCTCAACGCTGCAATCTTGCAAAGAAGAGCTGCACCATGAATAGATACAAATGTCAGTGAACTTCCCATCAAGTATGGTGCAACACTGTGGTTTCTGAATAATTAAACTTACAGACGGCAATGATAGTGTAGATATAGCCAGGCATTCCAAATGTCGGGTCGCTGAGTTTTGCAATCGTCCCCAAGCAGATCCCAGCTAGACCTAGTATCAAGAAATCAACCCCAAGCAGTCTACCATCACGCAATCGCTGTTTTGTTACTCTGTAATGAAATTTATGAAGTAACAACTGATCAGAAAGCCATTCCAAAAAATTAGAAGAAGTTTGTAACCATGAATAGTGAGTGTACCTTCCCAGGTAGTGCTTATATTGCTTTAGGATTCCAGGTGTTCTTCTGCTGGATAGATCATCAGGTTTCGACAAACGGTTCTCAAGACGGTTGCGTTCTTCTGAAAAGGCATTCCTTACGCCGGGGAAGCAATGAGGGGTTGATCCAGACATCGAGCGATTGGGACCAAGCTGCGGGTTTTCTTCACCCATTTCCTTGAGGATATCTTGCATGTCACTTGGCACATCATAGCCATTATACAGCATCCAGTGAACTGGTAAATGCTTCGCATTAATGCCTGATTCGGGCTTCACAATGCCTTCAAGAATGTCAATGTAATGGTCTGGCGGGTTTACACGGTCAGGGACATGGATTCCAAGAGTTACAAAGAACTCCTCAATGGTCTTAACCGGACCATTATAAACAATAAGGCCTCCTTTTGCCAGAAGTATCAAATCATCAAACATGTTGTACAGTGTATAGCTGAAGAACAGATAAAAAATATAAGAAACCTTTCAGAAATATTGAGTTATCTCCAGGGAAATAAATATTAATTCGAAAAAAAAAACCTTGGTTGGTGAACAACGGCGCAAATGTTCACGCCTTCAAGTGCCTCATGACGAAGAGCTTTGAGGAGCAGTTGAGACGAGGAACTGTCCAGGCCAGAGGTGGGTTCATCCAGGATCAGAAGGGATGGCTCCATCACCATCTCAATGCCCACATTGACACGCTTCCTCTGCCCACCCGAGATCCCACGCTTCTCCACCGTCCCAACAACTGAACTTCTGATCCCCTGAAGGTCGAGGGAGACTATAACCCTCTCCACAATGAGAACCCTTTCACGGTGTGACATACTCGCAGGGAGCCTGGCAGATTACAATAGAAATGCTAAGAAACTGATGAGCTAAATACTAGAAGTGTGTCTGATATAAAACCATTACCTGCAATTTGCACTGAACCAAAGGTTCTCCTCCACAGTTAAGTTCCCATGAACTACGTCGTCTTGAGGCACAAAGCCAATGATCTTCTTGTAAGAACGTATGCTTCCCTGCTTCCCATTAACAAGGACTGAACCGGTCATCTGATAACCGGTTACCTTCCCGGCGACAGCATTAAGGAATGTGGTCTTACCAGCTCCTGAGGGGCCCATCACAGCAGTGACACGACCTGGCTGGAGTTCACCTGTGACAGACCTCAGCAGCTTCCTTTTTCCAAGTGACAAAGTCAGGTTCTTGAACTCAACCTTGAGCAAAGGTCTAGTAATCTCCTTTTGTTGCGACTTTACCATGTCAATCACTCCGGTGAAGGACATGTTCTTGTTCTCTTCCTGCCTGAATTTCTCCTTCTCTATCTCACCGTACGCATACTTAAATATCTGAGTCTGAGTTGATCTGTGCTTGCCTTTTGGTGCGGGTTTGTCATTGGCAGCAACAATTTCTCCCTCCTCGCTTATGTCCATGACAACTGAAGGCATGATTTCAGATATCTCGCTTCTCCTCTGAGATGCAAACACGACAGAGTCTGACATTTCATGTGCCTTTACAGAACCCATGAGGCGTGCTTCCTGCACCCTCTGGCTAGAATTCTCGGGATCTGTCTGCTGTCTAAACGATCTCCTGCGTGAAAATGTGCGAGAAAGATGATCATGCACGCCAGTTACATGCCTCTTCGCGAGCTGTTTGGCGGCCTTCCATCCCTCGTGAGCTTTGAGCTGCTGCCGAGCCAGCTGAATCGCGTTCTCCCTTGATCTTGCCTTCCTCCGTTCACGAATTGTAAGGAACTGACCTGAGCAGTTGTATATGATCAACAGCAACACTCCTATTGCACCCTGCATCAAGTAGCAAGCCTGAATTTCCTAATCCTTCGTGCAAAGTGCAAACACAGCACTTGGTGCACTGTTGTTGGCTGAGCAAATTGAATTACGAACATGGAAGAAAAATTGTTGCTATAGGTGGACGGTGGACCGTGAAAATATGATGCTACAAATATGAGGTTATTTAGAAAAATAGTGAAACGATGAAATAATATTTCAGGATTTACCACTAAACAAGCGCCCAAAACGATGATGTTCTCATTCTCCTCGTTCTCCTTACATGAGCGTTTTAGGTAGCAGCCTGAAATTTTAATCCAAAGTCAGCTTATCCAATAATAAATACAACGTATTTATCATTAAAAATGAAACCATGGTAAATGCATGCTGATGATGGTGCTTACTCTTTTCTGTGGTGGAACCTAATTTGCAATAATGCCTGCAGAAGCAACAAACAAGAAACAACTTTAAAACAGATTCAAATAATATGTAAGGTGCGATAGAGATGCCATAGGTTTCGATCATTACCCACTGGTACAGTCAAGTTTAGATGTTGGTGTTGGGCAGTGGTAACCAGCTGGACAGAAGACATCTTCGGTGCTCCCAAAATCAGCCCAATTGTCAGCACCACCGCAGCCGTTGGTCGAGTTTAGAGTTATCTGGTACTCATATCTGTATAAATTCTAGCAGCTTAGCTACATGGATACTGCATTTGTTTATAATAAAACCAAATGCCAAAACAAATATTCAAAGAAGACATCT